>CM074722.1:296933225-297560044 GCA_037306005.1 Rhinophrynus dorsalis | reverse complement strand
ATATATTTAATCACTTAAAAATAAAGTAACATAAGTTAATAAGACCAAAATATAGAAGAACCATAAAAAATACCTGATAAAATATTAGAAAATAAATAAATAAATATATATATATATATATATGTTATTTATTTTTACCTTTTATGGTCCTTCTATATTTTGGCCTTATTAACTTATGTTAATTTTATTTTAAAGAAATTAAATGTATATACTGTATGTCATTTACCTATTTATCATTTTTAAATACTACACTTACTTGTTCCTTTGTGTATGTTCCATCCCCTTTCTTCTGTTTTACGATATAGTAGTAATACCCCCTCCAGGACAGCCATTACCCCCTGCCCAGGCCATCCAGTATCCCCCAGTCCAGCAACTACCCGCCAGGCTAGCCAAGTACCCCCTTCCAACAAGGCAAGTACCCTCCAGGCTAGCCAAGTACCCCCTTCCAACAAGAGGCCAGCCATATACTCCCAGGCCAGCCACTACTTCTCAGGTAAACCAAGTACCCTCCATGGCTAGCAACTACTACCCAGGCCAAAAATTACCCTAGGCCAGCAAAGTATCCCCCCAGGCCAGGAACTCCCTCCCCCATGCCAGGAACTGCCCAACTCCAGGCCAGCCAAGTATCCCCCAGGCAAACCAAATATCCCAGAGGCCAGTCACCCAGCCTCCCAGGCATAGCAAAAACCCCATGCCCAGTTAACCAGTCCTCAGGATAGCCAAGCCTCAAGCAAACCAACCATCCCTCAGGCAAGCCAGCTAGCCATCCCTAAGGCTATCCAGCCAGCTGCCAAGCAGCCTCCAGTCAGTTGGCAAGAAGCTAGCCAGCAGTGAAAGGTTAGAGTCTTTTTTAATTTTTTAAATGTAGTTTTTAATATCTTCTGCAAAAATTTGAGGGTGTAGTTGGAGGTGGGGCTTAGAATGTCATGGGGCGGATCTGATGACATCACTGGGTGGGGCTTATGATGATGCAAGGTGCACCGATGATGTCATGGGGGGGCCCAGACCTCTTTTTGGCCCAGGGGCCCTGTGTCCTGTCAGTCCGCCCCTGAGTAGAAGGAATTAAAGCTTCTCATGTTGGTATTATTATTTCTGCACCTGCTCTCCCCCAACAGTTCTGGCCTCTTCAGGATCATGTTACATTAAGTTGGAAAGAGAACTGGCAGGGCCAGAGGAATGGTGGGGGCTCCCTTGACTGCTAGTCTGGATGCTGTCAAATGCTTTCCCCACCACTTCCCTAACACTAGTCCCACTGGCTGCTTCACCATTACTGTTACTACTACTGTTACTACTACTACTACTACTACTACTACTACTACTAACCCCAGCAACATCAAGTTTAGCCCCAGAGTCTTCCTCCTCACAGCCTCTAGTAATATGATGATTACCCACTCCTTCACTCTTAACAATAACAAGCTGCTGACCCTTCTTAGTAGCACTAGTACTAGCACTGGCAGCACTGCTTGGGGGTGGCAAGTGTGACTTAGGGTCCCCTGCTGTCACACTTGGCATCACCTTCTCCCCCTCCTGAGTATTACAAGACACACTAGCAGCTTCAGCACTAGTGGCAGCAGGCACAGCACTGGTGGAAGCAGGGGCAACACATCTTTCAGTAGTCACAGACAGCTGACCTGTCCAGCTCTCACTACTAACCTTTCCCCCCTTCCCATTAAATTCCCCAAGATCCTAGGGGTGATATAGGGGGACTGGACAGCATTGGTTCAGTTGTACTCAGTTCTTCCTGCTCCTCAGACTCAGACTCAGTGGACACATAAGGGTCCTTCCAGTTGCTCCTGTTATTATTTTTAAACCTGTTCATAGTGATAGCAGTCACTATGAGCCTCTCCTGCCTCAGTTTTTCCAAAAGACCACAGCAGAACAGCACAGTACATCTACCTCTCTCTGTAGCTGCTTCTGTTGTATTTCACTTCCGCAAATATGTCACGTTTTTATAGCGAAAAGGCAAAAACAATGTAAAAAATTGGCGGAAACATTCTAGAATTTTGGCTAATGTGAGAAAAATGCGAAGATTGTAATCGCTGTTTTAAATGCAGATTTTCCCACGAAAAAGTGAACAACTACATGGTTTGTGTGGAATTTCTTGCAGGAACACATTGCGAGAGCTTTTGCCCACCCCTACTCAAAGGGTTAAATAAATGGGAATTTTTATTTCTTGCCTTGGTGCATTTGGTTTGCTCAAAAGTTGCTTCATATTTTGCTTACTGCAGAAGGCCCTTAATGGTATATTTATGTGCAATTTCATTTGATAATTTATTTGCTATGGAGGCCCAATAAAATGCATGGATCTCTCACATTCTATTTATACTGGCTTTGTTAAAATATTCCAGAGCTGCTAAAAATGAATTGTCAGAGTGCATGACTTTACTACAGGGATTTAAAGCAAAAATAAACACATGCTTGGAAGCACATCAAATACACAGGAGAAAGCTAATGCAGACAAAAGTAATACCAATCCAATATAGAAGTGCATTCTGCACAGTGACAGTTTAAAGTCCCATCAGACCTCATAGGCATAGCTCTGAAAAAACCTTGTTTTGTTATTCACAATAGATCAGTATTAATGGTCTACTTATACATTTGCTTCTGTGTTGAACATGTTACTAGGTAAACACAGAACAGCTCCTACTAAATTATTTAAATGCATGAAAATAATCATAGGAGTTGCTCAATTGGCATGTCTGAATAATGACAGCATTGCATATCAGGAATACTTACAAAGCTAGATCAGGTAACTAATCTTTCCTTTTACCATGCATTTTTTTTGTTTTCTTCATTAAAGCTTTTGGGAAAAAAAAAAAAAAGAAAAAAAAAAGCTCTCCACAAATTTTGGATGGGAATTTTAAGTCATTGAATGCTAGAGAAGTCTCCATTCCAATGCAATGAAGGAAAATTCATTGAAGGGCTTAAATCAACATTTAAAATTTAAATTTTAGTTACACCTCTTTAGGTTGGTGAATGTAGCCCATAGAGATCACAATGATTAAAACATGAACAGGAAACTTGAGGAGGCTTGATACAAATGTAGCCAGAGTTACTATACCTTTTTGTTTGCTAAAATCTAAATTTTTCCCATTATAATACTGAGTTGTTTAGATTTGTTGTGCAGTGGGTCTAGCTACACTCAAATGCACACACATCAGGATTTGTCCTCACAACAGAATCTATAGGGATATATTAAACAAAAGCTGATAACAGAGGATGGGTTGGTTCATTACAATGGGGATTTCTTGCATTAAAAAGTCACATATTCATTACCAAGGCATTATAAAATTAACAGTAATTCTTAGTACATCTTACATAAGGTGAATGGATCAACTATTTAATCATGTTACCTCTCCATTGTAACCCCAGATAGGGCAATTACATTTTTATTTTAACAGCATTCATTTCAAAATCTGACACAGGTCATTTTAATTTTGGAAACTGCCAACTTATAGCCTGCGTATCTGGAGTCACAATTTCTGTTTCCAGTTTTGAAGTCCCAAAGGTATTAAAGTAGTAATGTGTTAACAAGTGTTTCAATTACTCTGAAAGTTCTGAAATCAAAAGGCAAATTATAATTATCCTTTTTTTCATCGAGTGACATGAGATAATCTTTCTGATTATATATAATACCACCTTAGCCGCTATAAGCAAGAATTACAGGACAAAATAAATCTTTGCAAAGCTTTGAAGTTACAAACAAGATGTGTCAATAATAGTTTTGGGACTACCCTTTCAAATGTGAAATCATTTGTTATGGCCTGGGTATATATACCAGAGAGCAACTAAAGTGATCTGGATAAATATTCCCAAAAACTGTTTCAATTACATGTGTTATAACCATATATGTATTAATATATGAGTAATTATTTTAATTTAATTGCTACCTGAGTGACATGGTTCTCTCTAGGAGGCTAGAGAGCAGAGCTGAAGTTTGAAGGGATTAATTCAGGATTAGAGTATTTGGTCAGATGAGGTCTGTGACTGAGCTGATACCCCTAATCCCCCCAGCAACCTCCAAGGAAGAAGAGAAAGCAAGAGGCGAAAGGAATCGCAGGATGCATCAAAGACCTCCAAAGAGGGAGACAAAGGCGAAAGGCAGATGGAGGAGCTGAAAGTGAGGATGCAGCAAAGAACAGCAGAGAGAAAGAGAGAGGCAGAAAGCAAATGGTGGAGATGAGTTGCAGGATGCAGTGAAAATAGAGAGACGTGGAAAGAGGGTGAAGGCAGAAGACAGAGTACAGATAAAGCTAAGGATGTGCCGAAGACCACCAGAGAGGGACACGGGTGAACATGGAAGGCAGAGCGGAGAGAAGATTGAGGATGCAGAGAAGACTGCCAAAGGAGGAAGGAGAAGTTAGAGGGAAGGAGGAGGTCAGATGAGGGACTGCAGGGCACAGCTCAACTCTGAGGCAGAAGCAATCACAGGTGAGCCAAGGTCTAAGCCAGGAAGTCTCAAAGTGAAGTACAAAGTCAATAGGTTAGTAAAGCAGTCTCAAGAGGGTGGTTATCACAGTGCCCGTGCTATACGGGTAACATTTTGACACATGTTTACTTCCTGATATCTTTTATTGGCTACGGTGTCTTTGCTCCTCCTAGTGACAGGCTTTAAATACTCTGGGCTGTCACTTATGCGCTGCCCTTTCGTGGTGTTTCCGTTGCCTAGCGCTTGTTCCGTTACTCTCGTATGATACCAGTGTATGACCCGGACTGCCTGACTATTCTGCCTGTTTATTGTTCCTGCTCTGTGTACCGACTCGGATTGGCTGACGTTCCTGCTCTGTGTACCAACCCGGTTTGGCTGAAGTTCCTGCTCCGTGTACTGTTCCTTTTTGGAAGACGTACTGTTCCTGCTGTGCGACCAGAGTTGCTCACACGCTCTCTGTGGTCTTTACCAGACCTCCGGATGCCTTGGTTCTGTGCAGATAGTCCGTGACCCATTCTCTCATAAGTGCCTGTTGCTCCTTTCCGGTACTGTCAGCGTTACGTTGCTCCTTACGGTGCCGTGTACTTGGGTCATTGTCCATTGCTGTCTCAGTTTGGCGTTACGCTGCACCATCCGGTGCTGTGCACTTGGGTCACGAAACCTTGCAGTCCCTAGCTGGCATTCTCAATACCGCTGGTAGCCTCCTTCCTCTGGTGCCTTATAGCCAGTCTCATACCCTGGCTTCACCTGCTGATTACAGTTGCTATTGTTACTCTCTGAGTAGAGAGTATACTGTGGGTCTTCCACTATTAGGGCCAATTAGCTGTTCCTGGCCTAACAGTATCATTCTGACATATTCACACTGTATGTATAAAGCAAGAAAAGAAAGAGACCCTGCTGTGCTAGCACTCCAGATATATCATCATATTGGGACTATTGATCATGAAATAAACCCTCTCACGATAATAAGAAAAAAGACTAAAACATAACTTTTATTAAAAATCTAAAATATTGGGCTTGAATTATAAAATAATCACCTTAATAGTCAGAATGTGCAGATTTAACATGTGGTGTGATACACACAACTACCAGATCTGCACATTAAGTCTCAAAATACAGTCCCAGTATATAATTATAATTCAAGTGACAAACAAGAAACATACACCTGACTCGTAAGTCGCATATTAATGCGTACACAGTCAAACAAAAAAGGCAAAATGCCAAGAAAATTTCACAAAGCCGACCTAGTTTAACTGAAGTTATCTGTCATATGATTCCGGCATCAAATAGGTCCACAAAACAAACGACAGTCAGTCAAAAAGTGCAGTTTTTCAAAATATGTCCAACAAACTGCACTGTTATCTACTCAATATATGCCAAAAGTTGAAATCGGCTTGTCATGAGCAGAAAATATATACACTGGGACTGGATCAAAAAATCTATTAACCTGCACCCTTGAGTTTACAGAAACAATGCGGTATACGGTGTCCATTTTAGGACATCTGTCCTTCATCCCCTAAAACTCTCTCTTCCCTCCTTTAAAACTCTGTCAACCATCCTCCCTCCTCCTAAACTCCCTCCTCCAAAACTCCCTCCTCTCTCCTCCAAAACTCTGTCAACCCTCCTCCCTCCTCCTAAACTCCCTCCACCCTCCTCCAAAACTCTCTCATCCCTCCTCCCTCCCTTAAAACAGGAGTCAGACATCAGGCATCAGTTGTCAGGAATCAGGAGTCAGACATCAGGCATCAGTTGTCAGGTATCAGGAGTCAGACATCAGGCATCAGTTGTCAGGTATCAGGAGTCAGACATCAGGCATCAGTTGTCAGGTATCAGGAGTCAGACATCAGGCATCAGTTGTCAGGTATCAGGAGTCAGACATCAGGCATCAGTTGTCAGGTATCAGGAGTCAGACATCAGGCATCAGTTGTCAGGTATCAGGAGTCAGACATCAGGCATCAGTTGTCAGGAATCAGGAGTCAGACATCAGGCATCAGTTGTCAGGAATCAGGAGTCAGACATCAGGCATCAGTTGTCAGGTATCAGACATCAGGCATCAGTTGTCAGGAATCAGGAGTCAGACATCAGGCATCAGTTGTCAGGTATCAGGAGTCAGACATCAGGCATCAGTTGTCAGGAATCAGGAGTCAGACATCAGGCATCAGTTGTCAGGAATCAGGAGTCAGACATCAGACATCAGGCAACAGTTGTCAGGTATCAGGAGTCAGACATCAGGCATCAGTTGTCAGGTATCAGGAGTCAGACATCAGTTGTCAGGAATCAGGAGTCAGACATCAGGCATCAGGTGTCATGTATCAGGAGTCAGACATCAGGCATCAGTTGTCAGGTATCAGGAGTTAGACATCAGGCATCAGTTGTCAGGTATCAGGAGTCAGACATCAGGCATCAGTTGTCAGGTATCAGGAGTCAGACATCAGGCATCAGTTGTCAGGAATCAGGAGCCAGACGTCAGGCATCAGTTGTCAGGTATCAGGAGTCAGACATCAGTTGTCAGTTATCAGGAGTCAGGAGTTATTTTTCTGCCATGCTCCCCCTCCCCCCCTCCTCACACACACATCAAGTTGTTACATTGTAGGTAATCTACCAGCCAAAAAAAAAAAACATAGAGAGAAGGAAATAAGTGCCCCACCCAACTCAGAGAGGAAAAGTATTGCAGCTTTACAGACTGCTGGTGTTTGAGCCAGAAGAAATAAAAAGGTGAGACTTGGCAATGTTTAAATGACTGAGAGATAAGGAAGGGTTAGATCATGTTATATACCAGCAAGTAAAGCACTGCAGCCATTTTAACACAGGGGGAATATGAGCTGAAGTGAAGAGACTAATGCAAAGACACTGACACATGTGATACCCTGTGACCCAAACAATACAGGACTTTCATTCAGCACAGCTTCACTCTATGTGTGAAAGTCATCCTGCTTTTTGTGACAGAGAGAATGCTGCTTGTATGTGTGACAGCCTTGTCAGAGAATCAGAACAATACGGTGTCCATTTTAGGACATCTGTCCTTCATCCCCTAAAACTCTCTCTTCCCTCCTTTAAAACTCTGTCAACCATCCTCCCTCCTCCTAAACTCCCTCCTCCCTCCTCCAAAACTCCCTCCTCTCCCCTCCAAAACTCTGTCAACCCTCCTCCCTCCTCCTAAACTCCCTCCACCCTCCTCCAAAACTCTCTCATCCCTCCTCCCTCCCTTAAAACAGGAGTCAGACATCAGGCATCAGTTGTCAGGAATCAGGAGTCAGACATCAGGCATCAGTTGTCAGGTATCAGGAGTCAGACATCAGGCATCAGTTGTCAGGTATCAGACATCAGGCATCAGTTGTCAGGAATCAGGAGTCAGACATCAGGCATCAGTTGTCAGGTATCAGGAGTCAGACATCAGGCATCAGTTGTCAGGAGTCAGACATCAGACATCAGGCATCAGTTGTCAGGTATCAGGAGTCAGACATCAGGCATCAGTTGTCAGGAATCAGGAGTCAGACATCAGGCATCAGTTGTCATGTATCAGGAGTCAGACATCAGGCATCAGTTGTCAGGTATCAGGAGTCAGACATCAGGCATCAGTTGTCAGGAATCAGGAGTCAGACGTCAGGCATCAGTTGTCAGGTATCAGGAGTCAGACATCAGTTGTCAGTTATCAGGAGTCAGGAGTTATTTTTCTGCCATGCTCCCCCTCCCCCCCTCCTCACACACACATCAAGTTGTTACATTGTAGGTAATCTACCAGCCAAAAAAAAAAAACATAGAGAGAAGGAAATAAGTGCCCCACCCAACTCAGAGAGGAAAAGTATTGCAGCTTTACAGACTGCTGGTGTTTGAGCCAGAAGAAATAAAAAGGTGAGACTGGGCAATGTTTAAATGACTGAGAGATAAGGAAGGGTTAGATCATGTTATATACCAGCAAGTAAAGCACTGCAGCCATTTTAACACAGGGGGAATATGAGCTGAAGTGAAGAGACTAATGCAAAGACACTGACACATGTGATACCCTGTGACCCAAACAATACAGGACTTTCATTCAGCACAGCTTCACTCTATGTGTGAAAGTCCTCCTGCTTTTTGTGACAGAGAGAATGCTGCTTGTATGTGTGACAGCCTTGTCAGAGAATCAGAACAAAGGTCTGATAAATCCTACTGTCTCCCCCTCCCCCATAAACTTTAATTTATCCATGTTTGCTAAAGCACTTCTCTTGTTATCATTTGTATGTGTCTACATATATGTATATGTCACATTATATTTCCCAAGTAGGTGGATTAATCTAATAGGAGCAGGCATTAGTTTGCTAGGGTTACAATGGCAATGACATTGGTTACCAAGCACACGTAGAAGACCGTTTCAGTGAAGGTTTGTTTCTTCTATAACGAGATCTGGCTCTGCTGAAGAGCCTCCGCTTGATTCAAAGAAGGGATTTCCCTTCTGCAGCAAGAACACTGATGTCAGCAGAGAGGCAGGGGGGATCTAAGTTTAAAAGTGGTTATCTCGCAAACCCAGGGCCGGATTTGCCATTAGGCAAAGTAGGCACCTGCCTACAAGTGCACGCCACCGAGGGGCGCCTGCCATTGGGGTTTGTTTTTTTTTTTAAATCTTTTTTTTTTTTAATTAAAAAAAAAAAAAAAGTAGCCACCTCGCTGGCACTGGTGCTGCCCGCCCTCCGCTCCCTATTTCCTACCTCCCCGGCGGCAGGACATGTCTGTGCCTCCTTGGCACAGTCCTGTAGGTGGAGAGGTCCCTCGTCGCATCTTTAGGAAAGCAGAGCGCTGGGAGATGACATCATCTCCCAGTGCTCTGCATTCCTGAATAGGAGACGGCGCGGGAGCTCAATCAGCTACAGGACTGTGCCAAGGAGGCACAGATGACAGATCTCCTACCAGGGAGGTAGGAAACGGAGCTAATGGGGGGCAAGTTGGAGCTTATGGAGCAGAGGTCAATATGGAGCTGATGGGGTTGGGGCAATTTGAGGGGATATGGAGATGATGGGGCAATGTGAGGGGCAATTTTGAGATGATGGGGGCAAAGTGAGGGGCAATATGGAGCTGATGGGGGGCAAGTTGGAGCTGATGGGGTTGGGGCAATTTGAGGGGATATGGAGATGATGGGGCAAAGTGAGGGGCAATATGGAGATGATGGGGGCAAGTTGGAGCTGATGGGGGCAATATGGAGATGATGGGGGCAATGTGAGGGGCAATATGGAGCTGATGGGGGGCAATATGGAGCTGATGAGCATTGTGGAGGTGTCCAATGGAGTTGGCAAATGGGGGGGGGGGCGCTTCACAGTTCTGTGCCTACAGGCTCCTGAGATGTAAATCCAGCCCTGCGCAAACCATAAAGGTTTCAGAGATGCAGCTGGTGACATTTAATTCAGTTTTACAAGGGCTTCAATATGAGGGATTGTAATTTTTTGAAGTATTACTATCCCTTTAAGCAATGTATGATCATATACTGTGACTAAACCCCCATTGTTTTTTCCTAGCTTAGGTGTTTGTAAAAATAAAAAAAATGATTACATTGTGTGAGCTTTAAAATAGCCATTTAGTGAAAGAATGAGTGTGCTGGATCTTGTATTATATTTATAAAAGATGATTTTATTATGTGAGTGAGTAGTATTAGTAAATGTTTAACTAATGTACGTATATCTGTATAAGTGTGTGTATATATATATATATACATATATATACACACACACATACAAATTCAGGGTTTCACAAATGCCATATCACTATTGTGACCAAAATAGCCTTGCAGGCACCTACAAATTGTCCTGGTATATCACTGCAAACCCCATGCAGAGTAAAATGACATGAGTCACAAATGAAAAGAGATGCCTCTAGTGCTTCAGATTCAAACAGGCCCCAAAACCAAACCCCGGGAGGAGAGGGGGCACCCAACCTGTAAAAAGGACCCTAAAGTGTCTGTAATAGACGTTTGTATGCCGAACACTATAGTGTTCCTTTAAGATTATGAAAATTTCAATCAGCATAGGGATGTATTCTATCAGAACTGAAAGATTTGCACCTTCTAACACTTTCATACATTGTTTGAACTTTATTTTAAACATATCTTAATGTTCCATCATGATGTGGCTTTAAATTAATGAAATGTATTCTTTGTTTTTCTGTAATATTTTAGATATGGCTGAGCAAAAAAAGGTTGTAGAAGAATATGAAAAATTGAGGAAAGATATGCAAGATGGTACTATATCATTTTTTTCCTAACAACATAGCCTTAAAGTTAGCATTGCATATTGAACTTAATAACAATATATATGGGGATGAGTTTATTGCTTAACTCCTTGACGTCAGCCAGTCCATAAACAAAAGCAATATTAACTCTGCACTTGGAACGTCTCCTGCAAGAGTCTTCCGAGCAATATGATCTGCTGTACAGCCACTAATTACTAACGTCCATGGAGCTGTGACAGCAGTGCCTGCAACCACTGCCTGCCTGTGCTAATATCTCGTCCTATGACAGCTTCTGGAATTATTGTGGGGTTCTATTAGAAAAGAAGACCACCACATTTCCCCATTGCCCCAAGGGAATGATTACCGTACTTTTAGCTATTTTTAGCATCAGACATTGATCTTGGGATAATATACAATAGGTCAGTGGTTCCCAAACTGTGCGGCGCAACGTCTTTGTACGCCCTGGCTAGTTTCAAAGGGTGCTGCGGCCACACAGCAAAGGAACGAAAATGCGGCAGCTGTCCAGGGCTCGAATGGAACGGTGGTGGTACAGAAGCAGGGGTGCTCGGCAAGAAGGAGAATAGCGCTCTCCTTCTCACGCAACACCTCTGGGGGGGAGAAGCTCCTCCTCTTTGCACAGCAGGCAGCCGGACGAGTTACAGGAGAGCACGCAGAGATGACATTGGCGTCATCATAACCCCGCACGACCTCCTGTGCCTCCGGCTGGCTGCAGACGTCCCCACCATGGATGCTTATTAGAAGGGGAGAGAGAGAAGAGGAGAACAGGTAAGTGGACAGAAGAGGGAACAAGTGGCGGAAGGAGGGGGACCAGTGGCAGAAGGATATACAAGAGGGGGAAAGTGGCAGAAGGATATAGAAGAGAGGGACAAGTGGCTGAAGGAGGGAGACAAGTGGCAGATAGATATAGAAGAGGGGGACAAGTGGCAGAAGGATATACAAGAGGGGGACAAGTGGCTGAAGGAGGGGGACAAGTGACAGATAGATATAGAAGAGGGGGACAAGTGGCAGAAGGATATACAAGAGGGGGACAAGTGGCTGAAGGAGGGGGACAAGTGGAAGATAGATATAGAAGAGGGGGACAAGTGGCAGAAGGATATACAAGAGGGGGACAAGTGGCTGAAGGAGGGGGACAAGTGGAAGATAGATATAGAAGAGGGGGACAAGTGGCAGAAGGATATACAAGAGGGGGACAAGTGGCTGAAGGAGGGGGACAAGTGGCAGATAGATATAGAAGAGGGGGACAAGTGACAGAAGGATATACAAGAGGGGGACAAGTGGCTGAAGGAGGGGGACAAGTGGAAGATAGATATAGAAGAGGGGGACAAGTGGCAGAAGGATATACAAGAGGGGGACAAGTGGCTGAAGGAGGGGGACAAGTCGCAGAAGGATATACAAGAGGGGGACAAGTGGCTGAAGGAGGGAGAAGAAGGGTAAAATTGAGTGATGGTACAAGTGAGGGAGAGAAGAGGGGTACAAGTGATTGATGGGGAGAAAAAAGGGGGGACAAGTGATTGAATTGGGAATTATAAAGGAACAAGTGACATTTATTCATTTATTTCTTTAATTTAACTGACCTAACTGCGCGCTGCAACTGTTAGATAGGAATATGTTGTGACTTTGGGGAGCCTCGGAAAAAGTCTGACACACTAAGGGAACCATGAACCTAAAAAGTCTGGGAACCACTGAAATAGGTATTTTTTCTTCTATTATTTATTTATTTATTTTGGACATATGTCCACAGCTCTAGGGGTAAATTTAGGCATTTACAATGCCTTTGGTAGGGATTTTGACTGAAAAATGTGGTTTGTTCATCATGTATCATTATGCTTTATTTAATGCTAGATTTAATCCTTTCTATGCTTATCAACTGGAAAACAATTTAATATATATTTATACTTTTTATTTTCCCATCACTTTTTTAGGGATTTTGACTGAAAAAGGCTTTCACAGCAAACTGAAAAATCTATTGGAGGAGTTGCCAACTACATCAGCAATGACTAAATGCAAAGGTATTTGTATAGCACCACAAATTACTTTAAGTTTCACAATAATAGAGTTTTTTATAAATGGTAACAAACTAGCTAGTGAATAGAATTCTATGTCATAGCACTTAATGTCTTGATGGAAAGGAGTACATGTGCATTGCAAACGCACAATTTGTACTTCAAAATAACTTATATTATGATATATTATATCATTAGTTTTTAGCACAATAGGTACAAATTCTGAATTATGTCATTCATTTTTTATTGTGAATTGTAATTAATGACACTTAAACATTATTACAATTTCCCCAAAAAATGCAGCACGTTTTTGGTTAGATTAGTTGGGAGTCTGATTTATACATAGGTGCACACGCCAGTATTGCACGATATTGTCACGTGCGCCACTTTTATAGGTAATGCCCACTGAGAGGCAGAATAGACCATGTACTGGAGGATAGGAGAAGGTTGATTGCAATCTTGGAGAATCTGATTTATAATGTATATATGTAAATGTAGAAGCAATTCCATATGTTTGTATTTATAGATGCTGCAGAAATATTTGTGGAAATGAAAAAAGACCAACACAAAACAGTTGTAAAGAAAAAAAGCTTTTCTTTGATGAAGGGAAAAGAAACTTTTATAAAGGTTTGTTTACTATCGGTCCTTCTAAAACATAATTTAGGTTTCACCCATTTATACTGTAGTCCCGAAATATCATGGTAATATTTTGAAGCCTAAAGGACCACTTGTGCTTCTAAACAACTTGTCTGCATGTTATATTACCGTGCATATTACGCAGTATTTTTCAAGAAGGATGAAAAGTGTAATAGGTTTTTTGACTGTTAATCAAAACAATAGTGTTCCACATATTTTCACGTGGTATACTAAGCTTTCACAGGTATCCCTGTCTTTGCCTCTATACAGAGAGCCTGTTTATAAATGTGCACAGCGATCCCTGTCTATACATGGATCACTGAGTTGAGCTAGGCATGATTCAATGAATAAAAAAGAGAATGAAACCTTTAGGTGCAATTGTGGCTGTTTACAATGCCCAAGATATACATTAAGATGGTAATCTCATCTTGATGTATTCTGTAATGTGATACAGTGGCGGACCACTAGGGGTCGCGATTGTGACCGGGTCCACGGCGTTCCGCCTGACCGGGGGTCGCCTCAGGGCACCCACAAGGTGAGCAGGTTTGCGGCTATTCAGAGTAGGCACCTACCTGCCCAAATGGCAGGTGCCAACTCTGCCCGATTGCAAGTTGTGCGGGGGCTGTGAAGGAGCTCCCCTGTTCCCTCGTGTGCCCTGTAGGAAGCCCGGAAACTGAACATGACATAATTTCCGGCTCCCGGCATCATTGAGAAAAAATGCAAGGTAGCAGAGCAGGAACAGGAGAGCAGCCCCACTGACCAACACGGAGAGGATTCAGGTAGGGAAGGGGGGAGACACTTGGAGGCTAAAAATTTAAAAATGATTAAGGATGGGGAGTGGGCTGATTTCAATGATAAAACTAATCAGTGTGTGTCAATGTAAGAATATGTATGTGTGTCAGTGAGTCTGTTAGTATGAGTGTATGTGTGTGTGTGTGTCAATGAGCATGTTAATATGAGTGTGTGTATGTCAGTGAGCCTGTCAGTATGTGTGTGTGTGTGTGTGTGTGTGTCTCAGTTAGCCTGTCAGTATAAGTGCTTGTGGTGTGTGTGTGTGTCAGTGAGTGTATGCCTGTGTGTCAGTATCAGTTACTGTATGTTCTGTCATTGAGTGTTAGTATCAGTGTTTGTCAGAATCAGTGAGTGTTTGTCATTGAATGTGTTTCACTATCAGCGAGAGCCTGTCAGTGTTTGTCAGTATGAGTGAGAGTGTGGCAGTGAGTCTTTCAGTATCAGTGATAGTGTGGCAGTGAGTGTCTGTCAATGAGTGTGTGCGTCCGTATCACTGAATGTGTTTCTGTCAGTGAGTGTGTGAAATCCTAAACATTAGCCTTGTGTGCTAGCGGCTCATAGTGTCTAATGCGATAGACCGAGTGACAGGTGACAGCAAGGAGGATTGCCCTGTTTGGGGAGTGTGTCCCCAAGTAGGGCCAATCAACCCACACTCATACATAGCCAAACCCCATATACAATCACACTTAAGTCAGCCACACATATCAATACAATTACACTCCGCATGTATCACAGCCAAGCCTTGCACAGAATCACACTCCGCATCCTCACACATCCCACTCATGTGTATTTCTTAGGAGAGAGTAAGAATGGGCGATGGGGGTGTGTGGCGTCTTAGATCCTCGCACCCGGGCCCTGTGGTTCCTAGTTACACCCCTGATGTGTTAGATGGGTCATCTCCACTTATCTTTCTGATTAAATTCACCAGCTAACTTTTGTGACGCTGTACCATGCAGCAAAGTATTGTTACCCACTCTAAGAGTCTCAAACAGTACTCCACTGTACTGCACTCATAGTTGAAATCTATACTTTTCATGTGACATAAGGAAATGGTCATCCAGGTACAAATCCAAGTTGCAAATTACAGCTCTTTTTTTAGTAAATGCATTAAAAAATACAAACGTAAATTTTAAAATTAATTAATATGTTCATACTTATCATTTTTCATGCTCCACCAATGCTTTCCAGGGCTATTTGTTAATTAATTTAAAGCAGCAACTATGCATCTCCCAGCATACATAAAAATAAGTAATTTTATGTATGCTGCTCTATCAAATGCAGGCTTGCTGGTTTGTAATACGCTAAGCTTTTTGACGTGGGAGTAAGAAAATCACAATTGACACATCCTGAGGAAAGGTCTCTGACCATAAATGTTGCACTTTTTGTGTTATATACAGCATTGAAAAAGTGTATGTATATCCCTTTATTGATATAAAATGTACAGTATTTTAACTTGATGGTTTAGGGGCTTCTACTTAACAGGAGTGCTCTCTTGGCTACAATTTACTATTAAGAGAGAGTTCATGTTGGGATAAATTCACCATGGAGATCATAATCTAAGTTAACGTATCCAGTTTACATTGTCAGATTAAAATCATCCCGATGGAATGGAAAGCACGAACGAAATCCAAAGCCGGAAAATACACTAAAATTGTTTTGGAAGAAGAGCCTCCAAAATCTTTGATGAAACCTTCTGATGGATACGATGATATTTTAAATATGGCAATACAAATTTTCTGGAGAAACAAGGAAAAAAATGCAAAATATACTCTTTGCTATGTTGACGGCTCAAGATGGCCAAAAGAGGACTTTGAAAAGGAGTATGGCACCCTTCAAAACATCCCAGAAATATGGAAAAAAACGTTTTATGTTGGCCAAAGAATTATAGGTATAAATCCAAAAAACATTTTTTTTTTACTTTTTCAATTTTTCTTTATAAATGCTTATATATAGAAACTGTAAACAATAGCGTGTAAATTAAATGTATTTTCTGCATAAAATCATGAACAATGACTTATGTACACAAACATAGATAATTACTTACAAATATACCCAACCCCACACATATAGTATATATATAAATACTAAAAAAAAAACCTTTAAAGTGATAGACATTTGGAGGTCTCATCAACGGATTACATAAAGATTGATTGAAAACCATACAAAGACTAAACCAAACTCTGCTAAGTCCTGGTTATGCTGTTCAAAAATGTGACCATTTTTGCTTCAAACATTAATCTTTCATGATTATATGTAAAATTAAAAGATGCGTTCAATATTGTGCTTCTTTTTTTATCAATATTTATTGTCTTTTGTAAATAATTGTATTATACAACGAGTTAAATACATTTTTAACAATTTTCATGTGTAATTCACAAATCAGCCATTGTTTTCTATTCCAGTTTCTTTGTGATAATTATTTTATTTTAAATACTTTGATGATTGCTTTTTTTCTTTGCTTGTAGATACAGAAGAAGTAGTATATTTGGGTTTTGTGACATCTGCGTCTCTGTTAAGCTCACAAGAAATCATCAAGAAAATAGGAGAAGGTGATATGTATAAGGTAAAGTAATTAAAGATTAAATATTATATAATTTTAAATATACTTTGCAGTTACCCATATTTGTTTCATCTAGTCTCTACACATAAATAATTATTAATGCTACAAAAAATATATGCTTTTATGTGAAATAGTACACTACAAAAACAAGGTGTTTAAATATTTAATTTTTTCAACCATTAATCAAGACCTATTACACTGCTATAATTACTCAAATATGTTTTTCCATAAGGCAACACCGCATTTAAGATTTTTTGATGAACCGTTGAAATGCATAGCTGCATTAAAGGGATAGTATGACTTGTAGCCCTTAATAAACTGAGTTAAATGACACCAGCGGCATCTCTCAGACATTTATGGTTTAAGAGCTAGCCGCTTTCAAAGTTTCCTCTCTCCAGCTGTCAGTGTTCTGCTGCCAGCAGGGAAATCCGGTCCCAGGACAGGCGGAGGCTCTAAAACAGAGCCGATATCTCATTATAGAAGGAAAAATGATTAATTGAAACAGTCTTCTACGTGTGCTTGGTTACCAAGCACACGTAGAAGACTGTTTCAATTAATCATTTTTCCTTCCATAACGAGATATCGGCTCTGCTGAAGAGCCTCCTCTTGATTCAGAGACCGGATTCTCCTGCTGGCAGCAGAACGCTGACAGCAGGGGAGAGGAAACTTTGAAAGCGGCTATCTCTTAAACCATAAATGTCTGAGAGATGTCACTGGTGTCATTTAACTCAGTTTATTAAAGGGATAGTAATACTTCGTTTTAACTCTATTTTATTTTGTAGGCATTAAAAAAACATGAAGAATGATATAAGCCTTATCTCTCAAACCTTTATGGTTTATGAGATATTCACAAGCAAAGTTTCCCCCTCCCGCCCCTTTTACCTACTGTAAACAATCTCTTCTCAGATGTGGAATACAGTCCATAGACTGGACAGATAACAGAAGGGGACACTCTTATTCCTTTGAAAACAATGAAATCCCTGCCCCCCTTGACAAGCTTTTCAGGTTTTTTCGTTATCTTAATTTAAGATTGTCCCTCTCTGCAGTCTACCTGGGCACCTCTCTTCTGCCCTGGCTGAGCAGTATTACATCAGTAAAAGGGGCGGGAGGGGGACACTTTGCTTGTGAATATCTCTTAAACCATAAAGGTTTGGGAGATAAGACTTCTATCATTCATCATGTTTTTTTAATGCCTACAAAATAAAATAAAGTTAAAATGAAGTATTACTATCCCTTTAAGGGCTACAATATGAGGGATAGTAATTTTGAAGTAATACTATCCCTTTAATTCCCACCTTCACTTCACCTTTCACCCCTTTCCTCTGACAGTGCACCACTGTGTGAGATATGAAAAAAAAGGAGGCAAATGTGAGCTTACTAACTGAATTAAACAATAACCTTTTAAAAACAAATTCCATACTTATCAAGGCCATCTCACACCAGTGGGTAAATAATGGACCAATTATATTATAGTAGTGTCGGGGCCACTTCAGCAGCATGGACCCCCAATTTTATTAGAGGGGGTGGGCGACACTGGGGTAGCCACTGTTGCTCCCGCAGGCTTTTTATTATTTTAGTTAGATTAACCATTTCAGTGATGTAGGGAGCACTGAATTCCATAGTTTTGTAATTACAGGACATGCCCACCAGAGATGGTAACAATGCCATCTTTTTATTGGTAAACCTCTCTTGTAGTTGTAGGGCTTTTTTAGTGGGTGCAGTAATTTTTTTAGCGGGTGTAGAAGTTATTTTATCAAACACTGGCGTTAGTGGTGGGCATTGATTCAGGAATGCCTGTCATTTTATGGCTAACAACAATTTTTCTTTTAACTGGGGACATTGAATCCTGGCCATTATCGTTAATATATATTTCAAGGATATTTTTACTTACATGCATTTATGACACTTGAAAGTTTGCAAAAATTAAAAAAAATAACTTTTGCTGATAAGTAACTTTAGGACTCCTATTAAATGCTATGTAATATACTTTTGCTTCATTTTATAACTTAAAAACACTTTTTTAACATTATGCATGCATAATATGTTATTAATTTTTGTTTCCTCACAGGAAATGAGTGACCAGTGCGATTTTAGTTCAGGTATGTGATTAAAATTATTTAAATAAATAACTTAATAACTTGTCTCAATGAAATTATAAAGTATTAATTACAAATACATCTTTACTTTTTAGGATTTTTGGATGGACATATTTCTCAGTCTTCAAAGGTAATCAAATTTTATAATGCTTTCAATGTTACATTGTAATTAATAATTTTGATTTTGAGCATGGATTTATTAATGTTACATAATATATTGTCATGTTTTAATAATTGATAATTAAAGTAGATAAATTTTAAGAATTTCATCATCAAAACTGACATTTTTCACCCAATTTCTTAATATTTTTACAGAGAAAAAACATAGGTGCCAGCTCATATGGTATGTGTTTTTTTCTAATAAATATGATTCACCGCAAAAAACTTGTTCTCGTTAATTATTTTTATAATTTCTAACAATTTTTTTTATTAGATAATTAAAATGGTACATGCAGTTAAATGGATTGAGGAAGGTTAATTTTCATTGGGGCAGAGGGGCAGGTCCTGGAAGGTGCATTGGCAGGTCATGAAGGGTGCATTTGCAGGTCACAGGAGCATTGGCAGGTCCTCAAGGGTGCGTTGGCAGGTCCTGGATGGTCACCTTATATTAAGTTTATTTTTTTCTAAGTTAAGATACAAAGCTTGGTTGGGTCCTCTTATAATCATGGTTGTTTTTAATTTCAGCAAATATATTAACATAGTAACATAGTAATTTAGGTTGTTAAAAAAGACCTAAGTCCATCAAGTTCTACCCTTCTACCTATCCTTCCTGCTTTTGATCCTAAAAAAGGAACCCCCCCCCCCAATTAAGCAATTAGGAATGTTGACACTTAGGGGGGAAATTCCTTTACTTTAATAATGGTACAGTATAATGCTAATAACTCAGAACTGAATCCAGGCACTTTGTTTTCCCATAAGGTAATGTGTTTCTCACTAATATAAGTGAAGCCCAAGGTTCAAATCAGATATTGGCAAGGTGAGTAGTGTTGAGCGAGCACCGCGATGCTCGGGTGCTCGGGTGCTCTGACCGAGCACCCCCTGCTGCTCGAGTGCTCGGCCGAGCACCCGAGCCCCATTCAAATGAATGGGAGCACTCGAGCATCAAACCAGGCACCCCCTGCTCTGATGAGCGGAGGGTGCCTGGTCAATGTCCCCCTTCATCTCCGCTATGCCCCTCTTCCACAATGTCCCCCTTCATCTCCTCTATGCCATAGAGGAGATGAAGGGGGACATTGTGGAAGAGGGGCATAGCGGAGATGAAGGGGGACATTGTGGAAGAGGGGCATAGACTCTATGCCCCTCTTCCACAATGTCCCCCTTCATCTCCGCTATGCCCCTCTTCCACAATGTCCCCCTTCATCTCCTCTATGGCATAGAGGAGATGAAGGGGGACATTGTGGAAGAGGGGCATAGCGGAGATGAAGGGGCACATTGTGACAGACGGGCATAGCGGAGATGAAGGGGGACATTGTGGAAGAGGGGCATAGAGTCTATGCCCCTCTTCCACAATGTCCCCCTTCATCTCCGCTATGCCCCCTTCATCTCCGCAATGCCCCTGTACCTCCATTCCCTGGTGGTCCAGCGGAGCGTCTTCGGATCTGTGCCTCTTCCGGCACAGATCCCCGCAACCCGAACATGTCGGGCGAGCACATGGCGGTACTCGTACGAGTACCGCCATGTGCCGAGCAGAGCGATGCTCGAGCCGATCCGAGCATCGGCCGAGCACGCTCGCTCAACATTAAAGGTGAGTAAAATCCTAGATGCAGAAAAAGAAGTACTCATGGAGCAACACAGTAAATGCCATGAACACG
Organism: Rhinophrynus dorsalis; assembly: GCA_037306005.1. Classification (NCBI taxonomy): domain Eukaryota; kingdom Metazoa; phylum Chordata; class Amphibia; order Anura; family Rhinophrynidae; genus Rhinophrynus; species Rhinophrynus dorsalis. Next base: position 297,539,501 of record CM074722.1, on the reverse strand, counting down.
GAGTACTAACAGCAATAGAAGTACTTGGCAGAAGATACCTGAGAGTGCCTGGATTCTGGTCTGCCAGGTCAAGACAACTGTTCTATAAGGGTTATATTACAACATACAGTATGCAAGCATAATTATTTTAATACTGTAGTGTAAGCACATGTATAACTGTTAAATGGTTTTTACTGACATACTTTTGCTATATTTTTTTCCATCTTATTTTTTTTTTTATCTAACTTTTTACAGAAAAAATCGTCAAGGTAAGATTATTTTATATTTCTTATTGATTACATTGTGTCAATGTAAAGTCTTAACCATTTTAATGTAGTATCTATTTCATATAGAAGTGATACAAAGGGTATTATTAACAGCATGCTTCCATGTAAGGATAACCAGCTATCCTGAACTCTGAGTCACTTATATATTATTTTTTATATTTGATTTAAATTTTTAAAATTTAGCACTTGAAATTTTTAAATAGTGTAAAAACTAACTTAAACATGCATGGGATGGACCTTAGTCACAAGGATAGCAGAATAGTATAAATCAAAATGGGGTTTAAACTTTAAAACACGTAAAAGGTGAGCAAATTAGATGATCCAAATATTTCATTTTTGGTTTTAAATTCTGGGTGAATATGTTTTCATTTAACTTTTATGCCAAATTTTTTTTATGTAATACATTATATTTTTTAAACTGAAATTGATTACAAATTACAATAGAGTAAAACATCTGATAACTTTGTTGTTGCATTTGGTCTATCATTATTATTTTAACTCTATACCCATTGAATTACATTATTTACATTTGCATGATTATACTTGAATGTTTTCCAGAACTTTCTTTTATCTAGTGAGAAAACACTAGAAAAGGAACATCCATGCGCTTCAAGTAATGAATGTGTTCCTGCAACACCACCGGCATCACATATCCCTTCAGGTAAATAACCAGCATTTTTTATTTTTCGTATAGCTCTAGAGTTGAAAATAAATATACATTTTCAAAGGTTGAATGAGATTTAAAAAAATCTAATCACCTATGAGGGTCGAGTGCATACTATCCGAAAGGCTGAAGATGTACAAGACTTTTGCAAAGTACTGGATTTTACCCCGGTCCCTGAGCTGCATGATCCTCATCGCCCTGTCTTTGCACATGGTGTCTCCTTACCTCAAAGAGAGCAGTGGATTCCAGTACAACAGAAGCAGTTGCGGATGACTGCTGAATCATCTGCGGGCAACTCCACTACCTGACTCAGTGCAGCTAAGCCTCCTCAAGGAGCCAGGTGATCTAATTATAGTTCTCCTGCTGTTAGGATTGTTTTTTGGGACTGTTCCTCCAAAGTTGTTTTTTGTATTTCACTTTTTGGGACTATAATACTGAATGTTACCTTTTTGCTCTTGCGATGCCTACGATTGCACCCTTTACGGGTCTGGGCTGTAGTGCTATGTCGTCTTTAAGTACCATATTGCTTCCACCTTGTACATTTTAATGTTTTGTATTAGGTACATATAGTTCTCTGTGTCTTCATGATATGTTCTGGCCGATGTGGGAATACGGGCCTCCACTTGGGGCTGGTGTTCTTACTCAATCAGTTGTGCCTGGTTGATCTGCTGGAGCTCAGCTATGCCCAGCAGGGCGATATGATTACTCTGCCTGCTGGCTTGGGGGTTTGCATCTTTGCTCGCAGGGCGCCTCGGTTGGGTGTCCCGGGCCTCACCCCATCTGATGTGCCTTCAGTTTTGGCTGGGCGCCTGTTGTTCTCCCATAGATTTTTTCTTTTCCCCACCATTGAGGTAATTCCATTCCGACCCCACCTGCCCTTATTGCATGGGCTTAATTGTATACAGTTTTTTCTTTTTTTTATTATTGCTCCTAATAGGGCCGATCCTGAATGCTTCCTCAGCATTACTTACCCCCTACCTTACTGCCTTAAGTTATTTGATATGTTTCCTATATTACACTGTGTAGTTTTCTTTATTGGTTACTGTTCTTGTGCAATTCACAGGCCTGTTCTGTCTGGCCTGATACTCCTGCTTCTTTTTTTCTCTCTTTCTTCTTTCCCCTCTTCCTCTTTCCTCATTTCTTCTTTGGTTTCCCATCCTCCCTCCCTACCCCCTGGGCTGCCTGTGCTCTTACTGGATGCTGGATGGGGCACTTTTCTGTGTTTCTCTGCAACTCAATTTAATTGTGGTGTACAGATTTAAAGCCATTTCTATAAATGCTAAGGGGCTCAATACACCTCAGAAGCGGTCCCTCCTTTATAGAGAATGCTCCCACATGGGAGGCAAGGTTTGCTTTGTTCAGGAGACTCAATACACCTTGGCTAAATTACCTAAACTGTTTCATCGCTTATACCCATATCAGTTCTATAGTTCTGCTTCCTCCAGGCGCAGCGGAGTTGCCATATTACTCCATAAGAGTTTTCATTTTACTTTATCTGATACTTTGAGCAATTCCGAGGGCAGATACATATTCATCAAGGGGAAGGTGGGGTCATTAACATGTACATTTGCTGCTCTTTATGCACCAAATGCCTTGCAACTCCCATTCCTGACATCCACCCTCTCTTCGCTTTCTGCTTTTGCGGAAGGTTTTCTTCTCCTGGGTAGGGACTTTAACAGAGTTCTCAATCCCTCCTTTGATTGTTCGCAGGGCCGATCCTCTCTGCCAACCTCACTTTACTCTAACTTGCGGTCCTTGCTGGCCTCTCATTCTTTGATTGATATTTGGAGACTTCTTAATCCTTCTGATCTCTCCTATTCCTTCTACTCCTCTCCTCACTCCACTTATTCCCGTATCGATCTCTTTCTTGTTCCTCAGGCGTATGCTCACTTTATTACTACAGCTACTATACAATCCATTACATGGTCCGACCATGCCCCTGTGGTGGTGGAGGTCTCACTACCCCTGCTTCTCTCCCCTTCTGGAAGTTGGAGACTTGATGACTCCTTACTAACTGACTCGCTCTCTGTGTCTCAGTTACGAACTGCTATTGTGGAATATTTTCAGTTTAATGCTAATTTAGATGTGTTACCTACCATTGTGTGGGAAGCACTAAAATGTGTTATGCCTGGTGAGTGCATCCGACTGCGCTCTGCACATAAACGTAGAGCCCGTCAGGAGCTTGATGACTTAATTAATAGCAGTTCCTCCTTGGAGAAAAAGCACCAAGAGTCAGGTGAAGATGTTGTTCTGCAGGACCTACTTCATCATAGACAGCAAGCACGTTCCTTGATTTTGTCACTGGTTAATAAATCGTTTGTGAGGGTGAAACACTTTAATTATGAACAAGGAAACAAGTGCGGTAAGTGGCTCTCACGTCAGCTAACCCCTATTGCTCCCCGGTTCGGATTAATTCTATCAAGTCATCCTGAGGGTGACAGGTCAGTGATCTTCCTTCCATCTCTGAGGTTTTCAGAGATTTTTACTCTGCTCTTTATAATTTACCTGTTCCTGACATGCCGCATCTTTTGGACATTCAGTCTTGTTATATTAGGGAGGCACATCTCCCTTCACTGTCACCCACCCAGTCCCTCCTTCTGGACGAACCCATTATGGAAGCAGAGGTCTACTTGGCAGTGAAGCAGATGAAGGTTGGTAAAAGCCCAGGACCTGATGGCTTCTCTTTATGCTTTTACCGGGTGTTCTTGGACTTGCTTGTTCCCCATTTGACTGAGACCTTCAACCAGCTGCCTTCGGTTGTGTCTGCCCACCCTCTTTTGACAGAGGCCCATATCACGGAACTTCCCAAACCAGGGAAGGACCCTACCCTTTGCTCCAGTTACCGTCCGATCTCGCTACTGAATATAGACGCTAAAATCTATGTTAAAGTCTTAGCGAATTGCCTCAGTCCACATCTTCCAGGCCTAGTGCACCCCAATCAGTCGGGTTTTGTACCGGGTAGAGAGGCTAGGGATAATACCATCTGTTTCATATCTCTGTTAGATCAGGCTGGGGTAACTTGGTCTTCTGCCTTGTTCCTTTCTGTTGATGCAGAGAAGGCTTTTGAATTGGGATTTCATTAAACTAGTACTCCGTGGCTTTGGTTTGGGAGATCGCTTCCTCTCTTATGTTACAGCTCTCTATACCAGTCCCTCTGCGAAGATTTGGATTCATAGTTCCCTTTCGACCCCCTTCTATCTTCACAATGGTACTCGGCAAGAATGCCCCCTCTCCCAGCTCATCTTTATTTTAGTTATGGAGACTTTAGCGTGCAGGGTTCGGAGCTCACCCCTGATTAAGGGTATGGCTCAGGCTAATAGGGAACACAAACTTGCCCTCTTTGCCGATGATCTTATCTTCCTCCTTGCAGATCCTATTGTATCTCTTCCTGCAGTGATGCAAGAGTTGCACCAGTTTGGTTTGGTTAGCAACTTTAAGGCTAATTTACAAAAATCTGAGATCCTAAATATTTCTGTTCTGCAACACTTGATTTCTGAGTTGCAAGTGAAAGTTCCCTTCCACTGGGCTGGTTCTTCGATTCCCTATCTTGGAATTCGTCTTACTCCCCAGACTACTTTATTATTACAGGCTATTTTCCTTCCCTTATTGTCTCGTATTGACAGGGATCTGAGATCTCTGAGGACCTATTTTCTCTCCTGGTCGGGGCGTATTAATGTTTTGAAATCTGTTTTCCTCCCTAAAGTGTTGTATCTCTTGCAGACCATCCCCATTTCCCTATCTAACTCCAACCTTAAGTCTCTCCAATGGGTCTTTAATGCATTTGCATGGAATTATAAACCTGCTAGGATTAGATTTGCTATACTCACCAAGCCCAGGGGGGAGGGTGGCCTGGGAGCTTCTTCTTTGCGTCGTTACTACCTTGCTGTGCAACTATACTCCATCTTGCATTGGTATCATTCATCTGCGAATAAACCGTGAATTCCTATCCTTCAGTCCCTATCTCTGACCGATTCCCTGCTTTATTTGCTGGGGGTCCCTGTGATTTCTTGTCCCAAGGCCCTGCTTCGTTCTGCCCTGCTTCGCCCAATTTTTGCTACGTGGGACTCAGTTGCTTATTCTCTCTCTAGTGTCCCTTCTCCCCTCACAACTCTTTCAAATCCTGCTTTACCTTCGGGTCTCTGTTCTTCGTCCTTTCTGCGGTGGCGTTCTGGAGGATTATTGCTGGTAGCTGATCTCTTAGACAAAGGGTCATTGCTAGATTTCTCTGATATACAAACTCGGTATAATTTACAATCCCAGGACTATTGGGGGTATCGCCAGATCTCCCATTTTCTTTCCTCACATCCCTTGAAAACTGACCTATTGCAGGATTTGACTCCTTTTGAACGTTTATGCCGTCAGAGATCAAGCTCTCTAATTCATTCTCCCTTGTCCCACTACATTTCAAAATTATATAGGCCATTAGAGGATAAGGATGTGTCTTTTTTGCCTTACAAATTGGCCTGGGAGTCGGAATTGGGTGTACCGATTCTGGATAATGCCTGGGGCCATGCATTAAAGGGTGTTCTCCGTTCCTCCAGAAATTTGACTGCAGTTGAGACTAATTATAAATGTCTTTTACCCTGGTATAGGACTCTGGAGGTTATCCATTCTTTTTATCCTTCAGTTTCTCGCTCCTGTTGGTGCTGTAATGTAGGTACGGGAGATATGGCACACATTTGGTGGACATGTCCAATGATCATGGGGTATTGGGCAAGCATTTTGACTACCATTAAAGGGATAGTAATACTTCGTTTTAACTTTATTTTATTTTGTAGGCATTAAAAAAACATTAAGAATGATATAAGTCTTATCTCTCAATCCTTTATGGTTTAGGAGATATTCACAAGCAAAGTTCCCCTCCCCGCCCTTTTTACCTAGTGTAAGACATCTCTTCTCAGATGTGGATCAGGTTGTATGACAGGACAGATAACAGAGGGGACAATTTTCTTTGTATGAAAACAATGAAAGCCCTTCCCCCCTTGACAAGTTTTTCAGCTTTTTCCATTATCTTAATTGAACATTGTCCATCTCTGCAGTCTACCTGGGCACCTTCCTTCTGATCTGGTTGAACAGGGGGGGGGATACTTTGTTTGTGAATATCTCTTAAACCATAAAGGTTTGAGAGATAAGACTTATATCATTCTTCATGTTTTTTTAATGCCTACAAAATAAAATAAAGTTAAAACGAAGTATTACTATCCCTTTAACTCTGTTATGGCTCTGTCTCTGCCCTCAGATCCTACACTCCTTCTGTTTTCAATAGAAGTGGAGACCTTGATTAGATGTAAACACAAAAGAACTTTATTACTTCATCTTCTCAATGCTGCTCGAATGTGTATCCCACTCTGTTGGAGGAGCTCGCTCCCCCTACTCTTCAGATGTGGCGAACTAGAGTTAATGATATTGCGGTATATGAGAAACTCTTTCACCTTTCACAGAGATGTGGTGTGTCGTTTTCTGAGGTGTGGGGGCCATGGCTGGAGTCCACTGCCCATCCCTCACTACATGCCCCGTCTGGTTCCAGTGTTTGATATCTGGCAGTTTTCCTTCCCGTAGTACCCTCCCTCCCTTCCCGTCTTCCTGTTACCCTTTCTTCTCTTTTTCGTCTCTCTCTCTCTCTTCTCCTCCTATCTATTCTTTCTACTGCTTCATCTCTATGTTAACATTGGTACCCTGAGCTGCCCATTTATCCATCTTTCAACACGTATGTGCTTGCAGTGTTTTTAATTCTGTATTTGGCAATGGGCATTGCTCAGGTTTTTTCCTTTATGTCACTTGTTTTTTTTCAATTTGGGTCAATGCATATATTTCTTATGACTAAATACTGATTCATCTTGATACCCCTTTGTACTCATGTATTTTCTTCTTCTCAATAAAATAAAAAAAAAATAAAAAATCTAATCAAGGGAGTAAGACACACTCAGTTAAGGTCCTAACGAACACATACACTGCAGGAACAGGGTTTAAACACACACATAAATACACTGTCTGGATGGGGTTTAGTGTGCTACATACCATGTCAAATATCAAATGTGCTTAACTGGATATAGCAGTAGAAACATCATCTCACTTCTGAATGACCAATTCTTAACCTGACATTACTATTTAGTCGGATCAAATTTTATTGCACTTTCAATTTCTGAGGGAAAATGTGAGACTTTGTTCAAGAAAGAGAGAATTGCATGTAAATCAGTAGGGAGTTTCAAACTGAAGGCCAATTATTGGCTATTATGTTTTATTAATTTTTAATACAGCATTTCAGGAACATATCAGTACTTCATCAAGACGTAGCACAAATATTGAAAACAATAATCAAAAATATTGTTTAATTTTTTTATTACTAATTCTTTTACACTGTCCACCATGGTCAGCTGTCCCTTCATGGCCTATGCATGTTTTAGATTAAGTGGTGTCGATTTAAGTAGAGTGATCATACATTAAAATACAGCATGGTGAGTCTAAATTGCGCTCATGAGGGGGTTCATACGTACATTAGTTAACCCCTCATAAGTGCTGTTTAGATTGACCATGCTGTGCTCTCATGCATGTTGCATTCAATAACCCCAGGATGTTTGTCATGTGCCTTCTTAGTGATGTACAATATTTAGGATTTAAAACAATATATATATATATATATATATAATTTTTGTGTTTGTCAACACATACAGGTGCAGAAACATCTGTATCCAAAAATTAACTCCTCACAAGTAAGAATTAGTTTTGCCATGTGGAAGTATTCCACATGGTAAAACAAATGTAATCATCACCACTAACTTGTGTTGTCCTTCATATAACATATTTAATGCCAGTAATTTAAATGTTTCAATTCCCCTACAATCATCCTCCTGTTGAACTGACCCCATGATATCACATTTGGATTGCATATTTGTGAAAAACGTAGCACGTTAGTCATTAAACATGGAATGCAAATGGAATTTTAAGAGAATTCAAAATTGAGGTAGTAGTTGCAGATTTGTTAAAGGAGATTAATTGTAGAATGCTTTTCAGCTCATCTATTTTGGCCAGTTCTTAGTAATTGTCTTGCAATTCTCTGTTTAGTGATACTTTTTGAAATGTATAAAAAAAACACTGAAAGCTAACAGCTTATAAACTATTACATTTTTTCTTGGGTGGTTAATAGTGTTGAGCGAGCGTGCTCGGCCGATGCTCGGATCGGCTCGAGCATCGCTCTGCTCTGCACATGGCGGTACTCGTACGAGTACCGCCATGTGCTCGCCCGACATGCTCGGGTGAAGAGGATCTGTGCCGGAAGAGGCACAGATCCGAAGACGCTCCGCTGGACCACCAGGGATCAGGGGGTGCTCGGTCAGAGCACCCGAGCACCCGAGCATCGGGGTGCTCGCTCATCTTTAGTGGTTAATCTTTTATTTGTAATCATATTTAAGCTGATTTATTTATGTATTATATCACAGAATATATGCATCGTGTACCGTATGTTGAAGAACACCTAATTAAATACAACACAGACCTATCCATCGGAAGTGGCTCATTTGGAACTGTATTTATTGGCTCCTACCAGGGAACACCAGCAGCAGTGAAAAAAATTGTAATTACCGAGGAGTGCACCAATATCATGCATGAAATTCTTGTATGTTTGTAAGTATTTTAGTGCATGCTTTCTTGTCACCTATGTGACAATACTGTGTTGTGTTATTTTTACTAATATTTTTCAATGTTAAGTATAACACTTTCTATAATTTACATTGTATGTATGTGCAGAAGGCTCTCTCATCCAAATATTGTCCGATTCATGGCTGTAGCTAAAACAGAATCCTGTGTTTTAATTGCAAATGAATATATTCATGGTGCAAGCTTGCATACTGTTCTTCATTGCAAAGACAATCCATTAAAGGTAAAGTATCATTTTTTGTTTGTATTATTTATTTTAAAGTTATTATTTGAGTTTAAGTATGTGATGTTTTCTACTGAAGTAATAATTCAACAATTATGTGGTTGTGTAAAAATACCCTAGCTATTACACAGAAAAACATTACATTTTATAATGTTAATTTATATAATGTAATTTATTCCCTTAATGACCTTACAGCTGGATGATGAAGACAAATGTTATGTGGCTCTTGAGGTTTCCATGGCTGTGGAATACATCCACTCAAAAAATGTTATTCACCAGGATTTGAAGCCCGCTAACATTTTGGTAAGTTATGGATAAAGTTCACTGAATTGTATTTGTAATTAGTTGAATTAGTTAATATGATTTTAATTTAGGAGGTTTATAAAGAAAACGAAGGAGCACTATGTCAAAGTGTTTATGTAATAAGATAATTATTGAAACATAGATGTAGCTTCACTTATACTAGTTATGTAGCAAGCCTTTTTATAGCAAATTTTGAGTTAAGCTACAAACGAGTATGCCAGACAAGCTTATCTGAGGACGCAGCACTGTTCTATGGATACTGAACACTCAGGCGTGTCTCACACATATTTCTGATTGCTTGAACCATTACAATTGGAACTATCCATGAGCATATGAGGCTAATAATGTTTAAAAAGGTGTTCTATATCTACAATGCTTGTCTCTGCTGTCTTTGTCTCCACACAGCTTAAAAGGGCCATCTCTGTCCCAAAATAGTTTTCCAAGTGCCATGTTTGTGCACAAACAGCTTTTTTTTTTTTATAATAAATTACATTACATGGACAAAATACTGGTATGTAAAGAAAGCACTTTGTATCCACGAAAAAAAAAATACATAATTTGTGTGGGTAGTATAAATGAGAAATAGTAAAATGACATATAAACACAAATACTACAAAAGTGTTAAAACGCCCACGGTCCTTAACGTACAACACAGCCAAAACAGTTTGGTCGTAGAAGGGGTTAATTCTTTGTGCTATTTGTTGATGACAATACACATGTGCTGTGAGTTGATGATGTAATAAGATGTTTGTGAAATATAGTATTAGAAATTAATATGACATAATTGCAGTCTGTCACACCATTACAAAACTCCTAACATTAAATCATGAGGATTTTGCAACAATATGTTTTGAATTAAGACTACCAGCTATGGAGGGATCATGAAAAATAAAATTTGTTAAATAATATTTATGATAATGCTTTGCATATGACTTTGCACCCTATATTATATTACACAGATTGAAGAAACCAGAAAAAAAGCATTCCTGACGGACTGTGGTCTTGCCAATATACGTGACTCAGTCTTATTGAAACGTGGAAGCAAGATTGCTGGAGCCATAAGTGGACCACTAGGTGGAACTGCCATTTATATGGCTCCTGAGAGCTTACTAACTTATAGCAACTGCACACTACAGTCAGACATATGGTCACTTGGAATGACATTCCTTGAACTATTTACAAATCTTTCACCATGGAATGCTAAGAATTGTAAGGAACTATGTCATCTTATGGCAAAGGAAACTATGCCTCATGCTCTTGAACACCTTGACACGTTGTATTTTGATCTAATATCAAATTGTTTAAAATATACACCAAACTCACGCCTTTCTGCAAGTGACCTAGTGAATCTGTTGAAGTCCGCAGACTACATAGATCTAAAAAAACATTATGGATTTCAGTGGTAATAAAACTGATTTCACTGTTTACAAGAAATAATGTTAGTGACAATAGAAAAAAAGTTGTGAAAAAAAAGTTAACTACCAATAACTTTTGTAGTTTTGTTTTACTATTGGTAGTTGTTGCTGTAACAAAAAATAAAAAAGACTGCGGTAAAATTATTCAACATATATGAATATGAAGTATACACATATGTGTTTAAAACACAATACACTCCAATATAACTGAACATGTGGCTCCTCCCCCTTCATTTACACCAAAGATTGCAGCAATTTTTTTCTTTATACTGGTCTGCATTTTTGTTAAAGGAGAACTACTATCCCCCAGACAAGTTTAGGGCAAAGTTGTTTAATAATGTTTAGATTGTAAAATCGCTAATAAATCTATATACTATTAAATAAATCTAGTTTAATGGTTCACCCCCCCGCGACACTGTAATAGTGCCACACTGGCCTACCTAATTGCAGCCCTAGGGCTGCCTCCTCCGGCTGACACCCCCTTCTGTTGTGTGACATCACAATGTTTTATGAACGTCGTATCACGCTCCGGCAGAAAGAACCGTCCAGGGACAGCACTTAGGTAGGCTAGTGTGGCACTATTACAGTCCCGCGGGGGGAGGGGGACAGCAATAAAGTAGATTTATTTAATAGCATATACATTTACTAGCGATTTCACTAGCAAATGTATACATTATTAAAGGTGAACAACACTTTGCTCTAAAGTTGTTTGGAGCATGGTATGTTCAATTTAAATTTATTTGATTTTTTGTTGGTAATTTTATATCACCTCACTTTTATTTTTATTATTCTTGCACTGTACTGTTATTTTTTACAATAACATTACTATTACTATGTTAATTATTTAATATACAGTATTTATAATATTGGCTTGTGAAACTGTCTTGATAGTACAGTGGCCCTATATCTGCACATGAGACTTGTGTGTGCTTTGATGTTGATTAAACGATATTGAATAAAGTGTACGATATTTCATCTCTTGTCCTTCATTATCTTTTCATCCTTCTCTTCTTTACTTTTTTACTCCAACTAAATTCCTAAAAAAAGATATCATTGTACTCCATTGCATCTATCCAACTAAATTAAACACACTCATTTTTATGTATATATCCACCACCATCTTGATAGTTTAAATTTCAATATTTTTATTAAAGGAAATGTAATAATGCATTGTAAATTGTTGTACAGCACTACAACTTGCTTTCCAGGTCAGAGCATTTTTTTGGACCCAAGACCCATTTTGGTAGTTGTCCCATTTTTGGAACAATGTGGTAAAATTCAGTATGCAAGCTACATCTACACAACTTACTTAATCATTTTTTTTAAAGCTTTAAAATCTCAACTACATGACAGTTTTCTCATTAGTACATGCAGCAAACACATGATTATATATTGCACAAGCTTCTAAAAACGTCTTGGGCAGATCTAAATGCTGTGTGTTGATCTTATCTCCAATGTTATTGGAGATAAGTAGGTATGCAGACATTGCTTCCTTTAAAGATGAAATCTTGTGTTGACCAGCCTGTTTCAGAAGAGTTGAGCAGTGTTTTCTAAATGATATATTGGCAACCTCCATCGGAGCCCCTTTCTTGCAGGCTATTGTCTCGGCATAATGTTGAAGGTCTTGGTCCACTGGAAGTAATTGATTCTGAGTCCCTTAAATAAAAAAAAAATCATGACTCAAAAGGACATAATTTATTAACACACATAAACAAATCATGAAAAAATATAGACATTTTTAATAGAAAATCATCATATCAGTTTAATTTAATTTATGATGAGATATATTGTAACAAAGCAAGTATAATTATGGGGATAAAACAATGCATTTTATAGTAGTGTTGTAAAAATAATAAATATTGCTCTGACTGATTATTATTTATTTAACATTAGCAGGGAAAGTTCAATACAGCTAAATAAAAATACATTCAAATACTTCCACATGTGTCTATGTTAACTACCTTGAGTGGGAGCATAAAACAGGAAATCGGGTTTTCCAAAATGGCCATCAGTATGCGCTTGCTTCCGTATTTTATGGTTATTCCATTCAATACGCTCACGGTCAAGCTCTTTAGCAATAATTGGCAAAAAACAAAATTGGAGGCAATGTCTTTAAAATAACAAAAATACTGTAGTTAATATATTATACAAAATAAGCAATCACATTTAAAAACAGGTTTCATGATTACACTTGCAAAATACAAGCATATTGCTGGCATAAAAAATATTATTGTATGCCTTTATTAGTATAATTTTAAAAGTTATGATACCTACATGTGGATGGGATTTGAAAGTTCCAAAATATCTGCCTCCAACATTGCCTGGGTTTTTAATGAAGAGAAAAATTCGAATTGACCTATGTATTAATTGCATTTAACAAATTATATTAGATGGTACATTTTAACTTGTAATCATTATTTTATTGCCATTAAAATAAACTGTAAAAAGAGTTAAAACTCATTACCTCAAAATGTCTCTGCCACATGCAAATCCACGATTTTTTGAGGTGTCCATTAAAGCACTCTGCACGCTTTATGCAGCCAAGAAATTATAGAAAGATTGCATTTTTTTACATTTAATCATTAGCATACATAGTAAGTCATCATACATAACATAAAAATATAAGTAGATAGAGGATTTAGGCTAATTTGTTTGCAAGGTAGAAAGTAAGATAATATGATGATCGATAGCTTTATAACTTGTAAATTATTTGGAAACTTTCACATTAAAACACCAAAGTCTCAATGTTTATTTTTTCCTTATTACATGTCATTATTTTAGTATTTTTTCAAAGAAAATATAGAAACTAAATGTGCATAAATTTCACAAAACTTGACTTACTTGATTATGTACAGACTTCCCATATCTAAAACTGTTAGGGCCAGATAAACTATCATTTTGACGATATCTGAAGGACTTCTGTATTACAGCAACAGACACATTCTCTTTTCCTCTGTCTGCTCTCACTAGATGAGGACAACCTAAAATAAAAATGAAAGTGTAATCAAGAATGTTTATGTAAATATAACAGAATTAGTATTGTATGTGATAATGAAAATCTAATATTACCATTTTCCCTAACCACTGCATCAATGAAATAACGTGCAATAAATTCTGGTTTACGATTTGATGTTCCTGCATGAAGCCAGAGAACACGTCTTGAAAATCTATTGAAAAGAACATTCAGTTTCATTTTTCTTTTTTTTAGTTATCTTTTGATAGTATAAGAAACAATTAAATAATTTTTTCTTTAATCATACACAATGGGACAAAAACAACATCTTTCACTCAGACAACAGAGCAAAATGTGGCTAAAACAAAAGTACATAAGCATTGTTGTTTTGCATGTTAAGGGGAAAAAAAATTGTCATATTTTTGGCCCATGCACCTTTCCTGACATATCCTCAATTAATTACAAATAAATCAATACAATTTGCATCACTTCATGCTCAACATACCCATCAATACCAAGATGTATCCATATTCCATAAAAACGTAATTTATCATTACCTGTAAAATATAAAATTAAATATATGAGTGATGTGTGTAAAATTGTTTACAAAGAGGGTTTTAGCATTGTAAAAAGTGAAATGTATCAGGTGTTACTTTTTTTAATAAAATGAAAAAAAAAAATGATATATTTTTTTTTTTGTTTAAATCTGAAGTGTGAGCATTATAATGTACTTTCTTACTGAAAGTGTCAAACTTCCTTTTTCACTTGTGCATCTAATGTAGAAGCACAAATAAGAGTGTGCCTAGTATGAGGATAAATTCATATGTAGTTAATACGGTTCCTGTCAGTTTATTATCTGACTGGCAGCCATGGTGCTTCCTTAGGAAACATCAGGGCTCTGGCTGTCACCAACAAGTGCCCTCGTTTGGTGGCATGTTAAAAGAAAGGTCTATCTAGGTAATATCAGAGACAGCGTAGCAATCCCAACAGACTCCGATCAAACGCACAAGGCGTGCCCCCTTGCTGACTGGCTGAGTCCATAATAATAGTGCCACTGTGTGCACCAGCATCAGAAGAGCTCTGTCTCTGCTGGGAGGCAGAATTCAGAGTAAACACACTTATCTGCAAGATGCTATGACAACCATCTCTGTCAGTGACAATACACAATTCCCCTAGCTTACAAAAATATGCAGGAGGAACGATAAGGGTCATTTCCCCAATGGTGCCTTGTGCATGGTTTTGATCTGCTTTGAAGTAAACTAGGTCATCTTGGGGTAAAAAAAAGGAAACCTTACAGGTTTTTAGAGATGTTTTGTTAATATCTATAGGTTGAAAATTTTGTAGCAAGTGTATTTTTTTCACATTGCAATTAAATCTTTATTTGGTGCTTGAATAGCAAAATGGCTTAAAAATGAAATACAGTATGTTTTTAGTTTATTTTAAATGCCAGGGTATTAAGAATGTGGCTCACTGATCGCAGAGAAACCTGTGTAAATGTATACCATCTATGTGCCAAGTATCATTTGGCCCCTTTGTTGAATATACTCGTCTTGGTATTTTGCAGTGTCCTGGTCGACGTCTCAACAGTCCATCTTTGTCAAGTTGCCTCATTATTTCATGAACATCATTTCTAAATGTAAAGTTTTAAAAAACCTCACTTCAATTTTCAAATTCAGGCTAATTAAAATATATATATTTTGGTTAGCAATACAGAATTTCTAATTGTGAAAATGAAAAAATACCTATAGCAAGGCTGAAGTCCTCTGACATCTCTAATACGCTTGTGCTTTGCTCTTATGCCTTTCAATGGTGACCAGTTTTGAAGCTCACCCTGAAATAAAATGTTTACAAGTAAAAAAATAATGCTACTTAATTTCAGTATTTGATAGTCCAATGAATAAAATCTGACAACCTGAACAGCTTCAAAAATTGCTTCAAAAGGTCGGTCAGCGCATCTTCTCCTTAATCCAAGACATTTCAAAATTCTCCTTAAGTGACGATCTCTATCAAAATTAATTAGAAAAGCATTCATAATTTGGGTTTTAAAAATATGATTGGTGTACATACTCCATTTTTGTAGCAGAAGAGTGATGCAGAACATTATACTTACGAAATCTTTATTTTACAAATTTTGTCAAGCATTGTTAACATCTCCTTTTGAGTGTATCCTTGTTCAAATAAAGCTCTTATTACAAAATCTCCTATTTGATAAAATAAACAACAAAGTATTAAATAAGTTATTGCATAGGCATTGAAATGGTTTTCTTTGGTTGTTTATATAACATTTCTAATCTGTATGTGTGCTCATTGGTGGGTTTTCATATATGTTTTTTATTTAAATGCATTGTCAATACCCATAACCAAGCTACTTCAACAGTCTAAATGCCTGTCAGGTCTCACACACTTGCAATACCTGCAATTATCACATTTCCTATTCTCCTTCATGGACAAACACCTGCTCAAAAGAGCAAAGACACATTTTGAGTCCCTATGCACTAACCAAAAGGCTCACAGTTACCTTGTGTCAACTTTATATACACTACTTAACTCAACCCCAGCTGATTGGCTACCAGCATACACCAAAGCATGGGAAATAGACCTTACACTTAAAGGGATAGTAATACTTAAGTATTACTAATCCCTATAGTAAAGCCCTACTAAAAAAAGACATATTGCCCCCAGTGACATCTCTCAAACTTTTATGGTTTGAGAGATGAACGCTTCTAAAGTTGCCCTCTCCCTCCCCCTTCCCCGAAGTCAGCTTTGTAGCTGACTGAAGGGAAATGCGGTCATAGATCATCAGGCAGCTCTTCAACAGAGCCGCGATCGCATTAAATTAAAAAAACTTTCACTAAAACAGTCTTCTACATGTGTTTGCAAACCAAGGACACGTAGAAGACCATTTCAGTAAAAGTTTTCTTTTTTAGTAACGCAATCCGGCTGTGCTGGAGAGCCGCCTGAAAGTCGTACGACTCTCTTTCCTGCAGTCAGCTAAAATGCTGACTACGGGGAAGGGGGAGGGAGAGGGAAACTTTAGGAGGGATTATCTCTCAAACCATAAAGGCTTGAGAGATGACACTGGGGGCAATACGTTTTTTTTTTAGTAGGGCTTTACTATAGGGATTAGTAATACTTAAGTATTACTATCCCTTTAAATTATTGGTCAAGCAATGGTCCTCTATTTTCATTAATACTGCCACATGCTCGAACAGTAACAGGACAAAAGAATTATCCTATCAACTGTTAATGAGTTGGTATCGTGCACCAGAATGGCTCCACAAAATGTTTAGATCATTCACAAACATTTGCTGGAGATGTATGCAGGCTCTGTGTTCAATCATCCCCATTTGGGTCAGACCCTTCTGGCATCATCTCCAAGGTGTCAGGATGCAAACTCCTTTTCTCTGCAGTTGCATTACTCCTATACATCACAATTCTGTCCCTCCAAAGCGCTACAAACACACAATACTGGTACATTTGCTAGATGCCGCAAAATACGTTATACACCAACTTTGGCAACAAACAATGACCCACACATTGAAAATAATTTAATTAACCCCTATTAATATTTCACTTGCCAACACTCACTCTTTTCTTCTTCCTTTAAAATAGTTTACTCAAACATGACGAATTTTAAACTTTCACAGAAAATGGCAGCATTGTTAAATGTGTATGTAATGCAATGCTCAGGCCAGTCAGTATTAAAGCTGCTGATTAGAATAAAAACAAGATTAAATACTTCAAAGCGGTCACAGTTTAAAAGTTATGACATAATACGGATTCTGTAAACCAATGGGTGATTTTAACATTTGCCTGTCTGCATAATAAGCATAATATAATATGCAGGCAATTTGTTTTGAAGTACAAATTGTGTGTTTGCAATGCACATGTACTCCTTTCCATCAAGACATTAAGTGCTATGACATAGAATTCTATTCACTAGCTAATTTGTTACCATTTATAAAAAACTCTATTATTGTGAAACTTAAAGTAATTTGTGGTGCTATACAAATACCTTTGCATTTAGTCATTGCTGATGTAGTTGGCAACTCCTCCAATAGATTTTTCAGTTTGCTGTGAAAGCCTTTTTCAGTCAAAATCCCTAAAAAAGTGATGGGAAAATAAAAAGTATAAATATATATTAAATTGTTTTCCAGTTGATAAGCATAGAAAGGATTAAATCTAGCATTAAATAAAGCATAATGATACATGATGAACAAACCACATTTTTCAGTCAAAATCCCTACCAAAGGCATTGTAAATGCCTAAATTTACCCCTAGAGCTGTGGACATATGTCCAAAATAAATAAATAAATAATAGAAGAAAAAATACCTATTTCAGTGGTTCCCAGACTTTTTAGGTTCATGGTTCCCTTAGTGTGTCAGACTTTTTCCGAGGCTCCCCAAAGTCACAACATATTCCTATCTAACAGTTGCAGCGCGCAGTTAGGTCAGTTAAATTAAAGAAATAAATGAATAAATGTCACTTGTTCCTTTATAATTCCCAATTCAATCACTTGTCCCCCCTTTTTTCTCCCCATCAATCACTTGTACCCCTCTTCTCTCCCTCACTTGTACCATCACTCAATTTTACCCTTCTTCTCCCTCCTTCAGCCACTTGTCCCCCTCTTGTATATCCTTCTGCGACTTGTCCCCCTCCTTCAGCCACTTGTCCCCCTCTTGTATATCCTTCTGCCACTTGTCCCCCTCTTCTATATCTATCTTCCACTTGTCCCCCTCCTTCAGCCACTTGTCCCCCTCCTTCAGCCACTTGTCCCCCTCTTGTATATCCTTCTGCCACTTGTCCCCCTCTTCTATATCTATCTTCCACTTGTCCCCCTCCTTCAGCCACTTGTCCCCCTCTTGTATATCCTTCTGCCACTTGTCCCCCTCTTCTATATCTATCTTCCACTTGTCCCCCTCCTTCAGCCACTTGTCCCCCTCTTGTATATCCTTCTGCCACTTGTCCCCCTCTTCTATATCTATCTGTCACTTGTCTCCCTCCTTCAGCCACTTGTCCCCCTCTTGTATATCCTTCTGCCACTTTCCCCCTCTTGTATATCCTTCTGCCACTGGTCCCCCTCCTTCCGCCACTTGTTCCCTCTTCTGTCCACTTACCTGTTCTCCTCTTCTCTCTCTCCCCTTCTAATAAGCATCCATGGTGGGATGTCTGCAGCCAGCCGGAGGCACAGGAGGTCGTGCGGGGTTATGATGACGCCAATGTCATCTCTGCGTGCTCTCCTGTAACTCGTCCGGCTGCCTGCTGTGCAAAGAGGAGGAGCTTCTCCCCCCCAGAGGTGTTGCGTGAGAAGGAGAGCGCTATTCTCCTTCTTGCCGAGCACCCCTGCTTCTGTACCACCACCGTTCCATTCGAGCCCTGGACAGCTGCCGCATTTTCGTTCCTTTGCTGTGTGGCCGCGGCACCCTTTGAAACTAGCCAGGGCGTACAAAGACGTTGCGCCGCACAGTTTGGGAACCACTGACCTATTGTATATTATCCCAAGATCAATGTCTGATGCTAAAAATAGCTAAAAGTACGGTAATCATTCCCTTGGGGCAGTGGGGAAATGTGGTGGTCTCCTTTTCTAATAGAACCCCACAATAATTCCAGAAGCTGTCATAGGATGAGATATTAGCACAGGCAGGCAGTGGTTGCAAGCACTGCTGTCACAGCTCCATGGACGTTAGTAATTAGTGGTTGTACAGCAGATCATATTGCTCGGAAGACTCTTGCAGGAGACGTTCCAAGTGCAGAGTTAATATTGCTTTTGTTTATGGACTGGCTGACGTCAAGGAGTTAAGCAATAAACTCATCCCCATATATATTGTTATTAAGTTCAATATGCAATGCTAACTTTAAGGCTATGTTGTTAGGAAAAAAATGATATAGTACCATCTTGCATATCTTTCCTTAATTTTTCATATTCTTCTACAACCTTTTTTTGCTCAGCCATATCTAAAATATTACAGAAAAACAAAGAATACATTTCATTAATTTAAAGCCACATCATGATGGAACATTAAGATATGTTTAAAAAAAAGTTCAAACAATGTATGAAAGTGTTAGAAGGTGCAAACCTTTCAGTTCTGATAGAATACATCCCTATGCTGATTGAAATTTTCATAATCTTAAAGGAACACTATAGTGTCCGGCATACAAACGTCTATTACAGACACTATAGGGTCCTTTTTACAGGTTGGGTGCCCCCTCTCCTCCCGGGGTTTGGTTTTGGGGCCTGTTTGAATCTGAAGCACTAGAGGCATCTCTTTTCATTTGTGACTCATGTCATTTTACTCTGCATGGGGTTTGCAGTGATATACCAGGACAATTTGTAGGTGCCTGCAAGGCTATTTTGGTCACAATAGTGATATGGCATTTGTGAACCCCTGAATTTGTATGTGTGTGTGTATATATATGTATATATATATACACACACTTATACAGATATACGTACATTAGTTAAACATTTACTAATACTACTCACTCACATAATAAAATCATCTTTTATATATATAATACAAGATCCAGCACACTCATTCTTTCACTAAATGGCTATTTTAAAGCTCACACAATGTAATCATTTTTTTTATTTTTACAAACACCTAAGCTAGGAAAAAAACAATGGGGGTTTAGTCACAGTATATGATCATACATTGCTTAAAGGGATAGTAATACTTCAAAATTACAATCCCTCATATTGAAGCCCTTGTAAAACTGAATTAAATGCCACCAGCTGCATCTCTGAAACCTTTATGGTTTGCGAGATAACCACTTTTAAACTTAGATCCCCCCTGCCTCTCTGCTGACATCAGTGTTCTTGCTGCAGAAGGGAAATCCCTTCTTTGAATCAAGCGGAGGCTCTTCAGCAGAGCCAGATCTCGTTATAGAAGAAACAAACCTTCACTGAAACGGTCTTCTACGTGTGCTTGGTAACCAATGTCATTGCCATTGTAACCCTAGCAAACGAATGCCTGCTCCTATTAGATTAATCCACCTACTTGGGAAATATAATGTGACATATACATATATGTAGACACATACAAATGATAACAAGAGAAGTGCTTTAGCAAACATGGATAAATTAAAGTTTATGGGGGAGGGGGAGACAGTAGGATTTATCAGACCTTTGTTCTGATTCTCTGACAAGGCTGTCACACATACAAGCAGCATTCTCTCTGTCACAAAAAGCAGGAGGACTTTCACACATAGAGTGAAGCTGTGCTGAATGAAAGTCCTGTATTGTTTGGGTCACAGGGTATCACATGTGTCAGTGTCTTTGCATTAGTCTCTTCACTTCAGCTCATATTCCCCCTGTGTTAAAATGGCTGCAGTGCTTTACTTGCTGGTATATAACATGATCTAACCCTTCCTTATCTCTCAGTCATTTAAACATTGCCCAGTCTCACCTTTTTATTTCTTCTGGCTCAAACACCAGCAGTCTGTAAAGCTGCAATACTTTTCCTCTCTGAGTTGGGTGGGGCACTTATTTCCTTCTCTCTATGTTTTTTTTTTTTGGCTGGTAGATTACCTACAATGTAACAACTTGATGTGTGTGTGAGGAGGGGGGGAGGGGGAGCATGACAGAAAAATAACTCCTGACTCCTGATAAGTGACAACTGATGTCTGACTCCTGATACCTGACAACTGATGCCTGACGTCTGACTCCTGATTCCTGACAACTGATGCATGATGTCTGACTCCTGATACCTGACAACTGATGCCTGATGTCTGACTCCTGATACCTGACAACTGATGCCTGATGTCTGACTCCTGATACCTGACAACTGATGCCTGATGTCTGACTCCTGATACATGACACCTGATGCCTGATGTCTGACTCCTGATTCCTGACAACTGATGTCTGACTCCTGATACCTGACAACTGATGCCTGATGTCTGACTCCTGATACCTGACAACTGTTGACTGATGTCTGATGTCTGACTCCTGATTCCTGACAACTGATGCCTGATGTCTGACTCCTGATTCCTGACAACTGATGCCTGATGTCTGACTCATGATACCTGACAACTGATGCCTGATGTCTGACTCCTGACAACTGATGCCTGATGTCTGACTCCTGTTTTAAGGAAGGGAGGAGGGATGAGAGAGTTTTGGAGGAGGGTGGAGGGAGTTTAGGAGGAGGGTTGACAGAGTTTTGGAGGAGAGAGGAGGGAGTTTTGGAGGAGGGAGGAGGGAGTTTAGGAGGAGGGAGGATGGCTGACAGAGTTTTAAAGGAGGGAAGAGAGAGTTTTAGGGGATGAAGGACAGATGTCCTAAAATGGACACCGTACTCTTGTGTTCTCTTTTTGCATATACTACACTCCTTGGAGTCGTTTGTTGAGGAGCAGCCTAGTGGAGATACGTCTTACTCATCGCTGTTTGGGGGACGGCGTATAAAAATATCCCTAAGTGTATATGTCAACTGACAATATCTTTTGAGTTGACCACATCAGATTGTATTATTCCAAAGGGGAAGATTGTGGGTCGTTTACAAGATTTATTGCACTAGGAGCGCCTTCTTTTTGTCTTTGCTGCAGTATTGTATATTGTCCTTACATACTGGACTCGTGTGGGTTAATCATATCTCTGTAACCTGTCCTGTGTCAGTTTTCTATTTATCTGTATGCTGAACCCGCGAGGGTTACTGTTATTCTTTGTGTGCTAATAAAACTCTGTTTTACCAAAACCTGCAGTTTCTGAATGTACTAAACCGTAACAGTACGAAAGGGCCATGACCACAGGCGGTACAGGTGACGGTAATGCACAAAGTATCCATTGGAGGATGGATTTACATGAGCAGCGTTTGGACCAGTTGGCGTTGGCTGTTCAAACAATTCTTGAGTGCACAGCCATGACCACAGGCGGTACAGGTGATGGTAATGCACAAAGTATCCATTGGAGGATGGATTCACATGAGCAGCGTTTGGACCAGTTGGCGTTGGCTGTTCAAACAATTCTTGAGTGCACAGCCCACTTGGATAAACCAGTGCCAGCCCTGGCGGTCTCCCCCGTTTTGACACCGGAAGCTCAGTCCTTGTTGCAAACTAACTCTAACAGAGGGTTGACTGCTACAGCTCCACTACCTTTAAGGTACGATGGCGGCGGGTTCATAAATCAATTGGAGATCTTCCTAGAATTAACCCCTCAAGCCTTTCCTAGCAACCGTATTCAGATGGGCTTCATGATTTCTTTGCTGACGGGCAGAGCACTGGCTTGGGCAAATCCCTTATGGGAGGCAGCAAAACCATGCACAAGGAACTTCAGCGAGTTCTTAAGGGTGTTTTGTAGAGTATTTGAAGTACCTGGGAGAGCAGCCTCTGCTGAAAAAAACTAATGGAGATCCAACAGGGGTCTCGCACGGTTGCTGACTATGCCATTGAATTTCGTACGTTAGAAGCAGAGGTGGGCTGGAACAATGAGGCACTGGTGGCAGCATTTGCACAGGGACTTTGTGAGCGCATTAAGGATGAAAAGGCAGCCCAAGAACTGCTGACTGATCTAGATGAGTTTATTGATTTCTCGATTTAGATCGATTCCCTATTAGGGAGCGAATGGAGGCTAAGCACCGTAGGCAGAGGGCCAGAGATTTGGGACTAGCAAGACCAAGCTTCCCACCCATACCTCCCTCATCTCCCAAACCTCCTGAACGTACCTGTGAAAATAGTGAACCTATGCAATTAGGGTTTACTAGACTGTCAAAAGAGGAACGGGCCCAATGCGTAGACAGGGCCTCTGTCTATATTGTGGTCGAGCTGGTCATTTGCTTCGTTCATGCCCTACACGGCCAGGAAACAAACAAACCTAGGGTACCTTGGGGGACAGCTGCTAGGTGGCATTCAGCAGTCCCTAGATCCAACTAGTCAGAAGCCTACTATCCAGGCTGTAATTTAATGGGCAGAACTCACGGTGGAAATTCTGGCTCTAGTCGATTCTGGTGCTGCTGGATATTTTATGGACAATTTATTTGCTGCCTCGCACAAAATTCCACTGGTGGAGAAAGAATCTCCCATTCGTCTGCCATTGATGGCAGACCGTTGGTACCGGCCCAAATTACTATGGAAACGATACCTCTATCTTCGCTTATTGGGGCGCTTCATCCGAGAAACAATGTTTCCAGATTATCCGTTCCCCTCACCATGCTGTTATCCTGGGGTTTCCATGGTTACATCTGCACAACCCCAGGTTCAACTGTCAGACTTGTGAAATTACGGCATGGTCTGAATTCTGTGATAGGCATTGTATTTCCCACCCCACCAAGATTATGTGTACCTCTTCCTCTGTGCCATCTGAACACTGCCAATTCAGCAACATTTTCAGTAAGGGAGAGGCTAGTGCTTTGCTGCCGCATCGGGTGTGTGACTGTGCTATTAATCTGCCTCCTGGTGCCGTTCCTCCTCGGGGTCGTGCTTACCCGCTGTCTTGCAAGTAGAATCAGGCCATGGAGGAATACATTTCAGATGCCCTAGAAAGGGGTATTATCAGGAAGTCATCTTCGCCTGCGGGGGCTGGTTTCTTCTTTGTAAAAAAGAAAAGTGGCAAATTACGACCTTGTATAGATTATCGTGGACTGAATAAACTTATGCCCAAAAACGCCTATCCTATACCACTCATTACGGAGCTTATTGACAGATTGAAAGGATCCTCCATCTTTACCAAGCTAGATTTACGGGCTGCTTATAACTTGATAAGAATAAGGGCCGGTGATGAGTGGAAAACTGCATTCAATACCAGATCAGGGCACTATGAATATCTGGTGATGCCTTTTGGGCTATGTAACGCACCCGCAGTATTCCAGGAATTTATTAATGATATCCTACGTGACATGCAACAGTCCTGTGTAGTTGTTTATCTTGATGATATTCTCATACATTCGTCCAGTTTGTCACAACACATCAAGGATGTGACCGCAGTTCTGCTCAAACTCGGTGAGAGCAAACCCTATTGCAAAATCGAGAAATGCGAGTTCCACAAGCCTTTGGTGCCGTTTCTGGGCTTCGTAATCTCTATGGATGGCATTGCAATAGACAATGATAAGCTGGCAGCAGTCCTGCAGTGGCCACATCCCAAGGGGCTCAAGGCAATCCAACGCTTTCTTGGCTTTGCCAACTATTATAGGAAATTAATTCGAGATTTTTCCACGATTGTGAAGCCGCTGTCCGATCTGACACACAAGGGTGCAAATCCCTCCCAATGGTCTCAGGAAGCTGAACAAGCTTTTGCGATGCTGAAATCCGCATTTGCTTCTGCTCCTGTACTGTCCCACCCCAATCCCTCCCTTCCATTCACTTTGGAGGTCGATGCTTCTGAAACCAGGGTAGGGGCAGTGTTGTCTCAGCGCCTGGACTCTGGGAGTATGTTAAGGCCTTGTGGATTTTTCTCTAAAAAGTTGTCTAGTGCTCAGATCCACTACGAGATTGAGGACAAAGAACTTTTGGCAATTATCCTTGCCCTTAAAGAATGGTGACACCTACTTGAAGGTACTGATCTTGACTGATCATAAAAACCTAACGTATCTTTCTGAGGCAAAGAGATTGTCCTCTCGACAGGCGAGATGGGCTTTGTTTCTGTCCTGTTTTAATTTCATTGTATCCTACCTGCCCAATTCCAAGAATATTAGGGCAGATGCCCTGATCAGGCAATTTGGTCCTGAGACAGAGAGAGATGAGACTCCAGTACCTATTATTCAGCCAGATTGCATTTTAGCTACCCTGCAGACCAGTATTACTTCTCCTCTGGGGGAGGAGAGTCTCTCTAACCAGGCTACCGCACCGCCTGATACCCCAGTAGGCAAGTGTTTTGTAGCTGATCCCTTCCGTACCCACCTACTTGAAACCTATCACGCATCTCGGGCTGCTGGGCATGTTGGCAGAAATCAACTGATCTGGTCTCTCTCACAGTTATTCTGGCGGCCTTCCTTGCTGATTGCACTGCATTCACGGCAGCATGTTCTACTTGTGCCCGTGCCAAATCCCCTAGGCACCTCCCTGTGGGCTTGCTCCAACCAGTACCTAATGGGAAGTGTCCTTGGTCTCATGTCTCGATCGACTTCTTGGAAGAACTACTGGTGTCTAGGGGTTATTTATTTATTCTGATGGTAGTTGATAGATTCTCTAAGATGACACACTTTGTGCCTCTCCCTGGCCTTCCCTCTGCCCAGGAGTTGGCTGTGGTCTTTGCTAGAGAAGTGTTTCAGTTGCATAGTGTACCCAGGGTGCTGGTGTCTGACCGAGGGAGCCAATTTGTGTCTAGGTTTGGAGGGCATTCTGTGATCAGATGGGCATATAGTTATCCTTTTCTTCTGTATACCATCCCCAGACCAACGGAGCAGCCGAGCTTGCCAGTGAAGGATTGAAACAATTTTTATGCTGTTTTGCGTCCAATCATCATGATAACTGGGCCAACCTTTTGCCATGGACTGAGTTCACCAGGAATTGTGCGGTTAATTCATCGTCCGTGAGCTCCCCGTTTCTCATCAACTATGGGTTTCATCCATGCTTGCTCCTGGACTCATTTCAGACACAGCAAATTCCAGCTCTGGATGAGCATATCGAGCAACTCCACCCCACTTGGGCACAGGTACAGAGGACCCTCAGTGCTTCATTCCAGCGTTACCAGAGTCATGCTAATAGCAGACGGTTGCCGGCGGTCTCCTTCCAGGTTGGGGACAGGGTATGGCTATGCTCCAAAAATCTTAATTTGCAGACTCCATGTAATAAGTTGGATTTCCGGTTTGTTGGTCCCTTCAAAGTTATCCGCAAGATTAACACTGTGTCTTATGCTCTGGATCTCCCAGCATCCATGCGGATTCATAATGCGTTCCATGTATCCTTGCTGAAGCCTCTGGTATGCAATTGTTACACTACCACTCCTGTGGTTCCTGGTCCTATTCAAGTGCAAGGTCAGGAGGAGTACGAAGTCCAAAATATTATTGACTCCCGTAGAGTCAGAGGAAAATTACAATATTTGGTTCATTGGAAGGGTTATGGACCTGAGGAGCGTTCCTGGGTTAATCAAAAAGATCTTCATGCTCCCAGATTGCAGCGCAGTTTTCATGCCAAGTAGCCTCAGAAGCCGGGCCCCTCTTCCCGGGAGGAGGGTCTTTGAGAGAAGGGTACTATCATGGTGCCCATGCTATACGGGTAACATTTTGACACATGTTTACTTCCTGATATCTTTTATTGGCTACGGTGTCTTTGCTCCTCCCAGTGACAGCCTTTAAATACTCTGGGCTGTCACTTATGTGCTGCCCTTTTGTGGTGTTTCCATTGCCTAGCACTTGTTCCGTTACTGTCGTATGATACCAGTGTATGACCCGGACTGCCTGACTATTCTGCCTGTTTATCGTTCCTGCTCTATGTACTGACCCGGATTGGCTGACGTTCCTGCTCTGTGTACCGACCCGGATTGGCTGACGTTCCTGCTCTGTGTACAGACCCGGCTTGGCTGACGTTCCTGCTCTGTGTACCGACCTGGCTTGACTGACGTGCCTGCTCTGTGTACCGACTCGGATTGGCTGACGTTCCTGCTCAGTGTACCGACCCAGTTTGGCTGAAGTTCCTGCTCCGTGTACTGTTCCTGCTTGGAAGACATCCTGTTCCTGCTGTGTGACCAGAGTTGCTCACACGCTCTCTGTGGTCTTTACCAGACCTCCGGTTGCCTTGGTTCTGTGCAGATAGTCCGTGACCCGTTCTCTCATAAGTGCCTGTTGCTCCTTTCCAGTAGTGTCAGCATTACGTTGCTCCTTACGGTGCCGTGTACTTGGGCCATTGTCCATTGCTGTCTCAGTTTGGCGCTACGCTGCACCATCTGGTGCTGTGCACTTGGGTCACGAAACCTTGCAGTCCCTAGTTGGCGTTCTTCCTCTGGTGCCTTGTAGCCAGTCTCATACCCTGGCTTCACCTGATCCGTTGTGATTACAGTTGCTATTGTTACTCTCTGCGTAGAGAGTATACTGTGGGCCTTCCACTATTAGGGCCAATTAGCTGTTCCTGGCCTAATAGTATCATTCTGACATATTCACACTGTATCATACGAACTGTACCTGACCTGTGTCAGTATTGTATATTGTCCTTACATACTGGGCCCGTGTGGGTTAATCATATCTCTGTAACCTGTCCTGTGTCAGTTTTCTACTTATCTATATGCTGAACCCGCGATGGTTACTGTTATTCTTTGTGTGCTAATAAAACTGTGTTTTACCAAAACCTGCCATTTCTGAGTGTACTAAACCGTAACAGTGGTGGTCAAAGCCAGTGAGTCTCTGGTTGAGGTACCAAATCAGCAGGCAGGAGAGAAGGTCATCATCAGACTGGGTCAAACAAAAGCAGCAGGTACACAATGACCTGGGAAAACAAGCAACACAGTTTGTAGAACAGGCAATGAGCAGGAGAGGAAGTTAAGTTTAAACAGACCAGTCAACCAATGAAACCTGAAAGGAGAAACAGGTGTTTGACAGGTAAACAAACCTCATGATAGTGACACTAAGGAGACAATCATAACAATGGCAGAGGTTAAATATAATCTTAGAATGATTGACAGTAAGTACTAAGTGATGAGAGGAATTATCATGAAGATGTTTGAGTCCATCCTTCTTCTAATCCCTTGAATTCTAGAAATGCATCCAATGCATTGTTTCACAAAGATGGTAATTCAAACAGTTATATTTATGTATATAGAAAGATATGAATACTTCGGCATTTGATGCTACCTTTTTATGTGGATAGACAGTGATATATTTTAAGACATTCAAGAGATCAGTTCTCTTCCACTCTTGCTCAGCCTTTCTCTAAACAAAAAAAGGTATCACAAAATACTAATGTACATATTTCTTTATTACTAAAACTGGACTTACCCAGCTACAAAAAATAATTTATATATGCTATAGTTAGGAGAGCAGTAAAGACTACTAAATGTATAGTGTTCTCACAACAAAACACATGTGTAACTACTCAAACCTATGGATAAGTAAAGTAGAGCACACCATGTTTTTTAATGGTTTCTTTGCATGTATTTTGGGAGGTACTGGCTCCTCCCACCTCCATGATTAGTAGCCCCCTGCAAACAGGTGCTTTTGCAATTAGAAAACGTATAATTAAGTCCATTTTTTCCTCTCATAAGGATGTTTGCTCACAGAGACTAAGGGCCAGATTTGAAGGTTTGCATTAAAATAGCCGGTAATGCCAAAGTGAATAACGGCCAACATATCAAAATGTCTAATTCGGTATTTAAAGGTCCTAACAGCTAAAAGCACAAAGGACATCAGGCCAGAAATGGTCTTGTGGCTAAATGTCCATTTTATGCTTTAAGTTCCCAAAAGGCTGCTAAATCGCAGCGATACTGAGAACTTAACAGTAAAAAAGTCCTGACATACTGGCAAGCACCGATCGTTAACTTAAATGTCTTACACTTACCTGTCATCCACTGTCCGTCTCCTTCTGTCTTCATTCTGTATTCTCTTCTTTCTTCTCTTCAGCCTTCTCTTCTTTCTTCTCTTCAGTCTCCTTGCTATAAAAAAGGAAAGGTATATATATATATATATACATATATATAAATAATATATATATGTATAATATATGCTATAAAAAAAGAAAGGTATAAGTGTAATGCAGAAATATCCAGAACACTAACACATAGTGTACCTCTCTGGGGCTCAAAAGGGTTAAAACATGTATTATTGTCCATTTATGCGGAGGCGCCGGCACCGGAGACAGTGATACATGGCATAATCTCCATTCCTGAACTTAAATGGCCGATGTCCGTTACACTCTGAGGGAATTGGAATTGAGACTATCTTTCTATATGGGCAATCTCAGTTCCAATTCCCTCACAGCCATTGGCTGGGAAGTGTTTATGCACACCCAATAAATCAGTTTAAAGAACAGCCACTCAAATGTGAGTGGCTGGCATGTGCGTAATCATAGCATCATTGTCTGCGCTGCAGCGGCCACCTCCTCCGCGCCCGCACACAGCGTCTGAAACATGAGCAATTTTAACTACGTATTTTGTTATGTATCTTAAATTGTATTTGATAAAGTGAGTCCTTTATCGGATCGTAATGGCTAACGCAGTCCTTTAGAAGGCAACTTGTAGCATTTTTTTTTTCAATGGGTCAAAACACATGTTAATTCAGTGGTCAAAAGGGGAATTTTTTGCTGGCATCTTTTAATAGTACTGATCTTTAAAGCTTACAGTACTTGAAAAAAAACTGTTTTTTTTGGAGTCAGCTGCCTTTAAAGCTAACCCTAAGTGTCACAATCTGTCAACGTTGACTGGTGTTTCTTACCCAGTCCATGTCTGGCCTAACACAGCTCCTTTTTGCATGCCACATCTTCCCTCCTTGTCTAGATTTCTTCTGTGTCCTGTGCTTTTATTGTCAGTTTCCCAGTACTGGCCAGTGTTCTTAGCATTCTAGTGAGTGTTTGAATTAGTCACAGTCCTGTTCCTGTTTTTCTGTTATCTTTCCTCTTGCTGTGATTCCTTGTTATTGACTGCTCTTCAGCTTGCTGTTCCTGTACCTCACTTCTATTGTTGTTTCTCCATTGTCAGTCCCGGCTTTTCTACTTGACCATTCTTCATCTTGTCAATTCTGTGCCTCCTCTGCTCTCCTATTACTGACCCTGCTTGACCGACCATCTGAATCTCTTGCTCCTGCTTAATTGGAGTACAACTCCTTCAGTTTTCCCAGATTCACCTATCTGGTGTAGTCAGAGTTCAACTCATTTGACAATCATTTGATCCACCACTCCAGCTAGTCAGATTTCGACCTTCAGACTACAGTGGGTTATTGTCCTTGTCTGTCAGTGTTCAACTCTTTCGACTGTCAGTGCCTGCTTAGTCAGAGTTCGATTTCCTCACCCTCCAGTGGTCTACAGACTTAAAACAGCAGAGATTTTACATTTAGACTTCAGTCTCTCAACAGATCAGCACAACAGTGGTTCAACCAGACTTAAGGTACCTCATTTCTATTGGGTCTAAATAAACTCAAAAAACAAAGCACAAAACAAGTGGGTAAAATCTTAGTGTAGAAATGTATTATAAATGAGAAAAGGCAATAAAGTGTAGGTAATGCACTTACAAAGGCCCTTCTTGGGCTTTTAGTGTATTAAGTGGGTCCCTATCCCTTTCAGCCTAACGAACTGTATCCTCCTGTTCTCCTGCCTCCTGGGTAGCTGTTTTCACAGATGAAAGTTCTGTCCTTGAAGAGATGCTTGCGATATGATGGCTTAGCTGCAAAAAGAAATTGATGGAAGGGATAACAGTATCCTTATATTGCCACAGTTGATGCTAAGTGTCAGTGCTAAAGATGGACTCCAACACTGCTCTACCAGCTGTGCCTCGTGGAGAGGCAAGATTGAGACACCTGGAGCTGCAAGGCTGAACATAGTAACATAGCTAACAAAGCTGAAAAAAAGACATGTTTCCATCAAGTCCAGCCCATGCCAGACACACCCCTGTTGATCTAGCGGAAGGCAAAAAAAGCCTTCTGGAGCAATTTCTAATTTGGCTCCAAGTGGGTAAAAAAATTCCTTCCTGGATGTCAGATATTTCCCTGGATCAACATCCTATCTGCTTTGAAGCCATCTGTCATAATTCTCAATATTGTTCTGTGCTAGATAGGCATCCATTGATTTTTAGAAAGAAGTTGCATAATCTGCAAGGGCAACATGCCGAGGCACAGAATTCCATAGCTTTACTGCCCTTACTAAAAAGAATCCCTGCCTTTGTTTTACTCAAAAGCACCTTTCCTCTAGTCTTTATGGATGACCTCTTGTTCTTAGCTCAGCTCTTTGCATAAATAATTAATTGGCTAGTTCTTTGTATTGACCCAAAACAAAACAACTCGCGCTCCTCCATATAAACTATCCAAATGAGAACCCTGTGTAAAGCATATATCATACCACTTTAATAAATTTTGGGGTCTTCGTTGCATAGATTGGCCAAAATATGTCTAAGCCTGCCTGCCAACGTCAAGGCTCCCCAATATCAGGGGAGTACCTAACCTTTCATACAATCATTCCTATCTAAGTTAAAATGCCTCTGATGATTCTTGTAAATAACGCGTTAGGTGTTATTTACACCTATGTATCTGTTATGAATCTGCCTATGCTTCTACAGCAAATTCCTATCAGTGATACTAATTAAAGGAGGGACTACCATGCAGTACCTGATGTTGTGATCTCTTCTATTGAAATAGATTCATTGAGAAGTTGAAGTGGAGTAATCTTGCTAATATCTCAAATAGGCTTATTAAGCTACCTAATATTGAGAGTGCCAATAAGCCTCTTTTGAATTTTTAACTAATACTTATCTTAGTAGATGCCCTTCAAACAGCAGTCCACTACAAATTGTTTATTTTACAGTCTGATAAAGACTGTTATTCAGGTCAATGAAGCTTATTGTTTGTTATAAGAATGTGTGATCTAGACAAATGCAGGTATTAAGAGAGATCAATATCTCAATTTCTTTGAATTTCTCCCATCATAACAGACTGTCTCCTTTCATCAAAATAGGTATTCCACACATCATGCATCCTCTCTGTCTGCTAATAATGAATATGCTAATTGTATACCACTCCTATCATTTGAACTGTTTGGGAGAGTATACGAATCTCTTTTGCTATATATGCAAACAAATGAAATGCTACTCTGACATATTTATTGGAGTTGGATTGGAGGTGGACTGAAGGTGGACATTCCTCCCTGTAGCAAAACTTGTTCCTAAGGTTTTATTTTTCCCATTTACCTGTTCTATATTACCCCACAATACACTTTTACTACTATGCACAACTCTCCTTTTGTACTGAAAATCCCAGCACTTTGTATATTTACTATTACTATTTGCATTAATTTCTCCTCCTCTCTCCTGTCATCCAATCCATTTTGCAACCATACCCTGTATCTATTTCTCACGCCAGTCTGTCTTGATAATCCTACATTCATCAGACATAAATTACATTCCTACCTTCATGCTACATCTGTTATTTTGTCCTTGTGGCTGGTGACATCTCCCCAAATCTTGTTCCCATTCATATCCCCATGTGTAAGCACCCACACCTAACTTCTAGCAATCCGATAGAGTCTCTTATCTTTCTAATGTCATCTCCATCCCTGCCCTCCGACTACTTGACCAGGCCTTCTCATGTGGTCTAATTAGTATTTGCTGCCACCAGCTTCTTACTGTTACTGAGATATGGCTGTCCCAGTGTGATTCAGGTGTAGAGGCTGAAGATTAACATGGAGGCCTCTATTTCTTACACTCAACATACCCAGCTGGCAGAGATGGTGGCATATGTGACTGCTCACTTTCTCTTGCTACTTTCAGCAGATATCTATCCTTCTCATTCCTTTCCACTAACTCCTTTGCTGTACATATCTTGCTCACAGATATAGTATAAAAGGAGTGTCATGTTCCAACAGCATGCCATTCTGTGTTTGTGAAAAGAAGAAAGAGCAGCAAATTTTTCAACTAGAGAAGCCATGCAAAAAAGGAGTTGAAGCTTAGGTTAGGGAGTATTTTATGTAGGACATTTGTTCTCTGTACTATGAGAGTCTGGGAAGAGGAAGGGAGAAAGGTGACCCCAAATTCCTCAAAATTCAGTGTGACTGATTGGAAAGACACAAGCAGCCATGATCCAAACTCCTCCTTGAACTGGCTGTTATTATCTCTGTGCTTTGAGAGCCTGCAGGTGTGAGAATGGAGAAAAGGAGGTTTAACCTAAATAGCCTAGTATTCTGTGTGATTACTTGGAAAGATGCAGACAGCTGTGGTCCAAGTTCCTTCCTGATCTGGTTCTTATAATCTCTGTGTTAGGTGTGTCTGGAGTGTGAGAAGGAAGCAAAAGAGGTTTACTCTAAATATCCCAACATTCTGTGTGACTGATTGGAAAGAGACATGCAGCTGTGGTCCAAGTTCCTTCCTGATCTACCTGTTATTATCTCTGTGTTATGGTAGTCCAGAGGGCTTAGACAAGAGCAAAGGAGGTTGACCACAAATACCCCAACATTCTGTGTGACTGATTGAAAAGACACACGTGGCTATTGTACAGGTTCCTTCCTCATCTGTCTGTTATTATCGCTTTTTTTTTATTAATAGGGATAAGGTGAACAAACAGTTAAGACGTATACAGTACTGTACAAAAAAGTCTTAGGCAGGTGTGAAAAAATGGTGAAACAAGTTTGAAGTTCCCTGATTACAAGGGAGGGATGATGTTGCGGTACTCTGTCTCACTGGGTCTGAGGAATGTGGACTCCCAGTCCCTTTAGCACTGGTGGAGCCACTGCTAGCTATAGTGAAACACTTCTCCTGTGGGGGTTGATATAGAGGTTTCATTTATAGAGAGAACTGTTGGATCCACAGCCCTCTCATATTCTCACTATACAGACCAATTGGGGTCTTTTTGCATCAGGTAAGTCCGCTTAGTACATCTTTTTATTACAATGTATGTCTTTTGTTTCTAATTGCACCACACTGGGACCCAAAAGCAATAAAAAAAAGCATATTTAAAGGGTCCCCTGCTCTCCAACGTGTTCATTATAACATCTCCTCAGGGAACTCCAAGTTTTATTTTCATTTTAGATAGGACATTATAGAGTAGCACTTGCCTGACAGTGAGAAATCTTGGCGGGGTGGTAAGCTTACTCACAACTTGGCCAACTTGTAAAAACTAATATCTCACTTATTTTATTTAGAAATATTATATATGCCAAATACAGGGCACACATATATTCTCTACATAGAGGAGCACTGGTTTGTCTTGGTGTCTGTTCCTTTGTAATTTGGGTTTTGGCCTGAAGTTTGGGGGTCTGGAGAACCCTCTCATTCCTAGCTGTTATCTATATAATCACTTTATATTTACATTAAAATTGTATTTATTATATGGATATGTTATGGTGAGTTGGCGCTGTGAGTTTTCTCTCTTATTTTCTGTCTACACTTCTCCTACTCACTACTAGCCTCAGGGTACATCCATCTTCTTTTTTTTTTTTTTTTTTTTTTTACAGTAGTGGTGTTGTCCATAGTGTCAGCCAGCACTATGTACCACTAAGAAACCACTTTATTCTTTTTTATTTTAAATATTTGATTTCAATTAATTCTCACTCTCTCAGTCTGTCTCCTTCCACTCTTAATTTTTCCTAAAACACACCACATTAGAATGCAGGAAATAAAGTATATGGACAGGAAATTTTGCTTATTGAGTAACATAGGAGGGAAATGGAAGAATTTTTGAAACATTTTCTGTGCTTCTAGCAAAATGACAGTCAATCTACATGTTTCTCTATGGGCAAAATGTCCTACCTTAAAGCAAAAACACGTTGCTTTTTTCGTGACATTTGCTGTGGGAACACAATAAGTTTAATAAGCTTTTCCTGAGGAATGGAGATACTATTGAATGTTTGAGAGAAGAGGAGGATATGCCAGTGGATATAGAACAGTTAAATATACAAGTCAGAATAGGAACTAAGGTGAATGATGAAGGATTGAGAAGGTGGGATGATATAGGGTCACGGGAGCAGGTGGTGCATGGTAAGGTGGAATCAAAAGGGGAGACCTCTGCTTCTGTGACAAAAGCAAAAGAATCCAATGAGTGGGACAGAGGATCAAGAAGATGCAATTCTGGAGGTTGATAGGGTAACATTATTTTATGCATTTTGTCAATCTTCTGTTTGACGAATTCTGCAAAGACTAGAGGGGTGAGAGGAGAAAGGAAGAATGAGAGAATCAAAGATGCAATGAGTTTGGTGAAAAAAGATGAAAAATTGCCTTTTTTGCCAAATAAATGCCACCCAGAGAAATATTACATTTTTCTCCTGTTTTGTTTTTGAGGTGCAAGTTTTCACACATCCCTACTCAAGCTCCACTGCAATCTATTTTTGTCCCAATTTCTACCCAATGTCTACAGAGGTTGTCCTTACAAAAGTAACAAATGATCTCCATAAATTGAAAACCAATGCCCATTTCTACCAGCTGCATTTTCCCCAGTCAACCATACCCTTCTTTCCCAGGTTCTCCCATTTCTTCGCATTATGCATGGCCACGAATAAGCATGCATAATGCAAGATGTGTGGATCAGGAGTACTGGCTGGTATTAAGACATGAGCTATGTGAGTGATTTGATGTCTGATGTTCTTTACTGATTTTATTTCTTCTTCAAATAAATTGTATTTTTTTTTTATTGATACTCTCATTACTACTATATGCCCATGTGTTCAACCAACTCTTCAGACATCTATGGCCTGGCACATCCCTTGTTCTTATCCTCTCTCTCCAAATGATCTCTTTGTTATATGCCAGTACCTCCTCACCTCATATCTCCCTCTCAGAAGGAGTACACAAAGGCTATGTCCTGGGCTCCCTTCTCTTCTCTCTTTACATACTTTCTCTGGGGCAACTGAAATTTCCTTTTGCTTTAACTACAGTCTCAAAGCAGATAACACAAATCTGTCTCTCTACTCCCTCATGTTCACCTAATTACAGCATCAGGTCTCAGAATGCCTTACTACTGCATCTTCCTTGATTAGGGAAAGTTTTCATCTCAAGTGAGAAACAGGAAATGAATGTCACTTTTCTCCAAGTTGGAAATTTTTCACAAAAAGTGCTATTTGCCTGGCTCTTTGCATATAAATCAATAGAAAGACAGAAATTCTTCTGTACAAATGACAATTTTCTCTTCTTTTCCCACAGGCATATAAAAGGGTGTCAGGCTCTCACAGCATACTGATGCCTTTCTGTTTCTGTGAGAGGAGAAAGCAGCACATGTTTGAGCTAGAGAAGGTGAGCAAACAAAGTGGAGTTGAAGCTTAGTTTAAGGAGTCGTGTAGGCAGGAAATCTGTTCTCTGTATTAGAGGACATCATCATCAGCATCATTGCAGATTGCAAGATCAAGTCTCACTCAGCCACGCATACTAACAGTGTTGAGTAAAACACAGGTTATCTGATTCTACAGAATCTCTGCTGTTGGTAGTGCAGCACCTGTGAAACTTAGTAGTAGTAGTAGTAGTAGTAGTAGTAGTAGTTGTAGTAGTACAAATTCAGTAAACATAGCCACAGTAGTAGTAGTTATAGCCTCTCAGGAACCTTACAGTCAACGAAGTTCACAGTATGGAGATGCTTCGTTCAGAATTTAAAGGCTAAGCATATTGCTATCTGTTGTCTGTGTAAGAAGCATGTGAACAAGAGGAAAGTAGCCTCTCACCTAGGCACCTACTCAATTGGTTACCACCTGAAGAACAACCACAGATCTGACTGGGAGACATACCATCAATAGATCAGAGGTTCCACAATTGGCATCAGCCGAATTACTCATAAATGTTATCAGCTCTCCAAGGTACATAATAGAAGTGCTGTTGTTGTCTGCTTTTTCACGAGAAATTCTGCTTTCCAAACAGTGAGTAAAATTTCCAGTTTTTTCAACCATTGGCCAAAATTCCCTACCAATTTTTTAGTGGCTAGAAAGTTTCTGCCCATTGATTTACACTTTTTTTGCTATAAAAATGTGGCATATTTGTGGAAGTCAGACACAATAGAATCAGCTACATAGCGAGGTAGACTTTCTGTGCTGTTCTGCTGTTATTTATTGTGAAGATTGAGCCAGGAGAGGCTCATAGTGACTGCTATCACTATGAGCAGCAAAAGGAGGAACTGGAAGGAACCTTATTATGTGTCCACTGAGTCTGAGTTGGAGAAGGAGGAAGTGACTAGCTGTACTGAACCAATGCTGTCCCCCTAAATCACCTTAAGGGATCTTGGTGAATTTAATGGGAAGGGAGGGAGAAAAGGGTAGTATTAGTGAGAACAGGACAGGCCAGTTGCTTGTACCTGCTGTAAGACATGCTGTCCCTGCTGCCAGTGTCACCATTGCTGTGCTTACAACCACCATTGCTGTACCTGCTGCCAGATGTGCTGCCCCTGCTGCCACTAGTGCTGTACCTGCTTCCAGACATGCTGCCTTTGCTGCCACCAGTGCTGTACCTACTTTCACTAGTGCTGTACCTGCAACCACCATTGCTGTACTTGCTGCTGGACGTGCTGCCCCTGCTGTCACCAGTACTGTGCCTGCTGTCAGACGTGCTTCTCCTGCTGCCACCAGAGCTGAACCTGCTTCTAGTGTGTCTTGTAGTACTCAGGAGGGGGGTATCACGGTGCCCGTGATTCCTTGTTTAAGTTTTTTCTGTCAGTTATCCAATGTGAGGTCCTCATTGGTTGCCCTGTGTTTAGCCCACCCAGTATTGCCTTTATATACTGGGCTCCTGTACCCTCTCACTGCCCTTTCGTGGTATTCCTGTGCCAGTGCTACGTTTGTTATTGAGGTTTCCAGTGTACCGACTTGGCTTGCCTGATTACTTTCCTGTTCCTGCGCCTGTGTACCGACCCGGACTGCCCGACTATTCTCCAGAGATCATTCCTGTGTATCGACCCAGCCTGGCTGACGTTCCTGCTACTGTGTACCGACCCGGATTGGCTGACGTTCCTGCTCCTGTATTCTGACCCGGCCTGGCTGATGTTCCCGGTACCGTGTACCGGCCCGGATTGGCTGACATTCCTGCTCCTGTATCCTGTCTCGGCAACATGCTGACTTCCGGTGCCTTACCTTGTTTGGCACCTCTGCACCCACAGGCTTGCCTAGTATTCCCATTTGGCTCTATAGAGCGCCTCTGGCCTAGTCCTCCATTTCGCATAACCGGTTGCCAGTGTTGCCTCTGTGATTACACCTGTACATTGCCATTGGTTACCCTCCACTCTGTTAAAACCGGTTGCAAGTGTTGCCTCAGTGATAGCACTGGTATATTGCCATT
Source organism: Rhinophrynus dorsalis (assembly GCA_037306005.1). Taxonomy (NCBI): domain Eukaryota; kingdom Metazoa; phylum Chordata; class Amphibia; order Anura; family Rhinophrynidae; genus Rhinophrynus; species Rhinophrynus dorsalis. Next base: position 297,501,230 of record CM074722.1, on the reverse strand, counting down.
GGTTACGCTCCACTCTGTCAAAGCCGGTTGCAAGTGTTGCCTCCGTGATAGCACCGGTACATTGCTATTGGTTACGTTCCACTCTGCCAAAACCGGTTGCCAGTGTTGCCTCCGTGATTGCACCGGTACATTGCCATTGGTTATGCTCCACTCTGTCAAAGCTGGTTGCAAGTGTTGCCTCCGTGTCAGCACCGGTATATTGCCATTGGTTACGCTCCACTCTGTCAAAACCGGTTGCAAGTGTTGCCTCCGTGATAGCACTGGTACATTGCCATTGGTTACACTCCACTCTGTAAAAGCTGGTTGCAAGTGTTGCCTCCGTGAGTGCACCGGTACATTGCCATTGGTCACGCTCCACTCTGTCAAAACCGGCTGCAAGTGTTGCCTCTGTGTCGCACCGGTAGAGCTCCTGTTTACTTCAGTGAACTGGTACTCGCTGTGAACTCAGTCTTTGGCGTGTTCTAGCAGCAGCTTATTACTTGCACATATGGGACTGTTTTCCTTACTGGATGAACGTTAACTCCTGCATTGCTGTAACCTGGAAACCTCATCATCTGCCTGACCCGTGTCAGCATAAACTGTTTGTCTCCTATATTTGTGCTGGACCTGTGTGGGCCTAATTAACCTGTCGTGTGTCTGTACTATAAGATTTATATTACAGGACCTATGAGGGTTCTTTATGTATTATTGTATTTAATAAAACTGTGTTTTTTATCCTAACTCTGTGTCTGTGAGTCAAACAAACCGTTACAGTGGGAGAAGCAGAAAATGATCCAAAGTGTGATAGCACTTGCCATCCCCAACTAGTCCCACCAGTGCTAGTGCTATTACTACTAAGGTCCAGCAGCTTGTTAGCATTCGGAGTGTAGGAGGGGGTAATCAACAACAATATCCTCATTTGACTAGTGACTGTGAGACTGAGGAGGAAGACTCTGCAGCTGAACTTGATGTGGTTGGTGTTAGTAGTAGCAGAAATAATGGTGCAGCCGTAGTGATAGGGGAAATATTGGAGAGCGTCCAGACTAGTGGTCAAGGGAGCCCACACCATTCTTCACTTTCCCTTCACTTAAGTGTCCAAATGGAACAGGATCCTGAAGATTAAGACTGATTTTGGGGGGAGAATAGACACACAATTAATGCCATCACCAGCAGGAGCACAGATCAGCTGCCTGTCTCTGCTGCTAGTGCTGCTACTGCCAGTCTGCCTTCTTAACATCACCAAGAAATGACAAGTGTGACATTAGCGGACACTCTGTCACATTGCTCGTCACCTCCTCCAAACAGCAGTGAGATGTCTGTAATAGAGCAGCCGCACGTAGGGACTAGTGAAGCTAGTGATGATGATGCTGAATAAGTTGTGTGGAAGAGACATTGATAGCCTTTTTATCAGAAACTGAGAAGAAATTGGAGATAGGGATGAGGATGGGCATCACCACCACCACTAGCAGTGACCTTTTGGAATTAGAGGAATTTGCAACTGCTCTAATTCTTTCTGATGCTGAGATGCAAGGGCAGCAGGATGATGAGGAGCAGGCTAGTGTGCCTCATACCACTGTGGACACAGAGGGAATGAGGTCAACAATTGATGCGGGACTCGGATAGGTTCCACTTACCAGCGCCAGCAATATTTCTGGCACTAGTTGCAGTACTAAATCTGAGGCAGTAGCAGCAACAGTAGCAACATTATCCGCTGCCACAGAAAGAGAAGGGGAATGTGGAGGACAAGAAGAAAGAGGCCATTATTCTCAACCTGGTCCACCTTTCCCCCCCCTGAAGTCATGGGGCAGTCTCTTGGGGCAGGCACACTGCAGTCATCACCAAAGGCACTGTGCACAGTTTGTGACAAGTCAGTGAGAAGGGGAAAGGAGGGAACACACCTTGGCACAAGCGCTCTGATATTACACATGAAACACAGACACCAAAACATTTACATCCAACATGTTAAAGCCAAGCACCCACCACAGAAATCATGCACTGCTGTTGCTGTACCCCCTGACTCTCCAGAAAGTCAACAAGAGGTGAGGGGAGATCAAAGAGGAGGAAGACTAGAGCAACCAAGGCAGAGACTGGAAGTTCCATGACAAGTGAAACAACTAGCTTGCCATCACCTTCTAGGGTAATTACATCTTCTGCCAATCCACGTTGTTCATTGTTACCCACAGGCTCCATGGCATGACCCATAATGGAACAGAGGAATGTCCAAGTAACCCTGAGGAAACATTGTCTCCCAGTTCATGAAGCTCACCTCCTGCTGCTCTCTAGTCCTGGTGTTTAGTCATTGGGAAACATGACTTTGATCTCCACCTCTGAAAAACCAATAACTATTACAAAACTTGATAATGTATACATGTATGAGTTTCCTCAGATCTAAGGGGAAAAAGTGTACATAGCAATACTGATCCTCTTCAATGTTCAAAATCCTCTTGGAGAAAGTATGAGCAGCTCAAATTGGATAAATAAATAGCCTGTTTGTATGTGAAACATACCCTTTGTTTGCTTCTAGAAGTATTCAATGTATATTGGTGCAATACAAACATGTTTATGCTCTAATGTACTGCTAAACATATTAAAAAAAGCCTATCACCATCAATTATATGTCTGTTGATTTTGATGTTGGATTAGCCATTTCTCCAGATATCAGAATGGTTAAGTGTTATGTACCCATTATACTCATGAAGGCATGTCCCTAAACTCAGGGGTCTATCAGTTAAACATGGACCACAAGTGGAGTTTGAAATGTATTGATGCAAGGAGATGATTGGTGAGATTCACTAAGGTGTGATGAAGAGGTGAGGAAGTGGAGGTGATTTCTCCAGTAATATCACTTGTCCAGTACCTATGTTATTCAGTGGAGCCTATGCACTGAGATTTCTCTGATTTGAAATATATTATGCATAGGCTTCACTGAATAACATAGAAACTGGAGAAGTGATAACACTAGGGGAGTCATCTCTACCTCCTCAACTCCCTATCATACCTAAATGCATAACTCCCCATGTTCATCCTGTATAGTGTAATTAATTAAGTTGACTATTGGCCTTTTTCATGCTCCTGTCTTTTAGCTTAACTCAACATTGTTATCAACAATTAACCTTGGATTTCTAGGTGTGTGATGGATTTTCCCTCATCAGAGTGTAAATCCTAGCATATGTTTCTTTCGCTGATATATACCCTATCAGTAAAAATTTAACCACTCTCCAGGATTCTCTGGGCCAGTACCCTATTCTTGTCATAGGAGTATTTAGGGTCCTGCTTTCCTCATCAGCTCCAGCCTGTGATGTATCAGAGCTATGGCTTGAATGGCCTGCCTATGCTGACCTGACTGTGTAGGGTGCTCCCCAACGTCTACCACACATCCCACTGTTGAAGCTGTCAGTGGCCTCCATGTACCTGTCCTTGGTAGATTCTCCCTCTGCCCAGATGTTCTACCTCTACCACTCCTTCAATGACATTAGGTGCCCTCCTGAGATTCCTCCTCACCTCCTACTCCCCCATCCCTCTCTCCACTTCGAATCATTATCACTCACCAACTCGCCCTCACATTGGCCCTCACAGACCCACTCTCTGTCACTCTCTTGCACTCACTGATTCACAATGTCAAAATAAAAGATAAAGTTGTATAATGTGTTTGAAACAAAAAAGATATGTGTGTTTGTATGCATGTATGGCAAATGTGTAAAGGTGTGCTGATATTGGTGCACCAAATCTGTCCACTCCCAACTCCTTCTACCTGCAATGAATACCTCTCTTGTACTATCACTATCCTCCACTATTGGGTCCTGTGCTCTAGCTTGCCAAAACTCACACAGACCAGGTATGTCAGTTATTTTGAGGTATATGTATGGTATTTGAATGTATTTGATACTTATCTGTGAGTTTGAACACTGAATTCTGCATCACTAGCTATTGTATGATTGAGACACACGGTGAGGTGAAAAAAGGTGCAACGCAGGTTTTTAAAGCTATGTGGACTTGTTGGACCTACGCTCGTTAGCCATTCTCAGGACCAGATTTGTCATTAGGCTGACTGGGCACTGGCCTACGGCCCCCCATTTTCAGGGGCGCATGGCAATTGTCCTGTTACTCCCACCAGCCTGCCCACTTTAGATGCCCATAAATTTAATTAAATACATATGGTACATGGTGTGTGGCGGCCTGCAAGGGGTCTTGGTTTCAATTTAAATTAGTGACTGTGCTGGTGCTGCACCTCCCCACCTGCATGTCCCCACCCAGGCTGCCCCCGTTACTCATGTGAGTGACTGGGCCACACCAACAAAAATCATTGGCAGGCAAGTGGTGGCGGCAATAGCAGCAGCAATCCCTCAATTTGATAAAATATAATAAATGTTTTCCCCCTCCCAAATAATCCACTCAAGCAGTTTGTCTGCCTTATTCACATTATTATTTATGACCCAGACAGGAACCTTTATTTTTAAAGAGGAACTACCACCCCTGAAAAACTGAATTATTACCTTGTTAAATAGAATTATCCATTGTTCCCGGGCTGACAGTCAGGACGGAGCACAGACATCTTTCCATAGTGACAAGATTTTTAGCAGTGGTAGTTCAGCTTTAAGATTTAATGATGAGGATGATGTGATAGTAATTCTGGGGAAAAACAAATATACCACAGGTGATACGTACAAATGTCCATTGATTTAAACTTGGCTTTTAACCCTATAAATAATAGACAGGTCTCCAACACATTGCTTTGAATGTTTGGAGACCTTTCTAGCATTCAACAGGTTAACAGACATATTTAAATCAATAGGAAATTGGAAAAAAAAATGTTTGTTCCCTATTATGCAAATTGTTACCTCCAAAATGACATTTCCTTTGCAGAACATCAGCCTCAACATGATTGGTTTTCTTGGTAATCTGAATAGTTATGACAAATGAAACGATAAACATAAAAATTATTTCACAAAACCACTTTTGGGTCTTGCAAATCTGGCAGTTTCAGGATGAATATTAAACTAGCATCCCTTGTACCAAGTTCATAGAAAATTTGCATTTTGACAGTCACACTAATAGAGACTCAACATGATTCACATACTGACAATCATAAGGCATTACATCAATACACATAGCTGTGTTCAAACTGACAGATGTGCATACAGACAGTCACAGACACACATACGGACAAAGAATGAAAAAAAGTACACATTAAAATTGACACTATGTGTGTGCCACAGTAGTTGGTGCTGTGAGTGAGTGATAATTCTTGATACAGAGTGCCTCTACTTTTAACTAGAGACTCCAGAAAGCATTTAGCACTCATACAAACTGTAGCTGTAAGTGATCTGCACTTTATAATTTAGAGTGTACTACTTTATTTTTCAGTATTAGGTTGATATTGGGTACATGTACCTTCCCATTACTTGGGTCTTACTCTTAAACAAAGGAAAAGGGCAGGCTACATATCTTGTAAAGGTCATTTATGCAGTCTTTATATATAATCTGTATATACCCTATCCCTATCTATAACATTTTCATCTACCTCTGTATTTTTCACAATACTGTGAAAATTAAATGTAAAAATGGGTTTGGCTTCAAAAGAGGGTGTAGCTAAGTGAGGTGTGTGGCTAAGTGAGGTTATGGGTGTGGCAAAGGTGGGGCTAGAGGAACTGGAGGGTGTTTACTTAAATCTGTTCCTGGCCATTCTTGTAGACTATGTATTAAATTTCACTTAATTCAAATATTATTAACAAGCTTGCTTTTTAGCATTAACCATGGATTTACTGGACACAACTGAATTGAGGCCTAAAACTAGGAGAATATATACAAAAAAAAGGATTGGGCAGTTTATTTTGGCTATTAATTAAATTACTCTTTAAGATCTTTAATATCATTTGAAATGTGTTTAATCAGGAGAGATGCTGGTTTTGGAAATAGTAACTTCTAAAAACAGAAATGCAAATATTACTCCTACTGCTGCCTGTTTTCTACAGGTAAAGACTATGTTCACATTTTAAATCTATTAATCTTAGTGTTTTCCATGTAGTTTAAAGACCACTAAGACAACTCGTGAAACTGACTTTCATTATTATCTATAAGTTTAGTTTGTATCTTGGGTGCTGGAGACTATTCTACAGTTTAAAGAACATAATTGATGGTCTATTCAAACATGTTTGCTGAATAGGAAACATTCAATTTGTTTACACTAGTTAGTTCACTTAAATTGTATAGGATGTCATCTTATTCTGGAAGTAATAGCAAAGCTATTTTATTTTTACATATTTTAACTTGTCAAATTCTGTCCTCAGTACTGTGACGTTTAGACTAGGAATTTAGAAATTGTTGACCTTGTTTCCCATATCATTAAAATAAACTTTTCTTAAAAACTGTATTTCTGCTCATCCGCTCTTTGCCCATGTCCTTTTTACTTAGCTATGATCATACATTAGAGCTTTCAGCAGACCAATTATATTTCTGTATAGAAACAAGTAAAGTTCAACTGATGCAAGACATTACATTGCCAACAACAGTTGCTTGATTCTTTTTGTAATTACCATCCTTGTGCTATTCTGGAGTAAGATAAATGATTATTTTAGTCAGTGTTGGGTTCTTCAACATATTGTTCTTAATGGACCTCAACAGTAACCAGGAATTGCAACATTTCTTAAATAATATGCATTCACTTCCATTAAAAGGATATTTGTTGTTTGTATATGACATTTGTATGATAGTTTTTGTAGGATCATGATATAATTCAGAAGATGCATTAGCAATATAATTAAACCAAATTAATTTTATTGTAGGCAGTATAATTTAATCATGAATGGCCAGCAGACTAGTTAATCTTTTTTATTTATGATTTCTTTAACCTACAGTAAATAATTAACTTTGCTGTACAGATACTTAAGTAGAAATACACTTTTAGATATCATGTATGTGTGTGTTGTGTGGATAAAAAAAGGGCTGGTTTTCACTAATGATAGAGAAACATTGTGTATGCTAGATACCGAATACCAATCTCATTATCTCTTATCAGTGCATTCCATTGACTTAAAACCGCAGTGAAAATACCTGCATCTGGTAATCCTATGCTAATCATGTTATCAATCACATAGCAGACTGTGGGAGACATGTACTAAAAGTCCAATAGGGCTCATAACTGTCCTGTTGGAGCAGTGTCGAAAGAACATCGACAGTATGCACTAAAGTGTCTTTACATTATGTCTCCATCAATCCGAAAAAAATCTGCCCACATCGACATAAATCTGACATGCCTTCGACAATGGCTATTTCCATATGGAAATGCTGCATGATGAGTCATTTCCATATGGAAACGCAGGATAACGAACCATTTTCATATTCATGGGGGTGAGTTTATATATTAATGTGGCACTTCATCACATTGACTAAACTCTGATATCAGCCACTGCTGTTGGAGTTCACAGTCTTGACTCACCCTGCCTAGTGAAGTTGGGATCTTCCAGCAGTTTCCTATTTGGGGTGGATGAAAAGTCAGAAAAATGACCAGCATGACGTGAAAAAACTATGTTTTGCTTTTTTCTCCTTTTCGCCACTACCAATGATTTTTTCACCTATGTTTCCTTTCACTGCAGCATTTCCCACCACAGAATCACTTTTCTGAGGGATGTAGTGGTGAAATAAATAGCTGAAAATTAAAGTTGACTCCTACAGCAATGAACATTTTTTTAGCAGGCAGAGTGCCTTTGTCCTCTGTCCACAGCACTAACTTCCTACTTAAGTGACATTGGCACTTATTCCAACAGGGTGCAATACATGACATCAGTTATTTAAAGCCTCTGCTTTCAACAAAATGAAAGAGCAGCATGATGTCAAGAGATTAAAAAAAAAGTACAACCTACAATGTGGCAGAGGTGTATGATAGTAGTGGTGGTGGTGGATTGGAGTGGTGCAGTTGATGTATGTTTGTACGAATATATATATATATATATATATGAAAAAAGATAAAAAAGTATATATGGAAAAATATAAAAAATAAAAAAAATATAAAATAAAAATCTGAAATAAAAATATATATATAAATGTGTGTTTAAGGCTGCCCCAATATTAGGATAAATTATCTGTTTTCAATGTGGCAGTCCCCTCACTCACATATAGCGCCCTAAACTCATAATATATTGCATAACCTAAACATGTAAAAGAAATAAATAAATGCTATTAGCACATTCCCATCTGGCTGCTACTATATATTTGTCACTGTGCGAATTGTGACAAAATGGATACAAAATATCCACTATATATATATATATATATATATATATATATATATATATATACAGAGAGAGAGAGAGAGAGAGAGAGAGAGAGAGAGCACCTTAGATGTATGTGCCAATAAAGTATCCTTTATTAATTACAAAATGCAAATATTATAAAAACTTTATGGACAGCCACAATAAAATATTCACACAAACTAAGTGCAACAATACAAAACTATCTATACAATAGCTTCTAAATATAACCAGTACAGTACTAAACTCCTCCATATTTGTGTGATATAATATATCCACACTTCTGTTAAAATACCAGATATAGTCAGACAGTATGTGTTTTGTCTCTTATTATGTCAGCTTATTTCTCCATGACTGGTATCACTTAAGGATTTAAAGATTTTGTATCTTAGTAAATAATTCCTGTTTCATGTATTTTACCTCTCCCGTCCTCCTGGACACCTCACTGGCAGTTTTTTTGCTTATGTTTCCTCCCATCTCACTCTCTGTGTCCTTTTCTTTTTATTTGCGTCAAAGGTACAAGTCTTGACACTTATAAGATAAGATATATATTTGTCCGGTTTCCTCCCGTCTGTAGCAGACAGGTTTTGCAGTTTCTCTCTGTGTCCTTTTCTTCTTCTTTGCGGGCAGAGGTACAGGTCTTGACATTTGTAAGATGAAATGTATGTTTATCTGTTTTCCTCCCATCTGTAGTGGGCAGGTTCAGCCATCCTTAGTGTATCTTCAGTTCACCGCTTGTATCTCAAAATCTTTTAACTGGGATTTTTTCAAAATTAGCGTGTAGATTTAAGTTATATTACTGCACCACCAATCTCCAACACATTTTGTACTGATTGACAGCGCTTCTTCAGGTAATAATTTTTGATGTTCTCCTTCACCTCTGGGTCTATTTTATATATACATACATGTATACCCCCAGCGTCTGTTTGAATTCCCCACAAAAATCCTTTTAGCCAATGGGGGAAAACCTGCTCAATTGCACAACTTTCTTGGTTCTTAACCCTTTTCGATATCTTTTATCTATTCCCTATTTTAGATTCACAATATACTTAAATTTCATATTTTCCCATCCCTCTCACCACTGATACCCTGGCCCCATATGCACTTTACTGCCAGAAAGGGGCGGATTGTGGTGCAGTACCAACCCAGGGGATTTTTTAAATTTAACTGGCCCACTGGGGGGGGGGAGTTACAGAGTGCATTGCTCAGCAATGCGCCGTACACCCCTCTGTCACTCAGATGAGCCCGCCCCAGCCAAATCACAACATCATGGATCAATAGTATTGAATAAATACTAGTAAGTATGCCTATGTATACAGTCCCAGCCCAATAGGCAAGAACACCATACCAGGCTTCAGTGGTAATCACCCACAACTATGAAGCAGTTAAGATAGAGGAGTGTCAGTCTATGCCTTTCTGTGTAAAGCCAGTGAGAAGTAAGACAACAATATAAGTGTGATTTATCTCCATCCCTGAAGTCCCTAATTGGTTCCAAGACCAGTATTGAACCAGGAGTCCCATATGGCATGACATTTTTTAGGAGTTCCCCTGTGCATGTATAATTAGATATTGTAATTAACTAGGTTAACCCATCTCTGATATTCCGGAGGACTCTTGGACATCCATGTCAAAGCTACCACCTTTCCCGCATCACCAAACAGATACTTATACTCTATAAGTCTTCTCCCAGGTCCCTGATTTAGAGTGTCTGTCAGGATAGATTGCAAATTGGTAGTTTAAATACCCTGGATATGGCCCCCAGCATTATCTCCCAAAAGGACAGTATGTTCGGGCATTCCCATTGCAAATGCCAACAGTTACCCTCTGTATCTCCACATCTGTGACAGCAATCAGGTTTGCAGAGTTTTTAGAAATTGCCTGAATCAGGAGGTTTTTATTGGCTTTATAATGGCCGAAACAACTATGGAACACATTTGTTAAATTTTCTAGCATGCAAGGGTTATGTCTTACAATTTTAACACATCATTTTACAGTGGTGAAAAAAGTTTGTGCACTTATTAGGATTGTCATATAATTCACAGCCACAACATTATACAATTGCTATCTATATCCTAACACTTATGTGCCCACAACTGATTTATCATTCAATATCCATGTGTGAAAACGTATGTGAACCTTTAGATTCAGTACCTGGTGGCATCCCATTGAGAAGCACTGACATCTTGTAAGCTTTGCTTGCAACTGTCAGTCAGTCTGTCATATTGAGTTTGAGAAATTCTAACCAATTCCTTATTAAAAGACTGCTTGCTTCAGTTCCTACCACATAATTTCAATGGGATTTAGGCCCATACTTTTACTTGGCCATTTCTAAACATGGAATTTCTTCTTCCACAGCCATCCTTCCAGAGACCTATTTGTATGTTTAGGCTTACTCCTTGCTTAATGACCCAATTTTTATTTTGCTTCAGCTCACAGAGGGATTATTGGAGGTTTCCCCCCTCTTTTTTAGTGACTAGTGAATTTTCTTCTTATTTTATATCCCTTATTACGCTTTAGAGTTTCTTTGTCATTAAAACCTGTTTTTCTTTGTTTTGGCATTTTTTTCTCATTGCATTGTCAGTTCTCTGTTTACTGAGTTTGTGAAGTGGCCATGTTGAAAATGGCTTTATAGGGGGTTTATTGTGCACATTAGCTGTGGACATTTTGTATGTGGCAGTTGAGAAGATTTTAGTTTGCCAGATGCATGATTGTCATGGCAGCCATCATGTTTGTACAGCCGCTCAGGCTGGGCTTGTGGACATATGGATTTTAGCTCTATATCTATGCTCTTCCTTCATATTTCTCTACAGTACACATTGGTCAAGTGGCAGGTAGTTTTCTTTGTCTTTTTCCCTTTTCTTATCTCATTTCCAAATATACATAGAAAATATGAGAGGCTTCTGAGGACGAACAAACAGCATAATGGCCTGTTCTACGGCTTGTCACCACTCAGAAGCATCACGTTTTAACTATCTAGTGCCATTACAGAATATAAATTTCCACATACATATTAGACTAAGGTTTCAAGAAACACCTCAGTTAATCTTCCTCCACAGCATTCTGGCAGGCTGACAGTTTGTATATTTTCCAGGTCATCTGATTTGCGAGTCAGTGCCTGCACCTAAGATTGTAAGTTGTGCATCACATCCTGGATGGGAGGTAATGCATCCTTAATTATAGAGACCTGTCTCTGCATGTCCAAGACGTTCTCTCTCATCACCTGTTGGTCTGCCCTCAACAGATTTAGGTCAACCTGAATAGTGTCAGTTTTGACAGTTAAAACAGATTGGCAGTTGACGATGACAGCCATGAGTTCAGTAAAGTGACTTGGCAGAGTCCTCAGAAGCAGACGGTTGTTCAGGAGATGCAAAAGCTGATTGATCGATCATAATAGCCTTCACTTCATCTTCAGCAATCTGACTCTGGCAAATTTACTCAATTTCAATTTGTATTCACCCAACGTCTTACACATTTTGGAGCCCTTGAGCAAAAATAAAGTTGGCCAATGAAGGAGTACTAGAAAGAGACACAGGAGGAAGCAGGAACAGCCATAGTAAGGAAGGATAATAGCAGGATGCAATCTCTAAAGTTCAATTCACAACATGAGAGTACAATGTAGAGCTACATAGTACAAAATAAATCCATCAACATATTAGCTGAATGTCAGTGGTTGGGCATGGTAATTTGGATAGAGCAGCAGCAATTAAGGTAGTAGTCACTCTTGGACCATACCACCAGGAACCACACCCCTCCAGGGGAAAGTACTGTAAGTGTAGGATGTTGGCCACTGAAACAGGGTCACAGTACACCCTGCAAGCAATGGGACCCTAAATCCCTGGGGACTAAGGGGATCCCTCAATATCTCCAGCCAAACATCCCCAGATCAGGCTTCAGATTGTCCAAGTTAAGCTTCTGGATGAGGGCTACTCACCGGTTGTATAGGTCTGAGTTGCAGTGTTTTGCCTGTCAAATTCATCAGGCCTCCAATCCATTGTCACCATTTTGGCCTGTGGTAAAAAATATAACTGTGGCTGGAATTGCTTTCTGCTCCAGTGTTTTGCATGATGGAAGGGGAGAGGAGGAAAGACTTCCGGCAGATGGGGCCTGGCTTGCCATGATGCGTGAGAAGCGATTGCAGTGCACATGGTCATGCTACATTCACTTTATGTAAGGAAGGAGTGTCAGCCTGAAATCATCAGCCCACTGGAAGCCGGGGACGCAGGTCTGTGGCACATTGTATGGTAACCTGAGCTGCGATGTCAGTGGCAGCAGATGTCAGGTCTGAAAAATAGGATCTTCTAACCACATAAACCTTGGAGCAAGGGAGTGGCACTTAAGGCTGCTGCTCTGTGGCCTAGTCCCCTGCCAGCAGGGAGATCCATCTTCCAGAGATCTAGTCATCCAAAAAAATTATCTGTTGATAGTGAGAGATATTAGGAAGGCAATCCCCAAGGTTTTTTGATTGTAGCGGTTGAGGGTATCAGAGATTTATTAGCAGTTTTGTAGAGATATATCCACTCACTCCGCCGGTCAGGACAATGGCTTACACCTTTTGTTTAGTGACCTTTCTCAACAGATTTCTGAAAACCTTCATAGCTATTCTGGAACTATGTATTTGTTCTCAGTCAGACTATTCTTACACAGGTAAAACACCTCATTTGTAAAATGTGTAAAACATTTGGCTTTTGTTAGCAACTCACTGGAATTATTAGTCAATAGATCACAGACCATTTTATTTTCCTTTCACATTCTTGTCCTTTAACATTACCCACAGCATCCCCTTGTAATCAATAAACCTGATGAACTTCCATGCCCATATTCTTATTTGAATTGGCTAAGCAAAGGGTGGTATAAATTCTTATAATTACCATTTCTTCTAGGCTCAAAGACTATTTATTATGAAAGGTTAGATCAGCACTAAATGAAAATAAAAAGGAACAGGAACTTTTATCTCATATACATATTAGGAAAGCCTGACTTGAAGCATTTTAAATAGGCCTGTTAAAAAGTAGAAGAATTTAGCACAACGGACTAAAATAAAGGTTATTGTAGTGGGAAAGAGATATAAATTCAGAAACATACAGAATGTTGCTGGAAAATTAATAACAATAGGACTGGATTTCTCATTAGGCAAAGTAGGCAAATGCCTAGAGCACCACATTTTGAGGGGTTCCTCAGCTGTGCTGGCCACACAAACATTTTGATTTGTTGGAGTGGCCATTGCCATATCAATATCCCTGCATCAGTTTATGTACTTCTATGATGACTATTATATAACACCCTGGATGCATTTGAGGGATTAAATGTTTTTTTTTCTTGCATATTATAGGATATGGTTGTCTTTTGTTCCAGGGAACAGTGGATGGGACTGTTGGGTCATGTGAGGAATTGGGGTTTGGCCATTGATGGAGCTAAGGTGAGCCTAGAATTTAAGTCTGTCTCTGAAAAACAATGACAGAAAAGCTATAACAGTATCCTTTGTTTTTACAGTATCCTTTCTTTTATTATTCCTTTTTTTTCATGGCTCTCAGGTTCTTATTAGTGAGGGTGAAGGTTAAACATTTCGTTCATTTATTATACAGTACTGTGTATACATCGCTTGCTGCCTTCAGCCAACAATAGCAATGTGGTGCTGAATGTTGACGCTGGTTGCTTAGCAACCAAGTGGTACCCTGTGATGCACCCTCTACCCAGCATGCCGGGCGGGGATGCTGCACTTTGGCACCCTCATTGAAGAAGGGGGACATAGTCAGAATGGTAAGTTTGTTCTAATTGTTTATATAACCCCCATATTGAATGCTGTAGAACATTTGCCCTGAGAAAGGTCCATCATAGACCGAAAGTGCTTGGCAGATATGGATGCAATAAATGAACCCTTTTCTTCACTTCAACTTTTGTGTGTTGTCTCTTACAACACTGGGAGCATCTCCAGGCTGAGTATACTTGAATATATCTATCATCCTGTCAAAATTTCTGTAAGAACTTCGGTGGGGCCTAGGGCCCCCTGCCCACTCATGTTAAAATCACTGTGTGAGTTTCAACTCCTTAACAAATTCTCTGCCTCATCATCTATCCCCTTTCCTCTATTCACCACCTCAACATGTCTTGTCTCCTTCCCATTCAACTCCTCATCACATATTCCGTCTTTCTCAATTGTTGCATCATCAACTGTTCCCTCCCTACTTATTCACCTCCTCATCATGTCGTCCCTGCCTCTATTCAACCACATTGCTGTTTCGTCTTCGCTCTCTTCAGTACTGATTCACCAGCTTACCTCCTGCACAGGTATCAAGGACAAATGCTAATCCCTCCCACATAGCCATACTCAAACCATTTCAGCAAACATGGCCACTAGGGATGGGCAAAATTTTTCACCTTAAAATGAAATTGGTGAAAAATGGCACTTTCTGCTTGGTGAAAAATGTCCAGCGAAAAGTGCAGTTTTTCCTGATTTTTCCCACTTTTTTTGCCTAGCTCATCGCATTGAAATCAATGGGTAGAAATGTTTTTCTCCACCACACAAAAATTTTCCACAGCCATATTAAAGGCTGTCAGGCTGTCACAGCATTCCATTCTGTGTTTGTGAGAGGAGAAAGCAGCATGTTTTAGAGCTAGAGAAGATAGGGAAATAAAGGGGAATTGAAGCTTAGTTTTAGAGAGTCAGTTAGGTATGACATTTGTTCTCTGTAGTAGGGGAGTATGGGGGCACAATAGGGAGAGGAAGGAGGTTGACCCAAAATACTCCAAAATTTGGTGTGACTGACTGGCAAGACACAGGCAGCTGGGGTCCAAATTGCTTACTGATTTTACCTTTATTGTCTCTGTGCTGGGGAAGTCTGGGGAAAGAAGCTGTCAATTTTGTTTTTTATTTATATATATTTTTTGGGAAACAACTGTGATAAGATATGGTGGACAACTTAAAAAATAAATAATAAAAAATAAAAATAAATAAAAACAAAAATAATTAAACAAATATATTAGACAGCTGACTGGGTGCTCTGTGACTGAGGCAGACTTGATAGACAGCAGACAACATTGAGTATTTTGTTGAGGGTCAAGTCAAGACTTCACACTCCATCAGTTGTGTACTGTAGAGACTAAAAACACATACACGCAGTAGTTGAGTAATATCTAGAAAATGCACAAATGGGAGGGGGAAAGGTAGGAGAAGTGCAGGGGCATGGGAATAAAGTGTTAGTGCAAAAACTGACTGCAGCATGTGCAATAAATGATGATGATCCCTCTCCTCCTGGGGTGGATGCAGTTTGTCAAGGTCCCACCAATCACATCATGTCAGTCCCCCACCACCACTACCATACACAATTGCCACATTGTAGGTTGTACTTTACTTTTTTTAATCACTTGACATCATCATGAATCTGTGCCAGTGTCACCTAAGCAGGAATAAGTGTTGTGGGCAAAGGACAAAGGCACTCTGCATGCTAACACATTGTTCAAGGTATATATTGCTGTAGGACACACAACTTTGACTTCCAGCTACTTATTTCTCCACTACAGCTCTCAGAAGAAGTAATATTGTGCTGGGAAATGATGCGCCATATTAAACATAGGAAAAAATTGTGTTGGAATAGGAAAAATGTGTTAGAATATGAGAAAAAATGTGTTAGAATGTGTTAGAATGGGAGAAATTGTGTTGAATAGGTGAAAAGGTATTAGAATATGCGAACAATGTGTTAGAATAGGAGAATAATGTGTTGGAATAGGCAAAAAATTAGGTGGAATAGGTGAAAAGGAGGAAAATTTTGCATTGGAGAAAAAGAAAACTTTCGCGAAAAATCTGCCTTTTTCGCAAAAAGTCACAGGGGAAATTTTTCTCACTTTTTGGCCATCTCTAATGGCCACCATTATTTCTCCCGCTGACTATGCCTTTCCATCATTATGGCCCCACCTCCTTCCCATTATGTACACCCAACACTGAAGACCATCCTAATACTTAATAATCATAACTTATCTTCCTTATCACCTGTCACCATTTCACTATTGGAAACACATTATGGATAGTAACAGAGCACTTCCTACAACATTTTCTATCTCAACTATTTATTCATGTGTGTGTCGCTGATCCACTCTGCACAATTCATGTGAATGAATCACACTATGGAATTGTGAACTAACTGAGCCTGTGTATGTATGTTGCTCATCCAGGGGTCAAATCTGGTACTTTGCACTTTCACACCTCACACTGCAACTGCCCAATACACTTACTCAGGGGGGGATTTATAAATAGGCAGAGTAGGCACATGCCTAGGATGCTAGTATGACAAATCCTACTAAGAGCTGATTGGCTGAGAGGTGCGTAAGCACACATCCCAGGCAATGGATGTCTGGGAGCCATTTTGAACAGAGACTGGCCATTTAACAGCCAGACTGTGTTCAGAATTCCCACACACTGGATTGGGCATTGACCCAAAAGGTAACAAGGGGGGCAGTCAGCATGACATCCTACCTCCACCGCCGGCAACAGCAGTGGAGACCGCACACTACTTATGTATTGCAAATGCAATGTACCATATGCAATATATTTTGCATTACCTTATATTTTTCTCTTTGGCAAGAAAATTAATTTAAAGCAAAATGGATTTTGAAAAATGTTATTCAATTTGGGGGAATGTTGATATATTTCCACTGCGGCTAGATGCATTAGATGAACCCTTTGAATGCCAGAGAGGTACACAATTCAGGGTTCTGCAATTTGTTGCGTACCTATCTGGCACTCAAAGGGTTAACCACTGCAGGTTATGTTTTTGGAGCATCTCATGATTACGTTCTTCTTTTCAGTTATATATTTGATACAAGGACAAAGATAAGAAGACAGAAGTAATAAAGACAGAAGATGACGAGAAAGAAGAAGGAAGATGGAAGCTGACAGCAGAAGATGGACACAGGATGACAGGTAACTGTTATACAGCTGTGGTATTAGGCTAGTGTTAGGGGTAGTATTGTTAGGGGTAGTGTAGGGTTAGTGTTTGGGAGGGTCACTGTGTGTGAGCTCACGCTTGGTGCTTGACAGTGTGTCAAGCACAAATCATTAGCTTTTTTCACTTTTTGATTTTCCAGAATTGGCTTGATCTTTAGAGCCTGTACCTTCCCATTACATGGGTATTAAACACTGAGAAAGGGCAGGGTACATATCTAGTAAAAGTCACTTATGGTTTCAATATGTGTGCTGTTGTAACGGTTTGTTCGACACACAGACACAGTGGTTTAGGATAAAACACAGTTTTATTGAAATCACAATAAAATAAGAACCCTCACAGGTCCTGTAGTATACAGGCAGAATAATACAGACACATGACAGGTTACATATGCATATGCCTACACAGGTCCAGTATAACCATAAAGTCCATAGCAGTCTATACTGACACAGGTCAGGCAGAATATGTTGGATTCCCAGAACAAAGGTATTGCATAGGTTAATGGTCTTCAAGGAGTGTAAACAGTCCCATGTGTTGAGAGTTCTGTGATAGAGCTCTTTCCATATAGAGAGCTTCAGGATACGTAACGCCCAGGAACAGGTTAACAGAACAAACGTGAACTGCCAGAGTACTATCAGGAATTGAGTAATGTAGGACACTGCCGTAGCAGTAACGGAGACTGACATTTGCACTCTGTAGGTGCAGTAATGGAGACTAGACCAATGACTCACTGCTGTAGCAGTAATGAAGGCAAACACTTGCACTCTGCAGGAGCAGTAACGGAGACTAGACAAATGGCACACTGCCGTAGCAGTAACGGAGGCAGACACTTGCACTCTGCACGATCAGTAAGGGGGACTAGGCCAATGGCACACTGCAATAGCAGTAACTGAGGCAGACACTTGCACTCTGTAGGAGCAGTAACGGAGACTAGACCAATGGCACACTGCCGTAGCAGTAACGGAGGCAGACACTTGCACTCTGCATGATCAGTAAGGGGGACTAGGCCAATGGCACACTGCAATAGCAGTAACTGAGGCAGACACTTGCACTCTGTAGGAGCAGTAACGGAGACTAGACCAATGGCACACTGTCGTAGCAGTAACGGAGGCAGACACTTGCACTCTGTAGGAGCAGTAATGGAGGACACTGCCGTAGCAGTAATGGAGGCGGAAACTTGCACTCTGCAGGAGCAGTAACGGAGACTAGGCCAATGGCACACTGCAGTAGCAGTAACGGAGGCAGACACTTGCACTCTGCAGGAACAGTAATGGAGGACACTGCTGTAGCAGTAACAGAGACAGACACTTGCACTCTGCAGGAGCAGTAACTGAGACTAGACCAATGGCACACTGCCGTAGCAGTAACGGAAACTGACTCTAGCACTCTGCTGAACCAGAAATGAAGATTGGATTGCCTGTAGAATCAGAATATCGCCAAGGCGACAATGAGGCCGTCAGAGCAGGAACGCCAACCAAGCCGGGTTGAATCACGGAGCAGGAACGTCAGACAAGCCGGGTCGAATCACGGAGCAGGAACGTCAGCCAGGCCAGGTCGGTACACGGGAGCAGGAACGTCAGCCAAGCCGGGTCGGTACACAGGAGCAGGTGCAGAAGAATAGTCAAGCAATCCGAGTCGGTACACAGGAGCAGGAAACAAGAAACAGAGTAGTCAGGCAGGCCAAATCGGTACACTGGGAATCACTGAGCAGATACAAGCACTGGTACAGGAACACCACGAAAGGGCACCGGATAGGTGCTAGAGCCCAGAATATAAAGGCCATACTGGGCGGGACAAACACAGGACAGCCAATGGGAACACACACAGTGTAGACTGACAGGAAAACTATAACAAGGGGAGCATGGGCACCGTGATAGTACCCCCTCTCAAAGACCCCCTCTCCTAGAAGAGGGACCTGGTTTCTGAGGATATTTAGAGTGGAAATTGCGCAGTAATCTAGGAACATGAAGGTCATTCTGATCAACCCAGGAATGTTCCTTAGGGCCACAGCCCTTCCAATGGACCAAATATTGAAATTTTCCTCTAAATCTGCATGAATCGATTATGCTTTGGACCTCGTACTCCTCCTGACCCTGAACCTCCATCAGACCAGGAACCACAGGGGTGGTAGTATAGCGGTTGCATACCAAAGGTTTCAACAGAGATACATGGAACACATTATGAATGCTCATAGACGCAGGGAGATCCAAGGCATACAAAACAGGGTTAATTTTACGGATCACCCTGAAGGGACCAATGAACCTGGGAGCCAACTTATTAGACGGAACTTGCAAATTAAGGTTTCTGGAGGAGAGCCATACCCTGTCCCCAACCTGAAAGAAGACCGCTGGCACCCATCTACTGTTAGTGTGGCACTGATGACGCTGGAACGACTGACTGAAGGCCCTCTGAACCTGTGCCCAAGTGGAGCGTAGTTGCTCGATGTGCTTGTCCAGAGCTGGAGTCTGTTGCGACTGGAATGAGTCCGGGAGCAAGCATGGCTGGAACCAGTAGTTGATGAGAAACGGGGAGCTCCCGGACAATGAATTAACCGCACAGTTCCTGGCAAACTCTGCCCACGGCAACAGGTCTGCCCAATTATCATGATGATTGGTGACAAAACAGAGCAGGAACTGTTCCAATCCCTGAATGGCATGCTCAGCTGCTCCATTGGTCTGGGGATGGTAGGCAGAAGAAAAGGACAGTTGAATGCCCATCTGGTTACAGAATGCTCTCCAAAATCTGTATACAAATTGGCTCCCACGGTCGGACACCAGAACTCTAGGTACCCCATGCAACCGGAACACCTCTTTAGCGAAGACAACTGCCAATTCCTGGGCAGTGGGGAGGCCAGGAAGGGGCACGTGTAGACTGACAGGAAAACAATAGTAAGGGGAGCATGGGCACCGTGATAGCTGTATATATCGGATACCTATCTATAACATTTACATCCAAGGTGCCACCTCTGAAAAATTGCCACAATACTGTGAATCCATAAATGGATTTGGCCACAAAAGAGGGCATGATCAAATGAGGGGTGTGGTTAGTGGTGGGGCCAAGGTGAGGATAAGGGCTCCAGAGGATGTTGTACCTAGGAACGCTTGGGATGTAAATCCAGCCCTGTACTTACTCATGAGCCCACGCACTATGCCACCACATCAACACTAACCTTTTTTCAAGAGCTCCACTGTAATTTCACACTGTAGGTGCCAAATATACTTACCCATCAGGACGCATTCAAGCACAGCATTCCATCAGTAAACCCTGACAACAGCGTACAGCCCACTGTAGGCACAAACAGTCCACTTCCCAATTCAAGCCCCTTCCTCACCAACATAC
This sequence comes from Rhinophrynus dorsalis, assembly GCA_037306005.1. NCBI lineage: Eukaryota > Metazoa > Chordata > Amphibia > Anura > Rhinophrynidae > Rhinophrynus > Rhinophrynus dorsalis. The sequence continues at coordinate 297,480,730 of CM074722.1, read as the reverse complement.
AAACACAGCTGCAGTTACTTCTCTATTCCATTCTCTCACTCACTCACTCTCATTACTGCACACTTGATCACTCATACGCACATCCCAAAAACTACTTTCTAAAGAAATGTTGAATGAAGCCTTCTCTTAGACAGTCAACAACAAGCATAAGTTCTGATCATTTTCATACACAACACACATAAAAACACCCCTACATTACCAAACACACACACACAGAAATATTGTCACATCACATATTGCCTCCCTTCTCTGACTCTCCTTTTAGCCTTTAGATGCACTGCATTGCACAGCACCTCGGATATCATATGTGACAGCACATTGAACGTCAACTCTGTAGCCACCCAAGTGCACACCACTGGTTGCTTAACATCTAATTATAATGGTGTACATTGGCCATTTTAATCTCTTCCATTTACTTTTTTTTACTGTCTGCATTTTAACAAATCTGTTTTGCAACTCACACACCATTTTATATATATGGCAATGTGATGGAGACTTTTCAACATCAAAGAGGGGAAATAGTAATGTATCAAAATCATTTTACTTGGTGTTTATTCTAACAAGTTAAACACACACCTGCAGACGACAGGGCATGATTGGAACTGCCAGTGGTGCTCACAGTAGAAATGACAGAAAGCACTGGATATATGATTATGGTTGTGAAAATAAAGCCACATTTATGTATCAGATGGCTGCACTTGCAAATAGTTTCATTTGTTTCACAATGGTAGTACCAAAAGAAGGGAAAAAGGGTATAACTGTTTTGAGTGTGAATCATTTATCAAAATGTAGTCTAAGATTGGAAGAGTAATGTACAATTCAGATTCAATTCTAGCTGCAGCAGTGGCTTAAGCTGCAGTTATCTAGATTGCATTCATAACATCCAGTCACTTTTCAGTTTCACTAAGAATATGTGGCAGCCTCAGAATAATTTTTCCTTTTCTTCCATTCTGCTCCAATACATTTTAGTAAAATTGTTACTTAACTTTTGCATTTCATTTCTTGAGGTGAGTAAACACATTCTGGCGTAAATACATAAATAAGATATTGTAGAAGAAGCACTAAATGTGCATAAGTTACTGTGCTAAATAAATGTGTTTCTTAATTATTACTGTTTCAGGGTGTCCAACAGTGATTCAACTATTTTTGACCCTTTAAGGACCATAGGGTAGCAGTGCAATGCATTGTGCAACCCTTTACTCCTTAACCCATTGATTGCCAAAGGGATACACAACGCATTGTTTTTAGGACCCAGGCTTGCAAAAATCAGGCTCTGACCTTGACTCTTAAGTTAGCAATGTAAAACCATTCTCCAATAAACCAAGTGCTGCTGTCACTTTGACCTTTGTCCATTCCTCTAAGGAGATGTGATACTAAGATAAAATACTTAATAAAAATAATGATCTCTCTCTACCACCAGCTTAGTGTATTCAGTGGGATTAAATGTCTGTAGATGCTCCTTGATACTTTGCATTGTTCCCCACCAAGGTGCACCGTGTGGCCAGCCGGCACTATGGGTAGATACAAAGTGCCAAATCATCACATTTACAGACTCGATATCACCTGTTGGGGCAACGAAAGCAAAGGTGGTATGACAGATGAGGAGGTAGTGGATGCTGAGGGTACTAGTGTGGGGAGAGTGGGTTCCTGCACCCAGACCCTAGGACAAGAAAATGATAATGGCGCAGGTGTTCTGCTCATCATGGAACATCCAGCCTGGGTTTCTCTAGTTTTCATAAGGGCTTTTTGACCCCATTATTTGCACCTTTGGGGAGTGGCGGGTGGCACAGTGACAGTGGATCTTGATTTATTTTTTGGGGTTTGGCTTTTACATGTTTAAAATAAACATTGTGGTCTCTATGCTGCATGTGCTTTATGAGGGCAGATGAACCAAAGTATGTCCCCTCCTTTCCCCTCTTCACTAACTTGTCACACAAAGTGCACAGTGCAGTCACAGATTACAACAGACTGCTGGCTCCAAGGGAAAAATATTCCCACTCCCACAATTTCACTGAACGGACAGGTGGAGAAGAATGTCCTTCTTCTCCACAATCATCTACACTGGCTGGGGCAGGTGCTGCTGCTGTCTCAACATCATCACTGGATCTAGGTCCAGGTGTATTGAGGGCAAGTGAAGCTATATGGTCTTAAGACTATATAGCTCACAGCAAGGGACAATCTTCTCACTTTGAGAACAACGAAAACCCTGCCCCCCTTGACAGGATTTTCCATTTTTTACCTTATGCTAACTATCTGGACGCCACCTTTTTTTTAGCATGTGAGCAGTGTTACATCAGTAAAAAGGACAGGAAGGGATACTTTATCATTCAATTACTCTTGAACTACAACTCTGACAGGTGAAGCAGGTTTTGGTCTCTCTGGTGGCAGAGAGAGATCAATATTTTTTTTAAATATTCTATGCTTAAAGATTCCAGTCCTATGGTAGATACTGTGGTTTGTGGCAAACTTGCCCTCTCATCATTCTGCTGTTACGGTGACAGATGAATGTTTTCCTCTGGTGACTCAGGAATTACAATAGCAGCAAACTCCAGAAGGCCGCTGCTGGTGGTGGCAGTGATGCCCATCCCCATTTGCATTTCTTTCTACCACTCCTTATTGCCTTCTGCCAAAAACTTTCTCATAGTCTCCTCCATACCAGCTGCTCCACCATCACCTTCAGTCTCATCATCACCACCACTCTCTTGCTGCTCTTCGGGACTAGTTGGGAATGACAAGTGTGACAGAGGGTCCTTTGCTGTCACACTTGCCATCTCCTCTGAAGAAGAAGAAGCAGCAGTAGTAGCATGCACAGGCAGCTGATGTGTGCTGGTGCTCATACTGCTAGACAATTCCACCTTTTTCAGTATACTTCCATACATGGACAATGACAGTGGGGGACTGGGAATCACTGGGTCAGGGCAGGTCACCCTTTACCACTGCTGCTGCTGACTTCCTCCTCCACATCTGGATCAGTAGCAGCACTGTTCATTCAGCTTTTCTTGCTTGTAATAGTGCAAGCCAGCACTTAAAGCTAATTATATTTTAAAGGTATAGTAATGTTCCAAAATAAAAGCAGCTCTGAATAATCTTCATAGTATTTGGGCCATGGAGAGTGTTATTTCAATACTGTCAGAGTTGTACTTCAGGAGTAATTGAATGATAAAGTATCCCCTCCCTCCCCTTTTACCTAGTGTAAGTGTCGTCCATTCAGGTGTGGAATCTGGTCTTAAGACTATATAGCTCACAGCAAGGGACAATCTTCTTACTTTGAGAACAATGAAAACCATGCCCCCCTTGACAGGCTTTTCCATGTTTTACCTTATGCTAGCTATCTGGACACCACCTTTCTTTTTGGAGGTGAGCAGTGTTACATCAGTAAAAGGGGCAGGAGTGGGATACTTTATCATGCAATTACTCTTGAACTAAAACTCTGACAGTATTGAAATAATACTCTTCATGGCACAAATGCTATGAAGAATAATTAGAGCTGTTTTTATTGTGAAACATTACTATCCATTTACATTGAATTTTTTAGTTTTTCTCTTCGTCTCTGTGTCTGCTTCTAGTCTCTTTCTCTTTTTCCACACTTGGGGCTAGATTGGAAATGGTTCCAGAGGGCTTTCTTTGCCTTCCTCTGGATGAACGGGGGTGTTTATGGCATGGGCCTCATCAATAATGTTACTATGTTACTATATCCTCACCCCACTGCACCTGAAGCTCATGACAAAGTCGAAGATAGGAATAAAAAAGACGGTGAGTGAGACCAAAGTCCCTGCAAGCTGCTCAAATGTTTTAAGACTATTATCAGTGTAGACATGTCCCAGCTCTATAACGCCGTAGCCAGCCCAGTTAGTCCCGAAGTCCAGATCATACAGGTGCCTCATACACCTCAGCCTTCATGGTCATTATCAAATCGCTCACTGCCATGCCCACAGTCAAGAAATGTGGTAAGCACCAGACATCCCCCAAAAGCAGCACCTCCATGAAGAGAAACTGATAATTAGAGTTGGGGTCAGCCCACCCCAGTGCAAGCTGACCCTGTACAGTCAAATAATAATGATGAAAGTCTGGAAGAGCTATTTAGTCCTACACAATGTAAATAGCAGCATCCTAGGCCTCCCCCCCACCATAAGAACCGGGACATAATAGAGTTCAACTCTTTTAAAAAGGATTTAAGAATGTGGACAGGCATATTCCGAAAGACATAAAGGAGTTTGGGTAGGAACACCATTTTAATAAGGTTGGCTTGGCCAAGAATATTCAGGCAGAGTCTCTCATCCCTTTGTTTTCTTCCGGAATTAATCCACCACAGGAACAAGGTTGCTATGAAGAAACTTGGCATGTGAACCAGAAAGCACAACTCCCAAGTATTTGAAAGAGTCAACCACCAAAAGATTGGTGAGGATGGGTTGGTGTCTAAGCGAGGTGGGTCCAGCAAGAACAGGGAGATCCGAGTAGTGGTCAAAGTCATCAATACGGATGGGCAAAATTTTTGCCTCAAACTGAAATCAGCGAAAAATGGCACTTTGGGCTTGGGAAGTAACTTCCAGTGAAAATTGCAGATTTTCTGCTTTTTCCCACTTTTTTCACCTAGCTCATTACATTAAAATCAATGGGAACATTGAATTTACACACAACACATAGCAAATATGATTTTATTTCCCAAAGGCATAGTATAAAAGGGGCATAAGGGTGCCTGTGTTGGTGCGGTGTGGGGAAAGAATCAGTTGAACAGGGGATTCTCTTTGGGGGGGTTGTTTACTGGGATTGGGGGGCAGTTAATAAAAAATAAATCCTAAATAAAATTAAAAAAAAAACCATAAAACATGGTATAAAAGGGGTTTGAGGAAAGTGCCTGTGTTGGTGATTGATTTTATCAGTTGAACAGGCAATTTGTTTTGGGGGATTTCTTGACTGGTATTGGGGGTACAGTTAATAAAAAATAAATTAATAAAATAAAATAAGAAATTTGTACATAAAGTGATAGAGACAGGATCCCCCTGACACAAGCTGCCACTGATGTGGGCCGATACCTGGCTTGATAGAGTATTTTATAGAGGATAATTTGCTAGAGCCGAAGCCCTGAGGAAACATTGATTTGTAGGACTTAAACTTTTTAGAGGCACAAGCCCTGAAGAAACATTGGTTTGTAGGACTTAGGCTTGTTTTTTTTTTGTTTTTTTTTTCAAAGCACAAGCCCTGAGAAAAAAATAAAAATGTCCTCCTGAGTCCATAATTGTGGAATTTGCAAATGCTGTTCTTACTGTTGCTGCTGAGTTATTTAAGCAGCAGGATGATTAGGCAGCTGAAAGGGAATGGGATCAACAATAGCAGTAACAAGGTTGATGGATGATGAAGGATCCACTTGCCACTACTAGCTCCAATGATGTGCCTGAGGCAGTAGTAGCACAATAAGTAGCCCCCAGTCTATGTGGAGAAAATAATTAGTTGGCCGTTAATTCTTCTCCATCTGCCCCTTCTCCAAAATCATGGGTGTAGAATAGAAAATTTTCCCTTGACAGCAGGAACTGTGGCTCTCATCAGCAACTGCAATGTGCACAGTGTGTGTGATAAATAACATCTAGGGGCACAACTGTATCCAAACAACATGACACCAGAACCCATGTACTGCCACTGTCATTATATCCCTTGTCCAGACCCCGCTAAGGACACATGACAACTTGCTGACAGTTTAATAGTAATGATGAACCCTCCCTGCCTGCATCTTAGCATATTGTGCAGGATATAATCTCCTCACCTCAGACTCGGGTTGATGCCCTGGTTGTGATTTTTCTCCACCACACTGCCATGTGTGGTCAGTGCATAACACAGTGTGCAATGGGTAGAGACAAACTGCCACATCCTAACATCTACAAAGTGGCTATCACATGGCGAGGAAGGTAACGATGAACAAGGTGGATTGGCAGAAAATTTAGTTACTCTAGAATGTGATGGCGAGCTAGTTGATTCACTCATCATGGAACTACCAGTCTCTAACTAGGTTGCTCTACTCTTCCTCCTCTTTGATCTTTGCTCACCTCCTGTTGCCTTTCTGGAGAGTCAAGGGGTACTGCAACAGTGGTGCTTGATTTCTGTCATGGGTGTTGGCTTTAACATGTTTGACATAAATGTCATGTTGTCTGTGTTTTATGTGTGATATCTGGGAACTTGTGCCAGGGTGTGTTCCCTCCTTTCCTCTTTTCACTGACTTGTCACAAACTGTGCACAGTGCTGTTGCTGATGACCTCACTGTGCCTACCCCAAGAGGAAAATAGTCCCACACCCATGACTTCAGGGGGGAGGGAACAGGTGGAGAAGAATTGCCTCTTTCTTCTTGTCCTCCACATTCCCATTCACTGTCTGTGGCAGCGGATAATGTTCCTGCTGTTGCTGCTACTGCCTCAAATTCAGCACTGCAACTAGGAGGACCAACAGTATTGCTGGCGCTGGCAAATGGAACCTGTCCTAGTTTCTCATCACTTGTTGTCCCCATTCCCACTGTGTCCACTGTGGTCTGTGGCACACTAGCTTGCTCCTCAGCATCCTACTGCCCTTGCATCTCAGCATCAGCAGGAATTAGAACAGTTTCAAATTCCGGAAATTCCAAAAACTCACTGCTAGTGGTAGTGGTGATGCCCATCCACATCCCTGTCTCCCATTCCTTCTCAGTTTCTGCTAAAAACACAATCAATCTCTCTTCCATCCCAGTTCCTCCAGAATCATCATCACCACCACCACTTATCCCTCTGTGCTGCTGCTGTATTACAGATATCTCACTGCTGCTTGGAGGAGGTGACGAGCAATGTGACAGCGGGTCCCCTAATGTCACACTTGTAATTTACTTTTCGACCTGAAGAAGGCAGACTGTCAGCAGTAGCAGCAGGAACAGGCAGCTGATCTGTGCTCCTGCTGGTGGTGATATTAATTGTGTGCCTGCTCTCCCCAAACAACAGTTCTGGCCTCTTAGTCTTCAGGATCCTGTTCCACTTGGACACTATAGTGAAGGGAAGGGGAAGACTCCCAGGGTCAGAGGAATGATGTGGGCTCCCTTGACCACTAGTCTGGACACTCTCCAATGTTTCTCCTACCACTCCGGCTGCTTCACCATTACTGCTACTACTACTAACACAACCACATCAAGTTCAGCCGCAGAACCTTCCTCCTCAGTCTCACATTCACTAGTAATATGAGGATATTGTTGTTGATTACCCCCCTACACGCCTAACACTAACAAGCTGCTGTACCTTAGTAGTAGTAGTAGTACTAGCACTAGCGGGACTGCTTGGGAATGGCAAGTGTGACTTAGGGTTCCTTGCTGTCACACTTGGCATCAATTTCTCCTCCCCCCTCCTGAGTACCACAAGACACACTAGCAACAGGCAAAGTATTGGTGGCAGCAGGTACAGCACTAGTGGCAGCAGAGGCAGCAAGTCTGGCAGCAGGTACAGCACTAGCATCAGCAGGAGCAGCACTAGTGGCAGCAGGGGAAGCACTTCAGGCAGAAGGTACAGTACTAGTGGCAGCAGGTACAGCAATGGTGGCACTGGCAGCAGGGGTAGCATGTCTTGCAGCTACTATTTTACTTCTACTATTGCTACTACTACTACTACTGCAAAGGCTGCCTGTCTCTGTTTCCTATCAGTCAAAATATTTTTCTTTGTAAACATTCCCTATCTACAAGGAAATTACACACACACAGTCCCTTCAACTATAAGTTACTCCAGCTATCTCTCTTTTCTTGCCTGCCTCTACACATAGTTAGTGTCAAAAATTCAGCAGTAGTTTCTCTTTCTCTCTTAACATGACTGCAGTGTCCATCTCTATATGAAGGGCTAGTTCCAAGACGTTCAGGGAGAAGCTTCTAAACACAACCTTGTAAAATTCACCACGTTGGCCATTCAACCCCTCTTTTCCAGCCTCGTGAATTTTAAGATGTTGGCAACAAGGGGGTTAAATTAGCCTCTGATATATTATGGTCATAGTTGTTTATACAAATTATTGGTATTTAGTTTTTGAATTATGCTGCATATACACAGTTTTTATAACACTTTAGGTATAATATACCAGTTGTAATGAACTCTATGTAAGAGACATGTGCCAGTTTTTCAGGAAAGAGCTGAATAATTTTTGATACACAACGCATTATGTTTATGCATTTCATAAAGCCTGGCTGCTTGCCCAAAACATGATGCTGAGAAGTATAGATCTGAATGTTCAAAAACATATTAATGCTTCTGCATAAGATGTCATTCTTTAGTTAATTCATGAGAATTAAAAAACAGAGCTTTTCTACCTGTTTTCCATATTACAGCACAACCACAGATCCCACTTAATCTCTATCTTCATTTCACAAGAGAAACTCGCTAATAAGTCTACCTTTTTCCCTCTAATTGTGTCATTTAAATTCATTTAGAGATTTTTTATCATTCATACTTCTAGTGCATTGGTAGTTAATTGTTAGACCACCAGGTGTTGGAGATTACAATCCCCATCATCACCAAGCAGTCTTTTGTTGTAGTTGAAAAACACAGAAATATAACTGGAACAGTTGGCAAAAGTGTGTATGTGTGTGTGTGTGTGTGTGTGTGTGTGTGTGTGTGTGTAATGTGTGTGTTTTGTGGGGCCATTACACTGGCTGAGATATCAGAATACAAGCAGCACACACACATCCACTGGTTAGGCTGTAAAACTCATCAGACCATTTTTGATTGTAACTTGTACAACTGAAAATATTCTCATAGACAACAGTGCTAGAGATTACCATTTTACTGTTTGAAATAATGTTTTTCCAGTATATTTCTTGAAATAGCTTTTATCAACATACAGAGACCATATTTATTAATTTATTCATTTAATGACACTGTAACAAAAGTCATAGAATTCCCACAAGTGCCAGATGGGAAGCAACCACAACCACTATCAACACTAGCAGTAGTAATCATGTTGTTAAACAAGTGTTTAATAACATGTTAGATAGTTCTTCTTCTCTACAAACTGCACAAAAATAATCCAAACATACTCCTCTGAAATGCTGCCCTATTATTTTGTTCAAAACAGTGATGATAAAGAACAGATGTGTAGCATATCCCAAGCCATGGCTACATTTCAGTGATGGTTGTGCCTGAGTTGTACAAGCAGGTAGTTAGTGTTGTGAGCAAAGGCCTGGAACCATTATATGGCAACAAAGTTAATTTGCACAAAGATAGATGGACAAGTATCCAGAGTATAGATGATATGACTGTCAGTGATGACTGGATATCTTTTCCACCTGCATACAGCAGGTCCCTGCCAATGTTGCCTCTGGCTCCGGTGCTACTGTTACCTTTCTAACACTACTACTACTTCTTCAGACTTATCTTTTTTCCTCTATAAATCTCTACTTCTACAACGCGCTCTTCTCGACTAACCCTCACAGCACAGGAGAAAGCTCTGGGTTTTTACAGAATTGGGGAAATAATTTTTGTCACACTTTAAACCCACAAAGTCCATTAAAGGCAAGAATTTTAGTTCACAGGAAAAAAATGCAAATTGTGTGTTTTCTGCCACCCCATACAAAGAAATATTGACTTTTACCCATCCTACTCCTACTGTTAAAGCGTTTGTCCATTAGTATGTTCTAAGATGGACACCCACACCTACTATTACAGCCCCAGCTGAGAGAGATTTCCATACTCACCTGCAAGAGTAATTGCAGCAGTCCTATATAAAAGTTCTTGGTGCCCAACTTGCATAAGGCACTGTATAATGCACCACCCAAATGAAGATGAATATCAGCCTAATATGGATAACTATTAGATAAAGTCTTGCATCTATGGAGGGAATCCAGGGGATGAGTAACTGAAATAAGGATTATAATAACAAAGGCTACTTTGCTTCTGCTTTTGTTTCACCTTTATGGGCCACCAGCAGGCTCTTTTCTCTTGTTTTATCTTTTTATTTTTGCCCTTAAAAAGTCTTGAGTAATTTTGGAGAAATTTTACAACTAGGACATTTACACACAAATCCTCTTTCATGAAATCACAGCAGAATACTTAATATTACTGAACTGTGTGGTTAATGCAGCACCATGGAATCCATGCACCTTTTGTGTTCTTCACAGTATTTTAGTATTAGCTAATTTAAAAAAATAAAAATCTTTAAATTAAAGTGCTAATGAAGTATACCATTATAATAAACCTCTGTTCATATGTGACTTCTCATAGTGGCATGGAAATCTTACTTTTTATTTGCCAAGGCACAGGCATCTCACAGCTAGGAATGGGAGAAAAGTCAGGAAAATTTCCAACTGGAATTCTTACAGGAAAAGAAACATTCCATACAAAAAAAAAATCCATAAAACTTTAACCTTTTTGTCCACTGCCAATACATTTCTCAAGAGATCTTTGCATTTTTCTCCTTTGTTGCCCACAACACTAACAAACTACAATGTGGCAGATGTGTATGGTAGTGCTGGTGGGGGACTGGCGTGGTGTTATTGGTGGGACCTTGGCAAACTTCATCCACACCAGGAGGAGAGGAATCATCATTTATTAAACACTCTGCAGCAACCACTGCTGCAGTCAGTTTACGCCCCTGCATTGCTCCACCTTTCCTCCTCTCCTTGTGCATTTGCAGGACATTACTCAACTACTAAGTGTGTATTTTTACTCTCTACAGTACACAGCTGATGGATGTTGATGTCTTGCCTTGGCTCTCAACAAAATTATCAGTGCTGTCTGCTTTCTCTCAAGCCAGCCTCTGTTACAGAGCTCACATAATGCTCTCAGTCAACTGTCTGTCAACTTATATATTTATTTGTTTAATTATTTATGTATTAATTTTTTTTTATTTAATTTTTTTATTATTTCTTTATTTTTAGTTGTGCACCTTATCTTATCACAGAGACAATAAAAGCAAAATCAGCAAATTGGACCCCAGCTGTCTGTGTTTTGCCAGTCAGTCATACTAAGTTTTGCAGTATTTGGGGTCAACCTCCTTCCTCCCTCCTTCTTCCCCAGGGTGCCCCAGACTTCCCTAATACAGAGAACAAATGTCCTACCTAAAAGTCTCCCTAAATTAAGTTTAAATTTTTCTTTGACTGTCATCTGTAGCTCAAAAATGTGCTGCTCTCTCCTGACACCCTTTTATATGGCCTTAGAAAAGTAGATAAAACTTTCATGTGGGGGGAAACATTTTTCTTTCCATTGATTTCAATGTAATGAGCTTGGTGAAAAAAGCAGGAAAATGGCACATTGCACAGGAAATTATTCACCAATCAGGAAGTACCATTTTTCACTGATTTTGGTTTGAGGCAAAAGTTTTTGCCCATCACTACTCCCAATATTATTACAGACTTTTTTTTTATAGTAAAGATGAAAACAGACCTTACTAGTATGCTGATCCCTCTTCTTTAGGCTGTTCAAAGAGTTAGTGTCAATTTTGTCTACAGATTGTGTCAGTCTGTTCAATATTCTGTCAGTCCCTCAGTTAGTGACCACGACTCAGTCATCTCACGAAGGAACTTGGATTACCTTTTACATAAAATTTTGGGGTATTTGAGGTAAATCTCATTTTCTCCCATCAAACACCCCAGACTCTCCTAAGAGAGAAAACAGCCATTTACATTACAGAGGCAGCATATATATTATAAATCTAGTCGCTACCTGCATAATTATTGCAGGGCGACTTTATAGGGGGTGAAAGTTCCACTTTAATTCGCTGTAGGTAGTGAAATAGTACATCTTTAAAATGAATTTGTCATCTTGAATGAAGTTTGCATATGTGAAAAATACATTAAAAAATTCCCATGTCTCATGGTAATCAAAATTTAACAGATCGTTAGAAATGTAATTTAATACCCATTGAATCATCCTAATACCACACACTGATACTTTATGCAAATGAATGTCTGTCCTAGGCCGATCGGATAGCTGACACTAATTTGGGAAGGGGGAAACATGTTCTTATACTACCCTAAACAGGAGTAACTTACCAGAAAACGTCCAGAAAACGTCCCATGTCAGCTGAATATAGTATTCTCTTATTAGGGTCTGTGTACATAAACACACGTGTGTTAAACAACTTCCTTCTGTGCTCTAACCTGGCTGACATTGCCCTTAATGGGAAGCGAGTATGAGATTAGACCTAACTGCAGGTTTAACAAACCTCCCATTATCTTCTTTGAAAGTATATCAGAATGGAAGAAATATGTATAACAACTGCTGTCATACATCATATTCTTTGAAATAGAAACATTCGTAATTCAATGCAAAACAGAGATATGTTAACATGGTTATTTAAATAATTTTGTGTGTGCATGCATGTATATGTGTGTATATTCTTAGGATGTAAACTTCAATATACAATGTTGTTTATATTGCTTTGAATTGACAACATATTTTATTGTTTTGATCATTTTAGTAATATCACGGTTAGATCAAGTTATTTTCTGTCACACTGAAAAGCATCTGCATGTACTTGTCCTATTTATTATAGTTCACATTGTTGTAAGACTGCATGTCATTTTACAGAAACACATTAATGGAATAAACTGAGCTTGTCACTATCTATATGAAAAATGTACATATTAAATTTATTAAGTAGGTTGAAAGTTATAGTACCCAAAACAGTAAAATATGTATTTTTTAACCCTTTGAGTGCCAGAGGGGTACGCAACGCATTGCATGCAATGCGTTGCGTACCCCTCTGGCACTCAAAGGGTTAAGTTTACTATTTAGATTATATTATAAAGTAGTACTTTAATTAATTTACTAATAAAGATGACACAATGTGATAGAATCCCAAGGCATCTTGGATCATATCACTTTAAGGAAAATTAGATTCATCTGAATGTCCCACCATTCTGTTTGTTTTCATCGCCATTCCCTCCCTGCTACTTCTAGCACTTCATAATTTCATACATCACACCATTCCATTTCATCTCTCTTCATACAGTGCCCTGGGTATGCAAACATTATGTATATTAAATACATCTAGGGTGGGGTTTGGTAAGTGGTAGGGTAGGTGGCGAGTGTGGCAATTTTTTCTATGGTGTTGTTTATTAAATTGGCTTCTTTTGAATCCTCAGACACTTTCACCATTTTCCTTTTGCATTTCAGTCTCCCTGCAAAATCTGTAATAGTTGTTTGGACCAAATATCCTATTGATCTGATTATCATGCAAGCTTTACATTGAAAAAACGTGTACTGCTGTATTAAACCCTGCGTTCCATTCACCTTATTTGCTATGTAGAATTTCTTAATTTTTAGCGAGAGCTTTCATGCTATTGCATTAATGTACAGAGCTTTGAAGATGGCCTGTAGCCGAACTGCAATGTGTTGAATATGTCTCTGGCATTTGAAGGGCTTAAGCATCTTAATAAGTCTAGCCCATAGCATTTTACCACAGGAGGAATATGGGAAATGTAAATGTATATCTTAAAACAGATATGCAGATGTCATATACATTTACTTGTACTTTTTTTGCATTTCAGTAGCTGAAGTTCCCCCACCCCAGAAAAATGTTAAAAACAAATTCTAAAAGGGGTTGTTAATAGTCAAGGTCCTTTCTCTCTCTCTCTCTCTCTCTGTATATATGTATATATATATATATATAATTTTGGACCCAGTTCAAGATCTTGAGAAAGGGCCAATCTGGGCCTGAAACATTGATTCAAATAAATCAGCACTTTTGTTCATCAACATGTCCTGTGAGTGGGGCTTTACTTCATTTTGTGTCTACATCTACATTGAGACTGGCACTTTTAATCCCAGTGAGTGCTTTACCACCAAACCTTATACATATATGGCCATGATCTTGACTGCTAAACAGCCTTCAATAGCTTGCATTTTCTATTTGTAGAGCTGCATTTCTATGAGCATTGTAACGTGTTTCAAAATTAGACATAGGTGGCAATTAAACTATTTTTATAATCCATCTATTAGTTGACAGGGGGGTTATGAACTAAGATGTGATAAGGAGGTGATGAAGTGGAGATGATTTCTCCAGTGATATCATACCTTCTATTCTATGTTATTCTATAGAGCCTATGCACTAAGATCTCCAAAGTTGGAGAAATCTTAGTGAACTGGCTCCTAGACTAACATATGAATTGGAGAATGGATATCACTGCAGAAATCATCTCCAGTTTATCACCTCTTTATCACACCTTAGTGCATCTGCCCTAGAGCGATTATGTGTCAAATCAACTGTATTATCAAAAACAAGTAAAGATTACCATTTATTTATTTGGAATTTTAACCTATTCAGTTGTAGTGAGGTTTCCTATCCTAAGCTTTATGAAGCAATGCGCTGGAGGCCTCTCAAGCCAGGGGATACCCATTTTAATTAGTGCACATATTGGAAAGTTTTATTTGGCCCTCTGCTGCACTTGGTTTGCTACAGAATTACTCAGTTCTTTGTACGTCATCCTCAGTACATCACTCTATACTGGAATTACACAGACCGCTTGAAGTACTCATAAAAAATGGATCAGCACAATTGCACTAGACAACTCTATCATTCAAGGGGTTAATAGCTCTACTTAAATCATTGGTAACTTTGATGATTTTTTTTTTTTTTACTTTTTTTCTATAGTGGCTGGAAAAAAGAATATGAAAAAGTTTTTGGTAATCCTTTTTCTTACTTCTTCCATTCCATTCTGGCTGGTATGTATACTTAATGTTGCAGTTAGGTATACAGAGCTATACCTATGCAACAAGCAGTCTGGCTTTTTATGTTATGTACAATGTGTTTGTGTGTCAATATTACTGATTTGACTGCACAGAAGGGTGGGAAATATGTGAATATGTACCAGAACTGAGTGTAAGAGGACTAGGCACAATACTTTCTTTAGTTACACATAGTTATTCCATGACAAAGGCATTGTACACATAGCTGTACAACGCTGTGCCTATGTGTCTACATGCATACTTTCATATGCAGTTAATCTGTCATCCATTGTACTTCATCATGCATTGGAGACCTATCTGGCATTCATGGGGTGAAAAGCACCCTTTGGTTAGTTTGCCGCAGAATTGCACCTCCTTAGCTTGAATAATAAAATCCATTGTTTTCAGAAGTTAAAAATAATTGTGTAGCAGGATAAAGAATTTTATTGTATCCTTCAACAATGAGCAGTATTATAAAATGTAACAGAAATAGGTAGTTTGTAGCAATCAAAATAATATTTACATTTTATACGCAATTGCATTATCTGCAGAAGAAATATGATCAGTAGACAAGGGTACATTTTTAGGGGAATTACATGTATAATTCTTAAATGAAAACCCAGAACTGACATCTATTGCATATTTCCTATTTATTTTATTTCTTTTAATTTCCACTTTGCTGAAGTATTTTCATAATTTATAATAGCCAAGTGTAATGAAACCAATATATGTAAAAGTATAAAGACAAATTCATAAGTAACAATACCTTATGGACTTGTTTACACAGAGAGACAAAAATGTAGCATTATTAATGTTGCATTTCTTGCAATAATAGATAATATACCATATTGATGCCTAAGAGCTTGTTCACAAGGGCTGTTGTGTCATCATGGCATGCATGCTGACACTGGTATTTTCACTGCAAATGCATCTAAGTTGCAGCATGACTGATCTGCCCTGTGGTCTATGGAGATCATTTGTACATTGACACTGGAGCCTGTAGTACTCTTCACAACCTTCAAAGACTGGGCAACACGTGGGAGTGAGCTGTTAATATATAGCTGATGCTGCTGTGGGTCATGCCATCCTCAATGTGAAAGGACTGCTGCGGGAATGCTGAAGTGAAAAGTTGCTTAAATGACTCTGCATCACAGCTCTATCTGATGTACCTTTGTGGCCCTTGAAAAAGTGTCTAGTTGATATGAAACGCATTGGGCGTTTGATTTTAAGATTGTATCATTTTAAATAATATTGTGCAATAAACCCATCCACTTTTTATAAAATTTTGGAGCTTGTGGTTATTTGAATCAGGAGAAGATCCAGAAAAGAAGATCATTGACTCCTGATATGCTGTTATTTGCATTGTATCCGGTGAACATATAATTAGTGGGGGCCGATGATTCTTTACATTCAAACAGATATACTCTTAGAGGGGTCTGCGTCCTATCTTGTTCTTGTGTCTTTGCAGCTTTGGTCACACCTTCCACCTGTGTATCTAGAGGGGCGGCAATCACACAAAGAGTTAGAAACTATCGAAGCAACAATCCCTGATGTAACCGGAGAAGTTGTTATAACGGATACATTTTTGTGAGAAGAAGTTTTAATTCACTCCAAAATTACATCTTAGTGTGTGGAGTTCATTTATCTAAGAGACTTGGACTGGTTGAATTAAATAATTTATTAAATCAGACACATAATTCATGCAACTTTAAAGCACCAGAGCACTTGCTTTTTGTTGTTAACAGCTCTATTTAACCTCTTAAGGACCGGGAAAATCTGAGGTCGTTTTCCCTTAAGGACCGGAGCAATTCTGACATTTTTGACTAAGTCTTTGTTCAACAGTGTTTTCCCTCTTAGGCTTTTATTCCACCCCCATAAATTATATACTGTTTTTTTAAGCATAAATAGGGCTTTCATTTGATACCCTATTTATATGGATAACCCACCATTCACTCTTTTAAAATAAAAAAAAAAGGTAAAAAATATAAAAAAACTACCATTTTTTATTTTTCTCTTAGGATCAATTGGCCACAAAGGGTTACATTTTTATGGAGACTGCATGAAAGGTATGACCGGTCAGTCATACCTACAAAATGCGCAGTTTAAAGTGGCCACTGTCCCCCCTGGGTGAAAATCCCCATGTTCCTTTTTCCCACCCTATTTTGACACTTTTTTTGTCCCTGGCATTTGGTGGTGTATATAAGTGTATTACATGGCTCCACAACAATCACACTTGTAATATTGTTTAATTATATATATTTTTTTTAAATAAAAATGTTTTTGTAAAAAAAAAAAAGTGTGTTGTGTTTAAAAAAAAAAAAAAAAACCTGTAAAATTGCAGGTCAAAAATTGACATGCATTTAGCCAGCCTCCTGCACCAGCAGTGAAGGGGTTAATACCCCCAACTGCTGTATTTTTTTTAACCACTAGGTGTCTCCCGTCTACTTCTGTCTCCCTTACTTTGAGAGCAAGGGAGTCAGAGGCAGACGAGACAGGCACAGACAGCATGCTTTGCATGCTGCCTCTGTCTGTCACTATGCCGGTACATGTGATCGCTGATACGGCGATCGCATGAACCGGAGGAAGGAAGAAGGGCTGAGACTGAATGCCCCGGTCTTGGAGCGCTCAGTCTCAGCCTGGATTTAATGATAGCAGCGTTCACGGAGGCACGCTGCTATCATTTAAGCCATGACGGTCCTGGACCGTCATGGGTCGTTAAAGGTATAACAACCCATGACGGTGCAGGACCGTCATGGGTCCTTAAGGTGTTAAGTAGCCCTACAGTTTACAATGCTGTATCAAGTTATAGTACCCATTTTATTGGGCACGCTGCTATCATTTAAGCCATGACGGTCCTGGACCGTCATGGGTCGTTAAGGGTAGAACAACCCATGACGGTGCAGGACCGTCATGGGTCCTTAAGGTGTTAAGTAGCCCTACAGTTTACAATGCTGTATCAAGTTATAGTACCCATTTTATTGTTAACTTTCTTAATCATTTAACCTCTTGAATGCTAGTGAATTTTAAAGCATTATTTCATGTGTCAGACACCTCTCTAGCATTCAAGGGGTTAACCCTTTGTGTGCCAGAGGGATACACAACACCTCCATCACTCATAGGGTTAAAGGGATAGTAATGTTTCATAATAAAAGCAGCTCTAATTAATCGCCATAATATTTGGACTTTGGAGAGTGTTATATCAGTACTGTCAGAGTTGAAGTTCAAGAGTAATTCAATGATAAAGTATCCCCCTCCCGCCCCTTTTACTGATGTAACACTGTTCAGCCAGAGCAGAAGGGAGGTGCCCAGGTAGACTGCAGAGAGGGACAATCTTCAGATAAGGGAAAAACCTGAAAAACTTGTCAAGGTGGGCAGGGATTTCATTGTTCTTATAGGAATAAAATTGTCCCCTTCTGTTATATGTCTGGTCTATGGACTGGATTCCATATTTGAGAAGAGATGGCTTACACTAGGTAAAAGGGGAGGGAATGGAAACTTTTCTTGTGAATATCTCTCAAACCATAAAGTTTTGAGAGATAAGACTTATATCGTTCTTCATGTTTTTTTAATGCCTACAAATTAAAATAAAGATAAAACGAAATATTACTATCCCTTTAAAGACCAGAGAGGTTTTCAACAGATGACAAAGCAATGTGCTTCATAATCCCTCTGGTCCTATGAGTGTAAACAAATGCATGGAACTGTATTAAATGATAAACTAGCAGTTGTTAATAATATAATTAGAACATATGTGTAAGTTCAAAAGCTGAGCAATTCTTGGGCAAGCCAACTACAATATAGGGATGCAATAAAAATGTCCATAGATTTAAATAGTGTTTATAGACTCTTGAGTGCTAAGTAGTGATGAGCGAGCACCCCAATGCTCGGGTGTTCGAGTGCTCTGACCGAGCACCCCCGGAGGCTCGAGTGCTCGGCCGAGCACCCGAGCCCCATTGAAGTCAATGGGAGGACTCGAGCACTACACCAGGCACCCCCTGCTCTGATGAGGGGAGGGTGCCTGGTCCATAGGAAAAGGGCAGAAAAGGATGGAAACACCACAGAAATGGTTCAGGGACAGCATAGGGAGGATGTCTGGATGCATCTTGGACTCCAACGTCGCTGCTGGGAACGATCTTTCGCCCGTAGTATGCCATTTTTACAGACTGACCGTAAAACACACAAAAAGGCAGATAAAAACGACTTTAGGTGAAAAATTGTTACCAAACAGTATTTGCTGTATATTTACTTGTATATCATCTGCAAATTCTCCCAAAAATTTCCTCGATTTTTCTGAACTGAGGCCATGATTAAGAGGGAAACGTGCGCAGAGGTAAATTCTCCCAAAAATTTCCTTGATTTTTCTGAACTGAGGCCATGATTAAGAGGGAAACGTGCGCTGAGCCGACCATCTAAAACATTATGGGTGAGGGTCTGCTGCGGAGCTGACCATCCTAAACATTATATGCGAAGGCCCGCTAGTGAGCTGACGCTATAAAACATTATATGAGAGGGCCCGCTAGAGAGCTGACCCAATAAAACATTATATGAGATGGCCCGCTGGTGAGCTGACCTATACAAAAATTGTCAAACTGCGCCCGCTGGTGAGCTGGCCCTATATAAAAATTATATCACAGGGCCCGCTGGTGAGCTGGCCCTATATAAAAATTATATCCCAGGGTATATGGAAGAGAGTCAACCATATACCCGTTTTTTGGGTGGAAGGGGTGAATGGGAATACAGAGTATTCCCATCATTGTAAATAACATATATAAAGTGAGTTTATGTTCCCCCGGGGCTTTCCTCCAGTGGAGTGGAGAAGTCAGGGGAAATCCAGGCCTTGTTCATTTTTATAAGTGTCAACCTATCAGCATTGTCGGTGGAAAGGCGGATACGCTTATCTGTTATGATGCCACCAGCAGCACTAAATACCCGCTCAGACAGAACGCTGGCGGCAGGGCAGGCCAGCACCTCCAAGGCGTAGAGTGCCAGTTCATACCACGTGTCCAGCTTGGACACCCAGTAGTTGTAAGGCACAGAGGGATCATTGAGGACGCTGACACGGTCTGTTACGTACTCCTTCACCATCTTCCAAAACTTTTCCCTCCTTGTGACACTAGGCCGCGCATCAGGGTGAGGGTGCTGGCGGGGTGTCATGAAGGTGTCCCACGCCTTGGAGAGTGTTGCCCTGCCTTTGTCGGAACTGCTGTGTGCTCCCCTTTTCTCCCCTTCTCGGTTGGCCAAGGTAGCACGTACTCTGCCGCCAGCGTTGTCAGATGGAAAATTTTGGAGCAATTTTTCAACAACAACCTTCTGGTATTGCACCATTTTGCTTGTCCTCTCCACCGGAGGAATGAGAGATGAGAAATTCTCTTTGTAGCGGGGGTCCAGAAGGGTGAACACCCAGTAATCCGTGTTGTCTAAAATGCGTGTAACGCGTGGGTCACGGGAAAGGCAGCCTAACATAAAGTCAGCCATGTGTGCCAGAGTACCAACAGGCAAGATTTCGCTGTCCTCACCAGGAGGATGACTCTCAATCTCCTCATCCTCTTCCTCCTCTTCTGCCCACCCACGCTGAAAAGATGGAAATAAAGTTCCATGGCTACCCTCTGTAGCGGAGGCAACCGTGTCTTCCTCCTCCTCCTCCGCCTCCTCCAATTGTCGCTGAGAAGACGAAGTGAGGGTGCTCTGGCTATCACCTTGTGTAAGCTCTTCCTTCCGCATTTCCACCTCTTCCACATGCAAAGCGTCGGTTTTAATTGTGAGCAGTGAGCGTTTCAGTAGACACAGAAGTGGGATGGTTACACTGATAATAGCGTTATCGCTAGTGATGAGCGAGCACCCCAATGCTCGGGTGTTCGGGTGCTCTGACCGAGCACCCCCTGAGGCTCGAGTGCTCGGCCGAACACCCGAGCCCCATTGAAGTCAATGGGAGGACTCGAGCATTACACCAGGCACCCCCTGCTCTGATGAGGGGAGGGTGCCTGGTCCATAGGAAAAGGGCAGAAAATGATGGAAACACCACAGAAATGGTTCAGGGACAGCATAGGGAGGATGTCTGGATGCATCTTGGACTCCAACATCGCTGCTGGGAACGATCTTTCGCCCGTAGTACGCCATTTTTACAGACTGACCATAAAACACACAAAAAGGAAAATAAAAACGACTTTAGGCGAAAAATTGTTACCAAACAATATTTGCTGTATATTTACTTGTATATCATCTGCAAATTATCCCAAAAATTTCCTTGATTTTCGGAAGTGAGGCCATGATTAAGAGGGAAACGTGCGCAGAGGCAAATTCTCCCAAAAATTTCCTTGATTTTCAGAACTGAGGCCATGATTAAGAGGGAAACGTGCACAGAGGCAAATTCTCCCAAAAATTTCCTTGATTTTATTGAACTGAGGCCATGATTAAGAGGGAAACGTGCGCTGAGCCGACCATCTAAAACATTATGGGTGAGGGTCTGCTGCAGAGCTGACCATCCTAAACATTATATGCGAAGGCCCGCTAGTGAGCTGACGCTATAAAACATTATATGAGAGGGCCCGCTAGAGAGCTGACCCAATAAAACATTATATGAGAAGGCCCGCTGGTGAGCTGACCTATATAAAAATTGTCAAACAGGGCCCGCTGGTGAGCTGGCCCTATATAAAAATTATATCACAGGGCCCGCTGGTGAGCTGGCCCTATATAAAAATTATAGCACAGGGCATATGGAAGAGGAGGAGGAGGATGAGAAGATTAAGAGTCAACCATATACCCGTTTTTTGGGTGGAAGGGGTGAATGGGAATACAGAGTATTCCCATCATTGTAAATAACATATATAAAGTGAGTTTATGTTCCCCCGGGGCTTTCCTCCAGTGGAGTGGAGAAGTCAGGGGAAATCCAGGCCTTGTTCATTTTTATAAGTGTCAACCTATCAGCATTGTCGGTGGAAAGGCGGATACGCTTATCTGTTATGATGCCACCAGCAGCACTAAATACCCGCTCAGACAGAACGCTGGCGGCAGGGCAGGCCAGCACCTCCAAGGCGTAGAGTGTAGTGATGAGCGAGCACCCCAATGCTCGGATGTTCGGGTGCTCTGACCGAGCACCCCCTGAGGCTCGAGTGCTCGGCCGAACACCCGAGCCCCATTGAAGTCAATGGGAGGACTCGAGCATTACACCAGGCACCCCCTGCTCTGATGAGGGGAGGGTGCCTGGTCCATAGGAAAAGGGCAGAAAAAGATGGAAACACTACAGAAATGGTTCAGGGACAGCATAGGGAGGATGTCTGGATGCACCTTGGACTCCAACATCGCTGCTGGGAACGATCTTTCGCCCGTAGTACGCCATTTTTACAGACTGACCGTAAAACACACAAAAAGGAAAATAAAAACGACTTTAGACGAAAAATTGTTACCAAACAGTATTTGCTGTATATTTACTTGTATATCATCTGCAAATTCTCCCAAAAATTTCATCGATTTTCTGAAGTGAGGCCATGATTAAGAGGGAAACGTGCGCAGAGGCAAATTATCCCAAAAATTTCCTTGATTTTCAGAACTGAGGCCATGATTAAGAGGGAAACGTGCGCAGAGGCAAATTCTCCCAAAAATTTCCTTGATTTTCAGAACTGAGGCCATGATTAAGAGGGAAACGTGCGCTGAGCTGACCATCTAAAACATTATGGGTGAGGGTCTGCTGCAGAGCTGACCATCCTAAACATTATATGCGAAGGCCCGCTAGTGAGCTGACGCTATAAAACATTATATGAGAGGGCCCGCTAGAGAGCTGACCCAATAAAACATTATATGAGAAGGCCCGCTGGTGAGCTGACCTATATAAAAATTGTCAAACAGGGCCCGCTGGTGAGCTGGCCCTATATAAAAATTATATCACAGGGCCCGCTGGTGAGCTGGCCCTATATAAAAATTATAGCACAGGGCATATGGAAGAGGAGGAGGAGGATGAGAAGATTAAGAGTCAACCATATACCCGTTTTTTGGGTGGAAGGGGTGAATGGGAATACAGAGTATTCCCATCATTGTAAATAACATATATAAAGTGAGTTTATGTTCCCCCGGGGCTTTCCTCCAGTGGAGTGGAGAAGTCAGGGGAAATCCAGGCCTTGTTCATTTTTATAAGTGTCAACCTATCAGCATTGTCGGTGGAAAGGCGGATACGCTTATCTGTTATGATGCCACCAGCAGCACTAAATACCCGCTCAGACAGAACGCTGGCGGCAGGGCAGGCCAGCACCTCCAAGGCGTAGAGTGCCAGTTCATACCACGTGTCCAGCTTGGACACCCAGTAGTTGTAAGGCACAGAGGGATCATTGAGGACGCTGACACGGTCTGCTACGTACTCCTTCACCATCTTCCAAAACTTTTCCCTCCTTGTGACACTAGGCTGCGCATCAGGGTGAGGGTGCTGGCGGGGTGTCATGAAGGTGTCCCACGCCTTGGAGAGTGTTGCCCTGCCTTTCTCGGAACTGCTGTGTGCTCCCCTTTTCTCCCCTTCTCGGTTGGCCAAGGTAGCACGTACTCTGCCGCCAGCGTTGTCAGATGGAAAATTTTGGAGCAATTTTTCAACAAGAACCTTCTGGTATTGCACCATTTTGCTTGTCCTCTCCACCGGAGGAATGAGAGATGAGAAATTCTCTTTGTAGCGGGGGTCCAGAAGGGTGAACACCCAGTAATCCGTGTTGTCTAAAATGCGTACAACGCGTGGGTCACGGGAAAGGCAGCCTAACATAAAGTCAGCCATGTGTGCCAGAGTACCAACAGTCAAGATTTCGCTGTCCTCACCAGGAGGCTGACTCTCAATATCCTCATCCTCTTCCTCCTCTTCTGCCCACCCACGCTGAAGAGATGGAACTAAAGTTCCATGGCTACCCTCTGTAGCGGAGGCAACCGTGTCTTCCTCCTCCTCCTCCTCCTCCTCCTCCTCCTCCGCCTCCTCCAATTGTCGCTGAGAAGACGAAGTGAGGGTGCTCTGGCTATCACCTTGTGTAAGCTCTTCCTCCCCCATTTCCACCTCTTCCACATGCAAAGCGTCGGTTTTAATTGTGAGCAGCGAGCGTTTCAGTAGACACAGAAGTGGGATGGTTACACTGATAATAGCGTTATCGCCGCTCACCATCTGTGTCGATTCCTCAAAATTGCGTAAAACCTCGCAGAGGTCTGACATCCATTCCCACTCCTCACTTCTGATTACAGGAAGTTGAACGGAGAGGCGACGACCGTGTAACAGCTGGTACTCCACTACTGCCCTCTGCTGCTCACAAAGCCGGGCCAACATGTGGAAGGTGGAGTTCCAGCGCGTGCTCACGTCACACAGCAGCCGGTGAGCTGGCAATTGTAAGCGCTGCTGCAGCTTCAACAGGCCGGCCGAAGCTGTAGATGACTTACGGAAATGTGCACACACGCGGCGCACCTTGGTCAAGAGATCATGCACATTGGGGTAGGTTTTTAGAAATCGCTGCACCACTAAATTAAATACATGCGCTAGGCATGGTACGTGTGTGAGCTTGCCGAGCTCCAAAGCCGCCACCAAGTTACGCCCATTATCACACACAACCATGCCTGGTTGCAGGTTGAGTGGCGAGAGCCACTGCTCGGTCTGGTGACTAATCCCCTGCAACAGCTCTGAGGCCGTGTGCTGTTTGTCCCCAAGGCAGATCAGCTTCAGCACGGCCTGTTGACGCTTCCCCACTGCAGTGCTACACTGCTTCCAGCTACTGGCTGATGGGGGAGTGGCGGTGTGTGTAGAGAATTCGGAGGTGGAAACGGAGGAGGAGGAGCCAATAACGTAGGTGCTGGTGGAAACCCTGATGGAGGTAGGGCCCGCAATCCTCGGCGTGGGTAGCACCCGTGCCATCCCAGGGTCCGAGTCGCTCCCAGCCTCCACGACATTCACCCAGTGTGCCGTCAGGGAAATGTAGCGTCCCTGGCCACAAGCACTTGTCCATGTGTCAGTCGTTAAGTGGACCTTCCCAGTAACTGCGTTGGTCAGGGCACGGGTGATGTTACGGGACACATGGTGGTGTAATGCGGGGATGGCACACCGGGAAAAGTAGTGGCGGCTGGGGACCGCGTACCGAGGGACAGCTGCTGCCATCAGGCTGCGGAAGGACTCAGTGTCCACAAGCCTAAATGGCAGCATTTCGATGGCCAGTAATTTTGAAAGGTGTGAGGTTAGTGCTATGGCCTGTGGGTGGGTGGCTGGGTATTTTCTCTTGCGCTCAAATGCCTGGGGTAACGACATTTGGACGCTGTGCTGGGACAGGGAAGTGGATGTGGTCGCTGATGGTGCTTCAGATGGTACAGGTGCAGGGCGGGAGGTATGCGGGCCTGCGCCTTCGACAGGCGATTGGCCGGCACCGAAAACAGGGGAAGAGGAGGCAGTGGTGTGGCCTGCAGACACAGATGGGCGATCCAGGCGTTCCTCCCACTTACTACGGTGCTTGGATGCCATGTGTCGGATCATGCTGGTGGTGGTGAGGTTTCTAGTGTTCATGCCTCGGCTCATTCTGGTGTGGCACAGGTTGCAAACTACAAATCTTTTGTCGTCCGCACTTTCCTTAAAAAAACGCCATACCGCGGAACACCTACCCCTTGGCAAGGTAGATTTACGCAAGGGGGTGCTCCGTGGAACATTTGCGGGCCGGTTTGGTGCGGTCCGCCTTCTTTCTGTAGCCACACCACTGCCTCTTCCAGCCTGTTGCGGTGCTGCAGATGGCTCACCCTCAGGACTGCTGTCATCGCTCGGCTCTACACCTTCCCAGGTGGGGTCAGTCACCTCATCGTCCACCAAGTCCTCCTCCACTTCCTCACTCTGATCATCCTCCTCAAGTCTTGATCCCACCACATACTCGGTCATTGACAACTGTATAACATTCTCCTCAACAAGGTCTTGAGAAGGAAATAGTGGTTGATTTAATGGCAACTGTGTCTCATCATCATCATCATCATCCACTACTTCCTTTGACCTTAAATGCCGTTCACATCTGTCATCTTCTTGTGATTGGGTAGCCTCTAGAGGTTGTGAATCAGGGCACAAGATGTCATGTTCCTCTGCAAGCGTGCTTGGAGAGAGGGTCAAATGAAGGATTGGTGATGAGACGAGCTCCTCACTATATCCCAGTGTGGGATCACTTCTTTGACCAGACCGTGTATGGTGGGAGGAAGGATGATCAGAGTGAGGATTATGTTGACCAGACTCTTGGCTACTGAGAGTGGACTTGGTGGAAGACAGGGTGGTGCTTAACCGACTGGAAGCAGTATCAGCTGTCATCCAACCGACCACCTGTTCGCACTGGTCGGACCTCGAGAGTGATGTCCTGCGACGCCCTGTGAAATCAGACATGAAGCTAGGTATGGTGGATGTCTTTCTTTCTTGTGCTCTGGCACCAGGCACAGTTTCTCCGCGTCCTGACCCGCGCCCTGAACTTTCAGGATCACGTCCACTTCCCCGTCCCTTTTTACCCGCCTTCTTCATCTTACACGATATATATGACTTTAATATATATGAGTTTGAAAACTTAACAGTATTTCTTACTATTCTGCAACTCTGCAGAGTACACAGAATAGGCTGCTAAACGGCGGTGAAACACACTGAATGGAATATGTGACTTTAATATTTGAGTTTGAAAACTTAACAGTATTTCTTACTATTCTGCAACTCTGCAGAGTACACAGAATAGGCTGTTAAACGGCGTTGAAACACACTGAATGGAATATGTGACTTTAATATTTGAGTTTGAAAACTTAACAGTATTTCTTATAATTCTGGAACTGTACAGAGTACACAGAATAGGCTGTTAAACGGCGGTGAAAGACACTGAATGGAATATGTGACTTTAATATTTGAGTTTGAAAACTTAACAGTATTTCTTATAATTCTGGAACTGTACAGAGTACACAGAATAGGCTGTTAAACGGCGGTGAAAGACACTGAATGGAATATGTGACTTTAATATTTGAGTTTGAAAAATTAACAGTATTTCTTACTATTCTGCAACTCTGCAGAGTACACAGAATAGGCTGTTAAACGGCGTTGAAACACACTGAATGGAATATGTGACTTTAATATTTGAGTTTGAAAACTTAACAGTATTTCTTATAATTCTGGAACTGTACAGAGTACACAGAATAGGCTGTTAAACGGCGGTGAAAGACACTGAATGGAATATGTGACTTTAATATTTGAGTTTGAAAACTTAACAGTATTTCTTCCTATTCTGCAACTGTGCAGAGTACACAGAATAGGCTGCTAAACGGCGGTGACACACACTGAATGGAATAAGTGACTTTAATATTTGAGTTTGAAAAATTAACAGTATTTCTTACTATTCTGCAACTCTGCAGAGTACACAGAATAGGCTGTTAAACGGCGTTGAAACACACTGAATGGAATATGTGACTTTAATATTTGAGTTTGAAAACTTAACAGTATTTCTTATAATTCTGGAACTGTACAGAGTACACAGAATAGGCTGTTAAACGGCGGTGAAAGACACTGAATGGAATATGTGACTTTAATATTTGAGTTTGAAAACTTAACAGTATTTCTTATAATTCTGGAACTGTACAGAGTACACAGAATAGGCTGTTAAACGGCGGTGAAAGACACTGAATGGAATATGTGACTTTAATATTTGAGTTTGAAAAATTAACAGTATTTCTTACTATTCTGCAACTCTGCAGAGTACACAGAATAGGCTGTTAAACGGCGTTGAAACACACTGAATGGAATATGTGACTTTAATATTTGAGTTTGAAAACTTAACAGTATTTCTTATAATTCTGGAACTGTACAGAGTACACAGAATAGGCTCTTAAACGGCGGTGAAAGACACTGAATGGAATATGTGACTTTAATATTTGAGTTTGAAAACTTAACAGTATTTCTTATAATTCTGCAACTGTACAGAGTACACAGAATAGGCTGTTAAACGGCGGTGAAAGACACTGAATGGAATATGTGACTTTGATATTTGAGTTTGAAAAATTAACAGTATTTCTTACTATTCTGCAACTCTGTAGAGTACACAGAATAGGCTGTTAAACGGCGTTGAAACACACTGAATGGAATATGTGACTTTAATATTTGAGTTTGAAAACTTAACAGTATTTCTTCCTATTCTGCAACTCTGCACAGTACACAGAATGTGCTGCTAAACTGCGGCGAAGCACACTGAATGGAATATGTGACTTTGATATTTGAGTTTGAAGACTTAACAGTATTTCTTCCTATTCTGCAACTCTGCACAGTACACAGAATGTGCTGCTACACTGCGGCGAAGCACACTGAATGGAATATGTGACTTTGATATTTTAGTTTGAAGACTTAACAGTATTTCTTCCTATTCTGCAACTCTGCACAGTACACAGAATGTGCTGCTAAACTGCGGCGAAGCACACTGAATGGAATATGTGACTTTGATATTTGAGTTTGAAGACTTAACAGTATTTCTTCCTATTCTGCAACTCTGCACAGTACACAGAATGTGCTGCTACACTGCGGCGAAGCACACTGAATGGAATATGTGACTTTGATATTTGAGTTTGAAGACTTAACAGTATTTCTTCCTATTCTGCAACTCTGCACAGTACACAGAATGTGCTGCTAAACTGCGGCGAAGCACACTGAATGGAATATGTGACTTTGATATTTTAGTTTGAAGACTTAACAGTATTTCTTCCTATTCTGCAACTCTGCACAGTACTCAGAATGTGCTGCTAAACTGCGGCGACGCACACTGAATGGAATACGTGACTTTGATATTTTAGTTTGAAGACTTAACAGAATGTGCTCTAATCTGCAACTTTGCACACTAAACAGAATGTGCTCTAATCTGCAACTTTGCACACTAAACAGAATGTGCTCTAATCTGCAACTTTGCACACTAAACAGAATGTGCTCTAATCTGCAACTGTGCACACTAAACAGAATGTGCTCTAATCTGCAACTTTGCACACTAAACAGAATATATATATTTTTTTTTTTTTTTTTTTGTTTTTTTCCCCCCACACCAAATAACCTGCTGCCCCCACACACAGTAGTCCTAAAAAGGACTTTTGGTTCTTTTTTTTTCACAATTTTTGTTTTTTTCCTCCCTACACTGCCTTTCCCTTCCTATCCTCAGCTCTCCCTGGCTCAGACTGAGCCGAACTCGCTGGTCAGGTGCTATACAGCACCTGACCACGGGTTCTGGCCAGCCAATCAGTGTAATGCCAGCAGCCAACATGGCTGCTGGCATTACACCGATGTCAGAGCCTCCCTGCACGTTTATTGGCTGCGCAGCAGCCGCAAAACGTGCGGGGAGGAGACCCGAACATGGCGGGCGAGCACATGCGGTACTCGTACGAGTACCGCCATGTGCCGAGCAGAGCGATGCTCGAGCCGATCCGAGCATCGGCCGAGCATGCTCGCTCAACACTAGTAGAGTGCCAGTTCATACCACGTGTCCAGCTTGGACACCCAGTAGTTGTAAGGCACAGAGGGATCATTGAGGACGCTGACACGGTCTGCTACGTACTCCTTCACCATCTTCCAAAACTTTTCCCTCCTTGTGACACTAGGCTGCGCATCAGGGTGAGGGTGCTGGCGGGGTGTCATGAAGGTGTCCCACGCCTTGGAGAGTGTTGCCCTGCCTTTCTCGGAACTGCTGTGTGCTCCCCTTTTCTCCCCTTCTCGGTTGGCCAAGGTAGCACGTACTCTGCCGCCAGCGTTGTCAGATGGAAAATTTTGGAGCAATTTTTCGACAAGAACCTTCTGGTATTGCAACATTTTGCTTGTCCTCTCCACCGGAGGAATGAGAGATGAGAAATTCTCTTTGTAGCGGGGGTCCAGAAGGGTGAACACCCAGTAATCCGTGTTGTCTAAAATGCGTACAACGCGTGGGTCACGGGAAAGGCAGCCTAACATAAAGTCAGCCATGTGTGCCAGAGTACCAACAGTCAAGATTTCGCTGTCCTCACCAGGAGGATGACTCTCAATCTCCTCATCCTCTTCCTCCTCTTCTGCCCACCCACGCTGAAGAGATGGAACTAAAGTTCCATGGCTACCCTCTGTAGCGGAGGCAACCGTGTCTTCCTCCTCCTCCTCCTCCTCCTCCTCCTCCGCCTCCTCCAATTGTCGCTGAGAAGACGAAGTGAGGGTGCTCTGGCTATCACCTTGTGTAAGCTCTTCCTCCCCCATTTCCACCTCTTCCACATGCAAAGCGTCGGTTTTAATTGTGAGCAGCGAGCGTTTCAGTAGACACAGAAGTGGGATGGTTACACTGATAATAGCGTTATCGCCGCTCACCATCTGTGTAGATTCCTCAAAATTGCGTAAAACCTCACAGAGGTCTGACATCCATTCCCACTCCTCACTTCTGATTACAGGAAGTTGAACGGAGAGGCGACGACCGTGTAACAGCTGGTACTCCACTACTGCCCTCTGCTGCTCACAAAGCCGGGCCAACATGTGGAAGGTGGAGTTCCAGCGCGTGCTCACGTCACACAGCAGCCGGTGAGCTGGCAATTGTAAGCGCTGCTGCAGCTTCAACAGGTCGGCTGAAGCTGTAGATGACTTACGGAAATGTGCACACACGCGGCGCACCTTGGTCAAGAGATCATGCAAATTGGGGTAGGTTTTTAGAAATCGCTGAACCACTAAATTAAATACATGCGCTAGGCATGGTACGTGTGTGAGCTTGCCGAGCTCCAAAGCCGCCACCAAGTTACGCCCATTATCACACACAACCATGCCTGGTTGCAGGTTGAGTGGCGAGAGCCACTGCTCGGTCTGGTGACTAATCCCCTGCAACAGCTCTGAGGCCGTGTGCTGTTTGTCCCCAAGGCAGATGAGCTTCAGCACGGCCTGTTGACGCTTCCCCACTGCAGTGCTACACTGCTTCCAGCTACCGGCTGATGGGTGAGTGGCGCTGTGTGCAGAGAATTCGGAGGTGGAAACGGAGGAGGAGGAGCCAATAACGTAGGTGCTGGCGGAAACCCTGATGGAGGTAGGGCCCGCAATCCTCGGCGTGGGTAGCACCTGTGCCATCCCAGGGTCCGAGTCGCTCCCAGCCTCCACGACATTCACCCAGTGTGCCGTCAGGGAAATGTAGCGTCCCTGGCCACAAGCACTTGTCCATGTGTCAGTCGTTAAGTGGACCTTCCCAGTAACTGCGTTGGTCAGGGCACGGGTGATGTTACGGGACACATGGTGGTGTAATGCGGGGATGGCACACCGGGAAAAGTAGTGGCGGCTGGGGACCGCGTACCGAGGGACAGCTGCTGCCATCAGGCTGCGGAAGGACTCAGTCTCCACAAGCCTAAATGGCAGCATTTCGATGGCCAGTAATTTGGAAAGGTGTGAGGTTAGTGCTATGGCCTGTGGGTGGGTGGCTGGGTATTTTCGCTTGCGCTCAAATGCCTGGGGTAACGACATTTGGACGCTGCGCTGGGACAGGGAAGTGGATGTGGTCGCTGATGGTGCTTCAGATGGTACAGGTGCAGGGCGGGAGGTATGCGGGCCTGCGCCTTCGACAGGCGATTGGCCGGCACCGAAAACAGGGGAAGAGGAGGCAGTGGTGTGGCCTGCAGACACAGATGGGCGATCCAGGCGTTCCTCCCACTTATTACGGTGCTTGGATGCCATGTGTCGGATCATGCTGGTGGTGGTGAGGTTTCTAGTGTTCATGCCTCGGCTCATTCTGGTGTGGCACAGGTTGCAAACTACAATTCTTTTGTCGTCCGCACTTTCCTTAAAAAAACGCCATACCGCGGAACACCTACCCATTGGCAAGGTAGATTTACGCAAGGGGGTGCTCCGTGGAACATTTGCGGGCCGATTTGGTGCGGTCCGCCTTCTTTCTGTAGCCACACCACTGCCTCTTCCAGCCTGTTGCGGTGCTGCAGATGGCTCACCCTCAGGACTGCTGTCATCGCTCGGCTCTACACCTTCCCAGGTGGGGTCAGTCACCTCATCGTCCACCAAGTCCTCCTCCACTTCCTCACTCTGATCATCCTCCTCATGTCTTGATCCCACCACATACTCAGTCATTGACAACTGTATATCATCCTCCTCATCAAGGTCTTGAGACAGTAATAGTGGTTGATTTAATGGCAACTGTGTCTCATCATCATCATCATCCACTACTTCCTTTGACCTTAAATGCCGTTCACATCTGTCATCTTCTTGTGATTGGGTACCCTCTAGAGGTTGTGAATCAGGGCACAAGATGTCATGTTCCTCTGCAAGCGTGCTTGGAGAGAGGGTCAAATGAAGGATTGGTGATGAGACGAGCTCCTCACTATATCCCAGTGTGGGATCACTTCTTTGACCAGACCCTCTATGGTGGGAGGAAGGATGATCAGAGTGAGGATTATGTTGACCAGACTCTTGGCTACTGAGAGTGGACTTGGTGGAAGACAGGGTGGTGCTTAACCGACTGGAAGCAGTATCAGCTGACATCCAACCGACCACCTGTTCGCAGTGGTCGGACCTCGAGAGTGATGTCCTGCGACGCCCTGTAAAATGAGACATGAAGCTAGGTATGGTGGATGTCTTTCTGTTTTGTGCTCTGGCACCAGGCGCAGTTTCTACGCGTCCTGACCCGCGCCCTGAACTATCAGGATCACGTCCACTTCCCCGTCCCTTTTTACCCGCCTTCTTCATATTACACGGAATATGTGCTGCAAATCTGCAACTTTGCACAGTACACAGAATTTGCTTCTTAACTGCGGCTACGCACAGTGAATGGAATATGTGACTTTGATATTTTACAGTTTGAAGACTTAACAGTATTTTTTCCTATTCTGAAACTGTGCACAGTACACAGAATGTGCTGTTAAACTGCGGCTACGCACAGTGAATGGAATATGTGACTTTGATATTTTACAGTTTGAAGACTTAACAGTATTTTTTCCTATTCTGAAACTGTGCACAGTACACAGAATGTGCTGCTAAACTGCGGCGACGCACACTGAATGGAATATGTGACTTTGATATTTTACAGTTTGAAGACTTAACAGTATTTTTTCCTATTCTGAAACTGTGCACAGTACACAGAATGTGCTGCTAAACTGCGGCGACGCACACTGAATGGAATATGTGACTTTGATATTTTACAGTTTGAAGACTTAACAGTATTTTTTCCTATTCTGAAATTGTGCACAGTACACAGAATGTGCTGCTAAACTGCGGGTACGCACAGTGAATGGAATATGTGACTTTGATATTTTACAGTTTGAAGACTTAACAGTATTTTTTCCTATTCTGAAACTGTGCACAGTACACAGAATGTGCTGCTAAACTGCGGCGACGCACACTGAATGGAATATGTGACTTTGATATTTTACAGTTTGAAGACTTAACAGTATTTTTTCCTATTCTGAAACTGTGCACAGTACACAGAATGTGCTGCTAAACTGCGGCGACGCACACTGAATGGAATATGTGACTTTGATATTTTACAGTTTGAAGACTTAACAGTATTCTTTCCTATTCTGAAACTGTGCACAGTACACAGAATGTGCTGCTAAACTGCGGCTACGCACAGTGAATGGAATATGTGACTTTGATATTTTACAGTTTGA
The DNA here is from genome assembly GCA_037306005.1 of Rhinophrynus dorsalis. Lineage (NCBI taxonomy): Eukaryota > Metazoa > Chordata > Amphibia > Anura > Rhinophrynidae > Rhinophrynus > Rhinophrynus dorsalis. The sequence continues at coordinate 297,447,509 of CM074722.1, read as the reverse complement.
AGACTTAACAGTATTTTTTCCTATTCTGAAACTGTGCACAGTACACAGAATGTGCTGCTAAACTGCGGCGACGCACACTGAATGGAATATGTGACTTTGATATTTTACAGTTTGAAGACTTAACAGTATTTTTTCCTATTCTGCAACTTTGCACAGTACACAGAATGTGCTGCTAAACTGCGGCGACGCACAGTGAATGGAATATGTGACTTTGATATTTTACAGTTTGAAGACTTAACAGTATTTTTTCCTATTCTGAAACTGTGCACAGTACACAGAATGTGCTGCTAAACTGCGGCGACGCACACTGAATGGAATATGTGACTTTGATATTTTACAGTTTGAAGACTTAACAGAATGTGCTCTAATCTGCAACTTTGCACACTAAACAGAATGTGCTCTAATCTGCAACTTTGCACACTAAACAGAATGTGCTGCTAATCTGCAACTTTGCACACTGAACAGAATGTGCTCTAATCTGCAACTTTGCACACTAAACAGAATGTGCTCTAATCTGCAACTTTGCACACTAAACAGAATATATAAAGTTTTTTTTTTTTTGTTTGTTTTCCCCACACACAAAATAAACTGCTGCCCCCACACACAGTAGTCCTAAAAAGGACTTTTGGGTCTTTTTTTTTACAAATTTGCTTTTCTTCTCCCTACACTGACTTTCCCTTCCTATCCTCATCTCTCCCTGGCTAAGACTGAGCCGAACTCGCTGGTCAGGTGCTATACAGCACCCGACCACGGGTTCTGGCCAGCCAATCAGTGTAATGCCAGCAGCCAACATGGCTGCTGGCATTACACTGATGTCAGAGCCTCCCTGCACGTTTATTGGCTGCGCAGCAGCCGCGAAACATGCGGGGAGGAGACCCGAACATGGCGGGCGAGCACATGCGGTACTCGTACGAGTACCGCCATGTGCCGAGCAGAGCGATGCTCGAGCCGAACCGAGCATCGGCCGAGCATGCTCGCTCAACACTAGTGCTAAGGAATGCTACAGATGTTTGCAACACATTAACACTTTAAATGATAAAATTACCTTACAATCCATCCCTCCTCTTTCTAAGGATTCCAGAACACAGTAGCTTCCATAAAAGGGGTGGGAATAAGTTAATGGGGAGAAAAAAAGAGAAAAAGAAGAATGCTCCTATTGAGATGAGAATTTGAACGCTTGACAGGGCTTATTTAAATATTAATGACACTTTTCTTCCCTAATGCTAAAAATTACTACTCAAGTTTATAATAATACATTTTCAGTTTGCATTAAATTAACTTCACTGAATATTGCTTTTTCACACAATACTAAGCATTTACAAATGTTTGATAAAATACTGAGTTGCCTCACCAAAACCTCATCCAATGAGGTGTGTTCATGTCTGATGGCACCATAGTAGTAGGGTGATTGTTTTGTTTGGATATTTTTGGTGTCCATTTTGGACTAGTTATGCCTCCCTAGGTGTTCATAATTTTCCTCCTGTGGATGACGCACATTAAGAAAAACTGTATTTGTGGAAATTGAGATACAGAAGTTTGTAAACTGACTTGTACAGCAGTCAGAATTGATAGGCAATATTAAAGTTATTCTGTTATGTGCAGTACACTTTTTAAACTGTATTTGCTGTATACTGACAGTGACTATGGACACTAAGGAGGGGAACAATCACATCTTAAATATATCCCTAATGGCATGTCTGACAAATTGGATATTAAAAAAAAAATTACAAGATTTTCTAGATTAAAAATGAAGCAGCTCCCAATGCTCTTGGTTTCATAAATAGTTCTTAATCAAACTGTCTGTGGCTTCACTTGATGAATTTGCAAATAGGATAAGTGTTCTACACTACCTCTGGAGATGAGATGAAACATTTCCAGAAACCAAAGTTGAGTCTTCCCTATTATTTGATAGCTTACAGTGGACCAACTTGGCAGTTTAAGAAACTTCAATATTTCTTTTTCATACACTACTAATAATTTGTACAACAACAATGTAAATGGGAGTGTAATTCAGCAATAATTGAATTTAGTGTGCAGATGATTAATATTCAGAAATATTTAGTCACTATATTTTGACATTAAGCCACCTTCTATTTGTAGGAAAATGTATTGTTTCATATAAAGCAATGATGTTCTGGTTTAATTTCTTTTTTATTGATTACAAATTTAAAGTGATAGTAATATTTTAAAATAAAAGCAGCTCCGATTAATCTTCGTAGTATTTGGGTCATGGAGAGTGTTATTTCAGTACTGTCAGAGTTGTAGCTCAAGAGTAATTGAATGATAAAGTATCTCCCTCCCACCCCTTTTACCTAGTGTGAGTCACCTCCACTCAAATGTGGAATCTAGTTCACAAACCAGACAGCTCACAGCAACGGACAATCTTCTGACTGTTAGCATAAGGAAAACTCTGCCCCAACCTGACAGGTTTTTCAGGTTTTTTCTTATGCTCACGGAAAATTGTCCCTTGCTGTGATCCATTTGGGCAGTCTTGCTGCTCTGAGATAAGCAGTGTTACATCAGTAGTGTGGCACTTTATCATTCAATTACTCTTGAACTACAACTTGGACAGTATTGAAATAATGCTCTCCATAGACCAAACACTATGAAGATTAATTGGAGCTGCTTTTTTTGTGAAACATTACTATCCCTTTAAACTTCAAACAAATGAAAATAAAAAAGCAAAAGGCATTAAGTGAAGTCTATGTCAACTTTCACTTTGCATACTCTGCAATTACAGAATATGTAAGGTCAGTTGCTTATACTCTATTATTTTTTCCATCTTCACTTATTTTTCACACTTTTATACTCGTTCATGACAATAATTTATCTGAATTTTTTTGAGAAAGCTTTCTGCAGGAAAATGTAAAAGTAGAGTGATTTTAATCATGTAAAAAGATACAAACTGTAAAAGACAGTTAAACTATGTAGAAAAGCCTGCCTCTACATCATGTAGATCACTCACAGCTGCAGAAAAACTGCTACATTGCATAAATATCTATGCTTTCACAGTCTTTGCCTGAAAACTCTCGGGAATTAGGAATCAAGGGATATCAATGACAGGGACATAATGTGAAAAAATAGGTTATGTTAAAAATAATAATATAAAGTATAGGCATATAATGCACTTTCAGAATATTTAAAGTCAAAATGGAGGCTTACTGTTTCTAAAGTTGCAAAAAATATATACAATTTTCTACAAAAGATAAATGCAATTACCAAGTAGGAGAGATAGAAGTATACATACTGTCAATATCCACTAACTTCTTTTAGTTGTTATATATTAATATCTCACACTATTTGCATATAATAAACATAGATACCACATTTGTATCATATCTGAAGACTTCACTACATATGTAATACTATTAACATCCTTACTATAAAGCAATTCAAGTGGCATATGAGGAGAAAAATCACCCTCCTGTGTAAAAGCATCATTGAAAACTCATTGCAAACTTTTACAGTACTTTCAGGTCATGTATAAATAGAATTTCATGCACAATGACCTGTTTCTGTGTCTTACCACTGCCTAACACGTATGTGCAAAGATTTTGTGTGACAAAATGGCCATTATGCATTGCATGCATCAATGAATGAGTAGAGTGGGAGTGAATGGCTCTTTCAGGACATTCTAACCCTTTGTTTTACATGGGATGTACAAACCTGGTGTACAGGAAATCAGTTCATAATTCTTCCTTTTCTTAACACCTATTATACAGGTATGGTTAAGTACTTGTTTGAATAGAAGTCATGCATTGGCAGACTTCCGCACTAAAATGTACTAATGAATTTCTACTTACGCAGAGGGATGGATGTTTGTTTAACCAAATTATATATAAGAGTATTGACTCTGGTAAATGAGTCTGCAACAGATGACTGCTTTGGAACAGGTGCTTTTTTGCATGAGCCTACCCAGCAACCTCATATTGAGTTCTCAAAGGTCCTAATTTTTATGCAAGGAGCAGATTTAATCATGTGATCAGATTGTAAGGTAAGAGAGACTCTATGCTGGGTCTGTAACACATAATTGTCTACTTTTCCCACACATATCATTGGAATTAAGGAAGGCAAACATTAGACATAAAGGGATCCTAAATGTGTTTCTACATCTGAAGACCTCCATTATGAATATAGCCAGGTCTCTCAAACATGTTTAAAATAGCTCTACTTTTGAATATAGTGGAAACAGAGTCACTCAGAAGTATCTTCACAAATAATATATATCCAGCTCTGAGATCACAAGTGGGATTTTGGTTATCCAACTTGAACTGCAAAGCAGGGAAAAGCTGAAGTGGATTTATACATTCAGCACACATTTCAACTTAAAATGTAGACCCTTTAGTACCAGCAGTATTGCTATACAGCTTGTAGAATTTGTGCGAAAGTAAATTGGTGCAAAACCAGGACAAAGGTACCATAATAACCTTAGTACTATAGAGATCTTCAACACTTGTTGAAGCAATGCATTGGAGACCTCTCAAGCATTACACATTTTAAAAGCTGGATTCCAGAGAATATAAGTTTTGTTAATTTTTATTTGAACTTATGGTCCAGTTGTTATTCCCTAAAATTGCTCATTGTTTGCCTCCTCCATGAGGTTCTATGTATAAAGGCAAAAATAATTCAGTTCTGGTGCAAAACGAACCATCAACTTATATATAAAAAAAGCTTATGTCTAAAAAAAGAAAAAAAAAAAAAAGACAATGTGATTTCTTATGCAAATGGTGTATGTGATGGTACCAGCGGACACCCAGCCTTGGTGTCCCCGTCAATGGTCACTTCTTCTGCTACGAGCCAGATGGACATCCAACAGCATACCACAATATACCCCAAACCAGGCAAAACTAGTGTCAGGGTAACCAGGAGCACACTCTGGATACAGCAAGCTTACCCCACCAGACAACACCAGTGTAGGTAAGACAATAACTCTCTTTATTGGAACAAACCACACATATTTATACTCAAACCTTACATTGAATTACCTGGACCAAGCAGATACAATAGGGACATAATCATCACAATACAGTAGACAAAAGGCCAACAGCAGATGGTCTAACAAATACACTGACTCAGACATGATTACATTTCACACACAAAAGGGTTGCTGAAATCAGACAGTGGACACAAAGACTTGAAGGGCTTGAATGAATTAACACACAGCAGGGGGTCTCAGTACAGTTCACAATACACTGGCTTGAGTGGCTACGATACACAATAACTTCAGGTAAACTCAAATAATTAACCCCTAATGGCCCTGTCCCCTGAAAGCAGGCTATGATTTTTAGTCCTTTTTGGCACAGCTGTCCTCCAATATAATGTCCCAAAGTTCTACATAGCTTGTGTCACTGGGCTGACAATCTATACACCTAGACAAGGGTTGTTTTAGGCATGACAGAAATGTCCACAGTTCCTTGTGTTTCTTGTTTAACATTCTCAGGCCCAGTGGTTCCTGTGACAGTGTAGTTATTATTTTCACCCAAATTGCTCCACATTTGCTTTGATTCACATGGTTTGTTGTCCATTGTCAATTTGGGTTTGAAACCAAGATACGTTAGACCTTAAACCCCCACTAAGAATTTGCATGGATCATGAAGGAAAAGGGCAGATTGGCTGGGTTCTAAGCCTAAATTTTAAATCCAATATCAAATTGTATATGAGAAAATTATTTGTATGTATAAATCATAACTTTTTAAAAATTAACTTGAAATGAATGTTCATCTTTGTGAGCAATGTTAAAAGCCTTACTTTGACAATTATTGTGCTATCCTGTTCAGGGCATCCAAAGACTTGCAAAAAAGTCTTCTATAGAAATAGCAGTATTATTCAGGCAAATATCAGGTAAATATCAGATCGGAGATACAAAAATACTAAGAATTTTCTATTACTGAGACCATCTACTCAGGGATATTGTATTCAGAACAATAATGCAACAGTGTGCCATTTATATTGTCAATTTTTTTTATCCACACACTGTATTGAATTCATGACATGAATTTGGAGTTTTTCATTTGCTGAAATGCTAAATGACTGGGTGATGTTGGTTGATGCGATTAGCAGATGTTGTGGAGTTTAGTTGTTTATCAGTTCAGTAATGATAAAACAGATTGATTCTAATGAGCTCTGAAACACAGTCTTCCCTGGGAATGAGAATTGTTTCATGGTTGTTTTGGGATAGAAAGACCCTAAACAGTTATAACATATAAATCCCATTTGTAATCATGGTCTTAGTAGTAGTCGGGGCTCTGAGCAGAATACAAAATAGTTTTCTTATCAAACAAAGTAATTCTGTTTTAAACTATAAAATGTACCCAGTCTTTTGAGAGAAGAGCTGGATATGTTGTTTTAGGATAAAAGTGATTACCATTATCAGCTAGAAAGTCTTTAATATTAAGGAAGAATGTAGAAATATGATGATTCAGAAAATATAAAGTCTTGTTTACATGGGACTAGAAAGACAAGGGGTGTATATAATTTTCTGATTGTTTCATGGCACATTTTTATTTTACTTTGTACTAATTCACTGAAGGTTGTGACTTTCATTGTGTTCACGATCAATACACTGCTTCCTAATCAGCAGTCTTACTTAATGAAAAGTAGAACGGTTTATGGGTTGAGATAATCACAGGTCTTTACAATATATAGTGCAATACCCTAATCCATTTTCCCGGCACGTATAATTATTTAAATGGCCTAAAAATCTATTGGTACAATATAACATCTGTAGAAAAAAAACACGTGCATCCTGCACATTGCTTAAAAAGTGTATCTCTCTTTTATTTACAAATATGAAACAAAAACAGTCCTTATACACTGCTTTGTATTAAAGTACTCTCTAGAATCCAAGGAGTTCAATTACAATGCATCTGTATGGTAATTTCTTTCCTTAAAGGCTGAGTTCAATTTCTGCTGCAAATAGTACAGATTCAGACACGTGTGAGTATAATTTCTTTCATCTAACATTTTCTATTACATTGCTTATTTAGAATTTCACAGATGGATTTCACATGGATAAGTTTCCATTTTCTCTTCTCACTCTTAAAGAAAGCATACAGAATGCATATTTCTAAACATGGAAACTAAGGCCTCATGCAGTAGTGTGATAATGCATTAAATTTATGTGAATTTGCAAACATTAGAACAAAGGATTATAACTATTTTTCTGTCTTTGCTTGTCCTTAAATGTCAATGTTTCAGACTAAAATTTCTCACTTTAAATGTAATAGTGTTATTACTTTTTGTGAAATGAGCATCTTGCTGAGAGAAATAAAGATCAATTCTGTTTTCTTTATGAAACTGATGATTTGTGGAGAGCAAATTATTTGTGTCCAAATCTATGACTGGATATACTGTGAGTATAATTCTATGGCAAACAGGAAATTACATCATAGTACATTATTTTATACTAGTTGAAGAGCCCGTTACACGGGCCACAGTGCCACTGCCAGCTGGTCGCGGGGCAGTCATGCACAGTAGAGACCGCCCACTCCGCAGCTGATACAGTGCCAGCCAGTCACAGTGCAGTCATGCTCAGTAGAGACTGCCAGCGCTGCGACTGATACAGAGCGGGATGCTCTTTCGGAGCATCCCGCTCTGCATCAGCCTTGTCACGAGCATTCTCTACTGCGCATGACTGCAGTACGCGCAGCAGTCTCTACTGAGTATAACTGCGTCATTACAAACTTTCTAGCAGTTCTTTGCCACTATCGTGTTTGTGTCAAATGTAAGCTACCTTTTTTACTTTTACAAAGTTCACAGCTGGTATACCTTCCTCCATTATTCCATTGCCATCATCAACACTAGACTGTAATCTTTGGAGTTCTTCTTCCATGTTTTTTTGTTTTTGTTTTTTGTTTTTTTACTAGTGCTGGTGGTGGAGGAACTTTTGGTGGGACCTTGACAAACTGCATCCTTCCTGGGTGAAGAGGGACCATCTTCATTTACTGCACACACTGCAGTAAAAAGAAAAATACTGCTGCTAGAATTTTGCCTACATAAGAATACAGAATTAGAAATGATTAATATGCAAATCAAAGATTTACAGGAGAAGTTAGAAAATCAAATCTCCAGTACTAAGAGAGAGATAGAGGAGATTATGAAAGTGGGAATGTTTATTTTTGGCCTATCAGACAACAGAATTTTGTTCAGAGTAGAAGATCCCATCCCAAATCGATACTTAAAAGAGAGGGACATAGGTCATTTCAGACCTCTATTGATGTCGAGTCTTTGGATTGGGAGACAAGATCAGTCTCTTTTTTGGGTTAAACAAATGTAGATCTTTTGGAGGATTTCGATCATATTCCAGTTATGGATCTACAAAAACAACAAAGGAGACACAAGAGAAGACAAATTACACAGAGAGGCACCGAGCCCTCCTCATACAGGACAAGACAAATTATCAACAAAGCCACAGAACAAAAGGTCAAGAAGAGACGATGACGGAGAAACAGGAAGACTTAAATTCACTCACACAAGGATGAGGAGTTAAACCTCAATGTTATTAATCTTTCTAGCACAAAACTCACTGATGCATAGATTTATGTTTTAAGTAGAGGGTTGTCTTTTGTCCCCTCTAACACTTTTTTTCACCTTCATTATTACCTCAATATGAGGATGTATTGCACTGCAGTAATGAGTCTGTTTCAGTTGATTTTAGTTTATATTCTGGCATGGATCATCACTGCACTTCTACCAGTTTCTCCAATGTAGATAATGTCCTTCTTGATTATGATGAACAGGGGTGTTTGGTGGATTTATTGGATATGAGACAGACAGGAGCAGAACCTGGTGTAGTGCATTCCCAGTTCAAGCCTAAGTCTAGCTTTTACCCAATACAACAGAGAGGTCACTGTATAGATCTTTATCAGAGGTTGGTGGAGGGTGATCTCATGGAATTATCCCAGAAGATGGGTCATTCATCCAAGTACAACAATATGAGTGTTGTCCATCGACCGGCTTTAAAATCTATTTCTGACGACAAGAATATTGTTGTCAGGAACTCAGATAAAGGAGGGTCCATTGTTGTCTTGGACGCACACAAGTATAGGAATGAGGTGATGAGACAACTCACCAACCCTGAATATTATGTAGAGTTAACTAGTGATCCCACCAAGCATTTCCAAGGTATTTTAATGCAATTGTTGCAGAGAGGCATCGATTTGGATATTCTATCTAAAGATGAATTTGATAATACCGTGATAGGCTAGTTATGCCGATTTTTCATATGTTGCCCAAGGTCCACAAGACACTTGTCGACCCTCCGGGTAGGCCCATTGTTTCTGGGATTGGTTTCCTGAACAAGGGCCTATCCGGATATGTCGATGAGTTCTTGTTTCCTATGGTCTTGGAATTACCATCGTATTTACAAGACAGACACGAGAGATGTTATGAGGGCTTTTGATGGTCTTCTGTGGAAAGATACATATTTATGGGTAACACTAGATGTGGAAGCCCATTATTCATCTATACTACATTCAGTGGGCTTGAAGGCCTTAGAATATTGGTTTGTTACTTTAGAAAGACTTCCACGGGTGCAGCAACTCTATCTTCTGGACTGTTTTTCACCTTTGATGGGGCCTTTTTCCTCCAGAGGCGTGGCACCTCCTATGGGGGAGCATTTTTCTCCCTCATATGCCAATCTAGTAATGGATTGGTGGGAGAGGTGCCACGTTTTTGGGGGTGAGGGGTCGCACCGTAGATGTATCAGGAAATATCTTAGGTATGAGGATCATATATTGATAGTTTGGGATGGTACAGAATTGGACTTGCTACATTACGTGGAAGCCTTGAATACCAACTCTTATCATTTAAAATTTATGTTGAATTTCCATAAGTCTAGTATACATTTTCTGGATCTCAGCTTATTCCCTGAGGATGGTGAGGTTCAGATCACAATGTATTATAAACCTAATACAGGTAATGCCCTTTTGCATGCTACTTCATGTCATCCGGAGAGTTTAATTAAGAACTTACCAGTGGGACAGTTTTTGCGTATTAAACATAATTGTTCCAAATTAGAGGGCTTTGAATTTCATGCTGGTATTTTAAGACGTAAATTGAAGAATAGAGGTTATCCTCCGTGTGACATTGAACTAGCATATGAAAGGGCTTATAATACATTCAGACAGAGTCTGTTGAAACCCAGAAAACACAGAGGTAGATATTTTTTAATCAGAATAAAAAACAAGAGATGCCATGTTTTATCACTAAGTACAGTAACAATGCATATCAGATAAGAAATATTTTTAAAAAAATTGGCGATTATTGCATCAAGATGAAAAATTGAGACATCTGTCACACAGCTCTCCTATTGTTGTTTTTAAGAAAGGTAAGAGTACTGTCAATATGGTTTCCCCAAGCATGTTCCAGTCAAAAAAACCTGTGGAGTGGTTGACTCTTAAGGGCATGTTTGGATGTGCACGAAAAAGATGCATTTGTTGTGCCTGTGTGGTAAAGTCAAATACTTTTGAGTCTAAAGTTACAGGAATGATTTACCATATGAAAGATTTTATAAATTGTAATTCAAAATATGTTGTATATTTGGTAACATGTAAGTGTAGCAAACAATATGTAGGTCTCACTATTTGCCCCCTAAAATCTAGGATTAGAGAACATCTGAATTCCTTAGATAATCAGGATGGTCTGTCACAAGTTGCTAACCACTTTGTTAATGAACCTGGTGCTGACAGATCGTTCTTTACTTTTCAGGGAATAGAGAAGTGTGCACACTCACCGAGAGGAGGAGACAGACTTGTTAGACTAGATAGAAGAGAAGGTTTTTTGGATTTTTCAATTACAGACTAAAAGACCAAATGGTCTTAATATAGAATGGGATTTAGATTGTTATATAGGATAGATCTATAAATTCTCTCTCCTCCCTTGCTGAATGTGATACTATTTCTTTATTACCACTTCCAGCATTTACAGGATACTTCTTAAGAAGTTAGTTTAGTGTTTGTTTTTAATTGTATGCTTTGTTTTTTAGGTTTACATCTATCTTATATATCTTGTTATGAGATAAGGATAGTGGCCGTGGGTGTCTCTTTCACTGCTGAGTGAGCATTTCATCTGTTGTTTGGTTGAGTGCTCTGCCGGCAGTGTGTGGGTTAACCCGCACCCGCTTGTGAATTAGTGGATTTGAAAGTTGTCTATATAAAGTTTGTTTGAAGAGGGCGTCCTTATCTCTGATGAAGGAGGCCTGTGTGTCTCTGAAACGCGTTAGGAATGGATTGTCGTGAGTGTATGTAAGTCCTATTTTGCGATATTTTATGCTATGTGTCCAACGATTTAATAAAATATTACATTTTTTATCCTACTCTGATCCGAGTGTTACACTGGGATGCATTATGGTTGGTAGGCAAAGTTCTAGCAGAAGTATTTTTCTTTTTGCTTGTTTGGATGGAGGCGCTGTGGGTGACGACTTGCTGCTATGCCTCAGTGTATTCATATACATACACGTGGAGTCTGGAAGTGTATTGTTTGTATGTAGACACCTAGAGCTAGATCCGCTTGCTTGTTCACACTCTGCAGTAACCATGGCTTCAGTTAGTTTTTTAATTACCACTTTAATCCCACATCCCTGCACTGCTCCACATTTCCCCTCCCCCTCCCCCTTGTGCATTTGCTGGATATTACTCAACTACTGTGTGTGTGTGTTTTTACTCTCTACAGTACACAACTGATGGAGTGTGATGTTTTGCCTTGGCCCTCAACAAAATTCTCAATGTCATCTGCTGTCTATTAAGTCTGTCTCAGTCACAGACAGCTCACATTAGGCTCCCAGTCAGCTGTCTGTCATCTAATATATTTATTTGTTTATTTATGTTATTTTATTTTTATTAGAATTTATTTTTTTTAAGTTGTCCACCTTATTTTATTACAATCTGTCAGAAAAAAATAATTATAACTAAAAAACAAAATCAACAACTTCTTTCCCCAGACTTCCCCAGCACAGAGAAAATAACAGTAAGACCAGCAAGCAAATTGGACCCCAGCTGCCTGTGTCTTGCTAACAATTTTTGGGGATTTGGGGTCAACCTTCAATGTTCCCCCAGCCTCCCCTAATACAGAGAACAAATGTCCTACCTAAAACACTCCCGAAACTAAGCTTAAAATGCCCTTTATTTTAGGCTGACCAGACCTCACCATTAACCGGGGACGCATAGGAGAAATGCATACTGCAGGGCTGCATTGATTTCAGTGAAGTGCTGCAAAATGGCTATTTTCTATGTGTCCCCGGTAAAAGGGGAGATCTGGTCAGCCTACTTTATTTGCCTATCTTCTCCAGATCAAAACATATTGCTTTCTCCTCTAACAAACACAGAATGGCGTGCTGTGGGAGCCTGACACCCTTTTATATGCCTGCAGGAAAAGTAGAGAAAATTTTCATGTGGTGGGGAAACATTTTTCTTTCCACTGATTTCAATGCAATGAACTAGGTGAAAAACACAGGAAACTGTACTTTTCGTGGGAAATTATTCACCTAGCGGGAAGTGCCATTTCTACCCAATTTTGGTTTGAGGAGAAAATGTTCACCCATCACTAGTTACATGTCATTTTGTAGACCTCCACATGGGCAGGTTGCTAATTTCAATTACATTTTATTTAGGGGTCATCAAAGCTTCACATGTCAGGAGAGTTTGTGAGACAATATTTTATCATTTTTGTGGCACAAAATGTATTTGTCCAACAAACTAGTTTTCTATATCAATTATATTATATAAATTAGGATTCAGTGTGAAAAATAAGGAGTGAGCCGAACCCTTACACTATGAAATTACTTGATTCACAGAGCTGCTTTCTAACTTAAAAAAGTGGTTCCATATAATAACATAGGAATTTCAGTTTCTTTCACTGGAGAGTTTATTTTATCTTAGTGTATTACTCCTCCCCTGACTTCACTCTTTGAGTATATTTGAAAAATTAGTCCCACTATGGTAAATATGTTTACCTTCTTGATGTGTTAGAGCAAAGGTGGAAAACCTGTGGCTGCTCAGCTGCTGTTGAACTGAAACTCCCATCATCCTCAGAAAGTTATTAGCTGACTGAGGATAAAGTGTACTGTAGCCTAGGCTGACCAGATCTCACCTTTAACCGGGGACACATAGAAAATAACCACTTTGCAGTACTTCACTGAAATCAATGCAGTCCTGCAGTATGCATTTCTCCTATGCGTCCCGGTTAAAGGTGAGGTCTGGTCAGCCTACTGTAGCCCATCTGCAGCTGGCGAGCAATAGGTTTCCCACCCTTGCTCTAACACGGGAGTAGTCAATTGTTGCACCTCCAGCTGATGATGAGAGTTGTTGTCCCCAACATCTGAAAGCCCAAAATTGACTGCACTTGCTCTAATACTTCATAAATATGGTAGTATGATGCCTCCTTATATATTTGCTGGGAAGTAATGCAGAAAGTAGTATGCACCTGTATATAAAGAATACATTGAAGATTCTTGTGACCCGCTTTCATTGTGGATGATAATATACTGTAAAAGTATCCATTAATACTAACAAATTTCCTATAGTTTTAAAAGCAAATAAAGTAATGGTGTAACAAGTGATATGAGTAAAGGCTTCATTTTCAGGATTCAAAAAATGCTGCTGGGCGATTAATTAATGTTACAGGTTTCATCTGTTCCACGAATCACTGAAAAATGTTCTACATGAAAGAACAACATGTCTAATTTTACACTGAGGATGAATGATTTGTCATGCAGAACTGTCCATTAGGTGTAGACCATTACTAAAAACAGTCAGGGTAATAAATCATCATTTGTATTAAATGAAGAAGCAGCACCTTTCTCAGTTTGGCTGCAGAGTCATAATAATGATAGATGAAAAATCCAGCACAGGTGAATCTTAATAGGCATCCAAATGCACTCACACTAATTAGATGATGTGATTCAGAACTTTCCTGGTTTGCTCTATGACACCAAAGATAAAGTTGGAGTTATGCTAACCTTCAGCTTAACAAAAAATATGGTAACCTATAAACTGCAATTAGTTGCAATAAGGAGTTAGATGCACATTTTTTAAAACAATTATCCACATACAGTGTAGCAGAGATTTCATCTGGTGATAGGAACACAAGACACGTAGACACTTCATCTTGATCTTTTATTTTCTTTTTAATGGCTTAATGTTAATCTTCAAGGTTTTATATGAAAGAAATATGTCTTCTCTTTTAATGATGTTGATAAAGTTTGTTTTTTTTGTAGTTTTTAAATAAGATTTTAGAATAGCATTAATCTATCAGTTACAAAGTAGATATGAATTAGCCAGATCATATTCATTTAGCAGGAGGAGAATCGGTTCACAATCATCACATTAAGCGCCATATGTTCAAAAGAAAACTGGAGGCAATCTGGAGCAAACCAAATGCACAATAGGGGAGAAGTAAGATTCCTATTAATTGAAATTAGACTTTTAACCCCTTGGATAAAAAGCAATGTGTTGCTCACCTCTCTTGCATTCAAACGCTTAATAGCTTCATGTACATCTATGCTACTTTTTGCAAAGCAATGCATTGAAAACCTCTATAGCAGTAATAGGGTTAAAAAATTATTTTAAAAGAAAAATGTTTTAATGGCAATTTTCATTTGTGCACTGGTTTTCCCCATAATTGTACCATTTAATTAGTACATAAGCCAGAGTGGTTTGTTTTGATCATTGTAATTATTAAATTTACATTCATCCTGCAAAAAATATCATTTTGGCAGCTTACATTTTTTTGATGACAAAAAATTACAGTTTTTTTTTATTAAAACTTTTTTTGCCTCTGCAAAAATTGGTCCACAAATTCTTTTTTTCTTTGATTGCTGAGCACTGCAGACAGAGGTTGTGAAGGAATATTTCAGCAATGCACTGGAGTCCCTTCTATAGGGTGACCAGACCTCCTCTTTAACCAGGGATGCATAGGAGAAATGCATACTGCAGGACTGCATTGATTTCAGTGAAGTACTGCAAAATGGCTATTTCCTATGTGTCCCGGGTTATAGGTGAGATCTGGTCAGCCTACTCTTTTAGCATGCAAAAGGCTAAAATACCTATTTATATCAAGGGGGATTTTGGTTAATTTCTATTTGTCTGAAATGTTGCAGTTAGTTTAGAGTGACCAGACCTAACCTTTAACTGGGGAAGCATATGAAAAATACATACTGCAGGGCTGCTTTGATTTTGGTGCACTCCTGAAATATGCCTATTTCCTATGTGTCACTGGTTAAAGGTGAGGTCTGGTCAGCCTAAGTTAGTTTGCACCAGAGTTGCTCCAATTCTCCTTAATCCATCAGCCACAATATGCACAAAGCAGCATCTAATTCGGTTGATTAACATGATAAAATACAGAGGGAGAATTTTGTTCAAAGTGCTTTTTATTTTTAAGAGGATAATGGTGCAATAATGAGCTACATATACTTTCTGAAAGAATGTATTGCCCCTTTAAGCAGTCGTCGGCTAGACATCAATGTACTGCTTGTTTCCAAAAAGTTAAAAAAAGCCCTTTAGTGTGCATAGCTTTCTGGTCCTTCAAGTGTCAAACTTCTTTTTACATGTAAAACAAGCCTGGCATTTGGAATAACCCCCTCCAAAAACATATAAAAACATTTATGTTCATTGCATCCTGGGAGTGTTAGTGACAAAGGAAGCTCATGTGACAACATTTTAACCCTTTGAGTGCCAGAGGGGTATGGAATGCATTGCAAAGCAATGTATTCCATGCCCCTTTGGCACTCAGAGGGTTTATACAATATCTTGTAGACTTGTGCGAATTCATTCGGAGACATTCGGATTTCGTCGAAAATGGGGTAATTCGGAGACATTCGGCCAATCCGAAACTCAAGGGTCATTCGGCAAAAATGATCCGACTCCGAACAGCCCAGGACTGAAATTCGACGAAACTTTCGGAAGTTTCGGCATTCAACAAATTTCCAAAAGTTTTGACTACTTTCGACCAGGCCTTTTTTGTACTTCCTGTGCGCGCTCAATTACTTTCCCTCCATAATTTTCCCTCCATGTCTCTAGTCCAATTCCATTCTCCGTTTCATGCACTACTTCCCTCTTTTGTCTGTATTCCAATAGCCTTCTTCGTTTCATGATGGGGGTTGGACTAATGACACAGTCACACAGGCAGACAGCCTGCATTTCCTCATTGCGTTGTTGGAGCTCAGAGAGAGAAGAAGAGATTAGAGAGTGTCCAGCTGTTGTGTAGGCAGGCAGGTAGCATTAGGCTAGGCATAGGTAGGCAGCCAGCATTAGTTCCAGTTATTGCCACTGCAAGAGCGAGTGATATTTGTTCCTGTGCAAAATATAAAAAATTTTTAGGTATTTGAATAATTTTCAATGTCACATCAACCAGTCTGACAGTCCTATAGGCAGGCAGGGTGCCTTTTCGCCACCGCAAGGGGGTCATCTGTGTTTCTTAAAAAAAAAATATAAAAAGTACAAGTCATTTATTTGAATAATCTTCAGCGTCAAACTGCCAGTGTCACAGTTGTATAGGCAGGCAGCGTGCCTTTTCGCCACCGCAAGGGAGACCCACATGTGTTGGTTTTAGGAAAAATTATAAAAAATACAAGTGGTTTGTTTGAATAATCTTCAGCATCACACTGCCATTGTCAAAGTTGTATAGGCAGACAGGGTGCCTTTTAGCCACCGCAAGGGAGAGTCACATGTGTTCATTTTATTAAAAATATAAAAAATACAAGTTATTTGTTTGAATAATCTTCAGTGTCACACTGCCAGTGTCACAGTTATATAGGCAGACAGGGTGCCTTTTTGCCACCGCAAGGGAGACCCACATGTGTTGGTTTTATCAAAAACATACAAAACACAAGTCATTTGTCTGAATAATCTTCAGAGTCACACTGCCAGTGTCACAGTTGTATAGGCAGACAGGGTGCCTCTTAGCCACCGCAAGAGAGAGTCGCCTGTGTTTGTTTTATTAAAATTATTCCTAATACAAGTTATTGGTTTGAATAATCTTCAGAGTCAAACTGCCAGTGCCACAGTTGTATAGGCAGGCAGCATGCCTGTTTGCCACCACAAGGGAGACCCACATGTGTTGGTTTTATTAAAATTACTCATAATACAAGTTATTTGTTTGAATAATCTTCAGCGTCACACTGCCAGTGTCACAGTTGTATAGGCAGGCAGGGTGCCTTTTCGCCATTGCAAGGGAGATCCACATGTGTTGGTTTTATTAAAAACATACAAAATACAAGTGATTTGTTTGAATAATCTTCAGAGTCACACTGCCAGTGTCACAGTTGTATAGGCAGACAGGGTACCTCTTAGCCACCACAAGAGAGAGTCACCTGTGTTTGTTTTATTAAAATTATTCCTAATACAAGTTATTTGTTTGAATAATCTTCAGTGTCACACTGCCAGTGTCACAGCTGTATAGGCAGGAAGCGTGCCTTTTCGCCACCTCAAGGGAGAGTCACCTGTGTTGGTTTTATTAAAAATATTCATAATACAAGTTATTTGTTTGAATAATGTTCAGAGTCACACTGCCAGTGTCACAGTTGTTGTGTGGGCAGGTTTTAAATTTGTAAAACTATAATCGTTCTCTACCTACCTTTCCGTAATGGATTTGAGTCCTAGTGAACAACCTGTTGTTCCTTGTCCTGGTACCAGCTGCCGTGACCCAGTAACCACCAACACCACCACAGTGCAATTGCTTTCAAGCAGAGCTAGCAGCAGCAGGCGGGGAAAGAAGAGTACTTTGATTAGTACTAGTCAGACTCAGCAGCAGCAGTCTAGCAGGGTAGAGAGGTCCAGTTCCTCCTCTAAGACCACGAAGCGGCCGTCACCCGTCTCTTGCCAGCTGTTTCGTGATGATCCCCCCAGAACCACCTGCACAATGACTATTGCCACTGCCAGTTCCGTCACCACTTCTGCTACAACCAGTTCTATAAACCTGGGGACACTTAGCTTGTTGAACATGAACACTACTGGTGGGAAACTGCGGGCAGTATCAACGCGGGAGTTTTACAGAGAACGTCCGAGTAAGCAACCCAAACTTGAATTATTAGAGTATTTTGAGAAAATTTCTCCTGCCGCCACTGTCACTGACACTGAGAGCATATCGTCTCCAAAAAAGGTTATTGAGGGAGATAATTTACCATTTCCTGGTAGCCACCAGGCAGAAGAGGGAATTCATCAGCTCTCACCAAAATCTGCTGCTGATGATTTTTCTTCCTGTCCAAACCTACAAGAGGTGGAAGAAGAATATGAGGGACCAAGGCCTGCTAAGCTTGATTTTTCCACTGAGCATGATTTTTCCTCTGACCTTGATTATTCTCCTGAGCTCCATTTTTCCACTGCTGCCCATAGTACTCCTCCTGTTTCTCCAGCTACAATTCTGTCTTCTATTGATGAAAACTCACCACCTGACTCTCCAGTTCCAAATGAGTCTCCCAGGCAGGTAGTAGCTGCTAGTGTCTCTGCCACCAGTGTTACTCCACCCTCCTCCAATCCCAGTCCCGACATCCCTGCTGCTATCTTTGGGTCTACTAGTAACCCTGTAAAGGTATGTAGAAAAAAAAAGCATAGTTAGGTTGCTTCGGCATGTGAAGATGAAGAAAGTGTCACCTCAGTTTCTTCTTCACCACCTTCCAAAGTCATCCGTCGCTCCAAAGCGTGGGACCATTTTGTGACACTTGGCAATGGCCGGCAAGCAAAATGTAAATTGTGTGGCAGGGAAGTCAGCCGTGGGAGGGTGTTGGGTCATCTTTCCACCTCTGGGATGAACCAACACCTGAACCACTACCACAAGTCAGTGCTGATGATTGTAGAACGTGGTGGCACTACTGCATTTACCAGTGTAACACTCACCACCAGTAGGCAGGAAAAAGGGCAGGTAGATCATGCCACATCTGGTCCTAGTAAAAGCAGTAGACAGTCACAGCCCATCCCAAAGTCAATACAGGCCACGCTGGAAGATTTTGGTGGGTTTAATTCCAAGGGGATGTGCAGACAGCAGTCCAGGAAAATGACACACCTCATTGCACAGCTCATAGCCATTGGGGGTGCAACTTTCAGTTTGCTGGACGGGGAGCCCTTCCATCAATTTATGGAGGTTGTTTCACCCCGATATAAAATTCCATCCTGCACCACATTTAGTAGAACTATAGTGCCCTCACTGTACCAGTCGTGCGTTAATATTTTGAAGGAACTGCTAGGAAAGAGTGGTGGCCAGTCAGTGCACTTTACCACTGACTTATGGAGTGCTCCAAGTGGCCAGCATGGCTTCCTGTCATTGACTGCACATTGGTGGCAGCCCAATATGTTGCAAGACACACTGATAGCAACAACAAGTTCAGGTGCAGTAGCCAAGCAGTCCGGGCACCTCTCTTTCCTCCTCCATGCTGAGGTAATGGATCAGCAGCACACCTCAGATAACATTCGCAAAGCACTGCAGAACATGGTGGCACAATGGCTAGGGGAGCAGGCAGGCACACAGGTGCAAATGGGGTTTGTGGTTACTGATGGTGCAGCTAACATGATCAAGGCTCTCCGGGATGGCAGATTTATGGGTGTGCGCTGCTCAGCGCATGCTCTGCATCTAGTAGTGAAGGCTGCTCTTGAGGATGGCAGTAACACTGGAAGGTTGTCAGCACTTCTGGAGTCGTGCCGACAAATTTCTGGCCACTTCCATTGGAACGTCAAAGATAGCCAGCTACTCAGGGAGGAACAGAAAAAGGCAGACCTCCCAGAGCACAGCCTAAAACAAGATGTTGGGACCAGGTGGAACTCCACCTTAGATATGCTAGAGTGTATCCTGGAGCAGAAAAAGGCAATTCATGCAATGTCATGTCACCATTTCATTGGCAGTAACAGAACACTGGGCAGGGCCGACTGGGCCCTGATGGAACAGGTAGTAACAGTCCTTACGCCTTTCCGTACTTTGACAGAACTTTTGAGCAAAGAGAACACTGGTCTGGCAGAAGTCATTCCCCTCTTCACGCACCTCTCTTTAAAATTGGATGATTTCCTTTCCCATAGGGAACGCTTGCCTGGTGCTGAGGGTAATATACTTCCAGATGTTGCTGCCCTTCTAACGAGGTTGAAGAAGGAACTTACTTGGCGCATGGAAGAGCGCATGGACAATTGTCCCGAGTTAATGCTTGCCACAATTTGCGATCCTCGAATCAAAGGCAAGTTGGCACTTCTTTCCAATTCTGTCAGTCTCTGAGAAGGGTTAAGTGAGGTGATGATTTAGCACAAGATTAACCCCTTAATGACTGGCTGCACGCGCACGTGCCCGGCACTTAACGATGGATTTTTCTTCTTCTTCATTCTAGCAAATGACTTCCGGGACTTATCAGGTACGTCCTCTGTCACTAAGTGACAGTTTTTGCGGGACGTACCTGGTAAGTCACTTGTCGCGATCATTGATATTTTTTCTTGATGTAGCATGAAACACTACAATGTATATACACATAGACTTATCTGATATGAGGGGAAATCAGGATAGGAAAACGAGAGAGAGGAATTTGGGTACTAAAGAGGGACAGTAGGGTAGGAGGCTGGTACCAGAAAATGAAACTTTAACCTTTACCCATGTACTAACATAGAATGTGACATGTAGTTTGTCCATGTTCGAGTCGACCACTTATGTTGAGTAGGATGTGACAGGCATGGGTTTTCGATGTTCGAACATATGCTAAATTGAATGACAGGCATGGGTTTTCGATGTTCGAGCATATGCTATATTGAATGACAGGCATGGGGTTTCGATGTTTGAACATATGCTAAATTGAATGACAGGCATGGGTTCTCGATGTTCGACGTTTGCATTGTGATCCCATGCTGGAGCAGAGGTGACATGCACAGACTGGCAATGTATGACAGTGTCCATTTTTGGGATGGATCTTTTTCTAAATGCACACTCTGTCTGCAAAGAATGATAGCAGCGTGCACGGAGGCGCACTGCTATAATTTAACCCATGTTAAATTCGGCCGAATAATTCGGAATGGATCAGAATTTCATTCGAATCGAAAAGGCCCAGTCCGAAATTAGGATCATCCGAATTAGAAAAAAAAAATTTGTCCGAATTCGAATTTAATCGAAAATTTTGCCCGTGCACAAGACTAATATCTTGGCTATAAGCCCCAACACTGCAGTCCCAAATAAAATCTTCTTCAAGAGTAAGATAAACTGTCGTAGTAATTAAACCGGTGCAATTTTGATATCAGCTGTTTTATTGACCAATAATGATATGTAAAACATATTTAACCCCTTATTACCAGTTCCAGAGTGATTACAAATGCATGGATCTTCAGAACATTGCAGTTATGTGAGCCTGAAATTCTGGGGCAGTCCCCAGATTGGGATTGGGGATTGCCCCAGACAAAAAATAAGACAAAATACCACTGATTTAAATTGCAATGGAAAGTAGGTCACTTAAGCACTCAAGGGGTTAAAAGTCCCATTTAAAGCAATGGTAATTTGGGGAATTTGTATGTCCCCTTTGGAGTCATTGGTTTGCCCCAAGTTCCTTCAGTTCTTCCTAATACATCATCATCCTCTGTTATATGCTCAAAAGCCATTAAATCTGCAGCTTCAGGCAAATGCTCACTGCAATGAGGAATTTTACTCAGCTTCTGGACATATGAAATATGCCTCCCTGGGATTTCTATTTATTTCTATTTATGAGAATCTACAAGTGATACAAGTATGGGGCTTTCATTTTAATTCAAGCACACATATGAAAGAGAAGGCATCTTCATCATTTAGAGCTGATTGATACAGTACTGTGAGGCATTGTTACTGCGATTTTGTGCCTTTCACATTTGTTTAGCTTCATTTTTATGATGTTGGTAGAAAACAAATGCCATCATTGCATTAAGGTTCACCAAGGGACTCAGTAAAATAAATTTGTTGTCTCAATCTAATATGCAACTAAAAGCTGTCACATTTCCATCACAATGGATGCACAATCTACAAGAAGAGTATGCATTTTAAAAAAAGAACTAATACTTACATTTCAGCAAAGGTCATGTCCTTCATAACAATATTTAACCCACTGAGTGCCAGGGGGATGCCTAATGCATTTCTTGGCACTGATGGCCACCCCTCTAGTTCTAAAAGAGTTAACTGAACCAGAGGTTCAGAGTAAATAAAATATATAAACACTAAATAATAGTATTTTCAATAGCAATACAACTTCTAATTTTATACAGTTTTTGTGGATACATTTGCTATATTCATTGTAAAAGAAATAGAAAGTTAATAATATAAAACAATTTCCCCTTTCCACATTTTTTTTTTCAGATGTATTTTTTTTCTGCACAATTTCCTGCCTATAAAGAAACACAGATTTTCTTCCATTTTACCAAAACCCCATATTTTCTCATAAGGGTTCCATTTTCCACTTACATATTTAACAATGGTAAAACTTTCATCCCCCATACTATAAAAACACAGGGAATGAGCAGAGAATGAGAGTGGCAACAGATAGGGAGAGAGAGAGAGAGAGAGAGAGAGAGAGACAGAGAGAGAGAGAATTAATAAAAAATGAAAATAAGGTTGTTTTCCAAGCTGGCTAGCACAATGAGTGGCAGAAGAAACTGGGGTGATACTGCTGATGCTTTTGGATCATGGTCATGGAAGAATCCAGAATCACCAGCAGTAAAGGGAGTCCAGTTCCCTCTGTCCATCTGATTCCCAGTCACTCAACTTCTTCCCTAGGGATCAGGAGAATCATGATAAAGAAGGGGTCACTGGGCAGAAGTATGAGCAGCACAGGTCAGCTGCCTGTGCTTGCTGCCATCAGGGTACCTCCTTCTGAGGTGATGGCAAGTGTGAGCCTCTCACATTTTTCATTTCCAAGCATTCCCATGGACCAGCTAGAGTCTGGTGGTGGTGATGAGAGTGAGGGTGGTGGAACAAATAGTATGAACAGAGTATGAGGATGTTTTGGGCAGAAAATGTTAGTGAATGGGAAAAAGAGAGGAACTTGGGGATGGGCATCATCACCAGAAGCAACATTCCAGCCTTTGTTAATACTGTAATTACAGCTCCTGAGTCATCAGAGACAGACATTCCTCTGCCTCGGCAGCAGGATGAGGATGAGCAGGGTACAGTGCCACAAACCACTGTGGCCATAATTGCATTGGGTTGCACTTACCAGCACTACCCCATGTTCTAATTTTAATGCTGTTTCTGAGGCAACAGAAGAAGAAGAAGGCCATTCTTTCCACCTCTACCCTCAATTAAATCATGGGTTTGGTAATATTTTCCCTTAGGCCAGGCGCAATGCAATTATCAGTGACTGCACTGTGAATTATGTGTAATAATGAAGTGAAAAATAGGAAGGAAGAGACCCATCTTGCTGCTGATAAGTTGTTTAAACAGCAGGATCATTAGGCAGCTCAAAGGGAATGGGATCAACAATAGGAGTAAAATGGGAGATGGATGATGAAGGTCCCACTAGCCATTTTTAGCTCCAGTTATGCACCTAAGGTAGAACCATAATTAGCACCCACCACTTCAGGTATATGTCTAGGAAAGAAGAAGTTGGCCAATAATGCTTCCCCACCTGCCGCTCCTCCAAAATCACAGCTGTATTGTTACTAGAACAGAACTTTTTCCCTTGAGAACAGGAAATGTGCCTCTCATCAGCAACTGCAATCAGCACATTGTTTGTGGCAAATAAGGGAAGGACTAGAAACAATGGGCACATTTGCACTCACATCAAACACCTGACATAACTGTAACCAAACACCATGACCCAACATGAAATCATCCCACAAGAAACCAAGTACTGCTGCTGTCACTATGCCCTTTGTCCACTTCCCACTAAGGACACATGACCACTTGCAGGCAATTTAATAATAATGATGAACCTTCCCTGTCATGGAGAAGAAACAAGAGAGAAGGAAAGAGAACAGTTGATGACAGGTTAGTATAACACAGATGAGTTAACAATCAGTGAGTGAAAGTGTCTCAGGCACCAATCGTTAGCTTTTTTCCTTTGATGTTCCCATTATTGTCGTTATTTATTTTTCTGTGGCCTAACGTCCATTGTGCTTTCAGCTGGAGGGCAATTGAATAGTTGGTTAGAACTTTTTACTAATGGGACCTTATCCAATTTTGCCCTTCTGGCTGTTTTGACAGCCTTCTTTAAATTGAGTCCTAAAGTTTTGTTTTAGTTTTTTAATCCAGCATGCTTCTTCAGGGAAAATTATCACTTAAATAGGGTTGTCTATTTATAATAGATAGGACTCGCTTGAAATGGGGTACCATGGCAAGATAAGCAAACTTAACCCTTTGAGTGAAAGTGAGGTTCTCAATGCATTGCAATGCATTGGATACCTCTGTGGCACTCAAATGGTTACACATATTTTGGCCAAACTAGGCAACAAAATCTTCATTTTTTGAAAATGGTATAATTTATGCTTTAAACAGGGTTCACATTTGAGTAACTTATATGTAGGAGTGTATGTTTTTCTGTATGAAAAAGTGTGCCTACTGATTTGCTGAATTAAGTACCATCACTAATCCACTCACAAAACAACTGACATTTTAGCCACCCCCACCTTTTGAAATGCATCCGCTAAAAAAAATGCAAAAGTTTGCTATGCCATAAAAATCATGCACAATTCAGTGACATTTTGGAGCTAATAATTTTTCATCAAAAGCACAATGAAGATTAAAACCCTTCCAAGTTAAACAACTCTCCAAAGCATTGTTCTACAATGAAAACAGCATATTTAAATTACATTGTTGTTGAAAACAAATGGGGTTGTATTAACAGGTGTCAAAAGAATTCTAAAGAATTCTGAATCCTGTCATTCCAATTATCAAGTTATAGAAAGGGTCGACATAGAATAAAACAGATTGGTGCTTGTAACGGATCCTACCCATTACTTGAGCCCTTGTCTGGCTCTCAAACTATTCATCCAAAGACTATGGACATTTTGCACTGTTTGGACTCTATGCTGTGCCTTGTCGTACGAACTGACCAGCTATTACCTAAGAGAAAGACTTAAGTTCATATTCATAGACTTTGGTTAATGTATGTCGAATGTTATAATTTACTGTATGTATTATGTTCGGTGGCGGGGGCAAGAGGGGAAAGCTGGGACACTCGAAACCCTGAAGTAGGCATGCAAATATCTTCCATAGCCTAAGCTGGGTAACCGTAGGCAGCTCAGGGATTGGTCAAGGTTTGAGCAGGGCATTCAAAGTAGTCAAACAAAGGCTCCAGCCTTGGGCCACTGTCCCTAAGATGTGCATTGCAGCCACTACAGCCATTTGACTATGTGTACTGTAGCTAGACACCCTGCTGTGTGTTAATTAAGCCATTGTGAACTGCAGTCAGACCCCCTGCTGTGTGGTAATTAGTTCAAGCCCTCAAGTCTTTGTTCATCAAACCCTTTTGTATCTGAAATGTAATCATGTCTGAGTTATTGTATCTGTTTAGACCATCTGTTGCTGGCCTTTGTCTGATGTATTATGATTGGATCACACCCTATTGTATCTGGTTTCCCCCATAAAGTTCAATGTAAGATTTGTGTATAAATATCTGTGGTTTTTGTCAATAAAGTGAGTTATGTTTTGGAGTGAACCTGAGTCCTGGAGTCTTGTGTTCTTATGGTATTAAAGAGGCCACACTGATGCCCATCTGAGCCCAGGTTCCTGCATCGTTTGTCCATCTACTGCCCGTATCCTGCTACCCACCTTCGGATCCTGTCAGGCGGCAACGTGGACTCTGCCTTGTTTCTTCCAGTTCCAGTAGAACCTTTGATTCGAGCACTGGAGTGCTCGAACAGCTTGGCAACCGCTACCCTTTGTTCCTGCAACTCTTTCCCTGTTCTTCGTAGCCCAGGAGTAGAGGCTTCACTCTCTACTGCCCGGTGGTCCAGTTCTATGACGCTCAACAGTTCAAGAGCTCATCAATCCCTCCTTGATCCGCATCCTTCGAGGTAGAGTCGACTATTCTGGGGTTCGACGTCACTTTGAGTCAACTACCGGAACGTTATTCTGCTCGACCGGTGCATCTGATCTAATCTAGATTTTTTTACATGCATTAAAAAAGACAAAACCTACTGTCAATGATTAACTCTTTTGAGTTTCAGAAGGCTGTGCAAAGCAGGGTGAAGAACACCAATAGCTGGGTATAATGATTTCATAATAAAAGAACACTAAATCTCATATCATTTAAACCTCATAAGAGTGAGATCTTGTGAAAAGTTATTGAAAGAACTAAACCATTCCGTTTGTCACCTATGTTCATATTCTGAATCAGTGTTATATCAGTTCAATCCTTTTTGCTGCATTTTCTTCTGAAAGTTCTGTTGAGCAGTTTTTGTTCAGGTTAATTTAGTGTTGTGACAACATTCCAACACTCTCCATATTTTTCTACCCAGTGCATATTACCCCTCTGGTTATCTATTAATATAAGCACTTGGTGCAGTGGGAGTTATAATAAACACATACTAATTAAAGAACTGGCTTACCACTGCTTCACCATATAAATATAGGTGGTATAATTGAAAGGTTTAGATGTAATTAACTTTTCATAAGATCTCATTTTCATATGCCCTGATTTATACATCTATTACGTTGTTTAATTACCAAATCACTACACCCTTAATTTAATCATCAATATTAGGTTTTCATTCATGGTTTTCTTTTTTAATTTTTGGAAAAAAAGCTTTCTGTTTTCTATGTTAACTAATACACATAACATTATGGGTAATATAAGAGGAGCATAATAAGGAACCTTTATCTTATATATAAATATATTTAAATAGCTGGGCAGATTCCCTTTATTTCTAGTAATTATTGAACTCCGAGTCCCAAATAAGACTTGTTGAATGCTGGAATGCTACTGTCAGAAACAGGTGAAATATTAAAAAAGCCAGTGTCGTGTTGGGACACAAGGGGCCCAGCAGAGATGCAAAATATAAGGGTGCATCTGAAAGATCGCCAGTATGAGATGTTCAGGCATATTTATTTTTAAATAAAGATAGATCCCAGAGAAGACTTTGTCATCTTTTCAAAGTATTCCCTGGAATCTGAAATGCTAAATGCTAAACAAACACAGGTTTCTTCTATTTTATTTACATCCCATTTTTATTAAAGTACACTGCACACCACCACAACAAACCACATTACATATTAACATAGTAACATATTAACATAGTTGATGAGGCTGAAAATAAGAAGATATAGGAAGGGAGAGCTCTACAGATCCATTCAATCTCAAGCAGTCAGTAGACTGTTTAAAACATATATCCTGTGTTCCATATTCCAATAAAAGCATCAATCATTAGATCACATTAGCAAAAACAATGATGGTCACAACACAATGTATTTTGTGAAATTGTCACTTAATTATAAGCTTCAATTCACTTTAAAAAATGGGTGTATATCACAATTAGGGGTGGGCGAACATTTTCACCTTAAATGAGAAACAGGAGAAAAATTGCACTTTTTGCCAAGCAGGAATTTTTTTGCAAAAAGTGCCATTTTCGTACTTTTTTTGCCTAGCTCTTTGCATCAGTGGAGAAACAGAATTTCTACCCAACACATGGCTATTTTCTCTTCTTTTCTTACAGGCATATAAAAGGGTGTCAGGCTCTCATAGCATGTCATTCTGTTTGTGAGAGGAGAAAGTAGCACATTTGTGAGCTAACAAAGGCAAACTAATAAAGTGGAGTTGAAGCTCAGTTAATGGAATCCTGTAGGCAGAAAATCTGTACTATGTATTAGGGGAATCTGGGGGACACTGGAGGACAGGAAGTGAGAATGGAGTTTGACGACAAATACCCCAAAATTCGGTGTGACTGACTAGGCAGCTGTGTTCCATGGGCGCCTAGGGGTGTGAGAAGGGAGAAAACGGTGGTTTACCCCAAATATCCCAAAGACACAGGCAGCTGTGATCCAAGTTCTTTTTGGGCCTGGCTGTTACTTCTGTCAGGGGATTATAGGGGAGGGAGAATTATCCCAACTATCCAAAAATTCTACTTGACTGAATGGGACGGCACAGGCAACTATTATCCAAGTTTCTTCCTGATCTGGCTGATAGCTCTGTCTTAGGGGAGTCTGCGGAAAGAAGCAGTTGAACAGGAAGTGTTTATTTCTTGTTCTTTTTGTTGACAGTGATAGTGATAAACGGAGCAATTAATTAAAATAAAAAAATGTGATAGGTGACAGAGACAGTGACCTCCCTGATACTAGATGAGATAGAGTATTTTGTTGAGATCCAAGGCAAGCCATTACACACAATCTATTGTGTACATTACAATAAAAATACAAACAGTAGTTGAGTAATGTCCAACAAACACACAAGGGGTTGGGGGAGGGTGAAAGAATTATGAGCAGTGCAGGGACATGTGATTTAAATGATAATACAAAAATTACTGCAGCCATGGTTGATGCAGCATGGGCAATAAATAATCTCTCTTCTCCTGAGGAAGATCTGAAGGTGACAACATCTCACATTCCAGTTTTGATGGTATAGTGCAAGAAGATGTAGCAGCTCAACCATCTAGAGGAATATAAAAGTAGTGGAGAAGGAAAGGCGGGAGATGCTGAGGATGACCTAATGACTGATGATGATGATGTATATCTGCAATATATTCCTCCAGCATCCACTTCTTCTTCAGGTACAGATGAAATTGAGAGTGAGAGAGAGGATCACATGGCTAGAAAGTTATAAGAAAGGCAAAGACTCAATCTTCCACCACTGAAAAGGAGCACTGTACCTGTGCCACTTCCAATTCCAGGTCTCACTCAGCCACACACACAAATTGTGACTAACCAGCAACAACACTGCTGCTGTTGGAAGTGCAGCATCTGTGACACCTAGTTGTAGAACTAATTCAGCAAAATCTGGACCCAGTAGTAGTAGTCTCTCAGGAACCTCACAATTTATGAAGTCTAAATTCTGGATATACTTCACTCAGGATCTAAAATCTAAGCATGTTGTTATCTGTTGTCTCTTATCCTATCTTCAAACTCAGAGCCACACTCCTCTATAATTTGCTGGACAGCAGCAGGAACCATCTGTGTTATTTAAAATTAAATAAATCTTGGTATACCCTTTGACACATCTACAGCACTGCTATTTTGTGCCACCGAGATTTTTTTAGGAATGCTTCTGCTTCTTCTAGTCTTGGCATCATAGACACGATGATGGTGTGTGTCTCTCTGTCAGATTTGCAGTTGTGCTCCAGGAGGAATCTCAATGTACCTAGGTATGATCCTGCTTTCCCACTGTTCAGATGCTTACACAGACAACAGATAGTAACATGTTTAGCTTTTGGATCATGAAGTATCCTCATATTGTAGAATTCATATCATCACAGCATACATTTTGCCTAATTTTTAAGTTTTTTTATATTAATTTTGCTTCTTAGCCTGTGAAACCATGACATATACTTCACTTCTCAGCTTGGTATTGGCAAAATGTTTTGCTGCAAAAGTGAAACATGTTTAAAAAGACACTTTCCCCTGTGTGAGAAAACCTCCTTCAAAAAGTGGCTTTGTAACAGTTCTTTGAAATCAATGACAATATTATATTCCCCCAAATGGAGAGTTTCCCTATATTTTTCTACCATATTAGTATAAAAGTAGTGTCAGTTTCCTGTATGTTGTCTGTCTGTGCTTTGGCTAGGAAGAGTAAGCAGCTGTATTTTGATGATTGAGGTGAGTTTAAAGCTATGTCTTGAATAATAAGTGGCAGCCATTATCAGACTGGCAGGTGATCCAAATTCTTAACTTATCTGGAGGAGGCTGTTGATTCTTCACTGCTTGCACCCAACAGCAGTAGTATTGCTGCATGAATTCTTGTAGCCATGGAAAGCATAGGCAAAAAACATTGAAGTTCTCAAAGGAAATTCATTGGCAGTGGCAAAAAGGATTACAGTTTATGTATTTTCAATGGGCTGGAATTCTTGCTGTAAAAGCATTAAATTGATTTGTATTAATTCCGTACTGATGAATAACAACATTGATTTTCACCTCTTAGTCTGATGAATAATCATTTACTCTCTATGCTTGTGTTCTCTTCTCCAAGTCTCTCTATCTATGCTCTCAACATAGTCATCATTTGACACCTCATTATTCAAACTCCCATAGTTTTATTTCCACTCTCTGTTACTCATTCCTGATTCATGCCAGGAACAAAGTTATAGCTTCTAAATTGTTCCACATTTGTATATAAAAAAATGAGTTAAAACATGCCTTTAATATGATTACTTATTTATTTAACCCTTTAACGACTGGTGATGTTCTATGACAGTCACCTGTAAACTTTCATAAAGGGCAGATGATGGTCCTAACATGTCACATATTTTTTGCTTACAGTGCTCCTGAGGGAGCACTGTGAGCATTAGCGGGGTATGAAACTGACTGCTCCAAGACTAGTGCAGTCACTATCAGACCCCTGTTTGTTGAGCCGGGACCTGTGATCAATACCATGTGCAAGCTCACTGATTGAGATCAAAGCGGTCCTTAAGAGGAATCCACTTGCTCAGACCTCTAGTCTTTAAGGGGTTAATGTCCCTTTAGAAAATTTATAGGCATGTAACATTACAGCTAGCCGTTACAGCACTACAATATAAGTAAATTAAGCAGTTGCTTAGGGCCCCCAGTTGTTTAGAGGGCCCCTCTGCCTCTGTTATATTGTAGATGCTACATCGAAAGTTACATAGTTTAATACACATGATAAAAGGAAATACATTTCACTTTTATCTATGTTCTGGTCCATTCTTGGTGAAGAGGGAGTCTCTCTCAGCTAGACTTGTGCACGGGCAAAATTTTCGGTAAAATTCGAATTTGGACAAATTTTTTTTTTCTAATTCGGATGATCCTAATTTCGGACTGGGCCTATTCAATTTGGACGAAATTCTGATCCATTCCGAATTATTCGGCCGAATTTAACATGGGTTAAATTATAGCAGTGCGCCTCCATGCACGCTGCTATCATTCTTTGCAGACAGGGTGTGCATTTAGAAAAAGATCCATCCCAAAAACGGACATTGTCGTACATTGCCAGTCTGTGCATGTCACCTCTACTCTAGCATGGGATGCCAGTCACAATGCAAACATCGAACATCGAGAACCCATGCCTGTCATTCAATTTAGCATATGTTCGAACATCGAAACCCCATGTCTGTCCTTCAATATAGCATATGCTCGAACATCGAAAACCCATGCCTGTCACATCCTACTCAACATAAGTGGTCGACTCGAACATGGACAAACTACGTCACATTCTATGTTAGTACATGGGTAAAGATTAAGGTTTCATTTTCTGGTACCAGCCTCCTACCCTACTGTCCCTCTTTAGTACCCAAATTCCTCTCTCTCGTTTTCCTGTCCTGATTTCCCCTCAGATAACTCTATGTGTATATACATTGTAGTGTTTCATACTACATCAAGAATAAACATCAATGATTGTAATGTGATAGATGTAATGTGTTAAAAAGAAAAATTGAGACATTCTGTTGTGAACAAACTGCAACACAGGAGAGAAATAAAAAAAAATGCTTGACATCTATACTGAAGAGGGGTCCACAGCATTGTCTTAGTATAGCAATATCACCATTTTCCGTGAGTGTGCAATACAGGGCTCTACAGTAATTGCTGGGCATTTCCCAACGTCATAATCAGGGGATGATGGGAGTTGTATTCTAACTACTGTTAGGAAACACATAAGTGATGCACATTCATCTCCCACCTAGAAATTATTTACACACGAGGCAACTCCCCCAAGTAATACCTAGCCCCTTTCCAAGTGAAAGGACTTCCAGAAAGGCTTCAGATCTCTTAGTGACTCACCTGTTATTGCCAGTCAGCGGGACCCGGAGAGTAGGAGGGGGTGATGCTATGGCTGCAGATTAAGTCTGGCACGGTGCTCTTAGTTGGTCACTCGTCACAATGTTGAAGCTCAGCCTGGCCAGCACCTTCTGGGTGGAGACACCTCACAGCAATCCTGTTCAGGACACATCATGCACTGTTGTGCACTCATACTAGGGATCCCAAATGTTTAGACTCATTTCGTACAGGGGGCACCCTCCTGTATTTGTAAAACCTCTTTAGCAAATCTGGGACGGTAGACCTATTTACTCAAGTCTTGACTTTAGGTGGGCGATAAACACTACAAAATAGGCATAATGTTTCACTATCACATAATTCACGTCACTGAAGCAGCCAGCAGGCATCGCCACTGAGTGAGCATAGGGCTGCCTGGCTGCTGACAGTCACACTGATGGGACACCCTGCAACACAGAACTGGTGGAAGAGCACAAAATAAACATGCTATGGGACGGCAAATTGCCGCCCCTGTCAAAGTGCCGTCTGGGTCCATGGACCCACTGGGACCCATGTAAGGGCCGGCCCTGTATTCGAACAAATACCTAATATTTTTTTATATTTTGCACAGGAACAAATATTACTTGCTCTTGCAGTGGCAATAACTGGAACTAATGCTGGCTGCCTACCTATGCCTAGCCTAATGCTACCTGCCTGCCTACACAACAACTGGACACTCTCTAATCTATTCTCTCTCTCTCTGAGCTCCAACAACGCAATGAGGAAATGCAGGCCGTCTGTCTGTGTGACTGTGTCATTAGTCCAACCCCCATCATGAAACGAAGAAGGCTATTCGAATACAGACAAAAGAGGGAAGTAGTCATGAAACGGAGAATGGAATTGGACTAGAAACATGGAGGGAAAATAATGGAGGGAAAGTAATTGAGCGCGCACAGGAAGTAAAAAAAAGTCCTGGTCAAAAGTAGTCAAAACTTTTGGAAATGTGTCGATTGCCGGAACTTCTGAAAGTTTCGACGAATTTCGGACCTGGGCTGTTCGGAGTCGGATCATTTTTTCCGAATGACCCTTGAGTTTCGGATTGGCCGAATGTCTCCGAATGACCCCATTTTCGACGAAATCCGAATGTCTCCGAATGAATTCGCACATGTCTACTCTCAGCCATGGCACAGACGGTACTACGGCCTACAGGTGTAATTGACGTCAGCCAGCTGGCGATGGCATGATGTCACATAATGGGACAGCACTGTTGTGGCAGTGTATCAAGCCCATGAAGAGCAGGAGGTGCCGCACTGCAGCCTTTCATTTTGTGCAGCATGGTATGGCTACTAGTACTGGCTGAGGCTCTCTCTATGCTCCCTACTGCAGTTAAGTAAGTAGAAAAATGGAAAATGAATAAGGAGAGAAAACAAGAATACTATGGACACACATTTCATATTCATATGTTGTTAATCATATGTAAGAGAGTAACATGTGAAAGAAAGAGAACAAAGTGACAGGAGCAACATGAGGGTGGAGTCAGAGGCGTAACTAGAAACCACCAGGCCCTAGTGCAGAAATTGCTATGGGGCCCCCAACTCCACCATGCAATTCTAACCCAGAAATGTCACTTATACATTGTCCACCTCCACAATACCCCTGTTGTCCACCTCCACATTGTATGCCCCATTTACCCCACTGTCGACTTCCACATTAACTGCCTTGTCCACCTCCACAATGCCCCTATTGTCCATTACCATATTGCACCCATTGTTCACTTCCACATTGCTCCCACTGTCCACCTTCATAATGCCCCCACTGTCCACCTCCATAACACCCCCACTGTCCACCTCCACAATACCCCCATCGACCACCTCCACAATGCCCCCATTGTCATTGACCACCTCCACAATGCCCCCATTGTCCACTTCAACATTTCCCCCACTGTCCACTCCACTTCCACATTGCCCCTACTGTCCACTTCCACATTGCCTCCATTGTCCACCTCCACATTAAACCTATTGTCCATTTCTACATTAACCCCCATTGTCCACCTCCACAATGCCCCCACTGTCCACATCGACAATGCTCCCACTGACCACCTTCACATTGCCCCCATTGTCCATCTCCACATTGCTCCCATTGTCCACTTTCACATTGCCCCCACTATCCACACATTCTTCCACATTGCTCTGTCTTTGCCTCTGTTGCGTACACATGAACAGCCAGGGAACTCAATGAAGTAAGTTCCTTGACTGCGCATGTATAGGACATAGGGGAAACAGAAGCAGAGTGTGTAAGGAGTACAGAACTGTTCTGTCCGCCCAGCGGCCATCTTCGATTTGGGCACTGTGGAAGTAGAAAATGGGGGCTAATGTGGAAGTGGAAATGGACAATGGGGTAAATGGACATTGTGGAAGTGGATAATGGGGGCATTGTGGAGGTGGACAGTGGGGGAATTGTGGAAGTGGATAATGGGTCCATTGTGGTGGTGGACAATGGGGGCAATGGGGTGGTGCACAGTGGGGGCAACGTGGAAGTGGAGTGGACAGTGGGGGCAATGTGTAAATGGACAGTGGGGGCAATGTGGAGGTGAACAATGGGGGCAGTGTAGAAATGGACAATGGGGCAATGTGGAAATAGACAATGGGGGCATTGTGGAGGTGGACAGTGGGGCATACAATGTGGAGGTGGACAATGGGGCATACAATGTGGAGGTGGACAATAGTGGTATTTCTTGGATGCAGTTGCATGGTGGGGTCGGGGGGTCCCATGGAAATTTTCGCACCATGGCCCAGTGGTTTCTAGTTATGCCCCTGGCTAAAAAGGGGTTATAGAAAAAACGGTAACATGTTTAAGGAGCAGAGGGATGTGCAACTCCCCTGGCCCTTAAATAGTTAAAAACTCTTCATAGTATGTCTAAGAAGAAGACAAAAACACATATAGGTAAGTAGGACAGGATAACAGTAGGGTAAGACGAATGGAGAAAGTGGGTATAAATGTGTATATGTTTGTGTAAGAGACAAGTGAATAGTGTGTGAGACAAATGTGTATATGGGTGTGTTTGGGGGGGGTGTTTGTGAGAGAGAGACAAAACGCAAGATGTGTGTGTATACGTTTATGTATGTGACTGTGTTCAAATAAAAAAATAAAAAAATAAAATAAAATGAGACTTTATTTGGTATTCTTAAAAATGGAAGATAGAAAGGATTAGAAAGCATAAATCGAAGGCATGAGAAAATGTTACGTAAATGGTACAAAAAACCCCAGACTGAATTGTCTAAGGACAAGAGAAATTAGACTAATCAAGCATAACCTACAGCACACTTATTAGACCCACTCACATATTATTTCCCATATACTGTTAATCATTATAGTCCATGACATCTCAAAGGAAATACAAATCGGAAAATAAAATTAGATTTTATTTGGTATTCTTAAAAAAGGTGTACAGAGTTGTAATGGGTTATAATGGTTAATAACATAGGGGATTTATGTAAGTTTGCCTAATAAGTAGTATTATTTTCCTATTTTTATTTTGCTCTTAGTACATGGCTCCTTCACTTAATATATGTGTCTCATAATCCCTTACTGGGTTAGGTGGTGCTTTTACCCCTATAATCATGACTAAGCTGGACAGAACTTGACAGTTATGGTTACTGTCCCTGTGTCACATAATTTGGATTTTTTTGTCTGTTTTTGCTTTTATTGTATCCATTTTTCTAACTTAGCTGAGCAGCACCTATAATTTTATTTTAAACAGACGGTAACATTAATCTGTAATGTCAATTACAAAAGCATGTTTTATGAATTTCTTCACTGAGCACATGTGGTTTTATTTTAAACAGTATTTAATCTGACAAATTTGTATTTATCAGGTTCACTCATGTTTAAAATAGAACCATATGTGCTCCATGGCTGATATTATGATTAATATTAATTTCTGCTTAAAATGAAACCATATGTGCTTAGTGATCTCAGAAATTTATAAAACATGTACTTGTCTTTGAAAGGTTAATATTAACATATTTTTAAAAGAGACCACATTTACTCAGTGAAGAAATGCATAACCATGCTCTTGTCATTGCAGTCAAAGGGTTAAAATATGATATAGTAACCCTTTTATAGCAATTATAACACCGTGTTTTTTATCACTTCCTTCACTGAACACATGTGGTTCTGGTTTAAACAGATGTTAACCTGATAAATATAATGCAGAATTAGTTTAAAAGTCATTTTACTGTTTTCGTTCTACAAAATTCCATTTAAAACAGTGGCATTAAAATGAGTGTCAGTTCCTCACTTCACACCATACAAAAGCAATAGTGGGCCACAATGTGTAACTAATTTCCACCTCCACTTTCTTATGTGCCCATTTGCTGCCCAGATTTATGCAATGTGGTGTGGATGTGGATGAATGATTTTAGCCAGATGTACCCCCATGAGCAGAAAATGCCCACTGTGATTTAGAATGCTTTCATGGGTGGAAGTGGTCACTGTGTTGACATATAATGGTTTGTTGCTGTGTTGATGCCATATAACTGTATTTCTATGCTGCTGGTAAATAACTCTGTATTGCTCTGCTGATTACATATACAGTCCTGTGAAAAAGAAAGTACACCCTCTTTGAATTCTATGGTTTTACATATCAGAACATAATAACAATCATCTATTCCTTTGCAGGTAAATACAACCTCAGATGAACAACAACACATGACATACTACACTGTGTCATGATTTATTTAACAAAAAAAAAAGCCAAAATGGAGAAGCCATGTGTGAAAAACTAAGTATACCCTTACTGCTTCCACAGGAATTAAGATGCTAAGTAGCAGTCAGGTGCTGGTAATCAAATGTCCTTCATTAATTGATCATCAGCAAGTGTGACTACCTCTATAAAAGCCAAAGTTTTAGCAGTTTGCTGGTCTGGAGAATTCAGGTGGGTGCTAACTAAAGATGAGCGAGCACCCCGATGCTCGGGTGCTCGGGTGCTCTGACCGAGCACCCCCTGATGCTCGAGTGCTCGGCCGAGCACCCGAGCCCCATTCAAATGAATGGGAGCACTCGAGCATTAAACCAGGCACCCCCTGCTCTGATGAGCGGAGGGTGCCTGGTCAATGTCCCCCTTCATCTCCGCTATGCCCCTCTTCCACAATGTCCCCCTTCATCTCCTATGCCATAGCGGAGATGAAGGGGGACATTGTGGAAGAGGGGCATAGCGGAGATGAAGGGGGACATTGTGGAAGAGGGGCATAGACTCTATGCCCCTCTTCCACAATGTCCCCCTTCATCTCCGCTATGCCCCTCTTCCACAATGTCCCCCTTCATCTCCTCTATGGCATAGGAGATGAAGGGGGACATTGTGGAAGAGGGGCATAGCGGAGATGAAGGGGCACATTGTGGAAGACGGGCATAGCGGAGATGAAGGGGGACATTGTGGAAGAGGGGCATAGAGTCTATGCCCCTCTTCCATAATGTCCCCCTTCATCTCCGCAATGCCCCCTTCATCTCCGCAATGCCCCCGTACCTCCATTCCCTGGTGGTCCAGCGGAGCGTCTTCGGATCTGTGCCTCTTCCGGCACAGATCCTCTTCACCCGAGCATGTCGGGCGAGCACATGGCGGTACTCGTACGAGTACCGCCATGTGCAGAGCAGAGCGATGCTCGAGCCGATCCGAGCATCGGCCGAGCACGCTCGCTCAACACTAGTGCTAACACAATGCCAAGGAGGAAAGACATCAGCAATGATTTTAGAGAAGCAATTGTTGCTACCCATCAATCTGGGAAGGGTTATAAGGCCATTTCCAAACAATTTAAAGTCCATTATTCCACAGTGAGAAAGATTATTTAGAAGTGGAAAACCTTCAAGACAGTTGCCAATCTTTCCAGGAGTGGACATTCCAGCAAATTCACCTGAAGGTTAGACCATGCAATGCTCAGAGAAACTGCAAAAAAAACAAGTTACATCTCAGACTCTACAGGCCTCAGTTAGCATGTTAAATGTTAAAGTTCAAAATTAGAAAAAGACTGAACTAGTATGGTTTGTTTGGGAGGGTTGCCAGGAGAAAGCCTCTTCTCTCTAAAAAGAACATGGCAGCACAGTTTAGGTTTGCAAGGTTGCATCTGAACAAACCATAAGACTTCTGGAACAATGTCCTTTGAACAGACAAGACCAAAGTGGAGATGTCTGGCCATAATGTACAGAGCCACGTCTGGTGAAAACTAAACACAGCAACACCAACACAAACACCTCATACCAACTCTCAAGCATGGTGGAGGAGGGATGATGATTTGGGCTTGTTTTGCAGCCACAGGACCTCGGAACCTTGCAGTCATTAAGTCGA
Organism: Rhinophrynus dorsalis; assembly: GCA_037306005.1. Lineage (NCBI taxonomy): Eukaryota > Metazoa > Chordata > Amphibia > Anura > Rhinophrynidae > Rhinophrynus > Rhinophrynus dorsalis. The sequence continues at coordinate 297,409,405 of CM074722.1, read as the reverse complement.
CCATGAACTACTATGTATACCATAGTATTCTAGAGTCAAATGTGAGGCCATCTGTCCAACAGCTATAGCTTGGCCAAAACTGGGTGAATCGACAGGACAATGATCTCAAGCACACCAGCAAATCTGCAACAGTATGGATAATAAAGAAAAGAATCAAGCTGTTGTAATGGTCTAGTCAAAGCCCATACCTCAACCCGATTAAAATGCTGTGGTTGGACCTTAAGAGAGATGTGCATAAACAAATGCCTGCAAACCTCAATGAACTAAAGCAACGTTGTAAAGAAGATTAGGCCAAAATTCCTCCACAATGATGTGAGAGACTGATAAAGTCATACAGAAAATGATTACTTCAAGTTATTGCTGCTAAAGGTTACTCTACAAGCTTTTGAATCATAAGTTTTTTACACATGGCTTCTCCATTTTGGCTTTATTTTTGTTAAATAAATAATTACACAGTGTAATATGTCATGTGTTGTTGTTCATCTGAGGTATTTATCTAATTTTTAGACCTGCTAAGGAAAAGATGCTTGTTTTTATGTCCTGATACGTAAAACCATAGAATTCAAAGAGGTTGTACTTTCTTTTTCACATGAGTGTAATTACGTATTGTTCTGCTGGCAGCATACAACCGTGTATTGTTCTGCTTGTGGCATAAAATGATGGCATACTGGGTCATCAACCTGCCCGAAAACATCTCTCTGAATATTCAATTAACTGAAATGTTGACTTTAAACCAATGAATGTTGCAAAGCAAGGTGTTGGATCTAAGGAGTTTAATCATTTGAGTGCCAGAGGGGTACACTATGCATGCTTAGCAATGTGTTGCCTAACCCTCTGGCAGTAAAAGGGTTAAATGTCCCATTTAAATCAATTCTAATCTTGGGAATTTTTTGGTCACCTATGGTGTCCTTTTCTTGGCCATAATTGATCCACTTTTCTTTATACATAAGGCACATTGATCATTATCTAACTGAGGAACTGTAGAGAAAACTACAATATGAGGGACAAATAACATTTCCTAAAGTTTCCATTGATTTAAAGTCACTTGAGCTTTGAATATTGATCTTGAAAGCTTTGTGGAGCTAATCATTGGAGACATGGCTAACAGTCAAAGAGTTAAATGCCCCATTTATATATGATGGGATATTTCCCCTTATAATGCAATTGGTTGTTTTTTCCCAGATTTGGTTAAGTTTGTGTTGGATACCCTCTGGCACTATGGTACAAATGACCCATTCGACAAGCTAAAGTGCAGTTCTGAAGCAAAGACACTGCACCATAACACCCTTAAATGTCATTAAATTAAAAATTGAAAGGGGGTTTTGAGCCCCTTGAATACTTAGGAGGTCTGGTAGTGTTTGTAGGAGTTTCAATTTGTGTGTACCATTGTCCTGTCCATAATAGTTATATTGAGAGTAGCTGATGTGCAGTGGCCATACACTAACTGAGCTACAAATAACTTATCAATTCTCGATTGGATTTAGGGCTATGTTCCATAACTTCGACGGAACATTTTGTTCTATCTAGTTTTGCCCATCCCAACTATTAATAAACTATCTAAAAGCACTGAAGAGGACATGCTACATTCCAGTGTTGATAGAATAGTGCAAGAAGATGTAGCAGCTAAACCAACTGCTCCATCTGATAGTAAAACAAACAAGCACAAAAACACCTGTCCTGTAAGTAGTAGTAAAGTGAAAATCCTTTAAAGGGGAAAGTTAAAAGAAATTGTCTAAGACCTCCAGAAGCCTAGAGGAATATAAACATAGTGGGGAAGAAGCTGTGGGTGATGCTGAGGATGACCTAATGACTGATGATTTAGATCTACAAAATATCAATCCAGCATTCCCCTCTTCTTCAGACAGAGATGAAGTTGAGAGTGAGAGAGATGATGATATGGCCAGAAAGTTAGCTGAAAGGAGAACTGTGCCTGTCTGTAAACTGTTTGAGAAAACAAATGGAAATTCTGACCCTGAACAAGCAAAGATGCCAAAAAATACAGTCATACTGTCAGCCATTATCAGCATCATCTCCATTAACAAGCCAAGTTCCACTCAGCCACACACACACTAATAGTGCTGAGTAATCATCAACAACACAGGTTATCAGCATCCACAGCCTTAGCTTTGAAGAATGTCTCTGAAGCTCTTGGAAATGAAGAAGATGTGACACCTATTACTAATACAATTTCAGCAACATCTAGCCCCAGTAGTAGTAGTAGCAGCCTCTCAGAAGCCCCACAGTCTATGAAGTCCACAGTATAGAGATATATCACTCAGGATCCAAAAGCATGTTGCTCCCTGTTGTCTGTGTAAGAAGCATGTGAGCGGGGGGGGGGGGGGGGAAGCAGGCTTACACCTAGGCATTTCCTCAGTGTATTCCCACCTGAAGCATAACCACACTTCTGACTGGGAGACACACCATCAACAGCTCACAAGTGCCACAACCAACAGAAGCTGCAGAAGTACTCCTTAGGGTTCCAGGGGCTCTGGGGTACATAATAGAAGTGCTGTTGTGTCAGATTTTCTGCTCCTGTTGCAGAGGAGTATGACTCTGAGTTTGCTTCTGGAGATGACAAGTCATAGTGGGCCTACACATACCACCACTATCCCCAACATGTCATGTCATTAAAGCATTAAAGTTAAAAGTCAAAACCTGCACAAAAATTATGCAAACATGTTAAGGTTTTCTGACACTCAGACCAGGGTATGAAGTAAAAACACAGTTTTATTGAAAATAAAACAATGCCCCTAGAGGCCAGTACAGAAATAGCAGTAATTGCAATACTAACAAAGTGAATGCACACAATGATAGTGATAGGTGCTATGAATGGATAGGGAATATTCCCCCAAAGGGTTAATAAATGCAATAGGTGAGATATAAACAAGATTGGCCAACACCCGGGATAACTAGCAGTCTCTGGAACACAGTCTCTCAGTAGCTGGATAGAAATAAGTAACTGCATTGAATACACTCTCAAGTTGGTATAGTAGCGCAACAAAGTTCAGAGCTGAGCCGATACCACCACCGTGGGCTACTGAGGAATGCTATTGCTACACTGTAGTGATCAGAACCAAAATCGCCCTTAACTGGAAAAGTAGTTACCCTGCGTGTGCCACTTGGATTGTGCCCTGACACCCCTTGGGTGCTATACTGATGGTGACTGCACAAGCTGTAGTAGAGCTGGCGCCCTCTGAAGTGCAATGGGAAATGTAACTTCAGCGTCTGTGGGCCGGAGCCCGAACACCCCTCTGGTGCCGTACCATATGATCACAGTGGGAGTGAACAGGCTACCAGAATACAAGCTCGGAGCAGACAAGGCTCTGAGGGTGAATGAGAGACATACAGAAGCACTCAGAGTAAAGGCTCAAGTCAGAAAACGTATGCTTGGCAAGATATATCGGAGGCACTAGACCGGAGACTACAGGCACTGCAAGGGTTAAGTGGTTCTGCACAGGAGCGAGCACCTTGGCAACCAGCAGAAGGCAAAGCAACCTCAGGCTACAGCTACTGACTAGTGAGAGGAACAGTGAGTCGCTTAAACGGTTCAGAATGTCGCCGGAGCGACCGGAATGATGCAGGAACACTGGAACAGCAGGCAGACCGGAACGGCAAACGGAACAGCAGGCAGAACCGGAATGGTAACTGGAACAGCAGGAAAGCCGGAATGGCAACCGGAACAGCAGGTGGAACCGGAACGGTAACTGGAACAGCAGGCAGGCCGGAATGGCAACCGGAACAGCAGGCAGAACCGGAACGGTAACTGGAACAGCAGGCAGGCCGGAATGAATCACAGAGCAGGGTCGTCAGCCAGAACCGGGTCAAGTCACGGAGCACGGTCATCATCCAGAGCCGGGTCAATTCACGGAGCAGGGTCGTCAGCCAGAGCCAGGTCAAATCACGGAGCAGGGTCGTCAGCCAGAACCGGGTCAAATCACGGAGCAGAAGCAGGAGAAGAGTCAGACTAGCCGGGTCGGTACACAGGAGACACAGGAATACGGCAACAAGGCGCAGCAACAGGAACACCACGAAAGGGCAACTGACAAGTGCCCAGGCTCCAGCATATAACGGCACATCCTGGGCGGGCCAATCAGTCTCCATCAATGCACAAGCAAATCAGGTCAGATTGACAGAAAGTCACGGGCACCGTGATAGTACCTCTCTCTCAAAGACCCCCTCCCCTGCTGGGGGTCTGGGTTTCTGCGGAAATTTAGAGTGAAAGTTGCGCAACAATCGTGGAGCATGGAGGTCCCTGTGGTCAACCCAAGAGCGCTCCTCAGGCCCACACCCTTTCCAGTGGACCAAATATTGCAACTTGCCTCTAAATATCCTGGAGTCAATGATGCTCTGAACTTCGTATTCCTCTTGGCCCTGCACCTCCACCGGCCCAGGAACCACCGGAGTGGTAGTATAGCGGATGCAAACCAAGGGCTTTAACAATGACACATGGAACACATTGTGAATACGCATAGTGTTAGGAAGTTCCAATGCGTATGCCACAGGATTGACTTTGCGAATAATCTTAGATGGCCCAATGAACCGGGGGGCCAGTTTGTTCGAGGGCACTTGTAAGTTGAGATTCCTGGAGGAAAGCCATACCCTGTCCCCAACCTGGAAGGAAACCGCTGGCAGCTGTCTGCGATTGGCATGTCGCTAATGTCTGTGGAAGGACTGACTGAGAGACCTTTGTACCTGTGCCCAAGTGGAGCGGAGCTGCTCCATGTGCTCATCCAGAGCCGGAATCTGTTGGGACTGAAATGTGTCTGGGAGTAGACATAAAGCAGCGTAAAAACTGCTCCAGTCCCTGATTGGCACGCTCGGCGGCTCTGTTGGTCTGGGGATGGTAGGCGGAGGAAAAGGACAATTGAATGCCCATCTGGCCACAGAATTCCCTCCAGAATCTCAACACGAATTGACTCCCCCGGTCGGAAACTATCACTCTAGGAACCCCGTGCAAGCGGAATACTTCTCTGGCAAAAATTAATGCCAACTCCTGGGCCGAGGGAAGACCAGAGAGGGGCACGAAGTGAGCCATTTTAGAGAACCTATCCACCACCATTAGGATAAATGTATAGCCCTTAGAACTAGGCAGCTCTCCCAAGAAATCTATAGAAATGTGGGACCAAGGACGGTCACCATTAGGAACCGGTTGGAGCAGTCCCACTGGGAGATGTCTAGGAGTTTTGGCACGGGCACAGGTGGTACAAGCAGCAGTAAATGCAGAGCAGTCGGCCTTCAGTGAAGGCCACCAGAATGTTCGAGATAATGACCATGCCAACTGATCTCTGCCAATGTGCCCAGCTGCCTTAGATGAGTGATAGGTCTCAAGTAATCTGGTACGGAAAGGCTCGTCCACAAAACACTCGCCAGTTGGGGTTTCCGGAGGTGCATGCCCTTGTGATGCCAAGATTTGCTCTCCCAGTGGTGAAGTGATGCTGGTACGAATAGTAGCCAGGATCCTATCTGGCTGAATAATGGGGACCGGGGCCTCATCCCTCTCAATGTCTGTGCAGAATTGTCTCGACAGGGCATCTGCCTTAATATTCTTGGACCCAGGCAGGTATGACACTATGAAATTAAATATGGACAGAAATAGAGCCCATCGGGCCTGGCGAGATGACAGCCTTTTAGCCTCGGATAAGTAAATCAAGTTCTTATGGTCCGTGAGGATTAATACTGGGGTCCTTGTGCCTTCCAGAAGATGTCGCCATTCTTTTAATGCCAAGATGATAGCCAATAACTCCCTATCACCAATTTCGTAATGGCTCTGGGCACTAGACGGTTTCTTGGAAAAGAATCCACACGGCCTCAGGTTACCCCCTTCCTTAGGGCGTTGGGAGAGAACTGCCCCTACCCCAAACTCGGAGGCATCAACCTCTAGTGTGAACGGCAGGGTGGGGTTAGGGTGGGATAATATCGGGGCGGATGCAAATGCCTTCTTGAGGGTTTCAAAGGCCATCTCAGCTGCCTTAGACCATTGAGAGGGATTCGCACCCTTATGCGTCAGGTCAGACAGAGGTTTAGTAATGGTAGAGAAGTTCTGAATACATTTTCTGTAACAGTTGGCAAAGCCTAGAAACCTTTGAATAGCTTTTAACCCCTTGGGTCGTGGCCAACGTAGGACTGCAGCCAACTTCTCTTGGTCCATGGCTATGCCATCCTTAGATATGACAAAACCCAAGAAGGGTACTTGGGAACAGTGAAATTCACATTTCTCTAGTTTGCAGAACAATTTGTTCTTGCGTAATCTGAGTAAAACTTCCGAAACATCCTGGATGTGTTGGGTTAAACTAGCAGAATGGATCAATATATCGTCCAGGTACACAACCACACAAGACTGTAACAAGTCACGGAGGATATCGTTAATGAACTCTTGGAATACGGCAGGTGCATTACATAACCCAAATGGCATAACAAGATATTCGTAGTGGCCTGACCTAGTATTGAATGCCGTCTTCCACTCATCACCAGCCCTTATTCTTATTAGGTTGTAGGCAGCACGAAGATCGAGTTTCATGAAGATAGAGGAGCCTTTCAACTTGTCAAATAATTCTGTGATGAGCGGAATGGGATAAGCATTTTTGGACATTAACTTATTGAGTCCACGGTAGTCAATACACGGTCGTAACTCGCCACTCTTCTTTTTCACGAAAAAGAACCCTGCACATGCCGGCGAGGATGATTTGCGAATAATCCCTCGTCTGAGGGCATCCTCAATGTATTCCTCCATAGCCCTAGTCTCCTCACAGGACAATGGGTATGTCCTACCCCTCAGTGGCACCACTCCCGGGGGCAGATCAATAGCGCAATCATATGCCAGATGCTGTGGCAATGCGCTGGTCTCACCCTTACTGAACACAACGCAGAACTCACTGTATTCGGCTGGCACAGAAGGAGAGGTACACATAATCTTGACAGGACGAGATAGACAATTACCAGAGCAATGGTTGGACCATGACTTAATTTCACGTTTCCCAGTCAAACTGGGGATTATGCAGCATTAACCAAGGGAACCCCAGAATGACCGCATGATGGGGTGAATGAATAATCTGAAAACGAACCTCCTCCTTATGGAGGGCCCCAACAGACATAACGAGTAGAGTAGTCTCCATGGTGACAAGAGCTGGTTCGAGAGGTCTGCCATCAATAGCCTCAATGGCTAGCGGAGTATCTCTTTTAGACAAAGGAATATTGTGTCTTTCCGCAAATGCCCGATCCATGAAATAGCCTGCTGCGCCAGAATCTACCAGTGCTAGTACCTCCACAGCTTGGTCGCCTAGGAGAAAACTCACCGGTGGGTTTCTTGTAATCAGGATCTGGGGACGATTGTACACCACCTAGGGCCTGTCCCCCAAGGTACCCTAGGTGTGTGCGTTTCCCGGACATACACTGCAAGTATTTAATAAATACCCCTTTTTACCACAATATAGGCATAACCCTTGTCTTTTGCGGTGGGCCCTCTCCTCCTTAGATAGCCTGGTAAAGCCAATCTGCATAGGCTCCCCTGTTTCAAGTGCCCGGTCAGGAGGAATGGGAGGAGAGGGTGGGTTAAAAGACCTCTCGTGCCCATAGGTCTTGGGACTCGCCCTTTTAGTCAATCGCCTCTCACGCATGCCGGTGTCGATGAGTATCACATAGTCTATATACTCATCTAGATCAGTAGGTACCTCCCTGGCAGCAATCTCATCCTTAATGGAGTCGGATAGGCCCTGTGCAAAGGCTGCCAGGAGTGCCTCATTATTCCAGGCTACTACTGCTGCTAGAATCCAAAATTCTATAGCATACTCCGCCACAGTGCGGTCGCCCATCTGTATTACCATCAATTTTTTTACCGCAGATATAGCTCTCCCAGGTAACTCAAATACTCTGCGAAACTGTTTGACAAATTCGATATAGCTTAGAGTACAAGGTTTAGCCTGCTCCCATAAAGGATTAGCCCATGCCAGGGCTTTGCCAGTTAATAGAGATATCATGAACCCCACCTTGCTACGGTCATTTGGGAAAGCATGGGGTGTAAGTTCTAGGAATATCTCTAGTTGATTCAGGAAACCTCTGCACAGTGTGGGTTCACCATCGTATCTTAACGGTAACGGCGGCGCCGCCGTAAAACTTCTAGAGGGTGCCAACAATTGCCCAGTATTATTGTCCGGTGTCATAACTGGGGGGACCACCGGATTTTGATTCGGTTTATCGAGGTGTACCGTACGTTCAAGCAAGGTTTGCATGGCCAGCGCCAATTGGTCTAGGCGTTGCTCGTGAACATCCATCCTCCAGTGGAGGTTCTGTGTATTACTGTCACTTTTCCCATCTGAGGTCATGGCCCTTTCGTACTGTTACGGTTTTCTGACACTCAGACCAGGGTATGAAGTAAAAACACAGTTTTATTGAAAATAAAACAATGCCCCTAGAGGCCAGTACAGAAATAGCAGTAATTGCAATACTGACAAAGTGAATGCACACAATGATAGTGATAGGTGCTATGAATGGATAGGGAATATTCCCCCAAAGGGTTAATAAATGCAATAGGTGAGATATAAACAAGATTGGCCAACACCCGGGATAACTAGCAGTCTCTGGAACACAGTCTCTCAGTAGCTGGATAGAAATAAGTAACTGCACTGAATACACTCTCAAGTTGGTATAGTAGCGTAACAAAGTCCAGAGCTGAGCCAGTACCACCACCGTGGGCTACAGAGGAATGCTATTGCCACGCTGTAGTGATCAGAACCAAAATTGCCCTTAACTGGAAAAGTAGTAACCCTGCATGTGCCACTTGGATTGTGCCCTGACACCCCTTGGGTGCTATACTGATGGTGACTGCACAAGCTGTAGTAGAGCCGGCGCCCTCTGAAGTGCAATGGGAAATGTAACTTCAGCGTCTGTGGGCCGGAGCCCGAACACCCCTCTGGTGCCGTACCAAATGATCACAGTGGGAGTGAACAGGCTACCAGAATACAAGCTCGGAGCAGACAAGGCTCTGAGGGTGAATGAGAGACACACAGAAGCACTCAGAGTAAAGGCTCAAGTCAGAAAACGTATGCTTGGCAAGATATATCGGAGGCACTAGACCGGAGACTACAGGCACTGCAAGGGTTAAGTGGTTCTGCACAGGAGCAAGCACCTTGGCAACCAGCAGAAGGCAAAGCAACCTCAGGCTACAGCTACTGACTAGTGAGAGGAACAGTGAGTCGCTTAAACAGTTCAGAATGTCGCCGGAGCGACCGGAATGATGCAGGAACACTGGAACAGCAGGCAGACCGGAACGGCAACCGGAACAGCAGGCAGAACCAGAATGGTAACTGGAACAGCAGGCAGGCCGGAATGGCAACCGGAACAGCAGGTGGAACCGGAACGGTAACTGGAACAGCAGGCAGGCCGGAATTGCAACCGGAACAGCAGGCAGAACCGGAACGGTAACTGGAACAGCAGGCAGGCCGGAATGAATCACAGAGCACGGTTGTCATCCAGAGCCGGGTCAATTCACGAATCAGGGTCGTCAGCCAGAGCCAGGTCAAATCACGGCGCAGAAGCAGGAGAAGAGTCAGACTAGCCGGGTCGGTACACAGGAGACACAGGAGTACGGTAACTAGGCGCAGCAACAGGAACACCACGAAAGGGCAACTGACAAGTGCCCAGGCTCCAGCATATAATGGCACATCCTGGGCGGGCCAATCAGTCTCCACCAATGCACAAGCAAATCAGGTCAGATTGACAGAAAGTCACGGGGACCGTGATAAAACGTATGCCTATGGAATATTAAACTTGCCAAAAAGTTGGAGGTTGACATGCTGCCCTTATTTTTTCTAAACAGAGGAGTTAAAAAACTGATGTCATGTGTTACACCCTGCTTGACTATCTCAAGTCGGAGTTAGTTTTCAAGGATGGTTGTGCCAGTGTTACTTAATCAGGAAGTTAATGATGTGGGCAAAAGACAAAGGCACTCAGCCTGCTAACAATTTTTTCAAGGTATATGTTGATGCAGGGCTCACAGTTTTTTCTTTCGCCTATTTATTTCTCCACTTCAGTCCTCAGAAGGAGTAAAATTGCTGTGGGTATTCTTGCAGTCATAGAAATCATAGGTGAAATATGGCAAAGTTCTGGTGGGAAATTTGTTGGTACTGGCGAAAAGGAGAATATTTTATGTATTGTCTATGAGTTAGAAGTTTCATGAAAAATGCAGGAAATCATTGTTTCTTTCTTTCTTTCTTTTTTTTAAGTCCTGCAGGAAATTACTCTGACTTTTTGCTCATCTCCACTTTTGATGTAGTGCTGTCACTGTAGTTGCCAAAGGACATTGTAACCATATTATCACCATTATTTTAATACTTGTGTGGCAGTCCAGATATATCATAATATATGCTAAAGAATATATTTATTTTTCTAACACAGGGGCAGTACTGAAATCATGGGATATGCATAAAGCAATGAACTCTGCCCATTTAACCCATTGAAGACAAGGATGTATGCAGTGCATTCTGAAGCAATGTGTACACTGCACTGTTCCTCAATGGGGTTAAAGCTTTGACAAGACAAAACAACTGGAATTGAATATACTGAATGTAGGGACAGGATTATGAACAGTATGCAAACTAATTCAGTGTATATTCTTCCATTACAGAAATGATAATTTTTCAACAGTGATTGAAGAGCTTTTACAATATTCCTTAGGTTTTCAGGTGTGAGTGAACCAGTTTGTTGCAGATGTATTGGTTTTTCAGTAAGAAATCCAGTAACTACACATGTTTTCCTGCATGGTAAGTTAACTCCTGTCTCAGGAATCAGGAAGCACCGTATCAGGTTCATGTTTGGATTAGCTTGTGTAATCTTGGATTTCAGTACACAGTGATAGGGCAAGGAAAACAATCAATTACTTTGATCATGAAAACTGCTTTGTCCACATTTGCATGAGTGGACTGAATAAAGAAACAACTATAACTTCAAGATCTATGAAACAAGTCAGGAAAATGGATTAGACTCCAGAACTCCAATTAATGCTTGTAGTTCCCAGTGGCATATTGATATCTATCAGCTCAAAGTTCCTGGTCAAAACTAGGCAGACAGGAACATCATCTGTTCTTAATTTACAGAGCTTATAAAATCTTGGAAGCAATAATTGACATCTGATTTTTTTTTCCTTTGGACAATATATTATTTATATTCCACTCCCTCTTGAAAGCCCTTGGCTGGAAGAGTAAAATAATTCAGTGGCACTGACTGCGGACTGAAGCAATGGACCCGGAGTAATCACTATATTAAATCATGTCTATTGTACTTAATATAAGTCAAATGGTTAGGTTTTCTATTCAAGAAAATGACTGCTTAATAACCCGTTCAGGTATCAAAGGTAATGAAAGCTAAACACATAAATGATGTGAAAAACAAAGGAAGAGCGTCCTTCTGGAAAAGCACAATAGGTAATGTATCCTACAAAGACACAAATCTACAGACTAAATAAAAGCAATCGGGAGGGACTTTAGAGAGAAGACTCTTATGATCCTGAAACTAGGAAATCCTCATAGAGCCTTATGACTGTACCATAAAGAACAAATAAAAATTCCTTAAATTCATACAGATTTTCCATAAAATACCCTGAGTTGTACACTTTTTTCTTCAGAAATGTCTATGCATAGAAACCCAGCTTATTTTCTGCCAAAAATTGACAGTTTTCATCTATGCCTGAAACATCCACTGGGATTCAGACTCGGTATGTATAGCTCTATAGCTGACATTTTGGTAGGAAAAGGTTGGTGAGGTCAGTATGTTTGGTTCTATTACTACTAGTTCAGTGGGACATGGTCAGAGTGTGAGTATGGCAAAGTGAGGACCTCCAGCTACTGCCAGATGGTGAGGAATGATGCAAATTGTAGTTTGCCAGCAGCTGGAAGTCATCATTTTGACCATTCCTTTGGCTACAGTGCAGTGGGGCAAGGCAGGAGGTCAGTACGTGTGAGTACGCATATGGCTACTGTGGGACCATGCTGGGTGTCTGTATGAATATGGCAGTAAAAAGCTAAAAAATTGCACTTTCCATGGGAAATCCTGCTAAAAGCAAAAAGCTCAGTTTTTGCACTTTTCTCTGAACATTTTTGACATTTGTGTGGTTCTATGGCTACCAGTACAGTGAGACAATGCTAGGAGGTCAGTATGTATATGGCAGTAAAAAGCTGAAAAATGGCACTTTTCATGGGAAATGCTACTGAAAGCAAAAATCTCAGTTTTTCACTTTCCTCTGAACATTTTGACCATCCCTACTTTACACCCCTCAAATGTTTCTCATTGCTTTGGTTACCTCTCTACCATTCATGCAAGAAGGCATGATAAAGAGTTGATAAAGTAGAGATGACATCTCCAATTATATCACTTCTCAGATTCCCATATTCTGTGTAGCAAATGCACTAAGAGTCATCCAACTTTGGAGATCTTAGTGCATAGGCTCCATAGACTGACACAGGAACTTTTAAGGGGATGTGCTGGCCACAGAAACTTTCTATGTAATGGGTATGGCCACAAGAATCAAAAAGCCGTTGGTCGATGACAGCCAGTTTATTTTCCAGTTAACATGCAGATTATTTAACCCTGTCTTGAACTTTTATGTTATAATCCATAAGTATTTTCTTAGCAAAACAACAGAAGGTAGACTCAAGTGAGGAGTGGGAGTGGTCTTGGAAGGGGCTAATGACACTTTTGCCTAGGGGAAACTGGAATGCAAATCCATCATGTATCATATTGTTGAATCTAGGGAATAATAAATAGGCATTAGTGTTGAGCGAGCACCCCGATGCTCGGGTGCTCTGACCGAGCACCGCCGGAGGCTCGAGTGCTCGGCCGAGCACCCGAGCCCCATTGATTTGAATGGGGCGACACGAGCATTACACCAGGCACCCCCTGCTCTGATGAGGGGAGGGTGCCTGGTCAATGCCCCCCTTCATCTCCACAATGTCCCCCTTCATCTCCACAATGTCCCCCTTCATCTCCGCTATGCCCCCTTCATCTCTGCAATGCCCCCTTCATCTCTGCAATGCCCCCTTCATCTCTGCAATGTCCCCCTTCATCTCTGCAATGCCCCTCTTCCACAATGTCCCCCTTCATCTCCGCAATGTCCCCCTTCATCTCTGCAATGCCCCCTTCATCTCTGCAATGCCCCCTTCATCTCTGCAATGTCCCCCTTCATCTCCGCTATGCCCCCTTCATCTCCACAATGCCCCTCTTCCACAATGTCCCCCTTCAACTCCGCAATGTCCCCCTTCATCTCTGCAATGCCCCCTTCATCTCTGCAATGCCCCCTTCATCTCTGCAATGTCCCCCTTCATCTCCGCTATGCCCCTTCATCTCCGCAATGTCCCCTTCATCTCTCCAATGTCCCCCTTCATCTCCGCTATGCCCCCTTCATCTCTGCAATGCCCCCTTCATCTCTGCAATGTCCCCCTTCATCTCCGCTATGCCCCCTTCATCTCTGCAATGCCCCCTTCATCTCTGCAATGTCCCCCTTCATCTCCGCTATGCCCCCTTCATCTCTGCAATGCCCCCTTCATCTCTGCAATGTCCCCCTTCATCTCCGCTATGCCCCCTTCATCTCCGCAATGCCCCCTTCATCTCTGCAATGTCCCCCTTCATCTCCGCTATGCCCCCTTCATCTCTGCAATGCCCCCTTCATCTCTGCAATGTCCCCCTTCATCTCCGCTATGCCCCCTTCATCTCTGCAATGCCCCCTTCATCTCTGCAATGTCCCCCTTCATCTCCGCTATGCCCCCTTCATCTCTGCAATGTCCCCCTTCATCTCCGCTATGCCCCCTTCATCTCTGCAATGCCCCCTTCATCTCTGCAATGTCCCCCTTCATCTCCGCTATGCCCCCTTCATCTCTGCAATGCCCCCTTCATCTCTGCAATGTCCCCCTTCATCTCCGCTATGCCCCCTTCATCTCTGCAATGCCCCCTTCATCTCTGCAATGTCCCCCTTCATCTCCGCTATGCCCCCTTCATCTCTGCAATGCCCCCTTCATCTCTGCAATGTCCCCCTTCATCTCCGCTATGCCCCCTTCATCTCTGCAATGTCCCCCTTCATCTCCGCTATGCCCCCTTCATCTCTGCTATGCCCCCTTCATCTCTGCAATGTCCCCCTTCATCTCCGCTATGCCCCCTTCATCTCCGCTATGCCCCCTTCATCTCTGCAATGCCCCCTTCATCTCTGCAATGTCCCCCCTCATCTCCGCTATGCCCCCTTCATCTCTGCAATGCCCCCTTCATCTCTGCAATGTCCCCCTTCATCTCCGCTATGCCCCCTTCATCTCTGCAATGCCCCCTTCATCTCTGCAATGTCCCCCTTCATCTCCGCTATGCCCCCTTCATCTCTGCAATGCCCCCTTCATCTCTGCAATGTCCCCCTTCATCTCCGCTATGCCCCCTTCATCTCTGCAATGCCCCCTTCATCTCCGCTATGCCCCCTTCATCTCTGCAATGCCCCCTTCATCTCTGCAATGTCCCCCTTCATCTCCGCTATGCCCCCTTCATCTCTGCAATGCCCCCTTCATCTCTGCAATGTCCCCCTTCATCTCCGCTATGCCCCCTTCATCTCTGCAATGTCCCCCTTCATCTCCGCTATGCCCCCTTCATCTCTGCAATGCCCCCTACCTCCAGTCCCTGGTGGTCCAGCGGAGCGTCTTCAGATCTGTGCCTCCTTCGGCACAGATCCCCGCCACCCGAACATGCCGGGCGAGCACATGGCGGTACTCGTACGAGTACCGCCATGTGCAGAGCAGAGCGATGCTCGAGCCGATCCGAGCATCGGCCGAGCATGCTCGCTCAACACTAATAGGCATCTTATTACTGAAGACCATGGCATAAATCTGTACTTTACAGCAAAAATGACCATTGCCATTTACATTGTGCAAGGAGTTTGATGTACTAAATACAAATAGAGAAATTCTGGAGAAAGCCAAGTGCAGCATAGGGGACTCTAAAAAAAATACTACTAGTTTAAACCCCTTAAAGCAGAACTATCAGTCATATAAAAGTGCCCCCCAATTAATTTTTACTATAGCGAATCCTTGCCATCTGCAAGCAGTCCTATTACTATCAATCAGTAGCTAGTGAGTGTTGGGGTGAGTGAGGAGGTTGTGGTGAAGGTGATGATAATTGTGATGAAACAGCTGGTGATGGGACTAGCGTGACTGTTGATCATCCTGCTGAGGTGGAAGGCGAAGTGATGATGATGAGCAGCCTGACTAGTGGTCAAGGGAGCCCAGAACATCCCCCTGACTCAGTGATTCTTCCTTCCCCTGGCATTGTATCTCTCTGACATTATTCTGAAAAAGGCACTAGGACAGGTTCCACTTGTCAACAATGATCATGGTCCTAGTTCTAGTGCTGACACTGAGACAGCAGCAACCGCATCTTCTGTCCCAGTCAGTGAAGGGGATTGTGGAAAAGAAGAAGAAAGATGTCATTCTTCTCCATCTTTCCCCTCCCTCTGAGGTCATGGGTGTGGGACTTAGGGCCCCCATATCAATATATCCACTGGTGACTTAGGGTTGTCTATGTTTTTTATTCAGGTTCAATTCCTAAGTCAGCAATTTTGAGATGCGTTAAGGGACTCTGCGCCCATAAATACCGGGTGCAGAATTTCATACTTTAAAGTGGGTCCCTTAATGTATCTTAGTGCTCACACATATAATTCAATGCCATATTTCATCATTTTGTAATGTTTTAATAGGAGCAAAAGGGTGCAAACTTAGCACAGAGGTATTTGTTTTTAGCCGGTATTTCTTCATTGCATGTAATTGGATTGCTTACCATGCTTGAAGAAATGCTGTCGGCTGTTATTTTGGCATCAGGGGTAATTGGATTGAGTCCTTACTGTGATAAGTGTTTTGATGATATTCATGATGTCTTGTTTTGCTTTGCATCAAGTAGGCTGGCACCCAAGCGTCCCTGAGCACCCACTAAAACTTGTGATAGGCCAAAAAAGAATTCCGGTCAGTGCATACATTGTTATACCTTTTGAATTCTATTTCTTGGCATCTTCCGCAAGGAGCATTGGCCCCAACAGCAATTCATCCGTGGGTTACTAGTTTTCGGATAACTATAGCATGTCTATGTGTGTGTGTGTGTGATTTTACTAATTTTCTATTGTATGTCTGTGGTTTTTACCATGCGTTATTTTTAGATATTTGTTAGTTGCTGTATTACCAGCAGAAAAGGCAGTCCTGTTTAATCATGTTAATAGCCAACACGTGCAATAGAATATGAAATATATGTGCTGTTCCATTACTTTTAATGGGTGCTAAAGTTGCACTTCCTGTGTGTTACTAAATGGTGCTATTTTTTCAGATCACTGGTAATATAATACCAGACTGTGACTTAAAACTGCCACCTTTAGTTGCATTTCCCCGATGGCCCTGATGGCCCTAATAGAATCGAGCCCCATATGTTTTGATACATAACTACTAATAAAATTGATGTATTTAATACAGAAATTCATTAGAGTTGGTACCAATGAACATGTTGGGTATTTTGGTATATAAGAACACTAAGGGATAGATTTAAAGGCAGGCGTTAGGCAAAAAAAAACACCAATGGGTGTTTTAACGTGTAGTAAGCCATTCAAAGGGTCATGTAATGAACTGCTAACAGCAGTTCATCAAGCAATATGGCCACTACACTAACGTGTTTTGGCCCATGTGAAAAAAAAAACGCTCCAATTTGCCATTTAAAGGACTGCGTTAGCTGAAAAACATCTGATAAGGGACTCACTTACCACATAAAACTTAAGACCGAGTTTGTTTAGCCGTAAAGTCCCTTATATGATCTTTTGGCAGCTAATGCAGCTATTAACTAGCAAAAAAAAAAAAAAACAAAGTCCTCAGTGGATGTATTGATATGGGGCCCTAAGCCCCACATCAATATATCCAAAGTGCCTAAAACATGTCCAAAGTTAGTAGGATTAACCCTATGAGTGCCAGTGGGATATAATTACCCCACTGGCATTCATAGGGTTAACCCGACTAAGTAAAGCAACATCACATTAACACTTACCATTAACCCTGATGTCCAGTGACGTCCACAGCTTTCTGGTCATCTTTTGTCCTTCTCTTCAGTCTTCTCATCCTTCTGTCTTCTTTCTTCTATCTTTCTCCTTCTCTTCTGTCTTTTCTTCTGATTCTTCTGTCTGTAAAAGAAAAGATTAAATACCAAGCATTAATTAATACATTGTTTAACCCTTTGAGTGGCAACTCTGCCACTCAAAGGGTTAAATAGTACTGTACCATGAATATTCCTACAATAACTGCTATTTAATGCCCAAAAGTATGAACATACAAAGAAAAAATAGTATCCATATACACAGAAATCAATGTCATCCATTAATGCTAAGTAAATGCACTTAGCTAAATTCTTCATGTCTCTGCCACTATGGGCAAGATAACTTCCATTTCCCTCACAGACTGGTATTGTCCCAACCAATCAATTTAAAAAATAGCTGCTGTGAGGGATATCGAAGTGAGCCTGCCCATATATAAAGGCAGGCTCACCTCCAATGCCCTCAGTGTGCTACAGGCATCAGCCCGTACAGCACTGAAGAGGGACCAGTGTTTGACATCTGTGTCTCCTCTGCCACCGCCCTCATGGCTGCTCCAAGTGGTGGAGACATGAAGAATTTAGCTAAGTGCATTTACTTAGCATTAATGGATGGCATTGATTTCTGTGTATATGGATACTGTTTTTTCTTTGCATGTTTATACTTTTGGGCATTAAATAGTGGCAGTTATTGTGGGAAAATTCATGGAGCATTACTATTTAACCCTTTGTGTGGCAGTGAGGTACGCAACGCATTGCTTTGCAATGAGTTGAGTACCCCTCTGCCACTCAAAGGGTTAAACAATGTGTTCGTTCATGCTTGGTATTTCATCTTTTCTTTTCTTTTCTTTTACAGACAGAAGAATCAGAAGAAAGAAGACTGAAGAGATGGCAGAAGATAGAAGAAAGAAGAGAAGTTGGGGCGTTCCCAACTGTGGATGGTGATGGATGTGTGAGCTCCTAGGCCCAGATACCCCTTTATGTAGGATATTCACTCTTTCATCTGCCCCAATTCCTCCTTTTCTAGGGTCGTTTAATGCCTAATAGATGGAAGAAGAAGCTGGTGTTCAAAGACTAGATGCCTATTTCTACAGGTCCCCTGACACCATTTCTACACAGGACGACACACCAGACCGAAGCGTCTAGTACTACTCCCATTAAGTGCCCTAACACTGAGGCGACTGCTCAGTACATGCTTTCCGATACCAAGATGGCATCTCACCCTACTATCACCCTCTCTTGAAGACTTTAACCACCAAAGATGATTTGAAGTCCCTTGAAGGGGAGATCAAAGCCTCCTTCCATGCCGCAATCTCTGATCCCTGTCAAGATCTCCATTCACTCTCCACTCGCCTGGAAACCCTACTCGGGTCAGAGATCCAAGTCTTCCAAGACATCTCCCCTCATACCCTGTATCTTAGAAAGCAATTAAAACCACACACTGAGCATCTCAGATCCCTAGGCATAAAATATTAATGGGGCTTCCCTTTCAGCCTCTCAGCCCAGCACAATAACATTTAAGCTGCGCTTAAAGATGTTACTGAAGTTTCAGAATTTTGTGCGACTCTCAATTTATCTGTATCTGTACCCACCCCATCTATGTCTTCTCCTGGCCGCCACCTATTTCCAACTTTAGAGAAAAATCAACGTCTCCACTGGCATTTGGTCGCAGTGTCACCCAAGAATAATAAGAAAAGGGACGGTCAGGACTCCTTGCCACTAGAGACTTTGCAGCTGTGGTGATTACACGTTCCACTTTATTACAATATTCTGTCTTCTATTATTATTGATTGTTATATTATTTGTTCTCACTGATTCTCACTGATTCTGTTAGTATTACTTTGTTGCTTAAACATTTCTTATCCCACACATGTGGGCTTGATAATGTTGTACCCCTGGTCTGCCGTGCCACTGTGTTACCTGCTTCTATTTTCCTATATCTTGTCCCTCTTCCTTCTCCTTTTCTCCTTTTTTTTTCCTACTTTTCTCTCTTCCATTGCATGGTGGTGTGGCAGAACAGGCGTCTTCATATATTAGCACTTATTGTTTCTTATACCTAGGCTGACCATACCTCACCTTTAAAAAGGGACACACATGAAAAGTGCATACTACAGGGTTGCTTTGGTTTGGTTCACTCCTGAAATATGCTATTTCCTACGTGTCCCTTTTTAAAGGTGAGGTATGGTCAGCCTACTCCTTACAATCAACTACAGGTCCACCAAGGACTCGAATCGCTTCTATGTCTTTACTTAAAGTATCTGTGCATTCTACTGTGCGTTTGGGACATGGGGGACCTATTTCAATCAGATATACCTCTCCTGCTAGGCAGGGGCAGGGTTTTAGAACAACTTATGTCAGATTTCTAACTCCATACCCTGTGAGTACTAGGTTTGCCTCGTGCACCCTGCGCTCACTGGGATGTGCCAGATAACACTTCCAACTTAGTGTTTCTGACAATGTCCATTTTGATCTCCAAGTTTCTTATATTATTAGATATTTTATTGCTTTGATACAAGTGACTCCTGCTCCACCGCTCTATCTTTAGGGGTGGCTTTGGCGGCCTTCCGCGCAGCGCCATGGGTCACTTGTCTTGGTGGCTCCGGGTGTCGCGAGCAGGGTCGTCGAGTCTCTCTGTTTGAGTTACTTTGCCCTCATTCTTCCCATATAATTTGGTTATCCCCAGATTCCCTTGTTTGACTACCATTCTACACCACCCTTCTACACAGTTTGATATGTGTGTGCAATGTGTAGTAGCAACTGAAATTCTTTCTTAACCCATTCTGATATGCCTAATGTAACATTGCATGCTTATTTCTACTGTTCCTATATGATTACGTTCTATGCACTATAGCTTCATGATTCGACCCATTGATTTCCTCCTGCCCCTCTTCTTATTCTTTCCCCACCTTCTAAGTTTCTCATGGATATCTGTTTCCCTGCCCTCTGTTTCATTTCTCGAGGTATGCTGGGGTTATTCTACCTGCCTCGCACCTCTTCACCCCCTTTCATGATTGAATGCACCCTGTTGCTCTCCTCTCTAGCTCCTCTCTGGAGCTCTCATCTCCTTTATCCTCTTCACGGCCCCTTACCGCTCTTGTTCGGTGCATCTGCTCCCTTTTGCTCTCTGCAGAAGGAGCAAGCACAGCGGAATCTCTGAAATGATCTCTTTCTCTGTTTTTTTCTCTGTTTTCTTTTTTTACTTTCATTATTTTTCCTCTCTATTTTCTAGAGCCCTTGTACCCCACTCCTCCCCTCTCCCTCCTCCCCTTTCCTGTTTGTCTTCCTTGCCCCGCATAGACTCCACTCTCAAATTACTAGTGTCCCCTATTTGGCCCTTATACATATCTACTATGGTGGGCAAGCTGGGGATAGAGCCTAAACTTCAGCCTCTTGCCCACACCCTACTCCACCTTTTACCCCCCTGGTTCACAATATTACTGCAAGTCTTCCAGTTTTGGAACAATGGCAATACATGCCCTTAAAGTCACATCGTATAACATTAACGGCTTTAACAGCCCTCAGAAACGTTCCATGATCCATGTTTTTGCAAGAAACGCATTGAGCTAGGCTGCATCACCCCAAGTTAGCCACCAAACGTTTTCCTCATGTGTGGTCTGCTTCTTCTCTTGAGAAAACAAGGGGTGTCTCAACCTTGATGAGACGTGACGTTCCATGGCTTCATAAAGATACTTTTGCTGATGACAGTGGCCACTTCCTTTTCCTTAAAGGCATCCTGGCCAATACGCCTTATACCCTGGCCAATATCTACACTCCTAATATGTCTCAACTGAAGTTTTTTAGGTCCACTCTTTCTCGCCTTGCTACCTTTGCGGAAGGCTTCCTAATTATCGGTGGAGACTTTAACATCGGCTTAGACCCTTCCCTTGACTTCCCCCCCCCCCAAACAACTTCATCTTCAACTGCCAGCCACAAAATTGACCAGCTTCTCAAAAATCTCTTGGTCATAGATGTCTGGCGAGCTCTGAACCCTGAGGTTAAAGACTACACTTTCTTTTCTCACCCGCACTCTTCTTATTCTCGCTTGGACTACCTCTTTATGAGCCAAGCCAAACTCTGCAGTACACAGAATTGACATCGGCAATATCTCCCTATCAGACCTGTTTCTCTATCTCTTTTAGTTTCTTCTTCCACTTCTCCTCCTCGTCCATGGTGGCTCAATGATTGTCTCCTTTCCGATCCTTTGATTGTTTCTCGCCTCAAAAACGATCTCAACCAATACTTCTCCACCAACGATGTCTGTGATGTCTCCCAGACGACCATATCGGAGACTCATAAATGCTTTATTCGGGGTTCATTCATCTCTGCTTCTAGCAGGTGTAATAAACTGAGGCTCAAACATCTCGACTCCCTTCAGTCCTCTATCAAACATCTAGAGTCCCTGCACAAATTTTCTTTGTCTCCTTCTATTCTACGCAAATTACAATCTCTTCGCAAAAAAACTCTCAGCCCTTCTCCAGTCCCAAACCCTCAAATCGCATACATGGTACCGCTATCAGCATTACCTTTCTGTAAATAAATGTGGAAAGCTTTTAGCCACTCTTATACGCCGAGATAGAGTTAAGTCCCATGTGCATACACTTACGACAGCATCTGATTACTCCCTATTCTCGTATGACCAGATTGCAGAATCTTTTTGGTCTTTTTATGAACCCTTATACAACATTCATGCTTCTACGAGATCTTCTCCCGACTTGCACATACTGATGCTTGATTTTCTACTTCACGCGAATATCCCACGTCTCCCTGACTCTGATGTATCCTCTTTAGAGACCCCGATCACTCGTGCAGAGATTCTCACCACTTTGAAATCCACGCTGAAGGGAAAATGTCCAGGACCTGATGGCCTAACAACACTGTATTAAAACAGTTTTCTTGATCAGTTGTTACCCCAGTTGGAACGCACTTTTAACTCTGTTCTGAATGGCGTCCCTTGATCTACATCCACATTAATGGCTCATATTACCGTGCTCCCTAAACTGGGGAAAGATTCCACTTTGTGCGGCAGTTACAGACCGATATCCTTATTGAACTCTGATCTTAAACTGTTTGCTAAAGTCCTAGCAACACGACTTCGGCCCTATTTACCGATCGTGATAGCCCCAGATCAATCTGGGTTTGTCCGAGGGCATGAATCCAGGGATAACATAATTAAAGCTATCTTTTTGATTCACTCCTCCTTCCTATCTTCTTCTCCCTCTCTACTGCTTTCTCTCGATACAGAGAAGGCCTTTGACCGAGTGAATTGGGATTTCATGGATACGGTTCTCCGGTGGATTGGTCTAGGCCCTCAATTCCTTGTAGCGATCCTCTCTCTTTATTCTGAGCCTCAAGAGCGTATCTTGGTCAACTGCCTTCTCTCGTCCCCCTTTAATGTTACTAACGGAATTCGATAAGGCTGTCCTCTATGCCCTATTCTTTTTATTAGACTTGTGCGAACTGATTCAGAGACATTCGGATTTCGTCGAAAATGGGGTCATTCAGAGACATTCGACCAATCCGAAACTCAAGGGTCATTCGGCAAAAATGATCCGACTCTGAACAGCCCAGGACCAAAATTCGTCGAAACTTTCGGAAGTTTCGGCATTTGACAAATTTCCAAAAGTTTTTTGTAATTCCTGAACGCGCTCAATTACTTTCCCTCCATAATTTTCCCTCCATGTCTCTAGTCCAATTCCATTCTCCGTTTCATGCACTACTTCCCTCTTTTGTCTGTATTCCAATAGCCTTCTTCGTTTCATGATGGGGGTTGGACTAATGACACAGTCACACAGGCAGACAGCCTGCATTTCCTCATTGCGTTGTTGGAGCTCAGAGAGAGAAGAAGAGATTAGAGAGTGTCCAGTTGTTGTGTAGGCAGGCAGGTAGCATTAGGCTAGGCATAGGTAGGCAGCCAGCATTAGTTCCAGTTATTGCCACTGCAAGAGCGAGTGATATTTGTTCAAGTGCAAAATATAAAAAAATTTTAGGTATTTGTTTGAATAATTTTCAATGTCACATCAACCAGTCTGACAGTCCTATAGGCAGGCAGCGTGCCTTTTCACCACCGCAAGGGAGAACCACATGTGTTGGTTTTAGTAAAAATATAAAAAATACAAGTGATTTGTATGAATAATCTTCAGCGTCACACTGCCATTGTCAAAGTTGTATAGGCAGGCACGGTGCCTTTTAGCCACCGCAAGGGAGAGTCATATGTGTTGATTTTATTAAAAATATAAAAAATACAAGTGATTTGTATGAATAATCTTCAGCGTCACACTGCCAGTGTCACAGTTGTATGGGCAGGCATGGTGCCTTTTAGCCACCGCAAGGGAGAGTCACCTGTGTTGGTTTTATTAAAAACATACAAAATACAAGTGATTTGTCTGAATAATCTTCAGAGTCACACTGCCAGTGTCACAGTTGTATAGGAAACAGGGTGCCTCTTAGCCACCACAAGAGAGAGTCGCCTGTGTTTGTTTTATTAAAATTATTCCTAATACAAGTTATTTGTTTGAATAATCTTCAGCGTCACACTGCCAGTGTCACAGTTGTATAGGCAGGCAGCGTGCCTTTTCGCCACCGGAAGGGAGAGTCGCCTGTGTTTGTTTTATTACAATTATTCATAATACAAGTTATTTGAATAATCTTCAGCGTCACACTGCCAGTGTCATAGCTGTATAGGCAGGCAGGGTGCCTTTTCGCCACCTCAAGGGAGAGTCACCTGTGTTGGTTTTATTAAAAATATTCATAATACAAGTTATTTGTTTGAATAATTTTCAGCGTCACACTGCCAGTGACACAGTTGTTGTGTGGGTAGGTTTTAAAGTTGTAAAACTATAATCGTTCTCTACCTACCTTTACGTAATGGATTTGAGTCCTAGTGAACAACCTGTTGTTCCTCGTCCTGGTACCAGCTGCCGTGACCCAGCAACCACCAACATCACCACAGTGCAGTTGCTTTCAAGCAGAGCTAGCAGCAGCAGGCGGGGAAAGAAGAGTACTTTGATTAGTACTAGTCAGACTCAGCAGCAGCAGTCCAAAACAAAAACTAGAAAGAAGAAGGGAACTGCTGGTCCTTCTACCTCTACTAGCAGGGTAGAGAGTTCCAGTTCCTCCTCTAAGACCATAAAGCAGCCGTCACCCGTCTCTTGCCAGCTGTTTCGTGATGATCCCCCCAGAACCACCTGCACAATGACTATTGCCACTGCCAGTTCCGTCACCACTTCTGCTACAACCAGTTCTATAAACCTGGGGACACCTAGCTTGTTGAACATGAACACTACTGGTGGGAAACTGCGGGCAGTATCAACGCGGGAGTTTTACAGCGAACGTTCGAGTAAGCAACCCAAACTTGAATTATTAGAGTACTTTGAGAAAATTTCTCCTGCCGTCACTGTCACTGACACTGAGAGCATATTGTCTCCAAAAAAGGTTATTGAGGGAGATAATTTACCATTTCCTGGTAGCCACCAGGCAGAAGAGGGAATTCATCAGCTCTCCCCAAAATCTGCTGCTGATGATTTTTCTTCCTGTCCAAACCTACAAGAGGTGGAAGAAGAATATGAGGGACCAAGGCCTTCTAAGCTTGATTTTTCCACTGAGCATGATTTTTCCACTGACCTTGATTATTCTCCTGAGCTCCATTTTTCCACTGCTGCCCATAGTACTCCTCCTGTTTCTCCAGCTACAATTCTGTCTTCTGTTGATGAAAACTCACCACCTGACTCTCCAGTTCCAAATGAGTCTCCCAAGCAGGTAGTAGCTGCTAGTGTCTCTGCCACCAGTGTTACTCCACCCTCCTCCAATCCCAGTCCCGACATCCCTGCTGCTATCTTTGGGTCTACTAGTAACCCTGTAAAGGTATGTAGAAAAAAAAAGCATAGTGAGGTTGCTTCAGCATGTGAAGATGAAGAAAGTGTCACCTCAGTTTCTTCTTCACCACCTTCCAAAGTCATCGTCGCTTCAAAGCGTGGGACCATTTTGTGACACTTGGCGATGGCCGGCTAGCAAAATGTAAATTGTGTGGCAGGGAAGTCAGCCGTGGGAGGGTGTTGGGTCATCTTTCCACCTCTGGGATGAACCAACACCTGAACCACTACCACAAGTCAGTGCTGATGAGTGCAGAACGTGGTAGCACTACTACATTTACCAGTGTAACACTCACCACCAGTAGGCAGGAAAAAGGGCAGGGAGATCATGCCACATCTGGTCCTAGTAAAAGCAGTAGACAGTCACAGCCTTCCCAAAGTCAATACAGGCCACACTGGAAGATTTTGGTGGGTTTAATTCCAAGGGGATGTGCAGACAGCAGTCCAGGAAAATTACATGCCTCATTGCACAGCTCATAGCCGTTGGGTGTGCAACTTTCAGTTTGGTGGACGGGGAGCCCTTCCGTCAACTTATGGAGGTTGTTGCACCCCGATATAAAATTCCATCCCGCACCACATTTAGTAGAACTATAGTGCCCTCAATGTACCAGTCATGCGTTGGTCTTTTGATGGAACTGCTAGGAAAGGCTGGTGGCCAGTCAGTGCACTTTACCACTGACTTATGGAGTGCTCCAAGTGGCCAGCATGGCTTCCTGTCATTGACGGCACATTGGTGGCAGCCCAATGTGTTGCAAGACACACTGATAGCAACAACAAGTTCAGGTTCAGTAGCCAAGCAGGCAGGGCACTGCTCTTTTCTCCTCCATGCTGAGGTAATGGATCAGCAGTACACCTCAGATAACATTCACAAAGCACTGCAAAACATGGTGGCACAATGGCTAGAGGAGCAGGCAGGCACACAGGTGCAAATGGGGTTTGTGGTTACTGATGGTGCAGCTAACATGATCAAGGCTCTCGGGATGGCAGATTTGTGGGTGTGCGCTGCTCAGCGCATGTTCTGCATCTAGTAGTGAAGGCTGTTCTTGAGGATGGCAGTAACACTGGAAGGTTGTCAACACTTCTGGAGTCGTACCGAAAAATTTCTGGCCACTTCCATTGGAGCGTCAAAGATAGCCAGCTACTCAGGGAGGAACAGAAAAAGGCAGACCTCCCAGAGCACCGCCTAAAACAAGATGTTGGGACCAGGTGGAACTCCACCTTAGATATTCTAGAGTGTATCATGGAGCAGAAAAAGGCAATTCATGCACTGTCATGTCACCATTTCATTGGCAGTAGCAGAACACTGGGCAGGGCTGACTGGGCCCTGATGGAACAGGTAGTGACAGTCCTTACACCTTTCCGTGCTTTGACGGAACTTTTGAGCAAAGAGAATGCTAGTCTGGCAGAAGTCGTTCCCCTCTTCACGCACCTCTCTTTAAAATTGGATGATTTCCTTTCCCATAGGGAACGCTTGCCTTGGGCTGAGGGTAATATACTTCCAGATGTTGCTGCCCTTCTAACGAGGTTGAAGAAGGAACTTACTTGACGCATGGAAGAGCGCATGGACAATTGTCCCGAGTTAATGCTTGCCACAATTTGTGATCCTCGAATCAAAGGCAAGTTGACACTTCATTCCAATTCTGTCAGTCTCTGAGAAGGGTTAAGTGAGGTGATGATTTAGCACAAGATTAACCCCTTAATGACCGGCCTCGCGCGCACGCACCCTGCACTTAACGACGGATTTTTCTTCTTCTTCATTCTAGTGAATGACTTCAGGGACTTACCAGGTACGTCCTCTGTCACTAAGTGACAGTTTTTGCGGGACGTACCTGGTAAGACACTTGTCGCAATGGGGTTAATGTATTTTCAATACACAAATTAGTTTAGACACACATACTGCAGTTTAAACAATCATTGATGTTTATTCTTGATGTAGTATGAAACACTACAATGTATATACACATAGACTTATCTGATATGAGGGGAAATCAGGATAGGAAAACGAGAGAGAGGAATTTGGGTACTAAAGAGGGACAGTAGGGTAAGAGGCTGGTACCAGAAAATGAAACCTTAACCTTTACCCATGTACTAACATAGAATGTGACATGTAGTTTGTCCATGTTCGAGTCAACCACTTATGTGAGTAGGATGTGACAGGCATGGGTTTTCGATGTTCGAGCATATGCTAAATTGAATGACAGGCATGGGTTTTCGATGTTCGAGCATATGCTATATTGAATGACAGGCATGGGTTCTCGATGTTTGACGTTTGCATTGTGACTGGCATCCTATGCTGGAGTAGAGGTGACATGCACAGACTGGCAATGTACGACAATGACCGTTTTTGGGATGGATCTTTTTCTAAATGCACACCCTGTCTGCAAAGAATGATAGCAGCATGCACGGAGGCGCACTGCTATAATTTAACCCATGTTAAATTCGGCCGAATAATTCTGAATGAACCATAATTTCGTTCAAATCGAATAGGCCCGGTCCGAAATTAGGATCATCCGAATTAGAAAAAAAAAATTAGTCCGAATTCGAAGTAAATCGAAAATTTTGCCCGTGCACAAGTCTACTTTTTATCTTAACCCTGGAACCTCTCTTAGCTTCTATTTGTGCCCACCCTGATATTCAAGGCATTTCCTTAGGATCTGGCTCTGCTACTTCTCTTCCGGCTATGTCTAATCTTCTGGAGGCTTACGGGACTCTCTCTGGCATGAAGTCTGAGATCCTACCCTTGACGGCCCCACTCCAAGCATACATAGAAGCCTCTCACCCATTCCCGTGGGTTTTGGTTTCTATCAAATCATTGGGGATCCTCTTAACACCTCTTGTATCAGATCTTATACCCCATAATTTAGACCTACTCATTTCTACCATTAAACAGGATATCTTGTCTTGGACAAGTGTTTATATATCCTGGATCGGACGTGTCAATTTAGTGAAAATGGTTCTTCTTCCAAAAATTCTCTTTCATCTTCGGTCCTTGCCTCTTTCTGTCTCCCCATCTTATCTTAGCCACTTACAATCATTAGTCACCTCATTCATTTGGAAAGGTAAACGCCCTAGAATACGTTTAGCAATTTTAACTCGTACTCAGCTCTTAGGTGGTCTTGGCCTTCCTGATCTTGTCAGATATAACCATGCCATCTCCTTAATCACATTGCTATATTTAGTGCATGCTCCTCCGCTCAAAGATTGGGCGTGGCAGCTAGGTTCTCTTTTTTCCCGTGTCATTCCATAACAGCTCCTGTGGTCCACATTTACTAATATACCATCTTCTATTCTAGTCCACCCGATTTTAAGCCACTTATTTTGAGTTTGGCGCTGCTGTTCCAAATGTTACTCTCTCAGCCCTTCTCCATCTCCTCTCTGCTCCTTGATAGGCAATCTAGATTTTACTCCTGGCCTACATGGACTTGCGTACGTTGCTTGGTCTCGGTCGGGATTTTCAGATCTTGACCATCTCATCCCAGACTCAGAGATACCCTTTTTCCAATTCTTCTGCTCTGCCTACCACTTACCTTCTATGGAAAAATGGAGATACCTACAAGAATGACATTTTCTATCTTCACCCCCCTCTCCGGTCATATCTGTCTAGAAACCTTACACCCTTTGAAAAACTACTTGTTCTAGACTCTCCTAATTCCAGAGGGATTGCAAAACTTTACACCATGTTAATGGATGCTGATGAGCCCAACTCCAGATTGTTTCTTCTCAACAGCAAAAAGGCGTGTGAATCTGAATTGGGAATTTCGCTTACCAACAACCAATGGCTCCAAGCCTTCAAGTTGAATTGGATTCATGTCAAAAATACTAGATTTCGTGAAACCAATTATAAATGATTGACTCAATTGTACAGGTCACTTCTACTGATCTCCCAGTTCGGGCGATCTTCTGCTTCTTCTGCTTTCTATTGGAGCTGTGGAGCCCCATCAGCATCCCTGGCTCATATCTGGTGGTCCTGCCCTTCGATCTGTTCTTTCTGGGCTGTTATCACCTCCCAGATTAGCACCCTTTTAGGTCATACTTTCACTATATATCCCCAATTTCTCCTCTCCTGAGAGGAGCAGACTCTACCCACCCTTCTCCATCGCCTCATCTTCCAAGCTGGTCCTTACTGTCATCAGCAGTGAGGATATGTATCCCCCAATTATGGCATAACCAGAGACCCAGAATGTGTCGGACTGGAGGCGAGAGATGTCTCACCTGCTGGAAATGGAGCATTTGCACTATTACTCCCTAAATCGGAAATCTGTGTTTCATGATCGTTATGATACTTGGCTGCATTTCTTTTCTTCTATTGTCTCAACTGATCCTCCTACACTTGCCTCCGATTCCTCGTAGTTGTGCTCTGCTCATTCATAATCTACCACAGTCTCCTTATGACCCATTTCCCCCCACATTCCCTCTCCTCCTCCTGATGTTTCCCCCTCTGTTTACCACATTTGTTCAGCTGCTTCCCCTGTGCGTTTCCCCACCTTCCGCCCTTACCCGACCTCTCATCTCCCCTTTTCTTCTCTTGTTTCTTTCTTTCCTCCTTTCTCCTTCTAATACCTTTTTGTTTTTGTTATGTTTGCTTTCCCTTTGCTATTCTCTCATCTTTCACCTTATCCACATATCAGATACTACCTCAACTATGGATGTTATCCTCATTGAGCCTTTCTATGCTCATCCAAAAGTCTCTATTACTCTATAAATGATGTAAATTTATGCCCATATTTGGACCTTCCATTGTATAATCTTTGTGTATTTGATGACATAGTTCTGTACTCTACAGGTATTCATATCTTTACCTTGCTGTAATTTACTTTCTTCAATAAAACTTGTTTAAAAAAAAAAAAAAAAAAGAAAGAAAGAAGGACAGTGGATGCCAGGTAAATGTAACATGGATCAGTTAACGATTGGTGCTTGGTAGTATGTCAGGCTCCGATAGTTAATTGTTTTTTAATGTTAAGTTCCCAATATCGCTGCTCTTAGCAGCGTTTTGGGAACTTAACTCACAAAACGGACATTCAGCCACAAGACTGTTTTTGTGGCTTAATGTCCTGTTTTTAGCTGGTAGGGCTTTTGAATACCATGTTAGACATGTTAGTTTAACAGAAGGTATTCACTTTGGCCCTACCGGCTATTTTAACGCCTGCCTTTCAATCAACCCCTAAGACTTCCTGATTTGATCCTCCCCTTTCCTTCTAAAGGACAACAAAAATCCTGATGACCATTATGAATATTGCTTTTTTACATTTACTCATAAGACAACATCTTCAATCACTCCTGTATGTCAGGTCCAGAGGGATAGACATGGCCTTGCTGGCAGGACTACTGGACCTCAACTCCGCCCACTGAAACTTGTACATTGTATATAGTCTGAAGTCCAGATGCTTTTCTTGCAACTAGTGTACATAACACCCTGTTGAAGTGGCCCACTCTCCTGAACCAGTACCAGACTTGGTTCCACATTCTGCCTTGTTCTGTTGATAGTCACAGAACCATGAATAAAATGTCTGACACCCACCCATGTTCCATGGCATACTAATAATCAAAGTATCACACATACACTGTCTGGTAGTCACAAAAAACACAAACACACACAGGTATGCAAACATATACACACAAAAACTGCAAACTCTGTTAAGAGGACCCCACTCTCCTGTACCAGTATCAGACTGAAACTTAAAGGTCCCACAGAATGCATGCCCAGCCATGTTCTATTGATAATAACAGAACCATGCATGTATGTCTGACACCCTAGCCATGTTCCACTGCACAATGATAGTCACAGTACCACACATACACTGTCTGAAACCCCATCCTTGTTCTACTGTCCACTGGTAGACACAAAGCCTCACACACAAAGTGATACAGCAACTTTGTTCTACTGTACACTGGTATTCACAATCACAGAGCCACACATACACTGTCATGCACACCAGCCTTGTTCCACTGTCTACTTGTAGTCACTGAGCCACACATACACATCTTACACCCCAAACTTGTTCCACTGTCCTCTGAAAGTCACAGAGAGAGAGATAGCAATCTCTCCACACTTTGCTATTCATCTCTGTAACTATCCTATAGTGACAACATATTTCCAATTCAGAGATCATTTTAGAAGTTAGCTGTCTCAGCAGTGCATATAGGCATGGCATAATGTTTCCTGGAGTGTGAGCGACATACACAGATGGGTATGTATCATTTAATGTTTTATACAAGCTATTTTGAGGCCTAAATGATCTTTCTCAGTAATGTTATAAGAAATATTGGTCCAATGCATTCACTATACTGTTTATATTCTATGTCAGCACCAGACATGTATGACAGCTGCTGGGTATAGTTAATGCACTGCTGTTAACAATGCATGTTGTTGTAGATGGTTGCTGTACTACACAATTCCTCATACAGAAAGTTTTTTCTTTTCTTTTTTTAAAGGCATTATGGATTAAAATGTTTTGTTTTAAATTCATATTCCTCTTAGCATATAGATTAAAATGTAGCACACATGTCAAAGTGAAGACTGAAAGCCACAGAGGAAGAGCTACATGGTCAAATGCATATTTAAATTGATGTTAAGTAAGTATGCACTTAAATGAGATGGTAACAAATCACATCATTAGAAAGGATAAAGTGGAGTAAATTACAGAAAAAGGGAAGAATTATAAGAACTCTTAGCTCATACATCAAGAGAAGAATTTTGATGACCAACAGTGATGGTATTCTCACAAGTAAACAGCTATTTTTTATTCTGTAGATGTCTGAGATTTGTTGCTTTATTTATAAAGTGAGTTGGATAAATGTGTCTCATTTGCAAGCTTCTTTATCTCTAAGTGAATGCATCACAATCCAAGAAATAAAAATATCTACAGTTTTAACCAGAAAAAAGCAAATGTAAAAGGAAACAAACAACAAAATAACTCAAAACACATCTAGCAGAGGACATTATAAATGTTTATACCAATGATAGACAATTGCAGTCTTCAGGCATCAACAGTCAGCTTTTCAAGACATAGTAATGAGGCTGGAGCAAATCAGTTTGCACAGATGCATTTTTCGTTGCAAAGGTACAAGTACTAAAATTAGAAAAAAGTTAAATAGTAGATGGGCTTTAATAGTGTCTCATATTAAAGTTTCTGATAGAATGAACCAGTAATACAACTTAAAGGGATAGTAATGTTTCAAAATAAAAGCAGCTCCAATTAATCTTCATAGTATTTGGGCCATGGAGAGTGTTATTTCAATACTGTCAGAGTTGTATTTCAAGAGTAATTGAATCATAAAGTATCCCCTCTCCCACCCCTTTTACTGATGTAACACTGATCAGCTCAGAGCAGTAAAGTGGTGTCCAGGTGGATTGCAGAGAGGAACAATCTTCAATTAGCATAAGGGAAAAACCTGTCAAGGGGGAAAGGTTTTCACTGTTCTCACAGTAAGAAGATTGTCAATTTCTGTGAGCTGTCTGGTCCCAGGACTAGATTCCACATTTGAGGAGAGGTGACTTACACTAGGTAAAAGAGGCAGGAATGGGATACTTTATCATTCAATTATTCTTGAACTACAACTCTTACAGTATTGAAATAACACTCTCCATGGCCCAAATACTATGAAGATTAATTGGAGCTGCTTTTATTTTGAAACATTCTATCCCTTTAAGTATACACACATTTAATTGGGGGCACCTGGAGTGTCTACAAAAGCTGGTAATAATGCATGCAGGACTATTTGATCCCGTTCACACTCAGGTAACTTTATTTATATAGCGCCAACATATTCCACAGCACAATCAGAGCAAAGGTTAAATAGAACGAAACTCAACCACTTAGGGGATAACAAACAAGGGTTAGTAAAACAAAAAAACATACTCAATGCATTTCTCAGCAAACACACTGTTTCATGAAAAATATAGGTGACAAAAACATTAATACAAGCTACTTTTAAGGGTTGCACAAATGAGCAAATTAAAAAATAGCATCTTAAATTGATGCCTAAGCTGTTATCTGCTACGTTCATAAATACTTAATGGAAGAGGCGTTGCGCTCGTCTCCCGGGGAGGGAGGGTAGGCGGGATGAGTCCTTTAGAGTCTCGGTTAGGATTGGAGATAGGGGAGGGTAGTTTCAGTTTAGGTTTAGTTTAGTTTTTTTTTTAAACTTAAAAATCAAAATGGGACAGCTGTACCTCCCTGTTATGATATCTACTTGACTGTCTGCATTGTTTCTCTTATTTGACTACTATGTGCATTATCTTTGAACTTGTAATGTTGTATTACTGTCCTCTCAATAAAAATGTTTAAAAAAAAAAATAGCATCTGTATGTGAATGGGTTTCCATGAAAAGCAGGACCAAAAACTGGCAAATGAACTTAAAAGAAAAGCTGCTTATTGCAAAGATCAACAAAAATATATCTATCCCAGTTCTGTCACAACCCACTTTAGACACTGGAGCGCAAAACTGGGGAGCAATGCTATAAAGTAGTGATGGATTGGCTACTAATGTATCCTTGCTGTGGCCAAAGCCATGTAAAGTTGCCGACCACAAGGCCATGTATCCACCTTCATTTGAGAGGGAAAGAAGACCAGGATGGGTACACTAGCACTGCTTAATAAGGATTCTGTGGACTTAGCAGACTACAGACTGAACAGAGGACAATGTAACAAGTAAGGAAATTAAATCTCTGGTGAATGTTGGATAAATATTTGAAGGTACACTGGTGAAGACACACTGTGGCAGAAGCTTTGTATTAAACTTGTAATGGCTCAGCCATTATTGTGTCCAGAAAATGTTGCCACAGCAAGAGGTACACTAAGAGCACAAGAATATGAACGCAATAAAGGAGAGAAGTACACTACCTCTTTCCAAAACTCAGAAGTCCAAATATAAATTATTCTGAGCAGCTTGTACCTCAGTCTCACATTGCAGTGTCACTGCCATTCTGTCACACGCATGAGATGCTCAATATTAGTAAGTGTATGGTGAATGAGCTTTGCAAACGCTAAGATATCACATTTAAATATACTGTACCTCCAGTTACTCTCTTTATATTCCCCATGATGCACTGCCCATAGCAAAAACATTTTTAAGGGAGAGACAAATATATTTTTATAGTAGAAAAGGGAAAGAGCAAATGATATGGCAGTGTCGATTGACCTTTTTTGCATTGTTGGGTGCAGGTCCCGGTGCCTTCCATGGCTACATAACCAGTAGTTTAATCATTGAAATA
Organism: Rhinophrynus dorsalis; assembly: GCA_037306005.1. Classification (NCBI taxonomy): domain Eukaryota; kingdom Metazoa; phylum Chordata; class Amphibia; order Anura; family Rhinophrynidae; genus Rhinophrynus; species Rhinophrynus dorsalis. Next base: position 297,375,253 of record CM074722.1, on the reverse strand, counting down.
GATCCTCTACATTAATTTTAACTTATGGATTCTAATTATGTACAATTAAGAAATTATAAATTGTACACAAGAGAACATCTGCATTGCAAAATAAATGTTCCACTGCCTCCATCACCTTGCTAGACAATAAGGCAGACAATTATGTACACAGCATGACCAGCATTATCACAAACTGAAGAGGAGCAAGGTTGGACAATTGACTCCTCCAGATCAGCGCATTCAGTGTATACCTAACCACGTCCCTTTCCCTTCCTCTGTTCTATTTGCTCTGATTGTACTAAAAAAGCAGCACTGCACATTAAAAGTGGTACAATGTACGTGTAGGGTGATTTAAAATAATTTGAGGTTTATTAGATAACTGTTAAAGCAATACTGAAATGCTTTAATTTAAATCTTCACCTTCAAAATGGCAAACAAAGTGGCCGATTTTGGCACAAACATTCAGCTCTGAGTGTAATATCATGAAATTCTGTTTGGGGAGGCTCAGCCTCGTTTAACCTTTATTTTACTTCACCCATGATTGGTAGCTAAAGAACGATACATAAACTGTTTACTTTCCCAGCCTTGTCTCACCTTTAGTCACAGAACCTCAAATACATTATCTGTATTCCAGCCTTGTTCCACTACCCACTGAATCACAATACACTGTCTACTGCCCCACAGCCTTGTCCCACTGGTGGCCACAGAACCACACATCCACTGTCTGACATCCAGTTTTGATACACTATCCACTGGTATCTACAAACCACACAAACACTGTTGACTTTCATAGCCTAGTTCTACTGTCTGCTGGAAGTCACAGAACAACACATACACTGGTTGACACCCCAGCCTGTCCTGAGTTCTGACGGTTACCCACAGAACCATACATACAGTGTTTTATACCCTAGCTTTGTATCACAGTCCCATGGGTAGTTATAGAGCCACCCATACATTGTATTACACCCCAGCCTTGTCCCACTGCTAGCCTCATATTTGTATATACACTGTGTTTCTCCGTCCCTGCTCCACTGTCCTAGAGATGTCTCCAATGCAGTGCTCTCTAGTATTCAGTTGGTTAAATTCCTAAAGTTAAAGGTAGTGCTTGAAATTTTAACTTTCCATTATGTTGTTTGTTCCAGAATTATACCTCTTTAGCTTATTAAATATGGCCCTAAAACTGTTCTATGCTCATATTTTTGGTCAGAAGTCCATTTGTTTTTGCTTTTCACTTAGTCCACCATGCATGCCTTGGTTCTTCAAAGGTTAAAGTGGTAGACTGATGATCATGTGTAGGCACAGTCTCATCTTCCTCAGCTAATGTGTGTCTGTATTGTCAGTAACTATTAACACACAGATGTCTTGACTTTTCTTAACGTTCTATGTGTCATTTTTATGTTGTACTGAAATTATATTTAAATAGAATCATTAGCATTTCACTCATCTAGATAATTTTCACCCAAGAGTATGTTTCTCTTGATTAAGTATGTAAAGAGAAGTAGGTGTCATTTAATTTGAGGTCATCCCCAGTTTAATACATGCTCTGAATCTATATAAACTTGTGATTGAAATATAAAACAGCAAACTGAACAACAAGATTTTTTTTATCTCAGTTAGATATTTGAAAATGTAGAAAAAAAAAACATTGAATGTTTATATTGCAGTCTACAGCATAATGGGCTGTGACAGGCATACTCTGTATTTCCTGAAGCAAAATAAATATGGAGAAACTCATACATTGATATGACTCTAATACATCTAAACTTGCTATTATTTCTGAACACAAATAAAGGAGAGGAGGAGTGTCATAGTTTAAAACTGTTATACTGTGGTATTACATAAACCGTTCTCTGCTATGCAGTTGAATGAAGAATATTTATATCATATAGCAACAATTTAACCTATTTGATGCTAGAGGTGTCTCCATGGCAAGGGGTTAAAGTTTATGCAACCACAACAATAATGTTCGCAATTTAACAATTTACAAAACTATTTAGACCACAAATTCTCCTCTTAAAGTGAAACTATCACAGAGATATAAGTGCCCTCTATTAATAGTTAGTATAGTGGTAATCATTTAAATACTGTTATAAGGTTTATTAAGTGCAGACATTATATGGAGAGTTCTTCTGAGGCTCACCTCAAGATGTCAGATGCCTGCGCTGACAGAGGGGGAGTTGCATTGTACATATGGTACAGCACAGGAGCACGGATCCCTCTTCAGTGATGTTGTCTTGAGGTAAGGCTCATAAGAACATATTTTTCAATAACAGGGAGGTAGAGTGAGCAGGACAGGTCAGGTACCTGTGCCTGATGTCAGTGCTACGACTGCTGCCAGGATGTCTTGTAATTCTCAGGAGGGGGTAACAAAATGATACCAAGTGTGACAGAAAGGGACCCTAAGTCATACTTGCCATCTCCAAGCAGTCCCGCCACTAGTACTATACTAAGAAGGTCCAGAAGCTTGTGTGTTAGGAGTGAAGGAAGGGGTGATCATATTACTAGTGAGGAGGATGACTCAGGGACAGAAATTGATGTGGTTGGTGTTAGTAGTAATAGTAGTGATTGTGATGCAGCTGGTGGGACTGGCTTTAGGGTAGTGGTTGGGGCATTAATGAAGCATCCAGACTAACGGTCAAGGGAGCCCAACATTCCCCTGACCCTTGCTTGCATTACTTAAACCAATGACAAATCCTTCCCCTCCATGCCTTGATCCTAACAGAGTCTAGCACGTCCATGTCCCTGATCCAAGTAGTTCCGTACACTTACACCTTAACCATACTGATACTGTACCTAACAATTTAAAGAGCTCATCACATCTCCCTTAGACCTCCATGTCCTTGCACCTAACAGCAGTGCACACGTCCCTCTTACACTTCTGTGCCCCTGCTCCATAACAGAACAAAACAATTTGGTAGAAACAGAATGCCACATACACTGTCTGACCCCTCACTTGTTTCCTACTTGTGGTGTGCCCTCGAAAGGCATGCATGAGGGGGAAGGGCAGAGTGATGCCCTCCAGCTGGGGTACGGAAGATTAAGGGGGAGGTGTTCAATGCTGTTTGGAGCAAGGACATTATAACTTAGATCTTCCAAGTTCCAATCCCTTTATCAGTTTTGTTGCATGACTCTGCACCTTTTCTAATTCAATAATGTGTCTTTCAAGTGCTTGTACTCCATACTGTACTCTGCATTGTACTCCATATATCAGTTGAGGCCTATCAAATGATTTATATAGAGGTAGAATGATATTCTCATCCCGTGCATCTATACCCATTTTAGTACAGGATAGCAACCTACTGGTTCTTGAGGCAGCTAAGTGACATTCTATTATCTATCAGTAGTTATAAATCTTTCTGCAATGATGATGATTCCACAAGCAGTTTCCCATTTATAGTATATGTAGCATGTTTGCTTGTTTCTGAAGCCCAAATGAATAACATTACATTTATCTGTATTAAAACTTATGTGCCAGTTTTCTGCCCATTCACTCAGTTTATACAAATCTTTCTTCAGAGAAAAAAACATCCTACGCTGTATGTGTTTCCTTACACAGCTTGGGGTCATCAGTAAAGATTCAGACATTACTTTCAATTCCCATTCTAGATCATTAATACATTAAAATGCATTGGGCCTGCAACTGAACCCTGTGGCAATCCAATTACAACTTTAGAACAACTTTAAAAGGTTCCATTTACAACTCTCTAGCATCTATCATGTAACCACCTCTCTATCCATGTACAGATATTTCCTCTCAAACTGAACATTTTAGCAATTTGCATAGTAACCTGTTGTGTCAAAGTATCAATGACTTTGGCAAAATCCAAGTTTACTGCATCAACAGCAATACCCTTCTCCAGATTTCCACTTACCGTTTTGTAAAATGCAAGTAAATTAGTTTGAATTAATCTATTATTCATAAAACCATGCTGGCACTGACTAATAATGTTGTTGATCACCTGATTGTAAATCAATAATTATAAGGATAGTAATGGTTAATTTTAAGTTGATTTAATATTGTAGACATTAAAAAAGGTTAAAATCTATTTAAGTGTTATGTCTCAAACCTTCATTGTTTGAGAGATATAACTTGCTAAAGTTAACTTTTCCTGGCTGTTTCACTCAAGTCTGCCATCTGGCTGACAGCTGCATATTCTAGTCATTTGACCAGACAGAGGCACTTCAGCAGAGCTGAAATCACACTATTTATAAATAAATACTTAATTGGAACGGTCTACAAAATGTGCTTGCAAACCAGGAACACTTTGTAGACTGTTCTAAATGAAGTATTTGTCTTTAGATATCGTTATATCGGCACTGCTGAAGAGCCGCATCTGGTTGTGCGAACAGAATCTGCTTCTGACAGCTTTATAGCTCGTCAAGCAGAAAGGGGAGGGACCAGAGAACTTTATTTTCCTATATCTCTCAAACCATTATGCAAATAAGTGCAAGTACTCTCTTTTAATTGTATCTACTATATAGTTAATACTTTTTTTTTTTTACATTACTATCCCTTTAAGTTTAAAGGTTTTACTGTTACTGAAATAGGTTTCTTAAGTACCCATGGGCATATGCCATCAGGTCCTTGTGCTTTATTCACTATAACCTTTACAGTCTCTTTTGGACTTCTCAATAAGTTGTGTACATGAGTGATGAAATTCTGTGATTCTTTCATTTTGTCTATAGCCCTTTTTTGTATTTGAGGTCACACTTAGGGCTAGAAAACACCCTGGCCCTGTAATACAGTGCTTCCATGCCAGATAGTGTGGCTTTGCCAAAAATGTTCCTGTGTAGACAGCACTGACTCAGTGGTCAGGTCTCCTTTCTGCAATTGTCATTAGATGAAGAGCAGGTATGGTGGGCAGGCCATGACAGACTGGCTGGGTCCAATCTTTCTCCTCATTTAGTTTGAGGTAGAGACTGCTGGGATTTCTGCAAATGTGTTATTCTTTCATCTGTTAGCCCGCATTAGGCAGGTGGGCACAGATTATGTGGCTATGGGTCCAGGGAGGTGAAATAGGGAATTGGGAGAGTGTTCCCAGATACTCCAAAAAACAACCCAGTTTGTATTTCAGCATGTCTGCCTTGCATTTTTTCACTTTTTTCATAATATAGGTTTTATATATTTGTATTGTACATTCTTTTAGTGGCATATGTGTAAGCGTATACTTTGAGGGCATTATTGGCTTCAATCATAGTTTATACTTTTTGATACAATATAAAAAATGTTCTGGTGTGCGTTTGTGCTCGTTTCTCTGTTTTTGAATGTATGTGAGATTAACCCAACCTAATAAATTGCACTCTTAGTTTTGATTGTGCAGTGGTCTATTCTGTCTATTTAAAGGTATCTGGTTGCCACTGCTGAAAGAGAGCCATTTATTCATTATTATTTTCAGGATCAAAAAGGATTCCAAGAGAGATATTCTCAAAAATTATAATAAACGTTCTGTAAAAATAACTAGAATGTGTACAATTCTATATACACAGACCATTACAGATCCCCTAGGACTGATATGAATTGTACAGCGCTGCGGAATTAGTTGACACTATATAAATAAAGAAGAAGAATAATAAAAAGAATTCTGCAACCTGTGTTGCTCCATCTATGGTATGACTATAATTCTTCCTATCTTTACACAGCCAGTGATAGTTGTAATCCAACAACAGTTGAATAAGTGCAGAATAACAGCAGACAGTTCTCATTATTTGGTTGCTATAGCTTTATATTTCCCTATTCTGATTGGACAAAATAGTGCAAGTTTTGGGAAACCTAATAACCTTCTTGGCTTAGCAGTGATGCCAAAAAACTAAGATGAACTGAAGATATTCAGGAGCACTATAGCTGCACCATAGGATATAGATATAAATTTCCATTGATTTAAATTGGGGTTTTTAGGCCTTTGAATTGTAGGCAGGTATCCAGGGAAAAATAATCATTTAAATCAATGGTAATTTTTATTTGCCCCTATGGTGTGTTTTGTTTACTCCAGAATTGCTGATATTGGTACATCAGCCTCTATATGTTGTTCAAGTTAGAGTTAATACTACCCAGCAAAAAGACAATTTGCTTTTTGTTACGTAAATTGTTTAAAATCACTGATTCCAGTACTTGGGACATAATAATAGCAGTTTTCAGGATTGCCTCACAAATGCAGAGGTTACAGGCAGATGTGTCACAATGACTTGTCCACTGACTGGTCAACCTGTACACACATAAGGAAAACCAGTAAACCTGAACTGTTGGTGTGTCCAGGAGACTGGGGTTGGGAATTAATGAAAAATACATGAATGAATTCTGACAGGAAGGTCCTTTTCTTCAACATCTTTCTTGTGGTAGAAAGGCATAAATTAATCTATATATGCATGCAAGATGACATGTACATGCATGAATGTATAATGACACGTGCTTGCATTATGATCAGCTTTCCCTCTAAGGTGGGCACAGGTGAGTACCCAGCACTGGAAGCATTAAAAATGACTAGGTTTGCAGGGCTGCATTGTAATCACCACAAAGGCATACCTAATTTTGATTATTATATTAACAATTTCAGTTCTAGGTTGCTCAACTTTGTTCATTTTTGTGAGACCACTAGTGATATCATCACATGAATGTTGAAAATGTGGCACTGGAATATTGGAACTTGGCATGGAAACAGCAGAACTGAGTGCTGGAACACCTCACCAGAAGGCGTTGCCCAGGGCTGGTTAAGATTTTCCTACATTTCCACTTTGCTGGAATATTTGTGGAGTGGAGAAATATAGTTCCCTTTCTGGCTACATTTCTGAAAGGAGTAAATACAGTCTTCCACACACTCCATAATAGCTTACTTAATAGCTAACCATAATCTACGTGCAACTGTTAAAATATTTTTGAAATTAGTTTTCTCTACTGGAAGATATAGCCTTGAACTAAACATATTTGTCTATATTTTATAATGATGACTCGTTCAGTGCATTCACCAGTGCAGTCTACAGACCCCCCCAGCACCCTGGAGAGAATACAGAAATTAGGTCAGTGCCTACCTGGTGGTACCAGCATTAGATTCTGGCTCTCAGACTTTCCTTCCATGACCACTGAAGGGGGGGATATCTCTTATCTCTTGTACCTGTCCTGAGCTTTGGTTATACCACTGTGCCACAATACCCGAGATAAATATTTATGATCACCCTACCAACAACTGGGGGACACTGGAAGGATAAATGCTGAGCCCTTCCTCACCTTCTATGCATCAAACTTGCAGCCTGTGCCCTTGGCCTCTGAATCCATTGGCCTTTTGGAACTTCAGCATCTCAGTTGGGTAGTTTCCACTGAGTTATAAAAACTTTGACTCATCATAGAGTTGTCTGCCTATCCCCCCAACATTCCTTCCTTAGCACACCATCCTGTTTGTTGTTTTCTTTCCCAGTGTCCTTCCCTTCCAACAGGCCATACTGTGCCCCTATTTCTACTTTTGGGCCTCCAGTGACCTCAGGCTGCCATGAGGTTGGCTTCATCTTGGATGCTTTAAGATCTCTTTCAACATCCAAACATCACTTTATTGGGCTCTACAGTGTTATTTAGCCTGTTAGTGTAACTATGTTGTGAATTTTTCTCTAGAGCTTACATCCCACTATTATTCTATCTTAACGTAACTGTTGCTCCTTTCTTCCATCCCTCATTCTTGGCACTACTTTTCTGGTTACCCATACCTCTACCCACAGATTTTGAAATGGGCAAAAAATCCAGTGAATACAAGTCAAAATTGAGTAAATTTGCCAGACGTCATATTGCTGAGGATGAAACGTAGGCTATTATGGAAAATAATTCTGCCCCGACATCTCCTGTACAGTTGTCCGGTTGTGAGGATTCTGCCAAGTTCCAATTTGCGGAGCTCATGGCCACCATTACAACTGCCAATTGGTCTTAAAAACTAAAGGTGATACTGTACAGGTTGACCTGAACTTCTTAAGAGCTGACCAGACGGCGATGAGGGAGGGTGTCCTGGACAAAGGTGGATCTCTACCACTGAGGATGGATTACCCCAGTACAGGAAGTGGTGCACATTTTACAATTGCAGATGCAGGTCTTAACTCGTAAGGCAAACAACCTATAGAATAGACTCCACCATTGCAATATTCAAATTGCCAGCCTGCTGGAACATTGGGAAAGCAGGTCAGCTGAATAATTCTTCGAAACCTGGATAAAAACCACTCTGGACACTGAGGGCCTTTCTGATTGTTTTGTCATCGAGAGAGCCCATAGAGTGTAGTCTGCATCCTTGCCTCCTGGGGCCCTGCCTAGACTCATGATGGCAAAGCTGCTAAATGTTAAGGATCATGACACCACATTGTTCTATCCAGACTGAAGGGCCAGTTTTCCTATGAAAATCATCATGTCTCCATTTTCCCAGACTATTTGGTGGATGTCCAGAAATAACTGGGAAAATTTCAAGTTATAAAGAAGAGCCTACGGGAAAGGAATATTCCCTATGCTATGCTGTACGCTGCAAAGTTTAGAGTGACTCATGGTGACCGCAATAATTTCTTCTGCACTGAAGTGGAGGCTCTGTCCTGGTTGGAGATACTTTAGGTCTGATGGGCGTGACCTATTCTGTGGCCTTAACTGACTGGTTGGACAACTGTGGCACGTCTGTCTAGCTGGTGATCAGGTCTGGAATGCCAACCACTTCACTTCTTACTGATAGACTCAATTCTTCATAGTGGGGAGAATACTGTGGGAACATGATCCAGCTGTTGATATGTGGGGATGGGGGTTTGTTTGATCGTATGCTAATACTGCTTCCCTGTGACTATTCACACCCTATGTGCCTCCTGAGGTGGTACTTTTGTGCTACCATTGTTTACTGTGTCTCATTTGGTACATGTCTGGTTGTCTCTTGGCTGCCTGTGGGCTATGTTATTGTTCCTGGTGCGACCTGCATTGATCCCTGCACCTTATGTACTGCTCTTGGGTTGTCGTGGATGGGTGGAGTGTGGCCTCATGGAATGATATTGTGAAATTTTTATCTTCCTGCTTGATGTGCCCTTTTTAGGATGCCTTGCTTCCTGGCTGGGTCTGGGCACCAGCACATACACTTTTGGAGGGTCACTGGGGAGGGGGGCATGCCATCAGCCCCTGTCCCACTGCGGTGGGTTCCTACCTCCAGTGGTTGCAGCTCTTGGTTCTTGCCGTATTCCTCCTTGAGGTTGGACCTGGTTGGCGGCTCTGATATCTGGTTGGAGGCATTGCATCTATGATTGCTTCTGTGCTTTACGTGTGATGTATTTATGCCAATGCCATTACTCTACTCATATGGATATCTTTATATATTTCTTGAACAAACCTTTGTTTTATATTTACTGTGACAACTGACATTTGCTTTGCCTTCTGGCTGAGGTGGGGCGCCATTACATGCTTATCTGGCCAGATGGTGTGGGGGGGTTGTTCCCCCTGCCCCAGTCCCGATGTGGCTGGCTCCCATTTCAGGGTACCACAACTCTATTTTTGTGGTGCTCTTCCCAGTAGTTGGGTGACTGGTGGAACTGGGCCATGGTCCGGGTATATATAAATATGTTTATGTTGCTGCTACTGCCACAGGTGCATCACTGGAGCTAGTAGTGGAATATTCATCATCCCTCACCCATGTTACTGCTGTTGTTGATTTCATTCCCTTTGAGCTGTCTAATCATAAGCAGCAGCAAGAACAGCCGTTGCAAATTCCGAAATTATACCTGGGCATTTGACAATGACCAGTGGCCGTTGGCCAACACAAGATGACGTGCTGGCACTAGGTCAGTAGAACATTTTTTTCCCCTCAGGGCTTGCTCTTTATTAAAAACAAAACAAAAAACAGAGGCCTAAAAAAAAAAAATTTGGGGGGGCTTGTTTATAATAAACCTAAGTTCTACAAATCAATGTTTCCTCAGGGCTTGGGCCTAACACAAGTCTAATTTCCTAAAACTAATCAGTGTTTTCTCAGGGCTGTCATGGATATTCTATCCAGCACCCATTTTGCCATACTGTTATCTGGAATGCTGACTCTGTTTTTCTATGCTGTCCATCATTATGAATCCCACCTCTTCACCACCTTCTGTTGATCTTCACTGTCCATCATTTTTTTGCCTCGAAACACCCCATTGGTGTGTCTGCTTTTAATACCAGGCTTGAATGCTCAGGAAATATGCGTTCTTTGAGTCGTATCGTGTTCCAATGTTCCTGCTTATGATATATTCCTGTGTAGGACTTTGCCGTTTGTCAACCACACTTTTGCTTGTCTCTAAGCTTACAAACCCGGCTTTGTATGACTCTGTTTGCTCCCCACGATCTCGGCTGTGTATGACTCTGCCTTCTATCCAACTCCTGACTTTGACCTCAGCCTGTACAGTTCTGTCTTCTCTCCAACTCCTGGCTTTGACCTCAGCTTGATACGACTATGTCTTCTCTCCTACTCCTGGCCTCAACCTCAGCTTGTATGGCTAAATCTTCTCTCCGACACCTGGCTTCGACCTCGGCCTGTACGACTCAGTCTATCCTCTGACTCCTGGCTCTGACCTCGGCTTGTACAACCCAGTCTGCTCCACTAATTCTGACTCTGATCTTTGCTTGTACAACCCAGTCTGTTCAACTAATCTTTTTGCTGACCTCCGCTTGTACATCCCAGTCTTCTCTCTGAATCTTAGCTGTCACGCCTGTCCTGATACTTCCCAGTCTGCAGTTATCATCTTACAACTCCTATACCTATTGACCCCAAAGAACCCATTCAGCAGTGTGGCCTGTACCCATCCTGTCATCTGGCTTCAGGACCAGCAACTTTAACTCCGGTTCAGGCCACAGCAAGGGTACATTCCCACACTGCCCAAGTTCCCAAGCTATGCTCTCTATTCTTCACTCTCTCTATAGCTTCCATATGGGCAATCTGGTATCCCTCTCCTGTTCTTCCTAAGTCTGACAAATGCTTGTGCCTCAATTAAGTCTTACAAATCAATGTTTCCTTGTGGCTTGGGCCTCTAACAACAAGTCCTACAAATCATCCTCAGAATACTCTATCCCATCAAGTATCAGTCTGCCCCAGTCGCAGCTTATGTCAGTGTCCCTGCCTCTGTCATGTTACATTCCAATTTCTTATTTTATTTTACATTTTATTATTATTTATCTTTTATACACCCCTAATACAAGTCATCAACCCCCATCCTAAAAAATTCCCTGTTCAACTGATTATTTCCCCAGACTTCAACCACCAACACAGGCGCCTCCTCAGACCCCTTTTATACCATATCTTATGTTTGTTTTTAATTGCATTTATTTTCAATTTTTTATTAACCTTCCCCCCAATCCCAGCAAACAACCTCTCAAAAAAAATGTGTTGTTCAACTGATTTTTTCTCCACACTCCACTAACACAAGTACCCTTATACCCCTTTTATACTATGCCTTTGGCAAATAAAATAATATTTGCTATGTATTGTGTGTAAATTCAGTGTTCCCATTGATTTCAAATAGAAAAAAAGAGGAAAAACTGCATTTCTTTACAGGAAATTATTCACCAAGCAGGAAGAGCCATTATTCAATGATTTTGGCTTGAGATGAAAATTTTGTCCATCTATAGTTGGGAGTGGTGGCGGCCTTCCTACCCCCTTCCTACCCTTCCCCTTTTTCTCTCTTTGGGGTTCTTGTTTAAATAACATATTCAAACATGAAGAGTACGGGAGCACTCACCGCTGGGTGCAGTCCTTCAATCACATGTTGTTGCAGCAACTCAAATCACATCATATAGTCTATTACAAAATCCAACTTTAGCAATATTAAAATAAAGACCAAATCTTCTTGGCAAGGTTAGAGCGGGACACATATACACAAAGAGACAGTTACTAGAAACACATATCTATGACTAAACGATGTATAGCATGAAACACGTTAGATGTGTTTCTAGTAACTGTCTCCTCTGTGTATATGTGTTCCACTCTCTCCTTGCCGAGAAGATTTGGTCTTTATTTTAATATTGCTAATAAAGTTGGATTTTATAACAGCCTGTATTGTGTGATTCGAGTTGCTACAACAACATGTGATTGAAGGATTACACCCGGCGGTGAGTGCTCCCGTACTCTTCATGTTTGGATATGTTCTTTCACACAGAGTCGGAGAGCTGTAACGGTGAGCACCCTTTGGCTGCCAGTGAGTACTGTATTCCAGTTTTCCCAATGTTGATGCTTGTATATATTCAAAACCTACGGGAAGCACCAAATCTCTTTATTGGGTTCTATGTTTGTTTCTACAAATGAGTGCTCTGTAGGTGCCAACATTTGGTAGTTTGTTGCCAGTTTATACAATGTGCAGTTATGGAACAATCAGCTATTTTCATCAACCACCTTTGAATCTTTGTGACTGTTTGGCTTATAAGGAATGATTACAAGCCTTTTTCATATTGGGACACATTTTGACTCATTTACATTTTATTAGTCAAAGGCTGTAAGTTTGCTTAATTGTCTTCATATGTGGCAATGGAAGGTGTAGTGGAGACCTTTGCACTCAATGCCTTTTTGAATACAGATTAAAGAAAACAACGTATTGACACACTATTCAGATCGGATGATGTGGACCTGCCAATTAAGGTGGAAATGCTTGATCTCAAATCTTTGTTTTTCAAATTGGAAAAGACAATGGTGAAAGATCTTCATACATGGTGGGATATTACTACTTTAAGTAAATACATTAAGGCCAAGCATATTCCAAGAGGACTTAGAACAAAGTATTCATGCTTTGATACCAAAGATCCAGCTTTTACTTCCAAATGGAATGAAGTACTCACTGAATGTTCTTTTAACAATTATTTCATCTGTTTACCCAGTTTTGTAGGAGATGATAGTTTCAGTGTAAAATTTCTGGGGTTAGATAACCACCCTCTCTTCACTGTTTGATACTTATTGCCTTTGGGTAAATTTTCTTCAGATAGTTATTTTCCCCTTTTTTTTTTTTTTTTTCTTTTACCTACTTGAAACAATGAATATCTTTATTGGGTTCTTGTTTAAATAAGGTAACATTTTTCCTGGAGACTTCTGGAGGATTGCACTGTATTCCCATATATCCTTTCAGTTTTTTCCCATTTAGTATACATGCCTAGAAAGGTACTGTGGTGACCTCATTGTTTTAATTCATGCATTCTATTGCTCTGTACTATGTCTTGAAGCTGTAAAAATAAAACAAAGCAAATAAAAAATTGTATATAAATACTAAATATAAATTCTCCATATTATTTTGTTTATAATAAAGAAGAGGTTCCTACTTAAATTAAAACTGCCATTTTAAGCCTTGGAGATTTGTGGCCCAAATACTGGAAGTTAAAGATGTGAAATTCAGTGCAAACCAACTGCTTCACATGGGACAAATAAAAGGTAACAAAAACATTGATTAAAAGGGTCTTGGAAACCCCTTTAATACCAAAAATGTGACTGTCTTCAAACAATGCATTGAAGATTCAAACTAACAGTCAAGAGGTAAAAAGCTCCCTTTAAATAAATTACAATTTGTAAAATGAGTAGTTGTCCCCTATGGAGTGTTTGGTTTGCCCTATAATTGCATCTCTATTCTTTACACATCAGCCTCCTTTTGGGTGTGTATTTTAAACAATTGTGTTTATACTTCATCATTTAAAAAGAACAGTTCACTGCATTTACACAGTGTAAGTCTCATTATTGACATCAGATAATAGCTTCTAATTAGACAACTAGTTCTTTGTGTCAGTTGTATTAATTGAAATGGTTTGTCAGCTTTCAAAAAACATGTTTCTAAGCAAATTGATTCTCCACACCCAAATTATATTTATCTGTTACACGGATAACTTTAAAGTGAAATATATTCATGTTGTTGGTCTAAAGTTGGTCTAAATTTGGTGAGGTAAGTAGCTATCTATCTTTGGACTGGGTTATATTTGAGCAAAGATTGTCATTCTGTGTGGCATTTTACAATTTGGGAGAATTTCAAAAATGCAACTTTGATCAATAAAAATGCTGCACATATGGGAAGATTAATTATCCTATATGCTATATTTTCCTGCTTAACCCCTTGAGATGTATCAAATGCATTGCAACACAATGTATTGGATACCAGTCTGCCACTAAAATATTTAAATGTTGGCATAGAATATCTAGGAAAGGATAGAAAGAGCTGAAAAATCCTAACTGCGGAAAAATTGAAACCTTGAACTGCAAATTTTTTCAGTTGTCCTAGAAATGTGAACATGCCTGAGGTGTGCAGTAACCATATGCTAGGCCCAGGAAGTGGAAAAAGTTGTAACATATGATGCAGCAAATTAGGAAATGATTATTAGTGACCACCCAACAGAAGAGCAGAGCTGATGTCTGTAATGTACCTTATTAACAATCTGGAATCATTACTATATTATATAATCTCAAATATTCCACAAAAGGTTTCAGATGGTATTAAAAAGCAAACAAAAACACTGATGGGGCACTGGCAAATATATATCACAATGTGTAATATAGTATAATACATGATAGCTTACATAGAGTAGAAGACCCACTTTACAAGTTGAGCCAGTAGTATCTATTGCAGGAGCTATAACTTACCCTGCTTAGGGTATACTGCTCTTTCCTACTGTGATCCAGATTGTAGTGCATCCAAATTAATTGTGGTTGATTAAAAATGTATATAAAACATATCAATAAAACAAGTAAGAATAATAAAAACAATAATTGGCTTCAATATTATATGAGGTTCAACTCCAATATAATACATAAGGTTCACTTTGCTTCTGAGCTCAATCTTTCTTTCATTATGAACCCAGTAACAAACCTGATAACCCTTTGTTGAATGGGAGGGAAACAGACAGTGAAGAAAGGGAGGAGGGAGCACAGAGTGGTGGTCAGGTGGAAGAAGGACAAAGTGGTTAAAGGGAGGGGGGGGACAGAGTGGTGAACAGGTGGAAGAGGAACAAAGGGAGAAAGGGATGCAAGATCACAGACTGGTGAACTGATGGAAAAGAGACAAAGTAGAGAAAGGTAGGAAGGGCCACAGAGTGGAGAAAAAGCAGAAGAGGAACAAAGTGGCAAAAAGGAGGAACAGGCACAAAGTGGTGAACAGGCAGAAGATGGACAAAGTGACAAAAAGCGAGGAAGGTAATGAGAGAGGCAAGAGGTGAATGGGAGTGAGGTAGGCAAGAGGTGAATGTCCAGAACAATTTGCTTTGAAATAAAATTGCATACCCACCCTGGCACTCAACTGGTGAACTCCACATAAAGAGATTATAAAGAGTAGGAATGGGAGAAAGCTTTCTCTTTAAAAGGAAACGTGAATCAATGGCAAGGCCTCATCTAGAATGTGGAGTACAGTTTTGGGCACCAGTTCTTCAAAAAGACATTATTTAACTCATAAAATGACCAAGACATGCAACAAAACTGATAAAGGGATTGGAGGAATTGAGTTATATAGCGAGATTCCTCTAATCTCAAGGGGTGTCTCCTGGTCACCTGATCAGGCCTTGGAATAAATAGCTCACCACAGAGATCCTTGCATTGACCTCTCATATACTTGTACAGTGTATATCTGTTACATGCACTGTCTACCCGCAACTACATACTCTGATTGTAAAGACACCGGCAGCTATGATCCATATTCCTTCCTGATCTGGCTGTTATTATTATTTCAATGATGGGGGATGCTGGGGAAATAAATAGGAAGTAGTTGAACAGGTTTTTTTGTATTTAGTTTCTTTTTGATAATAATAGGGAACTCACCATTCATCCACTACTTACATTTAACCCTTCCATTGATATCTCATCAATGTAGTCCTCACCTTTTGATCAAATCTGGCTGCAACTGAATCTACTGATCATTTGGTATGGTCTGGAATGAAAAACTGTACTACAATCTGCCTGCAAGTCACTGATCACTCACATCTCCAGCCTCTCACCCATTTGAACTTATATTGTCATTATATAATGCATCTATTAATTTTCTTATTGTTGTTTCTGCCATCACAACTGTGCAAAATTCTTTCCCACCTGTTCATCAATCTCTACATCTCTATCCCTCTTACACATTTCAATGATTTGCTCACATGTGCTGTTCTGTTACCTCAACTTTTTATATCCATCCACCAGGAAACAGCTCACACCTTTTCACACATCCAAATCCTCCTCTCATCTGCTTTTCCTGACTGCAACGCTTCTCATGGCTGCAGGTGACATCTCTTCCAACCCTAGTCCCACCTACATTCCCACCTGTGTCCATCCTAGAGTGCGGCCTACCCTCCCCTCTTGTGGGGCAAACCCTAACAATCTACTAGCTGTTCCCTGCCTCCCCCCATCCCTTTCACCCTTCCCCCGTGCATTATGGAATGCTCTCTCTCTATTAAACAAACAAACTCCATACTACCCACAACCTTTACCTCTCTAAATCTTTAAAGATTTTCACAATCACAGAAACCTGGCTCTCACTCTCTTAATCATCTGTCGAAGCTGCTCTATCCTATGGTGGCTTATCTTTGTCTCAAACTCCAAACCCTGATGGCAAGGGTGGGGGTGTGGGACTTCTTCTCTCTCATCTCTGCCACTCCAGGCCCCTGTCCCTTCCTCCATCAGTCTCCTTTAACTCTTTTGAAGTGCATGCAGTCCAACTGTTCTCCCCTGTCCCTCCCCTGGTAGCTGTGATTTACAGGTTGCCAAGCAACCCTTTCTCTCTGAATGTGAAACTTGGCTGTCTGTCCTCAGACACTCCCACATTACTCCTTGGAGACTTCAACCTACACTCTAATGATGCATCCTCATCTAGTGCTTCCTGATTTCTCTCTCTCTCTGACCTTGTCCTTTGGCCTTCAACACTGGATTGCTAGCACTCACATGGAAGGTCACTTGCTAGATCTACTTCTCACCAGAAACTGTTCAGTCTCTGATTTCACAATTTCCCCATTTCCACTCTCTGATCATCATCTTATCTCTGGTGAAAGTCTCATTCTGTTGCCTACTCCTACCATTATAAATTCATGTTATCCTGTTTTAATACTGCTCTCACCCAGAATAAAAAAACAATTCTTCTCTAACCTCATTAATACCCACAAATCTTACCCAAGCGACCTCTTTAAACTCTTTGATTCTCGTCTCAAACCCCTAACCTTAAACTGCTCCTCCTTCTCCAACACTCCACAGGACTTTGCAGAGTTTTTCAAAAATAAGGTAAAGACTATCCAACAAACCATACCCTCTACATCCTCCCCTCCTATGCCCCCTGATTCCTAGTCCACCTAGAGCAACCCTCAGTTCTTTTACTATCCTCCTGTCCACCCACTACCTGCCCCTCGGATCCCATGCCCTCCCACCTTATTAAGGTTCTTGTGTCACGTCTCTAGCAAATACTGCAACACACCTAGCACAGAATGGTCTACCGGAAGCTAGAGTACGAAGCTGGTTAGCACGGCTAGGGTGCAAAGTACGGTAGAATTGTCTGGCCCAGCTGCTAGAGAACGCTGCTAGGGGTGCGTGGTCAGCTGCAGAATCTCTCTTGCTGTGGCCGTAGCCGGATAAAGTTGCTGGTCACGAAGCCAGATGTCTGACCCCAGTTGAGCCAGGGCCCTGACCAGGATGAGAGACCGGCAGGCTGAGGGAGAACCAGACAAGTGAACCCCTATATGCAGACCTGACAACCAGGTGGCCAAAACGAGACTGAGACTAAAGATGTGCCTTTACCCAACTTACAGGCTGGTTCCATAGATGGGAAGGTGGAATGTCACAGGATAACCTGGTGGCACACCTTGATGGTAATTAGGGGTCCCTAGAAATCGCCACAGGGATGTGACAACACCGTGGAACCCCTAGCAAGGAGAAGGTACAGGGAAGGACGGTGAACCCCAGCACTCCCCCAGCCCAGACA
Source organism: Rhinophrynus dorsalis (assembly GCA_037306005.1). Taxonomy (NCBI): domain Eukaryota; kingdom Metazoa; phylum Chordata; class Amphibia; order Anura; family Rhinophrynidae; genus Rhinophrynus; species Rhinophrynus dorsalis. Next base: position 297,357,415 of record CM074722.1, on the reverse strand, counting down.
AGAGTACAGACATCCTCAGAGCTAAACTGGGAACCCGGGACCCACCATGCCTCCCACAGGGCATTAGAAAACAGGAGGGAGGAACATCTCTACTTACCCCCTCTTACCTGGGCAGGATCCTGGAGAGTGTCCACCACAGAGAAGGGAGCCAGAGGAAAAGAGGAGCTAGACCCACCCACCGAGGCATCCTCCAGCAGATCCCAACCAGCAGCAGGGAAGAGGGGACCCCAACTCTCCAGGTGGCAGAACGCTGCCACAAACAACCCAGCACTGCCTCCCAGGCCTAAAATGGGAAGGCAGCTGGGGGACTAAAACACACAGTGTGACAAGACCACTAGAAGGCAGCAGGAGCTGCAGAAAGCAGGACACGGTCGCTAAACCAGGGAGTGACAGGCAGCTAAAGTGGGACACGGCCGCTAAACACGAGGAGGCAAACTGCAATAGCGGAGCACGGCCGCAGACTTTGGGGACAGGCTGATAGTGAGACACAGCTGCGGACCATAAGGCAGGAGCTGAGGAAGCGGAATACGTCGGGCAGACCGCCAACAACTCTGGAACCCAGGAAGAAGAGCAAGCGGCGAGGCCACAATGCAGGATGGAAACAGGAACCGGATGAAGGTACACTGGGACTGCAACGGAACTCAGGAAGCTGGAGCAGACACAGGAGAAGGCAGCCCCCAACGACAACCGGAACATCCACTACGTCACAGAAACATGCCTGAATAATCGGGCACCCCAGCAGCAACTCCACCGGTCTAAAAGGAATCACCTGACCAATGAGGTGAGGCGTGACATCTTGCAACTACTCTTGATCCCAACCTTACTAATATCTTTAACTCCTCTATTTGTTTTGGAACCTTTCCATCCTCACTCATATATGCAATAGTCAGACCGATACTCAAAAAAACCTCACTCGACCCCACCTGTCTTTCAAATTACTGTCCAGGTTCACTCCTCCCCTTTGCATCTAAGATCTTGGAATGCCTTGTATTCTCTCACTTAATCTCTTTTCTCAATTCAAACTCTCTCCTTGACCCATTACAGTCAGGTTTCCATTCCATCTATTCCACTGAGACAGCCCTAACAAAAATTACTAATGACCTGTACACAGGAAGAGACAAAAGACAATTCAGTATACTAATCCTTCTAAATCTATCTGCTGCTTTTGACACTGTTGACTATGCACTCCTACTGGACACACTGCACACCCTTGGCATCCATGACACACCTCTAGAATGGATTTCCTCTTATCTCTGTAAATGTACTTTCAGTGTTTCTTTTGCTAACACTTTCTCATCACTCCATGACGTCTCAGTAGGTGTACCTCAGGGACCAGTCATGGGACCACTTTTCCCTCTATACCCTCTCACTTGGTGACTTCATCTCATCTCTTGGATTTAATTACCATCTAATCTATCTCTCTTTCCCTGACCTCACTCCAGCTGTGCAGTCTTGATTCACTCAATGTCTCTGAGCTATTTCATTATGGATGGCCCGCTGCCATCTTAAACTTAATATGGCTAGGACAGAGATGTCAACTGCAAACACTCAGGCCCTCATTCTCTCTAGACTTGAGTATCGCAACATTATACTCTCTGGTCTTCCTGCTTCTCATCTCTCTTCACTTCAATCTGTTATCAATTCAGCTGCAAGAATCACCACATTTGCTCCCAGATACCTTCCCTCTCATCTCCTCCTGAAATCCCTCAACTGGCTACCTATAAGGTATCGTATTTCTTACAAGATTCTCCTCCTCTCCCCTAAATCTCTCTGTTCTTCAGCACCCTTTAAATGTTTTCTCTTATCTCTCGCTACACCCCTTCCCAACCCTTACGGTCCTCTCAAGAGTTCTTCCTGTTCTCTCCCTACACAACTTGAGCCATTCTGGACTACACACTTTTTCACTGGCTGCCCTTTGACTTTGGAATGCCCTGCCTATCACCATTCACCAATCATCCACACTCATCACTTTCAAGCATCTCCTCAAAACTGACCTGCTCAAGGAGGCATCTCAATAGCAATACCCTCCTCTTGCACACAGATAGTCACATCAGAATCCTCCTGAAATTCTCTCGCCACACCTTGTACTTGTACTTATAATCCTCCTCCTCCTGTCTCTGTATGTCATCATGAATTCTAATTAGATTGTAAGCTACTTGGGGCAGGGTCCCTTTCCCAGTCTAGGATTCCCTTTGCTGCACTTTACTCACAAATAATGAAATGATCGCACTTAAGCTTAATGCTTTTAACCCAGTTCTGTATTTTTGTATTGTATTATTTCAACTTCTGTTAAGCGCGGTTTATACATATATGGCACTATATAAATAAAGATACATACATACATACATGACGACTCAAACATTTAGGGATGGAGGAGGGGTGTGAGTCCACACATTTCTTTGCAGTACACTGCACACTCATCCCATGCAATGTATTGCCCTGGGCAGACAGGTGTACAACGCATTGCAAAGCACTACATTGCATTGAGCACCAGGGCCGGATTTGCCATAAGGCAGAGTAGGCATCTGCCTATAGGCGCACCCCACAGAAGGGTGCCTGTCATTGAAATCAATTATTTTTTGTATTTTATTTTTTTTAAATATTTTCATTCACCCTACCCGCTGCCTGCCTCCCGGTGATATCCTGCTGTTGCTACCTTGATGGCTCTTTAGTAATGCAGAGCGCTGGGAGATGACATCATCTCCCAGCTCTCTGCATTCCTAAAGAGAAGGCTGCGCGGGAGCAATGGGAGCTACAGTTTTGTGCAGAAGCAGGCACAGACTTTTCCTGCTGCTGGACCACCAGGGAGATAGGAAACGGAGCAATGTGGAGCTGATGGTGCAAGTTGGAGATGATGGGGGTAATGTGAGTGCAAGTTGGAGCTGATGGGGGCAAGTTGGAGCTGATGGGGGTAATGTGAGGGCAAGTTGGAGCTGATGGGGGCAAGTTGAAGCTGATGGGGGGCAATGTGAGGGCAATATGGATATGGGGAGTAATGTGGAGATTTGGAGCATTGTGGAGGTGTCCAGTGGAGATGACCAATGGGGGGGGGCGCTTCAGATTTCTGTGCCTACAGGCTCCTGAGATGTAAATCCGGCCCTGTTGAGCACGTACATGAAAATTGCATTACTAAGCAATATATTGCAGTGAGCACATACATGGACATTGCATTACAAAGCACGGAATTGCACGGAGCAGATAAGTGTGCAATGCTTTTCCATACACCTGTCTGCTCAGTGAAAGATGATTACCAACATTACATGGACACATGCATCATAATTCAGTTACTTACCAGAGAAAGAGACATACTGGTCTGACTCCTCAGTCAAAGGAAATCTGCCTCTGGAGTACCCAACTCTGAGGTGTGCATAGAGGAGGTGTCACTACCACTGCTCCTAGCATAACTTATGTAAATGATCTGGACAGAGGAAGAGACTGTATCTGCAGCAGAAGGAGAAGTGGGCATGCTGATATCAAGGTAGACATGAGTTGGAAGGACAGGGGAAAATGCTGGAGCTTGGCCATCCTCAGCATTTTTGGAATCCACTGGCCCTCCTACAGGGGTGATGGGAGCTGTCCCAGCATAAGATGAACCAGAAACATCCTCATCACCTCCTGAAGTAGGAGCAGCTTCTTCCTGGAAGGAAGGAGGTGATATATTACCTGTTTATAGTTGAAAAAATGAACAGGTTTCATGGAGGCCTCAGATGACCATACTTTGTGTGTCTTCACACCTTTCTTCAGCACATGCCTCTTGATGTCAGACACCCACTTCCTGCACCTACATTTTGTGCTTGGATTCACTGCCACCCCATTGACAGCTGACACCACAGTAGCTCACATTTCCTCCTTGTCAAATGTTGCATTGCTAGCTGCCAGTGTGTCAAGGTGTTGGTCATGGTAGCCCCTCAGTGACCCATCTAGAGCCTCATTCTCCTCAATTGTTTTCACAATTGGTGATGAAAATCTCTAGATTTCAAACTGGGGCCAGTTGTGATTGAACACATGTAAGGAAATGGGTGACGCCATCTCAAAATCCAGTACAGTTTGATGTTGCAACGTCTGCAAGGGAAAGAGATGATAGACATGGGTTGATGATGTTTGCCAACCTATGAAGAGGTAGGAGGTGAAAGACATTGGTTGCCAATGTTTGCCAACCTATGAAGGGACAGGAGGTGACAAACATGGGTTAGCAAAGTTTGTCAACCTATGAAGGGGTAGGTGGTGACAGACATGGGTTGCACGTGTTGGAGATGTTCTGTAACCTATGCATATCTCCCATCATTTCAAATGACCAAATGTGGACACTTTTATTTGAGGTGGTGTTGCTGGTTGTGTGACTGGTGGGTGGGATATTCCTAAGACTTTGTAGTTTACTTCATGACCTATTGATACCTTTTTGTATAAGTGAGTAAATTATTTAGCAAGAGCAACATATTTTCTTTACACAGACTAATTTAGACACACATATATTGACGTTTAAACAAACATTGATGTGATTTTGATTGCCATGGAGCAGTATAATACAATATTATATATACCACAGATTGATCTTATATGAGGGATATCAGGGTGGGAATTAGAGACCGAAGAATGAAACCTTTACCCATATGCTAGCATAGAATGTGACAAACATAGGTTGGCGATGTCCATCAACCTATACTGGGGTAGGAGGGGGCATACATGGATTGGCAATGTTTGTCAGCTTATTCTGAAGAGAATGTGACAGGCATGGGTTGGCAATGTCCACCACAATGGCTCTAGTCGAATATGACAAGCAAAGGTTGGTGGAGGCTAACACCAATCTCTGCTACTGGAGAATACATGAAGCATAGATAGGGCATGTCCTCTAACCCCTGCTTTTGCCAAATAAGACATGATTTTGACAAAGCTCATGTTAAAGAGCAAGATTCTCAAGGCAATCCAACATGAATTTGCCAAGTGTCCCCCCCCAGTACACTGGTAAGTTTGACACACATCTCCAGGAACACATCTCCACAGCATCAAACTGTAGTGTGTCTTGGCCCTTGAATACTATAGAGATCTAAACAGCTTTGCAAACCAATGCAAAGGTGGCCTCTCTATCATTCAAGGGGTTAAAAGCACATTTAAATAAATGGAAATATTTATTTGTTCCCTAAATACAGTTGATATGTATAAGAATTGCACCACTTTCCCTTACTGCATCAGTTTAACTATAATGAGGTAGCCTACTCATGTAATACTTAATAAATGTAAGGCTATTGGTTAGCCTGGAGTTGTGGGAGGGCCGGTTGGAGACATTTATACCAACCTCAATCCTTTCCTCGGGACTGCGCAGAGCTCCGACTGAGCTCTGTGTTATCCACCCAACCCATACCCCGTTCTCAGCTCTATCAATTTCATTCTTTTTCTTATACATGTGGTCCCACTCTTAGGCCTACCTTACAGGTCGGAATGGGCAATAGGCATCTGACATACACCTTATCATCATAGTCTCTCCTAGGCCCGACCACAAGTATATGTAAGCCTTTCATTATTATTTGTAAAAACTACAGTGACCCATGCTGGCACTTTAAACAAATAATTATGTAAATATAAAGTGTTGAATGTGTGTGTGTACATTATAAATAATGGTTAATAAAAGATGCAAATAAAGATGGTTGTTTGGGATGCATCCAAAGAATGTCTGCTTTACTGAAGAGCTGCAATCCATTGTACAATTATCATTGTAGACATTGATATTAGGTGTGGGTGAAAGGTCCGCCATGTTTCTGTAAAATAATCTGCAAAAACCACATTGTTGTCCGCTTTTTTGTGTGAATATCTGCTTTATAAACAGCAATTAAAATCTTCAAATTTTTCACCCATTGGCAAAAATGTTTCGCCATTTTTTCAATGGCTAGAAAGTTTCCACCCACGGATTTACTTGTTTTTCGCATCTTCGCTCTAAAACCTTGAAGTATTCCAGAAAGTGAAATACAATAGAAGCAGCTACAGAGTGAGGTAGACATGCTGTGCTGTTCTGCTGTGATCTTTTTGCAAAATTGAGGCAGGAGAGGACCTTATTGACCGCTATCACTATGATTAAGTTTAACCCCTTAGTCAAGGTCATACACAGATATCAAACTTAGGAGGCAGGCAGACACCACGCAAGGGCAACTGCACTGAGGTTGAGCAGGCACTAAATAGGACTACTAAGTGGGCGGCAATCTGAGAAGCCCACGTTGAGTCACTATAACAGGTCCTGTGTGCGTGTCCAATCTGAGATCAGCTGGAACCAGCCAGACGCAGACACAGACCTCCAGGAACCAGAAGTGCAGCAGCATAATGCTGGAAGACAGCCAACCCTCCACACCCGCATTGGAGCGTGGAGGAACCCCAGGTAACGGCAAGCCATCAGGAACCCTGACAAGGAGGTAATCATCATATTACTAGTGACTGTGTGGAGGAAGACTCAGGGACTGAAATTGATTTGGTTGGTGTTAGTGCTAGTACTAGTAACAGTGATGGTGAAGTAGCCAGTGGGACTAGTGTTAGGGGAGTGGTAGGGGAAGCAATTGAGAGCATCCAGACTAGTGGTCAAGGGAGCCCACACCATTCCCCTGACCCTGGGAGTCCCCTTCCCCCCCACGGCATTGTCCATGTGAAGCATGATCATGAAGAAGACAGAATTGTTACCACCGCAATAATACCACCCCCACCAGGAGCACAGATCAACAGACTGTTTCTGCTGCTAGTGCTGTCAGTCTGCCTTCTTGATATCAACAAAAAATGGCAAGTTTGACATTAGGGGACCCTCTGTCACATTTCTTGTCACCTCCTCCAACCAGCAGTGAGATGTCTGTAATAGAGCAGCAAAACTGAGGTACTGGTGGTAGTGGTGATGATGGTGGAGAAGCTGGGGTGGAAGAGACATTGATGGCCTTTTTAGCCCAAACTGAGAAGGAATGGGAGACAGGGATGAGGATGGGTACCACCACCATTAACAGCAGCAGTGAGCTTTGGAATTTGCAACAGCTCTAATTCCTGCTGCTGCTGAGTTGCAAGGGCATCAGGATGCTGAGGAGCAAGCTAGTGTGCCACAGATCACCGTGGACACAGTGGGAGTGGGGTCAACAAGTGATGTGGGACTAGGACAGGTTCCACTTGCCAGCAGCAAAAATAATCCTGGTCTTAGTTGCAGTGCTGATTCTGAGACAACAGCAGCAACATCATACTCCTCCCCAGCCAGTTAAGAGGAATGTGGAGGAGAAAAAAAAAGAGGCCATTCTTCTCCACCTTTTGCCTTCCCCCATGAAGTCATGGGTGTGGGACTATTTTTCCTCTTGGGTCAGGCACAATGCAGTCATCACCAACAGAACTGTGCATAATTTGTGACAAGTCAGTGAAAAGGGGAAAGGAGGGAACACACCTTGGCACATCCACCCTGATAACACACAGGAAACACAGACACCATGACATTTATGTGAAACATGTGAAAGCAAATACCCACCACAGAAATCGAGCACCACTGTTACTGTACCCCCTGACTCTCCAGAAAGACAACAAGAGGAGTGATGGAGGATGAAGAGGAAGAAGAATAGAGAGACCCAGGAAGAGGCTAGGAGTTTATTGACGCGCAAAACAACTAGCTCACCATCTCATTCTTCCACTAGGGTAACTACACCTTCTGCCAATCCACCTCATTCATCATTACTTCCCTTTCCAACTGATAGCCATTCTGTAGATGTATCACAGTGCCTGTGATCCTCCTCTGTCACTTTCGCTTGTGGTGTGCTCTAATTTGCTGAGTTGGTTTGGCCCGCCCCTGGTGACCTTTTTATGTCTGGCCGTGACACCTGTCAGGTGCCCTTCTGTGGTGTTTCTGAGCCAGTGTTGCTGTTGCTGTGTTCCTGTGTTTCAGATTCCGTTGTACCAATTTGGCCTGTTCTGACTACGCTCCTGTTTTCCTGCTCGTGATTGACCTGGCTTGTCTGAGAACCACCTCAGTGATCTGACTCGGCTTGGCTGACGTTCCTGCTCGTGATTGACCCGGCTCGTCTGAGTACCTCCTCCATGATCCGACCCGGCCTGGCTGACTTCCTGCTCCGTGACCGGAACCGGCCTGCTCCAGTGACCTGCTTGTTCCTGCTACCTGCTCCTGTTGTCGCCGTGGCGACAATCTGACTTCCGCTGCAACTGCCTACTGGACTGCTGTGTGACCTTCTTAACCCTTGCAGTGCCTAGTCCTCAGTGCTGAGTCTCCATGCTCACTTGCAGAGCTGTGCTTCCGTTACTGAGCCTCCATGTACTTACAGAGCTATTCCTGTATACTGAGCCTTTGATCGTTAAAGCTGCATATTAACCCTAGCTGTGCTGCCGCCTCCTTAGCTGAGCCTTCTAACACCGGTACAGAGCCTAAGCTATATCGCACTACTTCTGCTGAGTCGGCCGTGTATATGTCTGGGTTGGTCGGCGGATCATCCTGTCAACCACAGAGTAGTCGCGTTCGTTAACGTGCCCGGTAAGGCGTTAGTGGTTCGTACTCATACGTTTGTTCTCCGGTTTACGCCCGTAGGGGCTATTGGCTCAAGCTATTACAGCAAAGGGTGGTCTCCACTGGGAGGCTATTGGCTTTACCGTTTGCAGCGTAGTGTGGTCTCCGTTGTTATGCCCGTGGGGGCTACTGGCTCAAGATCTTGCAGGTTGTCTCCGGTATACGCCCATGGGGGTATTAGCTCAAACTATCCCTGTATGTTGGTCTCTGTTATTACGGCCGTGGGGGCTACTAGCCAGCTCTTGCAGTGCAAGGTATTACCATTGTTACGCCCGTAGGGGCTACCGACTCACGCACTTGCAGATTTAGTTGTATCCGTGGCTACGCCCGTGGGGGCTATTCTGTGCAACTTTTCTGCTGATTCTACCTCTGGTCAAATATTGCCTAGCAGCTTCCCAGTCTCTAGAACTCTGGGTGTTTAACCATCTACACGTACAGCTGCTCTATCACTACCTTGGGCATGCCAAACACCACAACAGAGACTGACTGATTATTGCATTTAACCTTTGATGTGTTTCACTACTGTGTGCCTGTCCTGAGACAGTATATGTGATACTCTGGTTCTGTATACTGGGCCTGTGGGGGCATATCTGTCCATATTTTTCTATTATTTTGTGTTGCCTGTAGAGGGCGATCATTCACCTTACTTTTCATTTAATAAAACGGTGTGGCAGTTCGTGTCCACCCATTGTACACTGTCCACACATGGCAGAGTGGTGGAGGAGAATCACAAGCAGGGCATCAAGCGACATCTGAGGAGATGCCATACCACAGAATATGCTAAGCTGGTGGCAGGGAGGGTTCATCATTACTATTAATCTGTCAGCAAGTTGTCATGTGTCCTTAGCGGGGTGTGGACAAGTGGTATAGTGACAGCAGCAATACTTGGTTTCTGGTGTCTTGGTGTTTTGATAGAGTTTTGCCAGGTGTTATTTACCACACACACTAAGCCATTGCAGTTGCTGATGAGATGCACAGTTCCTGCTCTCAAGGGAAAAATGTTTATTCTAGTAACAACACACAGATGAATCTGGAGGAGGGGCAGGTGGAGAAGAATTATTTGTCAACTTCTTCTTTTCTCCACCTAGACTGGGGGCTACATAATGTACTGCTACTGCCTCAGGCACATCACTGGAGCTAGCTGTGACAAGTGGAATCTTCATTGTCCATCACCCATGTCATTGCTGTTGTTGATCCCATTCCCTTTGAGCTGCCTAATCATCCTGCTGCTTAAACAACTCAGCAGCAGCATCAAGAACAGCAGTCACAAAATCCACATCTACATCTTGGCATTTGACAATGGCCTATCCCTAATTGATTTAGGGCTCGATTCTATTACCCGTGCTAAAATCGGCATTACAAGAAAAACAAGGAGTGTGAATTTTGCAAATGTGTTACGTCGGTATTCTATTGCAGAACCACAGTAAAACAAAACTGGCGTAGACAGCACTTTTCAGAGTAGTAACAAAACTGCGCTGTCTGCTTTTTTTCGACTACAGTCTACAAAAAACATGCAAAATGTCAAAGCAAACCAAGCAAATAGGCATACATTTGATGACAGAAAGATCAAGTTCAGTGTTAGATGAGTTCTCCACATAATAAAATCCGACAGAGTGCCCCCCCTCGACATATTAACCCCCCCTTTTAAAAGTCGACTTGCAGTGCTTTCTTTTACCACTTTAATTTGACTAATATTGTTCACATTCCACATTTTAACCCTTCCCCTACAAAATTCGACTTACAGTGCTTTCTTTCACCACATTAATTTGACAAATGTTATACATTTGACATTTTAACCCTTCCCCTTCAAAATTCGACTACAGGGCTCCCATGACTTTGTTTCACCATTTAAATTCGACATTTTTTTCTGCTATTTTTTTTGACATGCCCTCGTATTTTGTATTGCAAAATTAACCCTATGAGTACCAGAGAGATAGCAACACATTGCAATGTGTTTGCTAACCGTCTGGCACTCAAATGGTTAAAAGAATTAGTGGAAACAGTGCTCCTCAATATTACATAAACCTATATCTTTATTCTAATGAGTAGCCTAAACTCTATTTTATGAGATCAGCTCTTAGTAAATAATAGGGATCTAACTTCCATTATCTTTATGAGCTACCCTTACACTCCCAGTCACTTGTGAGCCCGGGGCTGTAGAAGCCTCAGAGTTCTCACAGCCAGCGTGTGTATGTATGGCTTACTGCCAAAAGCTGACAATAAGTTCCAATCTACCCTTGCAATAAAGTATTCAGTCAGTGTGCTCAAGAATACTTTGTTGCAAGGGTAAATTCCCTGTGTTATTAAGAAGCATTAACAAAATGTAATAGCTTTAATACATTTAAAAACTCCATAACAAATTAAACAGCTACATAAAGCCTACATTTATTTATGTATTTAGAACTGTAAACACAATAAATCAAAGATCCTATATCTAAGCATTATAGAAGTCAAGCATTTCCCTTGAGTTACAAACTTATCTTTATTGTGCAGTATTGCCCTCTTTTGACATTAGCTTTAAGCATTTTACTGAAATAGCTCTAGCATTATAGTCAAGTTAGTAAATTAAGCCACAAAACACTACAGTGACAGATCAGGAATTCTAAACTGTCCGTTTCAGGTACTTCTAAGCTGACTCAGACCACTACAAAGCATTAAAGGGATAGTAATGTTTCATTCTAAAAACAGCTCTAATTAATCATCATAATATTTGGGTCTTGGAGAGTGTTATTTCAATTCTGTCAGAGTTGTAGTTCAAGAGTAATTGAAAGATGAAGTATCCTCCTCCTGCCCCTTTTACTGACCTAACACTGTTTACCTAAAAGCAGCAGGGAGTGTCCAGGTAGATTGCAGAAAAGGACAATCTTCAATTAAGATAAGGGAAAAAGCTGAAAAACCTGTCAAGGGGGGCAGGGTTTTCATTGTTCTTACAGTAGTATATCTACCCTTGATGTGAACTGTCTGGTCTATGGAATGGATTCCACATCTTAGGAGTGGGGGTTTACACTTTGTAAAAGGGGCGGGAGGGGGGAAACTTTATCATTCAATTACTCTTGAACTACAACTCAGACAGTATTGAAATAACACTCTCCATGGCTCAATTGCTATGAAGATTAATTGGAGCTGCTGTTTTTGTGAAACATTGCTATCACTTTAAGGGCCAGATTTAAAGGCAGCCGATAGCACAAAAAAAAAAAAAAAAAAAGCAGGTGCCGGTACTTTTTCAAGAACGGTAAGCGATTTAAAGATCGGTGCTATGAAAAAATGCCAGAAAAAACCCTGCCGGCCGCTAAATTTAGATGCATTTCGTCCCACTGAAAATATAAAAAAAAACACTACAGGTTGCTGTTTAATGGACTGCTTTAGCCCTAAGGTCTGATAAGGGACTCACTTTAGAACATAAAATTTAAGACCCAGTTTTTTTTTTACTAAAGTCCCTGATCGGATCTTTAGTCAGCCAGCGCAGCTATTAAAAGCAAAAATAAAATGTAAATCCACAGTGAATGTATTGATATGGGGCCCTAAGCCCCATATCAATACATCCAAAGTGCCTTAAAAGTGTTCATTGTTGTTAGAATTAAGTCAGTGAGGTATAATTACCCATCCAGCACTCATAGGGTTAACCCGACTAAGTAACAAAGCAACATCCCATTACAAGTAACACTTACCATTAAAGGGACAGTAATTCTTAGTTTTATTTATTTTTTTTTTGTAGGCATTAAAAAAACATGAAAAATGCTATAAGTCTCATCTCGAAAACCTTTATCGTTTGAGAGATATTCACAAGCAAAGTTTCCCCTCCCACCCCTTTTACCTAGTGTGGAATGCAGTCCATAGACCAGACAGATAGCAGAAGGGGACAATCTTCTTCCTATGAGAACAATGAAAGCCCTGCCCCTCTTGACAAGTTTTTCAGGTTTTTCCCTTATCTTAATTGAAGATTGTCCCTCTCTGCAGTCTACCTGGGCACCTCCCTTCTGATCTGGCTGAACAGTGTTACATCAGTAAAAGGGGCCAGATGGGAATACATTGTCATTGAATTACTCTTGAACTACAACTGTGACAGAATTGAAATAACACTCTCCAAAGTCCAAATACTATGATGATTAATTAGAACTGCTTTTATTATGAAACATTACTATCCCTTTAATCCTGATGTCCAGCAGAGTCCACAGCGTGATGGTCATCTTCTGTCTTTCTTTCTTTTCTTCTTTCTTGTATCTTCTTTCTTCTCTTCATCCTTCTTCCTTCTTGCTGTAAAAAAGACAATAGTATTAATAGTTTGCAGAAATATCTCGGACATTAATATACCCTTTAACCCCTTGAGTGCCAGAGGGGTACACAACGCATTGCAAAGGGGCTCAAAGGGTTAAATGATGAATTAGTGCCCAGTTTCATACACATGTGCTGCCATTATTTTAGGTCCATATAAGCCATTATAGTCAAAGTCAAACCATTATAATAAGTCACAGTCAAGTCATTAAAATATGTCCCAAAATGTAATAACAGAAGACCTAACCCCTTAAGGACCAGCAGTCCTGGGACATTTCCATCCCATAAGGACCACTTTGATCCTTGCCGATGTGCCGGTACACGTGACCTGTTGCGTGTATCGGCGCGCTGCTTTGCGGCCTTAAACAGATTGCTCCAATCTTGGAACGGTCAATTTTAGGCCCCATTTTTAGTTACAGCGCTCCCGGTGGAGTGCTGTAAGTAAAAAGTACGTGACGTACTATGACCATCATCGGTCCTTAAGTTTTTAAGGACCATGATGGCCATAGTACATCATGTAGTCCTTAAGGGGTTAATAAGAGAAGAAAGAAGATACAAGAAAGAAGGGAAAAGAATACAGAATGAATACAGAAGGAGACAGACAGTAGATAACAGATAAGTGTATCACATATAAGTTAATGGTCCGTGCATGGCAGTATGTCAGGCACCAATCATTAGCTTTTTTTACTGTTAAGTTCCCAATATCGCTGCTATTTAGCGGCGTTTTGGGAACTTAATGCACAGAATGGACGTTTGGACACAAGAACATTTCTGTGGACCACAGTCCGTTGTGCTTTTAGCTGATAGAGCCTTTAAATACCGACCTAGACATTTTATTATGACAGTCCGTACTCACTTTGGCACATATCATATATTTTTGTGCAAACTTTTAAATCTGGCCCTAAATATCTAGAAAGTTCAACATGTATAATACCACACTCTGAATTGCACTGCAAAGTTTGCCTCAAGGCTGGAGATGATATTAGGGCCTAATGTACAACACTAAGGATATGCCATTCTGGAGCATTCTAAATGTACCGTAAATGAAATGGCAGTTTAGTAGATTTTCTCTATAATAGCTCTTTACTTTATTACATAATTGTATTCAGTTGTACCATTGAACTACAACCAGGTGCCATACCTCCTCAAGGTGGAGTCTACCCTTTTTCTCTTGCGGAGAATAAGGCCATGGAGGAGCATGTTGCGGATGCGCTGTCCCTGGGGTTCATCCGCAAGTCTTCCTCTCCTTCCGGATTCTTCTTCATGAAGTGGTGAACTGAGACCCTGTAGTGACTACAGGGAGCTAAATCGTATCATGGTTAAAAACGCCTACCCTATTCCACTGTTTACTGAGCTATTCGATCAATTGAAAGGGTCTAAGGTATTTTCTAAGCTTGACCTGTGAGGGGCATATAATTTGGTATGGATAAAGTAGGGCCACGAATGGAAAACCACATTTTACACCAGGAGCGAGCATTACGAATACCTCATAATTAGTGTTGAGCGAGCATGCTCGGCCGATGCTCGGATCGGCTCGAGCATCGCTCTGCTCGGCACATGGCGGTACTCGTACGAGTACCGCCATGTGCTCGCCCGCCATGTTCGGGTGGTAGGGATCTGTGCCGGAGGAGGCACAGATCTTGCAGACGCTCCGCTGGACCACCAGGGACTGGAGGTAGGGGGCATTGCGGAGATGAAGGGGGCATTGCGGAGATGAAGGGGGACATTGTGGAGATGAAGGGGGACATTGTGGAAGGGGGACATTGTGGAAGGGGGGCATTGCGGAGATGAAGGGGGACATTGCGGAGATGAAGGGGGACATTGTGGAAGGGGGACATTGTGGAAGGGGGACATTGTGGAAGGGGGGCATTGCGGAGATGAAGGGGGCATTGCGGAGATGAAGGGGGACATTGCGGAGATGAAGGGAGCATTGCGGAGATGAAGGGGGACATTGCGGAGATGAAGGGGGACATTGTGGAAGGGGGACATTGTGGAAGAGGGGCATTGTGGAGATGAAGGGGGGCATTGACCAGGCACCCTCCCCTCATCAGAGCAGGGGGTGTCTGGTGTAATGCTCGTGTCGCCCCATTGAATTCAATGGGGCTCGGGTGCTCGGCCGAGCACTCGAGCCTCCGGCGGTGCTCGGTCAGAGCACCCGAGCACCCGAGCATCGGGGTGCTCGCTCAACACTACTCATAATGCTCTGCGGTCTCTGCAATACTCCCGCGGTTTTCCAGGAATTCTTAAATGATGTCCTCCGGGACATGCTCCAACAATACGTGGTGGTATACTTAGATGACATTCTGATGCATTCCTCCTCCATGGAAAACCACAAAGCAGATGTAAACCAAGTTCTGCAAAGACTAAGAGAAAATAACCTATTTTGCAAATTAGAGAAGAGTGAGTTTCACCACAAACAGTTCACCTTTTTGGGGTACATAATTTCAGAGGTCAGTTTCACTATGGACCCAGAAAAACTCTCGACTGTTCTCGAGTGGCCGCAACCCGTAGGTCTCCGCTCCTTTCAACTACTATAGGAAATTTATCTGCAATTTTTCCTCTATTGTAAAACCCCTCACTGACATGACCAAAAAAGATAGTAACTCCACTCACTGGTTCCTGGAGGCCATCAGGGCATTTGAGTCATTAAAAGCTGCTTTTGCCGCACCACCCATTTTGGCACACCCGAAACCCAAGCTTCCATTCGTACTGGAGGTTGCTGCGTCTGAGACAGGAGTAGGCGCCCTCCTGTCTCAATGTCCTACTCCTGAGAGCCAGTTGCACCCGTGAGGGTATTTCTCAAAGAAGGTGAGTCCTGCGGAGTGCGACTATTAAATTGGTGACCGTAAGGCATTTGCTCAAGGGAACTTCCATGCCAGTCTTAATCCTCACGGATCATAAAAACCTCACCTACTTCTCCGAAGCTTCTCCGAAGCTAAGCGCTTGTCTCCATTGCAGGCCAGATGGGCCTTATTTTTGTCTCATTTTAATTAGGTCGTCTCGTACCTGCCGGGTACCAAAAATGTTCGGGCTGATGCCCTGTCTAGACAGTTCTCGGGCACTAAAGAGGAGAGTCTTCTTAGTCCTATTATTCATCAGGACAAAGTACTGGCCACCATACGAGGTTCCCTCTGGGTGCTATTTTGGACCTATTAACCGTCGTACCAAGGTACTTTCTACCTACCATAATATGAAGTCAACAGGTCATCCCAGAAAGAACCAGCTTCTCTGGTTGGTTTCCCATCTCTTCTGGTGGCCAGAACTTAGCAAAGATATTGCTGTCTTTGTCGCTGCTTGTCCAGACTGTGAGCAGACTATATAACCCCGTCACCTTCCAGTGGGCCTTCTCCAAACCATACCCAATGGGGAGAAGCTATGGTCACATCTTGCCATGGACTTCATAGTCGACCTCCCTTTGTCTAACGGCAATGCAGTCATCCTCATGGTTGTTGACCAATGTTCTAAGATGATTCATTCCATACCTATCAAAAAACTTCCATCAGCTAAAGAGTTGGCTATGGTCTTTGTCAAAGAGGTTTATCGGCTACACGGGTCTCCAAAGTCATAGTTTCTGACCGAGGTAGTCAAAAAACAAAATTGTTGTTTTTTTGTAGGACTATGTTTTTTTTTGGGGGGGTTGTATTTTTTAAAGCACAAGCCCTGAGAAAAAATGCTATACTGGCCTAGTGCCAGCAGATCAAGTTGACCAGTGGTCACTGGCCATTGACAAATGTCCTCCTGAGTCCATAATTGCAGAATTTGCAACTGCTGTTCTTGCTGCTGCTGCTACTGGGTTGTTTAGGCAACAGGATGATTAGGCAGTTTAAAGGGAATGAGATCAACAATAGCAGTAACATGGGGGATGGATGATGATGGTTCCACTTGCCACGACTAGCTCCAGTGATGCTCCTGAGGCAGCAGCATCACAATAAGTAGCCCCCAGTATATGTGGAGAAAAGAAGTTGGTCAATAATTCTTCTACAACTGCCCCTTCTCCAAAATCATAGGTGTGTTCTTAATAGAACATAAATTTTTCTTTAAGAGTAGGAACTATGTCTCTCATCATCACTATACCCCTTGTCCAGACCGTGTTAAGGACACATGACCACTTGCTGACAGTTTAATAGTAATGATAAACTCTCCCTGCCATCATCTTAGCATATTCTGCGGGATGGAATCTCCTTAGATGCCGCTTGATGCCCTGCTTGTGATTCTCCTCCATCACTGTCATTTGTGGTCAGTGCACCACACAGTGTGCAATGGGTGGAGATGAACTGCCACATCCTAACATCAACAGAGTGGCTATCATTTGGCAAGGGAGTTAACAGTGAATGAGATGGATTGGCAAAAGATGTAGTTACCCTAGATAAAGAAGATGATGGTGACCTAGTTGTTTCACACGTCATGGAACTTCCAGTTTCTGCCTCTGTCTCTCTATTCTTCCTGTTGTCTGTGTTTCATGTTTGTTATCAGGGCGGCTGTGCCAAGGTGTGTTCCTTACTGAACTCTTCTCACTGACTTGTCACAAATTGTGCACAGTGCTGCTGGTGATGACTGCGCTGTGCCTGCCCCAAGAGGAAAATAGTGCCACACCCATAACTTCAACGGATAGTGATAGGGAACAGGTGGAAAAAATTAATTCTTGTCCTCCAACTAGGACCAGAAGTATTGCTGCCACTGGCAAGTGGAATCTGTCCTAGTCCTGCATCACTTGTTGACACCATTCCCACTGTGTCCTCTAGCTTGCTCCACAGCATCATGCTGCCCTTGTAACTCAGCAGCAGGAATTAGAGCAGTTGCAAATTCCAAAAGCTCACTGGTGGTGGTGGTAGTGATGCCCATCCTCATCCCTGTCTCCCATTCCTTCTCAGTTTGAGCTTAAAAGACCATCAATGTCTCTTCCACCCCAGTTTCTCTACCATCATCACCACCACTAGTCACTATATGCTGCTGCTGCTCTATTACAGACATCTCACTGCTGCTTGGAGGAGGTGATGAGCAATGTGACAGAGGACCCCCTAACGTTATACTTGTCATTTCTTGGTGAACTGAAGAAGGCAGACTGGCAGCAGTAGCAGCAGGCACATACAGCTAATCTGTGCTCCTGGTGGTGGTGGTGGCGGTGGCATTTTTGCACCTTCTATCCCCTAAAAGTTCTGGCTTCTTCAGGATCATGTTCCACTTGGACACTGTAGTGAAGGGAAGGGGACTCCCAGGGCCAGAGGAATAGTGTGGGCTCCCTTGACCGCTAGTCTGAATGCTCTCAAATGGTTCCCCTACCACTCCCCTAACATTGTCCCACCGGCTGCTTCACTGTTACTTCTACTACTACTACTAACACCAACCACATCGAGTTCAACTCCAGAGTCTTCCTCTTCACAGTCACTATTAGTATGAGGATATTGATTACCCCCTACTTCACTCTTAACACTAGCGGTACTGCTTGGGGATGGCAAGTGTGACTAAGGGTCCCCTGCTGTCACATTTGGTATAATCTTCTCCTTCCCACCTCCTGAGTATTACAAGACACACTACCAACAGGTTCAGCATTGGTGGCAGCAGGTTCAGCACTGGCAGCATGCATACCATTGGTTGCAGCAGGCACAGTATTGGTGGAAGCAGGCACAGCATTGGCAGCAGGCACAGCACTGGTTGCAGCAGGGGCAGCATGTATGACAGCAGGCACAGTAATGGTGACAGCAGATTCAGCACTGGCAGCAGGCACAGCACTGGGGGAACTAGGGGCAGCATGTCTGCCAGCAGGCACAGTACTGGTGGCAGCAGGTTCAGTACTGGCAGCAGGCACAGCACTGGTGGCAGCAGGGACAGCACTGGCCGCAGGCACAGCACTGGTGGCAGCAGGAGCAGCACCTCTGACAGCAGGCACAGCAATGGTGGTAGCAGGGGTAGCAATGGTGGCAGCAGGGGCAGCACTGGCATCAGGCACAGCACTGATGGCAGCAGGGGCAGCATGACTGACAGCAGGTACAGCACTAGTGGCAACAGGGCAGCACGTTGGACAGCAGGCACAGTACTAGCGGAAGCAGGCGTAGCACATCTGGTAGCAGGTACAGCAATGGTGGCAGCAGGAGCAGCACGTCTGGCAGCAGGCACGGCACTAGTGGAAGCAGAGGTAGCACATCTGACAGCAGGTACAGCAATGGTGGCAGCAGGGGCACCACATCTGGCAGCAGACAGAGGCAGCTGACCTGTCCTGCTCTCATTGCTACCCTTTTCTTCCTTTCTTCACATTAATTGCCCCAAGATCCCTCAGGGTGATTTAGGGGGACTGGACAGCATTGGTTCTGTATTGCTCACTTCCTCCTCAGACTCAGTGGACACATAAGGGTCCTTACAACGCCTCCTTTCACTATTTTTAAACTTTCTTATTGTGATAGCAGTCACTATGAGCCTCTCTTGACCACAGCAGAACAGCAAAGCATATCTACCTCTCTCTGTAGCTGCTTTTATTGTATTCCACTTTATGGAATACATCACGTTTTTATAGTGAAAAGGCGAAAAACACGTAAAACAATTCATGAAAACTTTCTAACCATTGAAAAAATGGAGAAAAATTTTGGCCAATGGGCGAAAAATACAAACATTTTAATAGTTGGTTTTGAAGCAGATTTTCAGACAAAAAAGCAGACAATAACGTGGTTTTCGCTGGATTTCTCGTGGGAACATAGCAAGAGCTTTTGCCCACCCCTACTCACTGGAAAGACAAAGGCAACCATGGTCTAAGTTCCTTCTTGATCTGGCAGTTATTAACTGTGTTAGACGTGTCTGAGGGGTGTGAGAACATTGTTTGTCACTGACTGGAAAGGCACAGGCAGCTGTTATTATGTGCTATGTGTCTGAGGCAGTAGCAGCACCACAACTAGCCTCCACCACTTCAGCTATATGTGGTGAGAAGACGACGTTGGCCAGTATTGCTTCTTTACCTGCCCCTCCTCCAAAATCATGAGTGTGTTGTTACTAGAATAGAAATTGCTCCCATTAGAGCAGGAACTGTGAATCTCATCAGCAACCACAATATGCACAGTGTCTGTGTGGTGAATAAGGGATGGACTGGGAAAAATGGGTATATCTGAACTCACATCAAACACCAAGTACAACTATATCCAAACATCACGACACTTAGGGTCCCCAATGTGAAATTCCCCCGTCCAGAAAACAAGTGCTGCTGCTGTCACTATGCCCCTTGTCCACTCCCTGCTAAGGACACATGACAACTTGCAGACAGTTTAATAGTAATGATGAACCCTCCCTGCCACCAGCTTAGCATATTCTGCAAGATTGAGTCTCCTCAGGTGCCGATTTATGCCCTGGTTGTGATTATCCTCCATCACACTGCCATGTGTGTTCAATGAACCACAGAGTGTGCAATTGGTGGACACAAACTTCCACACCTTCCTTACATCTACTGAATGGCTATCAAAGTGTGGGAGGTGGGGTAAAGAAGAATGAGATGGATTGCCAGAAAATGTAATTACCCTATAGCAAGAAGGTTATGGTGAGCCAGGTGTTTCACTCGTCGTCAAACTTTCAGCCTCTGGCTGGGTTTCTCTATTCTTCCTCCTCCTTGATCTCTACCTAACTTGTTGTTGCCTTTGGGGAGAGTCAGGGGGTACAGCAACAGGTGCATGATTTTTGTGGTGGGTGTTTGGCTTTAACATGTTTGTCAAAAATGTCATGGTGTCTGTGTTTCATGTGTGTTATCAAGGCAGATGTGCCAAGGCACATTCCCTCCTTTCACCTTTTCACTGACTTGTCACAAATTGTTCACAGTGCCGTCATTGATAACTTTCCCAAGAGAAAAACAGTCTCACGCCCAGGACTTCAGGGGGAGGGGAAAGGTGGAGAAGAATGGCCTAGTTCGTCCTCTCCTACACATTGGCTGGGGCAGAGGATGATGTTGCTGTTGTTGCTGTTACTGCCTCAAAATCAGCACTGCAACTAGGACCAGGAGTATTGCTGCTGCTGGTAAGTGGAAGCTGTTTTAGACCCACATCACTTGTTGACCCCATTCCTACTGTGTCCATGGTGGTCTGTAGCACACTAGCCTTCTCAGCAGCAGCAGGAATTAGAGAAGGTGCAAATTCCAAAAGCTCACTGCTGTTGGTGAAGCCCATCCCCATCCTTATCTCCCATTCCTGGCTAAAAAGACCTTTAATGTCTATTCTACCCCAGCTTCCCCACCATCATCACCACCACAACCAGTTCCTCCTTGCTGCTGCTGCTCTATTGCACATACTAAATGGGAGGTCTGCACCAGCTTAAATAAATGGCCATGAGATTGGTACAAATAACCGTGGTGCTCCAAATCTGTGACACAAACAAAAATAGAAAGACCCAAGTGTAAGAACTACACCTGCAGTCTCTTAAAAGGGGAAAGCCCTTATGAAGTGAGGCACTCTAAGCAAATGACCAAAAGACAATTGTATAGCAAAACTTTATTATATCAATATGTACAAAAATAGAAATAACATAAAACAATTAAAAGCAATGTGGATGGGTTGTACCAATGATAATCTTTATCAATATCTTCCTCCTGATATCACTATAATACAATGAAAGCTTATCTTGAACGTACTACAATCATGTGTCCCAAATAATCAGAAAAGTGCAGATTTTTAAATAAATTATTGGCAGAATATAAAAATAGAAAAATATGCTGCAATATACTTATCCATTGTAGTGCATAAATATAAACACTCCCACACACCAATGTGTATCGCCATACACATGGCTTGCTCACGGAGTAATGAGTTCATCTGTCAAAGTCAGTACTTATAATAAAAGATTAGCCTTGGATCATGTAATAATCTTGATTAATAATGTACCTCAAGGTGAATCTGAAAGACATCTATCTATTATCTTCACTTCCTCAAATATGGAAGCCCAGTCGGGCCAGATATAGCCGCAAAAGAAAGTACAGTACATTTTCTAAAGGCCACAGCCCAAAACATACAGAAACATATAATACAGCAAATAGATCACAAGGCAGATTAGGTTTGTTAGATACATTGTGTAATCATTTATTTAAACCAATATCACAACCAATCCATTCCTCCGTATTCTCATATAGAGATATATTGAGATGCATAACAACATCACATAACTTTAATAAAATATAAATGGAGTAGATCTACTCTATGACAGGGTAAGGTCAAACCCCGGCATAACAGTCAATATAAACATCAAGATATATCGCCCCTCCTCCAAAACGATGAAATATCTCACAAAACGCCATATGCATACAAATAATATATTACTAAAAACATGAGACATACTGTGATTATATGTGACTAGGTTCCACATTACCGAATATATCCATATATAGGAGGCAGTATATATAATATATGTATAGACAGATGAATTTTATATCATTGATCCAAAAACTAATCTATCTAAAAAAACCATAATGTGTCTATGACAGCAAAACATATGAAAACAAAGTGTGACAGTAATAAGGCATACAATATAATATACAAAAAAAGATTGGAACTTTTTTCGAAATACAGCAATTGGAACTTTTTTCTAAATACTCAGAGTCTCAGAGTTTTTCTTGTCCAGGCTGTGGAATACCTCCTGTGCCACAATTATTTCTCTTTCGATGGGTGTTTCTACCTCCAGAGATGTGGAGTTGCTATGGGGGCCAGTTTTGCCCCATCCCTGGCAAACATCTTTATGGGATGGTGGGAGCGGGTCCACGTCTTTGGGGCCTGGAATACCCACCGGGAGCGAATTTTGTGGTACAGGAGGTATATTGATGATCTCGTGTTCATATGGCTGGGGAGTGAATCGAAAGCGATGGTATTCTTGGATGGTCTTAATGACAATCGTTATGGCTTACGCTTCACCCATTCTTTTAATAGGGGATTTTTCCCATTTTTGGACTTAAAATGTATGGGTAGAAGTGATACAGGTGAGGTTGTTACAACCAATTACAGGAAACCTGTTGCTGGTAATGCCCTTTTGCATGCCCTCTCTGCCCATCTCCGTTCCCAGATCACGAATATCCCCAAGGGACAGTTTCTGCGTCTTCACAGGAATTGTTCAACTGAAGAAGATTTTTTAACATCGTCACGTGATCTGACATGGAGATTTCAGGCGAGGGGTTATGCCAAAGGTTTAGTAACCAAGGCTTTTGATTCTGCTCTTTGTGTGCCCAGGGCCAAACTGTTGAAGGAAAACACTAGGCCAGACATGGGATAGGTCAATGATGTTAGGTTTATTACCTTCTATAGTGCACAATATAAATATCTCTGTGACATAGTCCATAGATATTTGCCGGTGTTAAATACAGATTAAAAATTTACCAGTTTTATAAGTGATGGATGTAGTTTTGTAGCACGACATGGTGTTACTATTGGCAACCTTGCTTCACCTAGCTTTTTTACGACAGCAAAGCCTACCTGGTTAGCATATAAAGGTTTTTATAATTGCGGTGCAACTAGATGTAAGAGCTGCCAATATATACACCAGACTGATAAGTTTAGAGGAACAGTTACCAATAAAGATTATAGTATAAGGAGTTATATCAGTTGTGCTACTACCAGTGTTGTATATTTGTTTAAATGTATGCTCTGGTTTATACAGTATGTTGGTTGAACAGCTCGAACGGTACGACAAAGAATCAGGGAGCATGTTTATCAGACAGAGAAACATCTCCTTGATTCTGCCGTGGCCAGACATGTCCATGATGCACATGATGGTGATTTAACATGTTTACAGTTTGTGGTCATAGAGAAGGTATGTTTATCCTGGAGAGGAGGAGATATCAATCGACTTTTAGAGGAGCGTGAAGCCTTTTGGATTTTAACCCTTAAGATTAGGGTTCCAAATGGGCTTAATGCCAAATGGGATATTGTCCATATTTTCTACCGCATTTCCCCAAATGTTTAAATACTTACATACTTTATTATATAATTATTTTCAATGTATTGTCTAGTATTATTGTATTATTTTAATATGAATGATTATTCTTTTTTGTTATGTGTCTGTTGTGGCTTTTTGAGGTTCACTTTAAGACATAGTATGGTTGATGGATGTCCCTGGGTTTCCCCACAGGTGCATACACTGGTATGTGTGGGGGACTGTTTTGGGGGATGCTTAACCGGATCTAATGTCTAATCGGAGCAATTAAGCCGCACTAACATCAATATATGGGAATCATATTAGTTTTTTTATTAATTTTGATTTATTGAGGTTTTTTCTTGTCTTCCCCATTGTATTATATATCCATATATCAGTTTGTATACCATGCATAATGCTTCCATGGCATCACACTCTGTTCCTTTTCTCATTTGGACAGCTCTGGTTAAGTTGACAGGGGTTAAGTTGAGCATCTGTTTCCCAATTGTCTTGGCTATATCCGAGGACGTGTTCGAATGGGAGGGGTTACACGAGGTGGTGTCGTGTAAGTGTTTGTGTGTCTTCTGATAGGGTGTTTCACTGTTTGTTTTTAATTCAGTGTCCAATCATGGCTAAATTATTTGTTTTAAATTGAGCCGTCCTTGATTGTTCATGTAATCTATGATTAAACGCCATGTAGTGTGAAACATGTCAGATTATGATCAGTGTCAACATCTTCTCTAAGTGCATGTAGGGGTTTTTTTTTTGCTCCCTCAGGTTGGGCCATGCTAGAATCTTATTTTTAAATTATGCAACAAATTTTAAAATATTTGGATTAATGTGGTCTTCTAGTCCCTTTGCACATTTATCATTGTATATTTTCCTGCAAAATGAGGGGTGCTTCAGCAACCACTGGAATCCGTTTAAAAAAAGATTTATCACCATTTGAAGCTCTAAATGACAACCAAGTGATCCAATTAATGAACATATTTTGATCATTTGGTGTCAAAACAGTGAACACTGGGGAATCAATATCCTAGAACAGTAGAGATCAAGCCTTTTTGATCTATCTATTATAATCTCTGAAAAAATCTACACACCAATTGGTTCCGTATACTTCTAGAAGGAACCATATAATAGTGTGTATTGGTCTTATTAATTTTGTGTTATTCAGTTCTTTACTCTTTTATTAACAATGCAAAGGTCCATCTTTATGCGTTCTCAGGAAATTTTTAGATGTCCAAAATAAAGCTTCATGTTGAATTACATATTTATTAATTTTTATGTGACAACAAATCACAACTTGCTCCTCAAAAAGGTTTGAAGCACCCTCCAGATGGTCTTTTCAACCAAGCTTTATTCCTATGTGCTTGGATGACGCCAACAAAAAACTGTTTATGTTAATGAATCAGAGTACTGTGATAGAAAAAGTAGATCTTTTATAATCCATCCTAGGGCTAGATTCTATTACAGGTGCTAACTTTATCTCTGCTTTTATCTCCAGTTTTCCCCATAGATTTCAATAGGAACATTTTTGATAAAATGGGTGTTAACATTTAACACCTGTAATAGAATCCGGCCCCAAATCGGTTACTTGAAGGAAATCCACAAATTATGAGGTTCCAAGGGTTTCAAAAAGAAGAATTCAATAGCAATGTAGATTGTTGTTTGATGTTGATTTTTTAATGATTTGAAAATCCATCTTTATCGATCTCTAGAAAGCATACTAAACTGGGTAAGGTTCATATTGAATCTTCAATGCCCACCTCGCTCTTATCTGGGCAGATGACAAATACAGTTTATTCTGAAAAACAAGAAATGTTAGCATCCAAAAGCATAAACAATGTTATTATTTGGTTCTCTATTAAAGAAGGGATATTGACTCTTGGGAGGAAGATATTATTCTGCCTCTTTACAGGTCCATGGTAAGACCCCACCTTGAATATGCAGTTCAATTCTGGGTGCCTTTTCTGAAAAAGAAAATGATGTAACTAGAGAAAGTTCAGAGGAGGGCTACAAAAATAATAAGGGGAATAGAAAGTTTTAGTTATGAAGAAAGGCTAGAAAACTTAAATATGTACACACTAGAGAAACAGCGTCTTAAAGGGGGTATGATAACATTATATAAATATGTTCAAGACCCATACAAAGGGCTCTCCAAAGACATGTTCATTAACAGAATGGTACAAAGGACAAGGGGTCATCCACTTAGACTTGAGGAAAGGAGATTTCGTCTGCAACATTGGAAGGGGTTCTTTATGGTAAGGACAATAATGGTATGGAATTCACTGCCTGAAGATGTAGCGCTATTGAATATATTAGATGCCTTTACAAAGGGCCTGGATATTTTTTAAAGGAGCAGAATATAGAGGACTATGTATGTTTGTATTGTGAATATATTTATTTTTGGCTTGTTGATCCAAGGAGATATGTGACTGCCATTTGGAGTCAAGAAGGAATTTTCCCCCATTCAAGGCAAAATTTTAAATTGCTAAAATAAGGGGGGGTGGGGGGGTTTGCCTTCTTTTGGTTCAACAGCGGTAAACAAGAATAGGAAAAGGGTTGATCTTGATGGAAGACAGTCCTTTTTCAACCTAAACACACACACAGAAAAACAGACAGCAGCAATAATTTTTATATAGAGGAGAGCAGGTCTATTTATTGATTTTTTTTTTTTATATTCACATTGAAATTGTATTTATCAATACGTCATGATGAGTTGGTGCTGTGAATTTTCTCTCTTCTAGCAGCCTGTCTGTTTGTAATAATTTATTCCTCACATGACCTGTGGGGAGTTTATAAAAAGGTTAATTTATGGAGAGGACTGTTGGATCCACAGTCCTATCATACTCCTATCATGCAGACCCAACAGGGTTTTTGCATTGGGTAAGTCCCCCATTTACATGTTTTTTTATATCGTATGTCTTCTTTTTTTTAATTGCACCACACTGGAACCCACAAGCATTGCAAAGATTGTATTTAAAGGGTTCCCCTCCAATGTGTTTCCTATAACATTTCCTCAGGGAATTTTACATTTAGATAAGGTTTTTTAGATGTATTAGAGTAGGACTTGCCTCAAGTGAGATACCTTAGCGCTGTGGCAAGCTTACCCAGGACTTCACCAATTTGCTTATACTGCAATCTCACTTATTTACTAATAAATATTATATATGCCCATTACAGGGCACACATTTCATTTTTATATATAGGAGCGTGGGTTTGTTTTTCTGTCTGTCTTTAAAAATATAAGACTGCAAAAAATTATGCATATATTGAAAGGAAGGTGACAGTCAATGACAGAGAAATGAACCCTGATGTGAGCTATGACTAAGGCAGACCATTACAGATACAAAGTCCCACACAGAATAATGGAGTTGATAATCTGTAATGAGAGGCAACAGGTCTATATGTATATGTAATAACCCAAAACAAGAACAAGAAAAGTCCAGGATTGTGGAGAGTTTCAGTATATAGTCTCACTACTTCCTAAACTTAAGTAGACCATTAGCAAGCTGTAAAGCTAGCTCAGAAAGTATTCCTAAGGATTGAATACGCAATACGTAACATGTATTAGTTATATTAAAATTCCTAGTTCCAGGGTAAGGTAAGCTCCATTTATGTTACTACACTGGCATAAGTCATAATATGCATAAATGTAAAATCAGAGAAAGTGTCAATATTACTTGACCCTTCTCTACATAAAAACAATATTTATGTACATGGATCAATATGGTAGGGACCCTATAATGGCAATAGAACCTTTTTGTAGATGGATTTATGATATTGGGTACATATGAACCACACAGATCTAAATCTCAGTCACAATTCTCCAGGTTACTGAGAAGCCTCTACAGAATTGTTTGTTATCAGTGTTTCCCAACAGTGCAATTACATTAGTGATAAGCTATGGATCTCTGCATCATGTTATATACCCTAACATGCACCTATAAGTGACATCAGTTAGAAGCTATAATCTATTAGGAATAGGGGTGGGCAAAAAGTGAGAAAAATTTCCTGCACGACTTTTTGTGAGAAATGGGTGATTTTTCTCTTTTTTCGTGAAAGTTTTCTCATTTTCTCCAATGCAAAGTTTTCCTCCTTTTCGCCTATTCCAGCAAATTTTTCACCTATTCCAACAGCCTTTTCTCCTATTCAACACATTTTTCGTCTATTCTACTCATTATTCTCCTATTACGACACATGTTTCTCCTATTCTAACACATTTTTCGCCTATTCCAACACATTTTTTCCTATTCTAACATATTTTTTTCCTTTGTTTAATATGGTGCAGCATTTCTCAGCACAATATTACTTCTTCTGAGGGCTGAAATGGACAAATAAGTAGCTGGAAGTCAAAGTTGTGAGTCCTACAGCAACATATACCTTGAAAAATGTGTTGGCATGCAGAGTGCATTTGTCCTTTGCCCACAAAATTTTGCTTCCTGCTTAAGTGACACTGGCACATATTCATGATGATGTCAAGTGATTAAAAAAAGTACAACCTACAATCTCATCACAGTTAGTCCAAAATATATATATAACTAAAAAACAAAATCAACAGCTTCTTTCCCCAGACTTCCCCAGCACAGAGACAATAAAAGTAAAATCAGCAAGCAATTTGGACCCCAGTTGCCTGTGTCTTGCCAGTCAGTCACACCAAATTTGGGGGTATTTTAGGTCAACCTCCTTTCCCTCTTCTTCTCCCCAATTGTGCCTTCAGACTCCTATACTACAAAGAACACATGTCCTACCAAAATGACTCCCTAAAATAAGCTTCAGTTCCCCTTTATTTGCCTATCTTCCCTAGCTCAAAAACATGCTACTCTCTCCCCTTACAAACACAGAATGGCATGCTATGAGAGCCTGACACCCTATTATATGATTGTAGAAAAGTTTCATGTGGTGAAAAAAGATTGTCTACCGATTGATTTCAATGCAATGAGCTAGGTGAAAAAAGTGGGAAAAAAAAAACAGGAAAAATGGCACTTTTCGCAGGAAATTTTTCACCAAGCAGAAAGTGCCACTTTTTGCCAATTTCAGTTTGAGGTGAAATTTTTCACCCATCCCTAATTAGGAATTGAGGAAATAGCTCATGAAGTAGAAAGAGAGAAACCCTAATCTTATAATGCATCCCTAAGTCATATCAAAAGGTAAGATGTAGAGATCAATTACATATAGGAGCCTGAGAATTATATGATACAGAGAACACTTCACATACAAACAATTCTGTTGTGAACTTAACTGTTAAAATCCACACTACTCCTGATACGTTCCAGCAAATGGACTAAGGGTAGAGGGAAAGGAGTAGAAGCAGTGCAGGGATATGTTAGTAAAATGGTAGTCATGGTTACTGCAGCATGTGCAATAAAAAGTTATCCTTCTCCTCCTTGCTTGAGAAAGTGACATAAAAAGTTTCTCAGCCTCCAGTAGTATTAATAAATTATGCAAAAACATGAAGATGACAATGAGTTGAATTCTATAGTATTGATGGCATAGCTATGGCATAGAGGAAGGTGTAGCAGTTCACCAACAGCTGCACCTGTTCTGAAACTAGTAGTATTCTGAAAATCCTTCTGAGAGGAAAAGTATAAAGAAATTTGAGAATTGAAAATCTTAGAGGAACATAAAAGTAGACGAGAAGAACTTATGGGCAATGCTAAGGATGACCAGATTATTGATGATGATGTTGGTCTTGAATATGTCCCTCCAGCATTCTTGACTTCTGATACAGATGAGGTTGTGAGTGAGAGATATGATTGATTGGCCATAAAATTAGCTGAAAGGAAAAGGCTCAGTTTTCCAACACTGAGAAGCACTATGCCTGTTTATAAACTGTTTGCAAAATGAAATGCAATGTCTGATTCTGGACAAGTAAATATATCTAAAAATACACAATCATCCTCAGACATTGTCAGGATTGTCACCAATTCCTAGCCTAACTGCCACCCAGCAATGCACACTATTGTTCAGAAACAAACATCATCAACATCCACAACCCTAGATGTGATTAGTGCTTTTGCTACTGCTATAAGTGTATCACCTTTGACATCCAGTAATACATTTACAAAATTGACATGCTGCCCTTTTCTTTTGTTGAGGGTTTTAAAGAGTTGATGTCATTTGTTTCATCATGCTGGCATATGCCAAGCCTCATTTTTTTTCTAAGGATGCATGTGTCAGAATTGTACAAGAAGGGCAAAGGGACTCATCCTGTTAACACATTTTCAATGCATATGTTGCTGTAGGACTTTGACTTTCAGATGTTGATTTCTCCACTGCAGCCCTCAGGAACAGTAATACTGAGGTGGGAAATATTGCAGGCATAGAAAGCATAGTATTGAATTGGCAAAAAGACAGAAATTTGATGCATTTTCTTTGGGGGAGAGTTTTCACTGGAAATTCAGGAAATTAATTATTTTCTGTGAAAGTTCCTGTGGAAAGTTTTTCCTGCTCATCCCTAGAACCCCTTTTCACTTGTTTAGTGTACTAGGAGTAGGAAGGGGATGACTGGCAATTTCTATTTTTCTTTTTTTGTTTTGTTTTTTTGTTTTAACATACTTTATTGAGCAAAAAAGACAATACAGAAGAGAAATGAATATCTGTTGTTTTTTATTTAGTATAATGAAATGTGGAATGGGAATGTATTGATAGAATAATGTGTGTGTCCAGGTGCACATATGTTCAACGCTGTATAAACCTCTTTGCGTATTGATAAATCTTAGAGAAAAATTACAACATCTGCAGCCTAGGAAGCTTATTGAACAGAGCTTGTTCTAAGTGGAGCAGAGAGAACAACAAAATAATCAACAGATTTGTGTTTAATTTGAATAATTTAGAATACAACACCATGGAAATAATATTTTGCTAAATATATATGCATTTTTTAATAAAAGGATTTCCACCATAACAGGAATGAGCAGAATGGAATTGGGATTATGTTCTAGTATAAAAAAAAATAAACTCACAATCAACCACCCAATGAATACAAGAATCATTATTATAATTGCAGTAACATAGTAACATAGTAACATAGTAATTTAGGTTGAAAAAAGACTTGCGTCCATCTAGTTCAACCCTTTTCCTATTCCTGTTTACCATCGTTGATCCAAAAGTAAGTAATAGATCAAGTAATAGACAACTTGAAGTGAT
The DNA here is from genome assembly GCA_037306005.1 of Rhinophrynus dorsalis. Classification (NCBI taxonomy): domain Eukaryota; kingdom Metazoa; phylum Chordata; class Amphibia; order Anura; family Rhinophrynidae; genus Rhinophrynus; species Rhinophrynus dorsalis. The sequence continues at coordinate 297,326,616 of CM074722.1, read as the reverse complement.
GAGCAAACTGCAATCAGATCAGGTTTGAAAATTGCATTGATCTAAACTACTAAATGTGTATACATTTACATAAAATACATAAAATGATGTCCAGGTTTTCAACTATAAGACTAAGATCCATTATCAGTGTACATATTTACAACTTATGAAGTAACATACTTATTAATTAGTTTTCTCTGTTCTAGCCATTTAAAGAAAACAGTACATGAAAAAATATGGTTCATTAAACTGCTCTGTTTCTGCAAATGAAGGAAAAAATGCAATGCAATTGTATGTTGATTTTAATTCTTCAAAAACTGTGAAACAAGACAAACATTTTTATCAATATCAGGCAGATATTGAAAAGGCTATATTTTGCCACTTCTCCAACTTTCAGAACTGATTATGTATCACCTTTTGAAGCAAAAGTTTTATTAAGGTTTAGCCTTTGGTGAAAAAAAAAAAAAATGTGTTACAACTGACAGGAGATCTCCCCCAGAGTGTGAGAAAGGCAAGGAAGGTTCCCAGAAAAAAATACATCCAGATAAGCTTTCTCAGTGGTCCTAAGGTCTTTAGATCTCTTTCTCTCTCTCTCTCTTTTTTTTGGCTCACTGCTGTCAAACCTAAAACAAAATTGTACAATGCTCCCAGTTAAAAAACTGCTAAACAATGTTTATTTTATAAAAAAAAGTCAGTATAGTTTATAGAATGTGAATTAATTGTTTTAGTATAAAATACAAAATCATTACATATGACAAACATGCAATCATGATCACATTTAGCATAAAATAGACATCTAGGGCTCGATTCTATTACCAATACTAAATAAAAACAGGTGTTATGTTTTTTTAAGTCAGGTTTTAGTATCCTATTACCCGACTTGTGAAAACAAAATCAGCGGTAATTATACTTGCCGCCAGTAAAAAAAAGCCCATAGGAAACAACTAAAAACAATGTGCAAGTAACATTCTATTACCCAAGCTCAATATTACCGCCTGTTTTGTGGTTACATTTTCTGGGCTTGATCCTATTGCAGGTGCTCATTTTATCAGTGCTTTTATCTCCAATTTTCCCCATAGACTTCAATAGGAAAATGTTTGATAAAACGGGTGTTAACATTTATCTCCTGCAATAGAATCTAGCCCTCTGTCGGTAATCCTGCTCCTCAGAGTTGAGGCATAGAAGCCACAACGACGGTTTCAAAACGATCGTTGTAAGCAAAAAAAGCAGTACAGAATACAATATACATCATAGAAATTCAAGGTAGAGTGCCCCTTCGACATATTAGCCCCCCTTTGAAATTCTCATCACAGTGCTTTCTTTCACCATTTTAATTCGACAAATATTGTTCACATTCAACATTTTAACCTCCCCTTTAAAATTCAACTTAGAGTGCTCCAATGACTTTCTTTCTCCATTTAAGACAAAGGACAGCCCTGCGCTCCTCCATACCCATGTTAAATGTGTGCCCTGATTTAGGCATATATAATAACAAATGTGTCTTTATGTGTATCCAGCCTAAATATATATACTAAACTATTAAAGATTGAGAATTTTGTACATCATTTGGCCAAAGAATGTAAGCTTGCCAACCCCGTCAAGGTATCTCAAGTTCTGGCAAGTACCTACTCTACTGCACCTTTAATTTCTATCTAACATTAAAATACATTACCTCTCACACCTTTTAAATTAGTAGTGTGGACTTTTGTTTTTAATTGCATACATTGAGTTTTAGAATTAGCTACTCGTTACTTTACAACATCTTCATCCGCTTTATCAAGCTTAGAATTTTAATTTATTTTAATGTTAGATAGGAATTAAAAGTACAGTAGAGTAGGTACTTGCCAGAACATGAGATACCTTGCCGGGGTTGGCAAGCTTACATTCTTTGGCCAATTGATGGACAAAACTCTCAATCTTTAATAGTTTAGTATATATATTTAGGTTGGATACACATAAATACACATTTGTTATTATATATGCCTAAATCAGGGCACACATTTACACTTGGGTATGGAGGAGTGCAGGGCTGTCCTTTGTCTTGTATTTGCACTTTGGGTTTTCGCCCAATGTTTCCTGGGGGGAGTGGAGATCCTTCTTTTTCTTTGCTGCTATCCAGATACCAGTTATTTAACACTTTTTAATTTATACACTATATGTATTTATTATGGTGAGCTAGCGCTGTAGGCTGTTTTTGTTTTTGTTTCTCCATTTAAATTCAACATTGTTTTTCTCCAATGTTTCTCGACGTGCCCTCGTTGTATTTGTACTGTATATGTTAATGATTTTTTTTTTTTTTTAAATTATAATTATTATATAATTAAAAAAAGTTCAGACCTCAATGAGGGCATCAGAACCCCTCCTGACACCCCCTATCATTGATCACCTATCCAGAAGGATAGGTGATCAATGCAGGTGACAATTGCTGGCATTTTTAATAAAGCCCATATAGCATATGTCTCACACATGTTATATGAGCTTTCTTACAATGTGTATTGCTATATTAGTTTAAAAATATAATTCAGACCTCAAGGGGGGCACCAGGCCTCCTGACACCCCCCTAACATGGATCATCTATCCAGTAAATTGCATATAAACTATGTTTAACATAGGTTATATGTGCTTTTTATAAATAAATATGACTTTCAGGCCTCGAGGGGGTCACCAGGAGCCCTCCTGATATCCTCCTATCATGGATCATCTATCCAGAAAGATAGATGATCCATGTGGCAACCCTGAAGGCATTTTCTGCCCTCCTTTGTACTGAAGCAGCTGTATAAGTTGCTGCAGTACAAGCACTTGAATGAATGAACCCTGTCACTGGGTCATTTTTAGAAAGTGCAGCGCTGCGCTTTCATCAATGAATCAGTCATCCTGTCTGAACTGTGCTTCTACAATAGAATACCGGTGTAACACATGTTTGCAAAATACACGTTGCTTGTTTTTAATGTAATGCCGGTTTTAGAGCAGGTAATAGAATCAAACCCTTGATGAGATAACAAACTGCGTTTAGTATTAAAAAACTAAATTAATATTAACTTAAAGTGGGTCTGTCACAATAAAATATGTTTGGTTAATAAAAAATGACTATTATATTAACCATTTGTTTGTAATATAAAGGGTTTTTGAGAATTTAATCTTTATTTGTTGGAGGCAGTCAGGCACGTTATACTAATTAGTATTAACATACATTGTGGCATAATAAATGTAGGCATAGCCCACACACTGTGCATATCTTATACTGAGTGAGTGATAACTTTGGCATTGGGCATAATTAATAAGCATATTGGGAAGGGAATTAGCATAAGGTGCCCCAATTTGTCATCAAAACATGGTTTAATTTCTCAAAATATTTTTTAGAGAAAAAAATGTCTGGTGCAATAAATGGGCAAATTTTAATTATTTGTAAGACAAGATAAACCTGTCTTGAGGTGACAGGTCAACTTTAAAAGAGTCTTGAGCAGTTGGCAATGACTTATAAGTCACTTGATTTAAAGAAAGAATTTCAACTGATTTAATTTTTTCTTTTGAATACAATTGATGTATGTATACCAATTTAAAGAAACTAATCAATCAGCTCTATGTATTAAATGCATACATGATTCTTATTTTCTATTCATATGAAACACTGTGCTGATGAGAGAGAACACATATCAGAGGTCAAAAAAGAGGTAAAATAGTTTTAAGCCTAGCCTGCATCTGTGTTTGTTCATTTATACATCTTAAAATGTATTTAATCAAGACAACCAGAGAAAGCTACAGCTGTATTTCCCAGCAGGTAACAATAACAAATCTAGCCGCAGTGACAAAATGGAAACATAATACATACACATGATGGAGCTGATTTTTAAATTTTCACCAGGGAATCTGAAAAATGTTTTATCTGATAAAGCTTTTTTTCATTAAAGCAGTTTTTGTGATTAATGAATCCTTGATTATTATGGGGGCATCTCATTGCAAATCTAAATAATAAATGGGGTATTAGATCAATTTATAAATCCAAAACCAAAAAAACTCACACTACCATAAGAATATAATGTATAATGCTAGAACCAGTATAGCGTTATTTAGGTAAGCAACATTTAAAAAAATTCACAATGTAGCCCCGTAGTGGACCTACAAATGATTCAAGGAGAGACTTCAATCATGGAGCGACAAAAAGCAGAGACATTTTAGTGGCATCCCACCAAACAATGCGTTTTGAATCTAAGATGCTTAATCACGATCAAAGACACCGACCACCAGAACTACCTGAACTTTTGAATCCTCCTCGCCCAATCTCAGAACAGTATGATATCACTGTGCTGAAGCAAAATTGCAATTACTCCAACAGCAGACTACACCTCGGCTTTGGAAAAATTGACCCCTTCAGTGCTTCCCTAAACATCTGAAAACCCCAGAAATCTTATGATAAATCCCCTTCAAAGCATTAAAAGGAATACCCTGAAAATATAAAGTTACTTCTAAACTAAATATCTATTATAATAACTAAAAATGTGATTACATGTTGACATGTTATTAAAGAATTATAGATAAGACTAGCAATATGTGACGGCGTTGCCCGTCATTGTAGTAGGGTATGTGTTATGTAGCATTTTTTGTTTGAAATGTTGTAGGTGGCATGTTGAAGGTATTTTGTAAGAATTTTTTGTGTTTGTTTGTATTGTACATTTCATTTAGCTGTATTGACTGATGATTTTTTTTGTGTACTGTGTGAAGCAGAAAGAATCATATTGCACACATACATAGACACACACAGATACAGTGATATATACAGACATTGATCATACATACACACGTACATAGATGCGTACACACACACACACACACATCCAGATATTATTACGGTCCTGTAAGTGCCAGAGGGGTAGGCAAGGCATTGCTCATTGTGTTGCTTAATCCTCTGGCACTGAAAGGGTTAACCAGCTGTCCCAGTATGTAGCGAGAGTCATGGAGTCCACAGTCCCTGAAGTGGACTCTGTACATGCACACTCAGAGGCTGCCAGACAACCACCAGCCTGGCTCCCTGGCCAGGAAGACACCTCCTGCCCCAGGCCTCGGCCAAGAGGGACGCAGCCCGGGCACCGAGAGCGGGAACTGAGGAGGGATGGTGTGTGTGGTTGGAGCAGGGATGGTGTGTGTTGTTGGAGCAGCTATAGTGCGGCATGTATATTTTTTGTGCCAACGTACTTACATAATGCAGGTGTGTGACAGCGGACAGAGAGCAGCGGTGAAGAAGCTTGTGTGTAAGAGTGTGTACTACAGAGTGGCCCCAGCATGGTCTGTCTCTAGCCCCTCAGCCACGGGTAATAGCCACATCCAGCTGCTGCTTGTAGAGAGCTCCTTGAAGGGCTGCATGACCGGGCTGTTGCGGGGTGGAGTGTTGTGCTTCATGAAGGGGGAACATGAAGGATTTGGTACTAGGCCTGCCTGCCTCCGAGCTACATGAAGCAGCTGGGCTTCCTGCAGCTGAAGCACATTGTGCACCAGGAGCCGAAAGCATTATTGTGTTGTGGATACCAGAAATGAAGGTACACTGGAGACAATCCCACCCTCTTTTTGTTGGATCAGTGCATTGTGTGCCTCAGGTTGGTGGAGGGACCACTGGGGACTGTATGTGTGTGTGTGTGTGTGGCTTTTGTGTGTGTGTGGCTTTTGTGTGTGTGTGTGTGTGTGTGTGGCTTGTGTTTGAGTCTGTGGTGTAGGAGTAAGTGGCAGCCATTTTGTTTTTTCAGTCACTTGGATAGTGGTGGGTGGGCTGGATAATGGGGGCAGGCCAACTCCCTGAATGATTTAAATCACTCCTCCAATGATACACCCAATGGGAACAGTAAATCCTTACTTAAGCTGAGGTGACGTAGCAATATAACACACAGTGGCTCTTCAGTTGAGGCAACGTAGCAATATGCTGAGGGATCAAATAGAAAGTGGTGTTTGCCCTCTGTAATATACAGCAAAGCATCCCTCTCCCTTTAAGGAGAAAGGGCGGGAATCAGGAAGTGGAGGAGTGACAGTTGAAAACAGACAGTGAGGTGACTGAAGAGATTAAAAGAGTTAACCCTTTGAGTGCCAGAGGGGTACGCAACACATTACAGAGCAATGTGTTGCGTACCCCTCTGGCACCAAAAGGGTTAAATAAAAGAGTTGCTATTAAGTTTATCCCTGAGTTTGTGTTTTATGGAAACATTACACCCTCGTACTGAGGATTTGCCTGACATTTCGGAGCTGGACTGTCTGTGGGCGGGACCAGTCTGATATGGATATGGAGATTTTCTCTCTGCAATGGCACATGGGAGTGAAAAACGTGAGTTGTAGCACCATTGAGAGGCTACCATGCCTAAGAACAAGACACTTTATCTTGTTCGTGCTCGATGGGTGCTCCTCACAACTCTTTTTGTCTCTATAAGAGACAAGCTGACCGTAGACGGCTCCCGGCTCCAGTGTTCCAGGTGGGAGAGAGAGTATGGCTGTCCTCACGCAATCTCCATCTCCAGGTGCCTCGTAAAAAGCTGGCTCCTCAATTTGTGGGACCCTTACGGGTTCTCACAGGATTAACCCCATAACTTATGCCCTTGAACTCCCTGCTAATATGCGCATCTCCAATGCTTTCCATGTGTCGCTACTGAGACCATTGGTCTGTAACAGATATACTACTGCTCCTGTCCATCCCAGAACTGTCCAAGTGGGGGACCATGAGGAATATGAGGTACAAAGTATTTTGGATATTCCCAGGGTCAGAGGCCAGGTACACTATCTGGTACACTGGAAAGGATATGGACCTGAGGAGCGTTCCTGGGCCGCAAAGAGAGATCTACATGCACCAGCCCTTCTCCATGAATTACACTCCTGCACCGCCTCTAGTGCTGGTCCTCTTCCACAGTGGAGAGGTCGTTAAGGGGGGCTACTATCACAGTCTCCCTTAGAGGCTAAGTTTTCCTGTGCTTCCAACCTCTGTATGGCTGCCAGCCGGCATGGCCTCCACCCACTTCCTCATTGCTGACATCAGGTAACAGGCTGTCACGGACTCAAAAACGAGATCTGGACCAGTACTGTAGGTAACACAATCTTTATTAAGATACACAATGTACAGAATGATTCGGCAACAGCAAGTACACAACGTGGTGTTCCTGCTCGTTACTCTTGCTTTCCATTGTGACCCGTGTTTGCCAGAGAATCTCACTCTGTGTATGACCCTGGCTTGTCTGACTACCCACATCGGTTCTGACCTATGGCTCTGGCTGACTACTCTCTCTGTGTATGATCCCGGCTTTCCTGACCAGTGGCCCTGGCTACTACCCTTCTCAGTGTAGCCTCTGGTTGCCTTTCCTGTAGGCCTGGTTACTTTTGCTCCTTGTAGTCCTCAGTTTGCCTGACCAGTGGCCCTGGCTCTTACTTTCTCAGCATAGTATCCGGTTGCCTGACCAGTGGCCTGGTTACCCTCGCTCCTTGTAGCCCCCGGCTTGCCTGAGCTGTGACTTTTGCTGCCTACTCATTCCCTACACTACCTGCTTGCCTGACCTGTAGTCTCAGTGTCTCCTGGCTCTGGTCTTCTCTCGCTCTGTGCTGCCTGTGTTCACAGACCAAATGGTTGGTGCTTTGCAATGTATTGCTTACCCCTCTGGCACTCACAAGGTTAACCCCTAATATTCCAGGGTGGTATCCAGTGCATTGCATGTCATTGCATTGGATATCCTCTCTGACTCCAAGGGTTGCAGGGAGCTTATAGGAATGGTCCACTTAGTCGAAGACTTGTGACAGTTCAGGTTGTGTTATGATGAACATGGCAAATCTGGTGTCCCATCAACATGGACACACATGCTTTTTACCCACAGGTGACGTAGTGCCTGATGAGTCTGAGTCATCAATGGTGACAAAGACCTCCATATGCTATTGTGGCTTCCATAATCAACTAGACATGTGTGTTCAGCAATATGTGTCATGGACACAAGCTAAGATCATATCACATGATTTACCAGGTGCATATTTTGGAGTGGCCCATGATTGATCCAGGCAACACAAAGTGGCTTAGAGCAGGCCACAGGTGCGCTTTATGGCATTCCTGGTCCTGACATGTGTCTTGTGTGGCTCGGCTATTGGTGTGAGCAGCCAGAACTTGCTCCCATAGCTGGCACCACCTGTGGACAGTGAGTGGCATGCTGACAAGGGAATACAATGTTATTTGGATGATGTACACCAGGTCAGTGTTTGCTGGTGTGTCTGTGGTTGGTAGTGTGGTTTCTTGTGCCTGGTATGTACCTGTCAGGTGTGTGGGTGTGTGATGTTGTGGAGTACATGTTGTGTTTCCATTGGGTGCTGGGGCTGCCTAGGTGAGTCTTCTTTGTTTTGTGCTTGACAGGTGAGCTTGTTGTGTTATTTGTTAACCCCTGTTGTTCCAGGGTGTGTTGTGATGGCTTACGTTGTGCTGCTTTGTGTTACCCCTGTCCCTGTGTGGTTGCTGGATTCTTGTTTGTCTGTGACTTGTTTGTATGGTATAGGCCAGTGGTTAGCAACCAGGGTGTCATGGCATGTGCACCAACTCAATGTGTTTCACTTTTCCCGTGATGCTTTTTTATGCATTACTAAAATTCATTTTACACATTTTTTGGGGAATTGTGTTTATGGGATATATTCCACATGATATTCTCGTCATTGTCATTCACACTGTGAGACCTAATGATGATCATATGTTTATTTCTTGTTGCTCTCATTGCTGACTTGGGAATTTACTTGTGACTCAAGGGGTGTCCTGGAACATCCAGATTACATGTTAGGGGTATCTTGGATGGAAGTATTGTGAACCACTGGTCTAGGCCTTGTTGGTGTATTTGCTTAGCATTGCAGGGGTTAATAGTTGATCTCTGTATGTTTAGGTTATGTACTTGTATTGTATGAGCTGCTTCTCTGTTTTGTTTTCTTCTACGGTGGTTTTTACTCTAAGTTGCGTGGTGTCCGGCTAAGAAAATGGGGGTTAAATTTCTGCAAGTAAGCATTGCAATTTATAGCTCGTTGTCCTTAAACAAACATTTCAATGGCTCTGGGGTTAGCTTTTACATTGGCCTCAATGGGTGATATTTTGACGACCGCCATGTTTTCAGAACTGTCGTTAGTTCTTCATTGTCGGAACATTTGCATCGCTTACTTGGCTTTCAAAACCACTTAGGCAGATTTTTCTGCCAATGCCAACATTTGGATCGAGCCCTTAACCTCCTGAATGATAAAGAGGTCTCCAGTTCATTCAGAATTAGACCTATTTAGTATTCACAGTTAAAAAAACATTTAAAACAATGGGAATTGAGGAATATCTATATGTCAGAGGCGTAAACTAGAAGCCTCTGGGCCCTGGTGCAAGAAGTGCCACGGGCCCCACCACCACCACATTGGCCCCCTTTGACCACATTGACCCCCCACACAATGCCCCTCAATCTCTACAATGCCCCCATCTCCTACCTGGAGCTCCCGACCGGTCCTCTTAGTAATGCAGAGCATTGGGAGATGATGTCATCTCCTAGTGGTCTGCATTACTAGAGCGACGGAGGGAGATTGCGGGTGCCAGGCGGAGGGGTCGCAGGGGGCGGCTGGGCCCCTGGAATGCATGGGCCTGGTCGCAGGTGCGACCCCTATAGTTACGCCACTGCTATATGTTCCCTGTGCTGCAGGTGGTTTGTAAAAATATTTGCTCCACTTTACATTTAAATACTATACCAATTTTTTCACCAGTTTTGTTCATTATATATTGTTTCTTTTTAAATCTAGCATTGTGCCATGCTGTCTTCAAATCCTCATAATGACCAAATAGCTGGCTGCTATATCTAAAATAAAATACATTTAGATATTTTATTACATTTAATCGAATTCTTTGCATACCCTTTGTTAATTCTAACAATTCTGCAATTCTGGGGAGATGCACTAAACTGGAAAAGTTAGGGAAGTCTCTCCAATCCCTATATAATTCAGTGGACCATCTTTTTCAGATTCTAGAAAAGTTCCAAATGGGTAACATAAAATGACATTTATTAAGCTATTGTAGATTTTATATTCTTAAACTAAACTATTATTTACATTGCATTGGTTAAGCTAAAGATTTATTTTATTTTTTCAAGACATTGCAAACAAATGAACTTGAGATTAGATCAATATTGTATAACGAAGTTTGTTAACGAAATTATTGAATAGTTGGTAAAAACATTTACACTCCTCTAAGTAATGAAGTCATCAGATACAACTTAAATTGGAGATCAATAATGGTAATGTACAAGCTCTTAAAATGTATGTTACAGTCTGGTTTTATCTTATGTTTTTATCACAAGAAACATAAGATAAAATATGTGAATGCCAATAATTACAATATATTTTTAAAACACCATTGAACTGTATGGATGAATTGTATGGCTAAATTGATCTAATTCAACACAAATTTCAGCAGCTCTTACTTCCAGTAAACAGATTCAAGTATGAATGATCAAAGTGCATCCACAAGCATATGGTGCAGATTCTAAATTTCAGAGATTCACATTCATCTCTCCACACCGTTTAAACAATCTTCACCGACACAAAAATACATTGTTGCAGCGGGTGAAAGTCGAAGAGCTTCTCCAAACTCCTTCAATATGTAAATCCAAAATCCAAAATATCTTGCACAACCATAAGCATATAATGTATAATACTAAATCCAATATAGCTTTATTGTTGTATTGCGGTAAACAAAATTGAAAACAATGCACAATGTAGCTCCGTAGTGGGTCTACAAATGATTCATGGAGAGACTTCAATCATGGAGATGGCAAACAGCAGAGACATTCTAGTGGCATCCCATCGATCAACGCATTTCGTGTCTAAGACTATTAATCATGATCAGAGACGCAGACCACCGCAACTGCCTAAACATTTTATTTGAATCCTCCTTGCCCAATCTCAGAACTGTATGACATCACTGTGCTGAAGCAAAATCGCATTTACTCCAGTAGCACACTACGCCTTGGCATTGGAAAAATTAACCCCTTCAGTGCTTCCCTAAACATCTCAAAACCTCTGAAAACCTATGATAAATCCGCTTCAAAGTATTGAAAGGAATACCCTGAAAATATAGTTACTTCTAAACGAAATATCAATTATCGTAACTAAAAATGTGATTACATGTTGACATGTTATTATAGAATTATAGATAAGATATGAGATGAACACAGTGTAAACAAAAAGTTAATACAGTGTAAGATTGTATCCAAAACTATAACAGGCACCAAATCCTGCTAACTATACCATATAAGTGCATGGGTGCAAAGTGAATATTATATACTGAAATTATTACATGTATCAATGTCCCTAAAATACTAATTAATTAGAAAGGAACTTAATAAAACATAGTAACCCATTAATAACATGCCAAGGCATAGACTTGAACACAGCAGCAATGCAATCTTAAATAAATTGTCTTATTATCTCATGAAACAACATGATAAAATATCTTCCATAAAGAAAATGCCGAGGCATGAACCTCAGACTGTGATAGATACATGTGGTGAACAAAACTGAATCATCACACTCTGAGTGCTAGATTTAAAGGCTCCCGTTAAACCAGCCGCTAAGTGAAAAAGGCACATCGCTCTCAAATAATACAAGAGTTACGGCAGATTCAATAGCTACTCTACGAGAATAGCTATCTAGCCTAGGCACACACAAAACACGTAACACAAAAGCCATTGTCGCTCATGTTAATGCACAACGGGCAGCCAAATTACACGATAACCTCACTCAAAACAACATGTAACATAACGGCTGCCGTTGTCTAGCAACCATGATTGATGCAAAAACAAATTCAAACACACAGCCAATCACAAAGCCCCAATGTATCAAAAAACTTCTAATACACCTATATATACCCAAAAATAACTGTCACACACTCTCTGTTATTGAGTTCTTCAGAGCCAGATATCAGGACCCAGGAGCGGAGGATAGTGATAAGAGAGAGGGAGACAGGAGCGTACATTGGAGGTAGAGGAGTTTTGGAGTTTGGAGAGAGGTGCACTAAATATACACATATCACACTTTTGCACATATTACATACACACATACAAACACATACATAGACATAGTCCTTTTATTTTATAACACCTTACACATTTTACCTTTTATTTTGACAGTGTGAATCTGTGAGTGAAAGTGTGTGACAGAGAGTGAGTGGATCGAGTGTGTCTGTGAGGGCCTGTGGGAGTGCCTGGGTGTGAGTGGGTGAATGATGGCAAGGAGAGGAGGACAGGAGAGAGGGATGGGGAGAGTAGTGGAGGAGGAGGAAGGTCAGGAGGGTATCCCTCAGCAGAGCAGGGGTGGGAGAGGGAGATCCGCAGGGTAGAGGGGGACCCGGCCCACAAGAGCAGGCACACGCAGGACAGGGACAGAACCTGCAGTGGGACGAGGGGTAGTTGCTGGGGAGCAACACACACAGTCAGGGTCATACCAGGCAGGGCACCCCGGCTCTGAGTCATCCCATGCCGGAGGTGACGAGGGCAGGATCAGGGACCCCAAATACACAGAGGAGGAGAACACGGCTCTCATGGAAGCTGTCCTGGAGAGGCAGAGTGTTCTCCACCCGACGGCGAAGGTACCTGGCCTGTCAGTGAGGAGGAAGGCAGCCTGGAACCAGATCTGCAGTCGGGTCAACGCGGTGGCTCCATGCAGGCGGGACGTGGAGTCCATCAAAAAGAGATGGGTTGACTGCCGGAGGGTCGTGAAGAATAAAATGACAGAGCTCGCCAAGCACGCCCAAGGCACTGGAGGTGGACCAGCTGTCCCTATCACCTTCTGCGGCTGGGAGGAGATCTTGCGGCAGACAATGTCCCCGACCCTGATCGAGGGGGTCGTTGGAGGAACTGACACTGGGGATGAGAGGAGCCTCCACACTACCGGTAAGTGCAACACTACAGAACAACACACTACAGTAACCAACACCAGCTGCACACACAGTCACACCTCAACACATGTCCATCACTCAGCCATACAACTGCACCAACACAGCACCCTGAGGGTTAAAAAAAGGACACAACACCAGGACAAATGGCAAGGTCCAACTTGGGACAAACCTGTCAAAGTCCTACTTCAACCCTCCTGTCGCTGGGCTCATCACACACAATACACAAACCGTTATGTTAAAAATGTCATCTGTTAAATATCATCACTGTACACACACAATGTCACCCATGTCCCCACCTCCACCCTAACCCCTTGAGTGCTAGAGGGATCATCAATGCATCGATCAACAATGCGTTGGCAACCCCTCTGGTACTCAAGGGGTTAACCAGACAACAAGCAAGTCAATAGGCCAAGGATCACATGCTACACAGGAGACATTCACTAAGCGGTGACAAAGAGATGGTGGACACAAAGTAACCCTCACACACCCTCACTTCACCAATACCAGTGTTAGTCCATGGAGAATATGCAAAAACAAGAATCAGGTTTATAAGGTCCTATTGTACAGACTCCATGGAAAACACTGGAAATGGGGAAAGGAGATCACTGGAGAAGTCACCATCATGTTCACTTCATCAGTTCAACATCACCGCTTATTGAATCACAAAAAGGGGGCATCAGGTTCCACATCACAGTGTCCCACAGAATAAATGCTTGTATGTGCAACACACAGGCCGAAAACTATTCCACAGAATTCAAGCTGGAAAAAGCAGGCATTGGTGTTGTGGCTGCAATCATTTACTCTGACTTGAAATTACATATCCCATATCTGATTCCCACATGGATCCACAGGGGTGCTGATGTCATGGATGGATGGTACACCAGCCGCTCTTTGCAGGGTACACATGGGAAACAAATAGCAAACATTGTACCTTGGTCACCAACAGGCCATGACTGATGGATATCTAGGATTGAGTAAGGTTGCCTCACACAGAAGGATGGATGGGCTCATACACAGAGAAAAAAACAGGCCTCAATCAAAGATATCCCTCACTACTGGCTGGATTGTTGCCCTTAGGATTCAAATGTTACTAAATATGTTCCAACACGATGTGAACACAGAGATCAGTTCACTGGATGTGATTGCCTTACTGGCCAGATATGTGCACCCATCACAAATCAACCTACATTGCTACCATACAAATACACATACATAGTATATCACACTCTACATAGATGGGATATACAAGGTATGTTCATATCCATCATATCAATCCAATGTATTGTTGGATGGGTGCACATATATAGCCAGTAAGGCAATCACACCTACTGAACTGCTCTCTGGCTTCACATCTTGGAAGGATATTACTGTATCCATATGAAGGGTACATATCCACATACATATATGACCATTCCTACTTGTGTGTAATGGGATAGCAATGGGTAATGTCATCATGATGTCATATCATTGCCATCGTTAAAAGATGCGTCCCATCCCACCAACACTCATGGTTATACAGATATTGCTCTATGTGACAGGTGGAGATATCTGTCATTTGACCACACGGAGGCTCTTCAGCAGAGCTAAAGTTGCAACATTTCAAGATAAATACCTCTTTGGAATGGTCCAGAGTGTGCTTACAAACCATGCACACTCTGTACACCATTCCAATTAAGTATTGTTCTCTAAATGGGGCGATTTGGGCTCTGCTGAAAAGCCCTCAAGTGGACAAATGACTGAAATCTACATCTGACACATAGAGCAATATCTGAACAACCATGAGGGTAGGAGGGATAAGACTAATAGCGAACAACATGTGTTTTCACAATATCTACAATCTGACATCAAGGTGGACTTAACCTTTGCCATCCCCCTGGAGGGATAGCCATCCCTACAAGTTGTGAAGACAAATATACGTTGTTGGATTCACCCCGCTGAGTTAAACAATGGTATTCCTACTGCTGAAAGGTGTGTTGATTCAAAAGGTATCACAGCTCAGACATGGATATGTCAAGGGCAATATCCCAGTGGCCTGAAATTGTACAGTGGTGCTGTTACTACACTATCATATGGACAGCTCTTGTACAGGGACCAGATATCTACATGGGAGGGTGTTGCAACAGCCCCACTGTACTATTTCGGGCCACTGTGATATTGCACCTCAAAATGAAACCTTCACCCGTAATAACTCAAACAACACCTTTCAGCAGTGGGAGTACCTTTGTTTACCCAGGGGGATTAACCCAAACACATATATATTTTGTCACCACATATCAGAGTATAACTGTCTTCACAAATATATGGCAAAGGTCACTAATCACAACATCTTATTTCTCCACACAGCTTACGGCCCTCAAGCCCAGCGGGAGACAGTGGAGGAGGCAATGTCACCCCCCAGTGAGGAGTACACCAGTTATGGTTTGGGTGGCAGAGTTGTGTCCAATGCATTGCCATACAATGCAGTGAACACAACCTCTGCCTGGGTGAAATGTTTGTGGGATGCTACAGCATGGGTTCACACACACATACACCGTTGTACAAATGCAATTTGAAATACATCCCTGGAGCCATATTACACCATTGTGTTATATGGCAATGTTGTGTGTTGAATTTGAACAACAAAACATACCCCTTAGCACAACAAATAGTACAACATTGAACATTCGTCTACATCATATGTTGTGTTTAACCCTTTGAGTGCCAGAGTGGTAGGCAACGCATTGCAAATAAATGTGTTGGGGACCACTCTTGCACTCAGTGGGTTAATGAGATAACCAAACGAACAGCTATGTGACTTAGCGGGGACATAACAAGCAGGACAGATAAATGGGACATGTATCAATATCGTTTGGGATTCAAACACTCATTGTCCAACTGACTTACTGGGGAAGCCAATGGATTTAACCTAGGATTTCAATGTGTAGCACACACATTGATATCCTGGGGTGAGCATTGGGGTCTCCAGTAAGTTAAGTTGCTGTTTCCCTAAGGGTGTAACACACTTCACCAGTGATAACATATGTCCACTTAGACTGGTTGTTCGTTGATGTAGCCCATGTACTGAGATATGTCAAAGTAGAACAATATCTCAGAACATTGATTATACTGAGCAATACAGATACTGTGGACAGGAATTCACTGTGGAAGTATGTCCCCTGTATCACCTCTTTATCACTCCCACAACACATTAGTGCATCACTGCCACCATCATCTCTTTGCATGGATACATCACAGAGTCCACTCACTGGCAAACAAGTGGTGGACTCCTGTGATGTGGGTGATGCCTTTCCATGTATGGGGGATACTCTATCCTGGGTGTGGTCACCCATTGACAAATGTGTTCTCAAATATATTCTCATACAGACACAGATAGAATGGTGATGGTTCATCTTTATTGTGTCTCGGGACTGATGGGGGACTTGCATGGATTGTTTGCATGCCTGTGTTATACTCACAGGTGAAGTGTTCCGTGATGAGCCTGTCTCTGATCTGTGCCCCTCTCAAGGTCTCCTCCACATGCCAGATGTTCATGGACACTTCATGTATGGGGGGGTCCTGGATGTGATCCAGCAGCCTGGTGTCCACTGCGATGTTGTACAGTATTGCGCACGCCACAATTATATCGCACACCTTAGCAGGTGCATACTGCAGTGCTCCCCCAGAGTGGTCCAGACATCGGAATCTTGACTTGAGGAGCCCAAAAGTTCCGCTCAGTTGCATTCCTCTTTCTGGCATGAGCCTGGTTGTACCTTTCCTGGGCATGTGTTTGGGGATTGGCCACAGGGCTCAGTAGCCAGGACTTGCATCAATAGCCAGCATCACCTGTGTAATGTGAGTGACATGGTGAGACAGGGAGCACATGTTGTGTGAATGATGTATTGTGTGGTGGACGTACTAGCTGTGGGTTAGGTGCATGCTGAGCAGCGTTGTGTGTATGCCTGTGTATGTGGTGTGATTTTGTATTGTGAACTCACCCAAAAGCCATCCCCCTGTAAAGGTTCCATTCTCAAAAGCTCTGTGGACTGAGGAGTTTTGGAGAATGTATGCATCATGTGAGCTGCCAGGATACTTTGCACAGACATTCATGATCCTCATGTTGCTGTCACACACCATCTGCACGTTGATGGAGTGGAAGTTCTCCTTGTTGATGAATAGCTATGCGTCACGTGCTGGGGCCTTAATCCGGACATGGGTGCAATCTATAGCACCCATGACCCTGGGCATGCCTCCCCTTGCGTAAAAGGCCTGCTTGACGTGTATCCAGTCCATGTCGGTGGTGGCAAAATGTACATAGGTACTGGCCTTGCTTTGAGGGCTGGCAGGACCTGGGCCAGCACCCTGGAGAATGTGGCCTGTGACATGCCAGATGCGTAACCCTCAGTGGACTGGAAGGCCCCACTTGCCATGAAGTGTATGACACACAGTAGTTTCTGCAGGCCAGTTAGGACATGGTTGTGGATGTAGATGGGATCCACCTGATCTTTAATGACCTCATACAAGGCAATGATGCTGTCAGGCCTCAACCTGTAGTGATCAATGACCTCATCATCAGTCATTCCAAAGAGGGTGACCCTTGGGCGGTATACCCTGGTCCTTGGTGGTCTATACATCCTCTGCCGCTGTGGAGCATCCTGTTGCTGCAGCTGTGAATCTGCAGGCAGGTGCTGCCCTCCAGGTGGGGATGGACTCCTGTGTGGCTGCTGAGCCAGAGCCTCCTCACTTGCAACAGGTGAAGGCTGTTGATCAGGCGTGCCTGGAGGTTGCTGATGTTCCCTAGCTCTCTCCCTTGCACGCCTTCTCCGCAGTCTTTGCAACAATATGTAACCCAAAATACTGTTTGCTCTCTCTATCTCTCTCTATCTATCTCTATCTCTCCCTCCCTGAGTGGAAAACAAGCCACAAGTGAGTGTGTTGAGTTGTCCCTTTAAGTACTTAGAGCGTTGTGTAGGTGTGGTGATGAGGTGAGTGCTGACCAGTGGAGAGTTGTTTTTGTCCAGGTAAGTGTTTGCAGGTGTGTGTGTGTTATAAGATGTGGTGTGTTGTGCTTGTTATGTGTCTGCCATTTGCGGGTGTGCAGTTGTGGGGTGCAGGTCGCGTTTTGATGTTGCACAGGTGAGCTTATATTTGCAGGTGTCTGCTTTGTGTGATAACCCCCATTATTCCGTGTCATGTTGTGTTGTTTTTTTGGGTGTCGTTGTCCCTGTGGTGTTGCTTGTTGTTGTGTGTGAGAGTGATTTGTGTTGTGTGCCCATGTTTTTGTATTGTTTTGGCATCGCACGGGTTAATTTTTCCATTTACATGGTTGTGCGGTAAGCATTTTGTGTATTTTCCTATGTAACGGGTGTTTTGTTTTGCCCGTTAAGTGTCTAACGTGTGAGAAAAGTTGGTCTTAACTTTTTGTCATTAGGTGTGTCTTTTTTTCAGCCGTTACCAGTACCGCAAGCCTTTGAATGGCTCTGGGGTATGTTGTTCCATGCGTCTGAATGCACATAAGTGTATCGGCCGTTAGGATTCTGCAACTGCCGTTAGCTGTTCTTTAGACGGATCTTTGAATTGTTACATGAAACTTAACGCACCCGTTAGTGATTTTTTTTAATAACGGCTGCCTTTAAATCGAGCCCTGAGTGACACAAACACATTGCATGTCCTACACCTAGGCCTCAAAAGCAAACACACTAGGGCCTCTGAACACATCAATGCACCAGTGATGACCAATGACCTCGGAGTCCAACCAATGATGTCAGCAGCACTAACAGACACAGCAAGCACACCAACAAACAAGAACTGTGGAACCCAGCAACCCAATCAGCTGCAGGGCACATCGAACACTCCCCAGGACAGATAGAATCCAAAAACACAGCAAACATGGTTGGGGTTATTCAGTACTATTGGAGGTTACTTTTTCTATGTTATGTTATGGAGCCTATGCACTGATATATCCCAAGTTGTTTAAATCTCAGTGCATTGTCTCCACAGACTAACACAGGGATAGAGTGGTAATGGCGGTGAATGCTCCCTGGCCATCCACACTCTTCAGGCGACATTTGATGCGGAAAGCTGATCCTTGACTATTCCCCTCCTTGCTATCCTCTGTAACTCTTTCAGTTCCAGTGGACTAGCCAATGTATTGTCAAACAATACATTGCTTATCCCTCTAGCACTCAGATGGTTGTGTGCTGACGTCTTTTTCACTCTATGTATGACACTGTGATACACATACCAGTTATATCTTTGCCTCAAACATGATGGTGTGCATTGTTTTTGTGTTGTGAATGAGGTTGTTGTAGACAGCATGAAGAGGGTTAAAACAGGGACTTCACCATTCCCATTTATGCTGGGTTTGTCATGTATTCTGTCCTTTTTTGAACCCCATCCAAGCTGTGTTGCTGGATTAGTGGTGTGGAATGCTGCCCATGTGTTCAGGTGTCACTATGTTGGGCCATAGTAGGTGTCAATATATGTGTGTTGTGTATGTACGCTTTGATGCACTTACCGGTGGCCTGGAGGCTGCTTTTCTCTACAGTGTCTGACTATCCTGGGATCCCCTGTACCACTGTCTCAGACATGGTCCTTCGCAGCACCTCCTACCAGTCTTCATACTGCATGTGCAGGGGTGGGTCACCTCCAGTGCCTCTCACATGTAGTGCCTCCAGCCCCATTTTCTTCTCCACCACTCTCTTGCAGTCCGTCCATCTCTTCTTGATGAACTCAATAGAAAGGCTGCAGCTGGACACAGCATTGACTGCGGCCAACACTTCCCTCCAGGCAGTCTTCTTCTTTGCCCCCATTCTGGGGACCTTCCCCACCTGGGAAACAGGATCCTATTCTCCTCGGTGGAGTACTTAGGGTCATGCATCCTCTGCTCCTCAGCACCACCATGTGATGGTTGAGAGCTTTGGCTTCCTCTCCCAGGCCCTGGCTGCACGTGTTACTCCCCCTGAAATACCCCTCATCCCACTGCCAGCTCTGGCTCTGCACTCTGTGTGCCTCCACTGACATAGCTCCCCCTGCACCCCAGGGATCTTCCTCTCCCTCCCCTACACTGACCAGGGATGCCCACCTGCTCCTCTCCTCCTACTCTCCCCATCCCTCTCTCCTGTCCTCCTCTCCTCTCCATTTCTCTCACCCACCCACACACAGGCACTCACTCAGGCCCTCACACACACTCACTCACTTCCTGTCACTCACTTGCACTCATAGACACACACTGTCAAAAAAATATAAAAGTATATGTGATCTATTATTAAAAAAAATAAGCGATGTGTGTGTATGTGTGTTTCCGTTTGGATGCGTGTTGTGGATATGTGCAAAAGTTTGTTATGTGTCGCTTCAGGTACAATGCTCTCCAACTCCTAAACTGACTGTTGTGAACTCTCCTATCTCCCTTTCTCTAAACACTAACCTCCTCAACTGGGTCCTGTGATCTAGCTCGTTTGAACTCAAAAGAGTTTTGGATCTATATATAGATTATTCAAATAAACTTGAAACTTTGGGGTGCTGTGATTGGCTGAGGAACTGGGTAACGTTGGACATTCTCTTCTTTCTTTGATAGGTACATATCGCACGTTATTTATCCTGTGTTTTGAAACGGCGATGAGGTCAGATTTTAGGCAATGCAGGTTTTGATATTTACATGTATTTTGTATTTTTCCATAACAAGGATTTTAATGCTAACTTTTGGATTGAGGTTTAAAAGTCCCAATTAAGTCAAAGGGATATTTTATTTGTCCCCTTTGGGGCTGTTGGTTTACCCAGAACTGCTACACTTTGCTTTTATTAGCCCATGAAGGTGCATGGTAATACAATTCCCATTTTTAGAAGATCTTTCATGATCCGTGATATGAACACATAGAATCATCAGATAAATTAACACACAACTTCTAGACTGTAGAAGTAGTAAGGGTGGCATGGCTACAGAGCTGCAAATAGAGACAATGCACAGCAATTGCACATCATTTTAAAATGAAAATGAAGATCAAGAGATACCAAGTAAACTCTGCAAAAAAAAAAAAAAATCATGAACACTGCATGATCAAGTTCAGCTGGCATTATCTGTCAAGGTCAAAATCACTCATCAGACAGACAACAATTATATTATCTGCTAGTACACATTGTTATGCATTTATATATGATAAAAATTACAATTTATTAAATAAATACATCTAACTACAAATTACCAGAATATTATGTTTTCTCTGCTTTCATAAATCTTTATTCTCCTCTTTCTAGTACTATATTCGCCTCTCAAGACATTGCTAACTATTGTGAGTACAAAGTTGACAAAATTAGAAATTACATATCCTTTCAGCCATTGCATGCCACGTCTGACCTTCCTCTCTCTCTCTCTCTCTGTTCATGCCTAAGTCTACTCTTAGTTTTGTTACCCCTGTATCTGAGCTTGAGGTTGCTGATCTTCTTTCTTCTCTAGTCAATACTTGCCCACTTGGGCCCATTCCCCTCCAGCTTATTTGTCATATCTCTGATAATATGACCTCAACACTAGCAAACTTAACTAATTTGTCACTAAATACTGTTTTGTTTCCACACTCTTTAAATAAGTGCTAAACACATATATCCTGAAGAAATCACCCCTTGACCCCTACTTCACCTGATCACTACCATCCTATCTCCCTATTTCTCATTACCTGCAAGCCATTAGAGCACATTATTTACAACAATCTGAACCAATTCCTCTCCTCTAACAATCGGCATAATCCTCTACAGTCTTACAAAGGTAGCTAATGACCCACTCACTGCCATGTTCAAGGGCCACTTGTCCCTACGAAGCCTTTTTGACCTCTCAGCAGCCTTTTGTACAACACTCCTCCATAAAACTCTACTCTTGTATGGCCTCAGTGGCACAGCACTCTCATGGTTGTCCCCCTACCATACTAATCACTCCTTCATTGTTTCCTTTCTGGTTCTTCTTCAACTTCTCTTGCTCTCATTTGAGGTAACACAAGGATCAGTCCTAAACCTTTTGCTGTTTTCCATCTATACCTCCTCCTTTACACTGAAAACACTCAAATATACATCTCTTCTCACAAATTGTCATCCACCCACCATTCTTGTGCCATCAATTGTCTATCTGATATTTCCTCCTGGATGCCCAAATGGCATGTAAAACAAAACTTATGAAATATAGAACTTGTAATATTTTGCATTTGAGAACCCACTCCCAAAGATCCTGTTTTGCTATGAATTGCAGTTCTGAGGACACACTCACTCCACACACTCTTTTCCGCCTCTACTTCTGATTACCTTGCTTGATATGTCACTAAGGCTTAGATCAAGCAGCCTCTGTAGTGTTGCTATGTGCTTGAAAAATTTGTACACTGACTAGTATCCCAGAGCTTTGTTTCCTGTTTACTGTGTTGTTCCTGACTTTGCTTGTTTTCCACCTGTCCTGATCTCAACTAGGGGTGGGCAAAAAAATCAGGAACATTTCCTGCATGATGTTTTGCAAATAACCAACAATTTTTTGCAAAAGTTTTCTCTTTTTCACCAAAGTTCTTTCCTTTTCGCCACCAAAAATGTTTTCTCCTTTTTCACCACTGCCAATAATATTTTTTGCCTTCTAGGACTGCAACATTTCCCACCACAATATTACTTCTTCTAAGGGTTGAAGTGGAGAAGCAATTAGTTGAAAGTCAATGTGAGTCCTACAACAACATATGCCTTGAAAAAGCAGGCTGAGTGCCTTTGTTATTTGCCCACAATACTAACTTCCTGCTTATGTAACATGGGCACAACTATCCTTGAAAAATAACTGTGGCTTTGGATATTCCAGCAGTTCTTTAAAGGGATAGTAATGTTTCATAATAAAAGCAGCTCTAATTAATCATCATAGTATTTGGACTTTGGAGAGTGTTATTTCAATTCTGTCAGAGTTGTAGTTCAAGAGTAATTCAATGATAAAGTCTCCCCCTCCCACCCATTTTAATGATGTAGCACTGATCAGAAGGGAGGTGCCCATGTAGACTGCAGAGAGGGACAATCTTCTGTTAAGATAAGGGAAAAACTTGAAAAACTTGTCAAGTGGGGCAGGGCTTTCATTGTTCTCACAGTAAGAAGGTTGTCCCCTGTTGTTATCTGTCTGGTCTATGGACTGCATTCCACATCTGAGAAGAGATGGCTTACACTAGGTAAAAGGGGTGGGAGGGGAAACTTTGCTTGTGAATATCTCTCAACCATAAAGGTTTGAGAAATAAGACTTATATTGTTCTTCATGTTTTTTTAATGCCTACAAAATAAAATAAAGATAAAACAAAGTATTACTATGCCTTTAAAGTCTCTGTTTCCAACAAAAGAAAAGGGCAGCATGTCAACCTACAACATACTGGCAGGTGTACTTTTGCATTATATTTGCTGGTTTTGACTTCTTTCTAAAAACTTAGTAAGTGTGGAATGGCAGTACATAGTAGAAGAGCTATATAAATGTATTGCTTTAACACCATCATGTAGAGCTGGTGGGGTTGGTGGCGGTACATGTAGGAACTTTATGACTCTGTCTTGTCATCTCCTACAGCAAACTCAGAGTTATTATACGCCTCTACAGCAGGAGCCTATCACGGTGCCCATGCTTTTTCCTGTAAGTCTCTGTGTGTTGCGCTCCCATTGGCTGAGCTTGGTTTGGCCCGCCCAGTATGGCCTTCTTACACTGGGCCTCTGGCACCTGTCGGGTGCCCTTTCATGGTGTTCCTGTACCAGTGCTACTGTGTTACTGTGTTCCTGTGTACTGACTTGGCCTGTCTGACTACTTCGCTTCTGGTTCCCACTCCATGATTCGACCCGGCCTGGCTGACGTTCCTGCTCCATGATTCGACCCGGCCTTGCTGACGTTCCTGCTCCATGACCTGACCCGGCTTGTCTGACGTTCCTCAGCTGAGATACGGCCCAGCTATCCAGTTCCTGCTCATCGTGTTGCCTCGGCGACATTCTGACTTCCGCTTAGTCTGGCCCTGCCAAACTGAGAACCACTGTTGCCTCCGTTACTGCTGAGCCACCTGTTAACTCTTGCAGAGCTTATTGCCTCCGTTACCACTGAGCCTTCCGTTAACTCTTGCAGAGCACAGTTGCCTCCATTAGCACTGAGCCTTCCGTTCACTCCTGCAGAGCTATTGTTGCCTCCGTTACTGCTCCGGCAGTGTAACCGTGGTGGCGTTCCATTCAGCTCTTGCAGAATACTGTTGCCCACGTTACTGCAGCGGCAGGGTGCCATTGGTTCATTTCCATCAGCTCTCGCAGAGTACTGTTCCCTCCGTGACGGCACCGGTTGGGTGTCATTGGCTCAACTTAACTAGCTCTTGCAGAGTATTGTTGCCTCCATTACTGCACTGGTTGGGTGCCATTGGCTCTACTTATCTAGCTCTTGCAGAGTACTGTTGCCTCCGTTACGGCACCGGTCGGGTGCCCGCGGCTCAAGTCCGTTCAGCTCTAGCAGAGTATTGTGGCCTCTATTACTGCTACGGTAGAGGGTATAAGTCTCAGCTCTGCTTTGCAGATCTAGGTGCTTGTCTCCATTCTCGCACCACAGTCTCCTAATAGTCGTTTACCATCATACTGGGTGTTGCCAAACACTCCACATCAGAGACTGATTATATTGTCAGATGCAGCAGTTGGTTCAGTTGCTACACCTTCCTCCATTAAGCCACTACCATCATCAACACTAGAATGTGACTCATCGTCTTCAGTGTTCTTCTTGTACGTGTTTTTATAGTACTGGTTCTGGTGGTAGTGGTGGTGGTGGAACTTTTTGGTGGAACCTTGACAAACTGCATCCTCCCTGGGAGGTGAGGGATCATAATTGTTTAATTGCACACGCTGAAGCAACCATTGCTGCCGGTAGTTTTTGAACTACCACTTTACTTCCATATCTCTCAACTGTTCCTTCATTCCCTCTCCCCCTGCCCCTTATGCATTTGCTGGACATTACTCAACTACTGTGTATGTTTTTACACTAAAGTACACAAAAAAACTGATGGATTGTGATGTCTTGCCTTGGCCCTCACCAAAATTCTCAATCTCGTCTTCAATCTATGAAGCCTGCCTCAGTCACACAGCTTATGTTACTGTCCCAGTCAGCTATCTACCCCCTAATATTTTTTTGGGGGGTATTTGGGGTCAACCTCCTTTGCTCCTTTCCCATACCCCCCAGACATGGCCAACACAGTGATAATAATAGCTAGATCAGCAAGGAAACCCCATCTGCCTGTGTCTTGCCAATCAGTCAGACAGAATGTTGGGGTATTTGAGGTCAACCTCCTTCCTCCTTTCCTCTCCCACAGTGTGCTCCCAGACTCCCCTAATACAGAGAACAAATGTCCTACCTAAAAAACTCCCCAAACTAAGATTCAATTCCCCTCTATTTGCCTATCTTCACTAGCTCAAAAATATGCTGCTTTCACCTATAACAAATACAGAATGGTATACTGTGAGAGCCTGACACCCTTTTATATGCCTGCAGGAAAAGAAAAGAAAACATTGATTTCAATGCAATGAGCTAGGCAAAAAAAAAAAACAACAGGAAAATGGAACCTTTCGCTGAACAAAAATTTCACCAGACGGGAAGTGCCATTTCACCTATTTTGGTTTGAGGAGAAAATGTTCTCACACCGCTAATCTCTGTTATGTTCCTGACTAAGTTTCTGCCTGCTGATATGGATCCTGCGCTTTTGGTCTCTTGTAGTAGTGAGCCTTCCTTGCTGGTTTTGCAGGTCCTGTACTGTACCCTGCTGCTTCTGTTTATAAGAAAGTACATCCATCATGGTCTAAGTCTTTGGACTGATCAGGTACAGGAAAGGGGGCAGAGCAGTGAAGGGGAGGGTATGAGAGAGGAAGGACAGGGTGGTGAAAGGTGGGGGGCAAAGGGAGTAGCAGACTGACTTGTGAAGTCCAAGTGGATATCATAGCCCCCCCCCAATCCTGTTTAAATCACTGCCTCCAACAATGTCTACCTCTGGGTTTGCTCTTGCAATGATTAGTCCAGGAATGAGCGGGGGGGGGGGGGAGCCTTCCTGCCAATCCTGTACAAATCACTGCTCCCAGCCATCTGTACCTCTTGCATGTTCCTGCAGTGACTTGTCCAGAATTTAAAAGGGAGGCTTCCCCCTATGCCCAGTCCTGTACAAATTGCCACCCCAGACATTTTTACCTCTGAAAGAGAGCGAGAAATTATAATAATATGATATGAAGCAAATAGTTTAAATAATTCTTGAACAGTCCAGTCCCATTTGATATTCTAAGTAAAATATATATAGCTCTCTGCTGTTTTATTTAAGATAAATATACATTTGTACATGTACAAGGAGAAGGCAAAAGTCTGAAATGAAAAGGCTGCTTGAGAGTGTTTACATCTTTGATTTTTTTCATTGCTTACTATAAAAGAATTTTGAAAATCAGAAACCTTCTTAATGATTCATGGGCTTGAATAAAATACAAAGTGTAAACATTTTGAGATTCATATTTAATATACTGAAAGGTTACTTTGCTATTTCTAAAAAAACAGCAAAACAACATACAAAAAGGTTGATTTAATAAGAAGAATTGGAACAATTCTGGGGCCAACCAACTGTTCCACAGGGGACAAAAAATAGATGAAACACATTAGGGAATTGATTAAATTGTCCCAGTCACCCCCCCCCCACCAAAAAAAAACCAAAACAGTCAGCAGCAGTTTTTTTAAGCACAGTAAGCTATTCAATTATCTGTCTATGAATAGCTAACAGGAGTTTTAAAATGACAACGTTGTTGATAATTTGCCCATTGAGAACAATGAAAAGCCCTTTAGTTCTGTGTGATCTGTGCCAATGCACCCAGTTTCTCTTAGTGTACAGCACATAATGGAGAAACAAGCCACCATTGGATAAAAGAAAACAGGGAACCAACAGATCACACAACACCCAGCACTCAGCACAATCACAACAATGGTAAAATTAACCACTTCAAAGCCAAGCAAGCACCTGAAAAAAAAGTCACAGACAAACAACATTAACATTAACCCCCTAAGGGACAAGGGATTGACAAAGCAACCCAACACAACTTGGAACAACAGGAGTTAACACATACCAATGTCACAAATGCACATGACAGGTACACAGCAAGTACAACCAATCGCATAAACAAAAGCCACACTGCAAAACACTTACCTGGACAACACATACACTCCCATTGGTCCCTCTGTACCTGATGGTTGCTCCTGGACAACACCCTACCAGAATCTTGCCCTCCTCAAACATGGAGTGTTTACAGTGAGACCACTCAGACAGAAATTACAAGCTGTATGTTTACATGTCAATTCCAGCTAAGACATCAGAGAGCAAGGAGTGTGAGGACTAAGGATTCCCACGACCCCCCAAGCACACCTACTGAACAGCCTCCATTTGATGCAACAGCTGATGCAGCGGGTGGAAAGCCAAATAGAAGCCTATCTTCACCTGGAGGCCCACACCAGGTGGTAGCACTGCAGCTGCCACAACCGGATCTCCCATAGCTGCCCCAGGGAGCTGTGAAGCAGAAAAGTGTTGACAGATGACCACAAAGACCAAGGATATACCGGACAAGGGTCACACTTTTCAGAATGATGGATGCTGAAATGACAGACCGGTATACAGTAGGTTGGTGTCGTATAGCATCATCGACCTATGTGAGGTGATCCACAATGACGTACACCCCATATACAGCACCAACCATGCCCTATATGACTTGCAGAAGCTG
Organism: Rhinophrynus dorsalis; assembly: GCA_037306005.1. Taxonomy (NCBI): domain Eukaryota; kingdom Metazoa; phylum Chordata; class Amphibia; order Anura; family Rhinophrynidae; genus Rhinophrynus; species Rhinophrynus dorsalis. Next base: position 297,299,018 of record CM074722.1, on the reverse strand, counting down.
CTTTTTGCCATACATTTTATGGCAAGTGGTTCTTTCCAATCCACAGAAGGATTTGCATTGACATGACCCAGTCCACATGTTCAAGGGCACTGTCTCAGGTGTTGACAGCCCTCAAAAGGAAGGCCAGGAGGTACAGCCACTTCCCTTCCACCAATATGGAAGGGACACATGTAAAACAGGTGTTCTACACAAGATGAGGAATGTCCAGGGTCATAGGTGCCATAGACTGCACACAGGTGCTCATAAGAGCTCCAATGCATGAGGGACATTTCTTCATCAGCAAGAAGAATTTCCACTCTATCATCATACAGATGGTGTGTGATTCGAACATGAGGATAACCCATATTTGTGTCTCCTATCCCAGAAGCTTCTACATCCTCAAGTGCTCATCCACCCACAGGGACTTTGAGAATGGCACCAATACAGCAAGATGGCTTTTGGGTGAGTCAACAATCCAAACACCACATCCACAGGTGCACTCACACGACTAATGGAAACACAGCTTAGCATTATCATGACACACATGTAGTGCATCCCCCTCACACAACATCATCCACATAACATGTGGACCCTATGGCACAATATCACTCTTTCCACAGGTGATGCCAGGTATGGGTGCAAACCGTGGCTCCTCACACCAATACCAAATCCCCAAACACCTGCACAGGACCGCTACAATGAGGCTTATGTCCAAAGAAGGAATGAGATTGAGTGCACCTTTGGTCTACTCAAATCAAGATTCCAGAGCCTGGATCACTCTGAGTTAACACTGAACTATGCACAAGCCAAGGCATGCAACATCATCCTGTTGTGTTCCATACTACACAACATAACCATCGACACACGTCTAGTGGACGATATGGAGTCAATATCATTGTGGAGGTCCCTGTTCCCCTTGCAAAGGATGAGGAGACCATGAGAGGGTGGAGATACAAAACAGGCTCATCAGGAACCCCTTCCCCTGTGAGTACAATACAGGAATCAAACACTATGCATGCATGTCCATGATCAAGCTTGGGGAATGTGTGCAAATACGCTCACACAACACATAATGATCTGTTTCATTCCACAGGATGACTGACATAAACGGCCCTGATATTGCCTGCTATAACATCACAACCACATAGCTGGCACAGTAAATAACTCATGCAGCAGCTATTCCATGGAAGTATTTTGGTGAAGGTGTGATTTTATTTGGCATCTGCTATTCCTTCGGACACGATAACATTGCCACTTCAAGGATATATCCATCCCCCTGAGAATAAATGTACACCACATTGACCATGTACATTATGTTCCTGAATTTAACTGATAGCAAACAACATTTATTGAGTTGAACACAGCTATACCAACCATAGATCCCTTGGAGCGATAAAGGGATATCCATTGCAATTATTGAATGCCACTCTGCATTAGAGCAGATAAAGGGATATTGGAGTTAGCATGAGAACAATAGTTGTGCAATGCCTAATGGAGCACAATAGGGATGGTTATACTGTGTTAGTGTTGTCTACAGCATTGGAGCAACTATTTGGAAGCCAGGTTTGCAGACCCACCATACAAACCTGTGTTTGTGCGCACTAGGGGTGGGAGAAAGGTCCCATTGTGTTAAAAAATCTGTGAAAACCACATTGTTACCCACTATTACACTTTAAAACCAGCGAATAAAATCTTCAAATTTTTTGCCCATTGATAAAAATTCTTTGTCATTTTTTTAATGGATAGAAAGCTTAAACGCATTGATTTACATGTTTTTTGCCTATTTGCTCTTAAAAAGTGACATATTTGAGAAAGTGAAACACAACAGAAGCAGCTACAGAGCGAGGTAGACGTGCTGTACTGTGCTGTTCTGCTGTGACCTTTTTTACAAAATTGAGACAGGAGAGGCTCATAGTGACTGCTATCATTATGAGAAACATTAAAAAAAATAAAAGGAGGAACTAGCAGGATACTAATGCATCCACTGAGTGTGAAGAGGAGGAGGAAATGAGCACTACAGAACCAATGCTGGCCAGTCCCCCTAAATCACCCCTAGGGATCTTGGGGAAACTAATGTACAGGGAGGAAGAAAAGGTTAGTAGTGAGAACAGGATAGGTCAGCTGTCTGTGCCTGCTGCCAGAAATCCTTCCCCTGCTGCCATCATTGCTATGCCTGCTACCAGACAAGCTGCCCCAGCTACTACTACCACCATTGCTGTGCCTGCTGTCAGACATGCTGCCCCTGCTATGGCTAGCACCATTTCTGTGCCTGCTGCCAATGCTGCTCCTGCTGCCACCGGTGCTGTGCCTGCTGCAAGTGCTGCACCTACTGCTACCAGTGCTGTGTCTGCTGCCACTAATACTGTGCCTGCTGTCAGACATGCTGCCCCTGCTTTCACCAGTTCTGTGTCTGCTGCAAATGCTGTCCCTGCTGCAACCAGTGCTGTGCCTGCTGCAAGTGCTGAACCTACTTCCACGAGTGCTGAACCTCCTGCCAGTGTGTCTTGTAATACTCAGAAAGGGGGAAGGAGAAGACGATGCCAAGTGTGACAGCATGGATCCCTACGTCACACTTGCCATGCCCCCAAGAAGTCCCACTAGTGCTAGTACTACTACTAAGAAGGTCCATCAGCTTGGTAGCGTTAGGAGTGAAGGATGGGGTAATCATCATATTACTAGTGACTGTGAGGAGGAAGACTCAGGGGCTGAAATTGATGTGGTTGGTATTATTAGTAGTAACAGTAATGGTTAAACAGCTGGTGGGAATAGCATTAGTGGTATGCATGGGCAAAAGTATTTGTCTCAAACTGAAATCAACAAATTATGGTACTTCCTGCTTAGTGAATAATTTCCAGTGAAAAGTGCAATTTTTCTACTTTTTCACGCTTTTTTCGCCTAGCCCAATGTATTGAAATCAATGGGGAGAAAAATGTTTACCCACCACACAAAAGTTTTCTCTACTTTTCTTCAGCCATATACAAAGCTGTCAAGCTCTCACAACATGTCATTCTGTGTTTGTGAGAGAAGAAAGCAGGACATTTTTTGAGAAAGAGAATTGAAGTTTAGTTTAGGGAATCTTCTATGTAGGACATTTGTTCTCTGAATTAGGAGAGTCTGGGGCACTCTGGGGAGAAGAAGGGAGGAGGGAGATTGACCCCAAATACCTCAAAATTCCATGTAACTGACTGGCAAGACACAGAAAGCTGGGGACCTATTTGCTTGCTGACCTTGCTGTTATTGTCTCTGTGCTGGGGAAGTCTGGGGAAAGTAGCTGTTGATTTTGTTTTTCATTTATACATTTTTTTTGACAGACTGTAATAAGACAGGATGGACTTCTTAAAAAAAATAATAAAAAATAAACAAATATATAAATAAAAACGAATAAAGAAATAAACAACTAAATATATTAGGTGACAGACAGCTGACTGGGCTAAGGCAAGACATAACACTTCATCAGTTTTGTTGTTTACTGTAGAGTAAAAACACGCAAAGTAGTTGAGTGATGTCCAGCAAATGCTCAAGGGGCGGGGGAAGGGTGGAGCAGTGCTGGTACATGAGAGTTAATTAGTAGTTCAAACACTGACTGCTGCAATGTTTGTATCACGGTGCCCGTGATTGCTTTCCTTCAGTGTCAATTACCTTTAGGGGCTCTCCATTGGCTGTCTGCTGTTAGCCCACCCTGCATTGCCTTAATAGACTGAGTCTGGGCACCCTTTGGTTGCCCTTTCGTGTTGTCTCTATGCTGCTAACATCTATGGAACGTTCCTGAGCTTCCTGGGCCATTAGCTGTGTTCCTGCTGTCAGAATCGTCCGGTTTCTGTAGTTACCTGTCCAGTAGCTCCTGCTTCAGATCCAGATCCGTTCGAGTTGCCGTCTGATCTCCACTTCCTGCTGACAGTCTTCGCTGCTGATCCGTTTGACCGATTGAGTGCTGGTTCCTGTCTCCACCTGCCGGTTCCCATCCAGTCTCCCTGTAGCCGATGTCATTCCTGAGTTGCCTTGGAGACATTTATATTCCCTGCTGTATATCCTGTTGCGGGTACCGGTTCGCTCCAAATCCAACCGGCTGTCTTTGCAAGTTACAACTAGCGTTCCACGTACAGGGTACTGGTTCGCTCCTTAGCCATCCGGCTGTCATGCAAGTTACAACTAGCGTTCCACGTACTGGGTACTGGTTCGCTCTATAGGCTGCCCGGCTGTTGTGCAGGTTACAATTAGCGTTCCACGAACAGGGTACTGGTTCGCTCCATAGCCATCTGGCTGTCATGCAGGTTACGACTAGCGTTCCACGTACTGGGTACTGGTTCGCTGTATAGGCTGCCCGGCTGTTGTGCAGGTTACTATTAGCGTTCCACGTACAGGGTACTGGTTCGCTCCATAGCCATCCGGCTGTCATGCAGGTTACAATTAGCGTTCCACGTACAGGGTACTGGTTCGCTCTATAAGCCATCCGGCTGTTATGCAGGTTACAATAGCGTTCCTCGTACAGGGTACTGGTTCGCTCCATAAGCCATCCGGCTATCTATGCAAGTTTGATTAGCGTCCCACGTACAGGGTACTGGTTCGCTCCATAAGCCATCCGGCTGTATATGCAAGTTACGATTAGCGTTCCACGTACAGGGTACTGGTTCGCTCCATAGCCATCCGGCTGTTTAGCAGTTACAACTAGCGCTTCCAGTGAGAGGGCACTGGTTCGCTCCATAGCCATCCGGCTGCTATTTATGTTGTTGCTACGCTTCCCGTGTATGGACCTTGGTTCGTTCCTTAGCTTCTGACTGCAGTCGCACCTTGTTGACTTTTTCCCAGTACTAGGTACTGGTTCGCTCCATCATTCCCTGTCCATTGTCGCACTGTGTATTACTGTCTTCCCAGTACACAGGTTGAGTGGTACTTCAGAGTTATATGGTCTGCCACTTGATCAACTTAGCCTCTTATGTCATCATTAGTGGCTGCGGTGCCACCTTTGCAGTCACTGAGGCTTTTTGGTTGCCATTCACTCCTTATCAGGCTGCACTGCCCGGTATATTGGTAAGGCCGGTAGAACCTATACCATTATCATCTTGGGTTGCCTTACCTGGTATTGGCAGGGCCAGTAGAGCCCGTATACCACCGTTGGTCCACTGGCTGCCTTGCCCGGTATATTGGCAAGGCCGGTAGAGCCTGTCTCCTCCTGTACCAGTCCCTGGCTGCCCTGCCCGGTATATTGGTGAGGCCGGTAGAGCCTGTCCGTTCCTGTACCAGCTTCCTGGCTACCTTGCCCGGTACATTGGCAAGGCCGGTAGAGCCTGTATCAGTATTGTTATTACTACCTTTTCTGTCAATAAAGATATATGTATGAATGTGTAGGATACCCTAAGGGGTTGTCTTAAGCTTTTCAATAAAGTTGTGATTTTACCTAACTTTGCGTCTGAGAGTCTTAACAAACCGTGACAGTTTGCTAGAGCTTGTGCAATAAATGATGATGATGCCGCCTATCCACCAAGAATGATGCAGTTTGTCAAGGTCCCAACAAAAGTTCCAACACCACCAGTACCAGTACAAAAACAGAACCATATAAGAACACTGAAGACAACAACAAGTCATATTCAAGTGTTTATGATGGCAATATCATAATAGAGGAAATTGTAGCAGCTGACCCACCTGCTGTATCAGATAGTGAGACAAACAAGCACCAAAACACCTTTCCTGAAAGTAGTAGCAAACTTTGTTACAGTAAAAGTAAAAAGAAATTGTTTGTGACCGCTAAAAGCTTAGTGGAATATAAGGGTAGTACAGGGCCGGTGCAAGGATGTTTGTTTACATAGGCGAAGGTGCATTTTGATGCCCCCCCGCAAATCCCCCATCCCCCTACGACCTGGCCACAATCCCCTGCCCCCCCCCAACCTTGCCACAATCCCCTGGCCCCAACCAGAATAAAAACAAATACATTTATTGGCCTCTAATTTTCTATCAGAAATTCCAGCTACTTATTACAGATGGGGGATTTAATATCCAAGTGCTAGGATGTCAAACAAGTGCAGTTTCCCAGCAGGAGGGCATATTCCCAGCACTAGGCCCCCAGTGCTGCTTAGGAAACTTGACATAAGTCAGCAGCATAAGCTAGTTGGCGTTCAGTGCAACAGTAAATGAGAAAATGTGCAAGAGTAGGAAGGAAGGAAGGGATGAAGACAGAAGTGTGTTTCCAAGGAGCTGGAGGGAGGCAGATATTGATATGGTGCACAAGGCTTGCTATGTCTTGATTAATTATGTCCACAGAAAAATAGACATACTTAGATGGTTGGAAAGCAATGTGCCGTATACACATATACTTGGAACTGTTTGTTCAACTGATGCTCTTTTTACCATATGTTCATAAGAAAAAAACAACTGTACCATAACGACCATATACAAATTCCCCTTAACTTAGATGGGGCTTTTAACCCCTGATACTGTAAAGCACCTCCTTTCAATTCAAGGGGTTCCATTAAGGGCAATTTTAGTTCTCCCCTATAGAGTAGCTGGTTTGACCCAGATTGACACCATTTTCTTGAACATACATCCCTTTGGATCAGGTCAGCTAGGTCACTGCACTTTACCTGCTGACATCATGGAAGTTTCCTACAAAGATGGTGACACCTCAGGCACCAGAGGGATGCAAATCCTTCCTGGAAGGTAAGTCCAGTTAATCAAGTGATTGGAAACAAGTTCTCATTCAAGCGGTGGATGCTAGAGACATACATAGTAACATAGTAATTTAGGTTGAAAAAAAGACTTGCGTCCATCTAATTCAACCCTTTTCCTGTTCCTGTTTACCATTGTTGATCCAAAAGAAGGCAAAAAAACACCCTCAATATAGCAATTTCAAATTCTGCCTTGAATGGGGGGGGGGATTCCCTCTTGATTCCAAATGGCAATCAGATTTCTCCTTGGATCAACAAGCCCTAAGTAAATATTAATCCCAATACTAACGTACATAGCCCTCTATGTTATTCTCTTTTAAATAAGTATCCAGGCCCTTTTTAAAGGTGTCTAATGTATTCGATAACACCACCTCCTCAGGCAGTGAATTCCTTACCTTTATTGTCCTTACAGTAAAGAAACCCTTCCGCTGTTGTAGATTAAATCTCCTTTCCTCAAGTCTAAGTGGGTGGCCCCTTGTCCTATGTATTGTTCTGTTAATGAACAGGTCTTTGGAGAGCCCTTTGTATGGGCCTTGAACATATTTATATAGTGTTATCATATCCCCTCTAAGATGCTGTTTCTCTAGTGTATACAAGTTTAACTTTTCTAGCCTTTCTTCATAACTAAAACTTTCCATTCCCCTTACTAGTTTTGTAGCCCTCCTCTGCACTTTCTCTAGTTCCATAATGTCCTTTTTCAGAAAGGGCGCCCAGAATTGAACAGCATATTCTAGGTGGGGTCTTAACATGGACCTGTAAAGATGCATAAAAATATCTTCCTCCCTTGAGTCAATACCCCTTTTAATACATGCCAATATCTTATTGGCCTTTGCAGCTGCCAGCTGGCACTGCATGCTACTGCTAAGTCTATTGTCTACCATTACTCCCAAATCCTTTTCATTTGTAGATTTCCCCAGAGAAACACCATTTAAACTATATGTTGCATTTTTATTATTATACCCAAAGACACATCCAGTTCAGACTTTATTACCTTACTTAATTTTGTGTCATCGGCAAACACTGATACATGTCTCCCTATGCCCTCTGGGAGGTCATTAATAAACAAATTAAAAAGAAGAGGACCCAGGACAGATCCCTGAGGCACTCCACTTATCACGTTTATCCAACTGGAGAACTTGCCATTTACTACCACTCTTTGCATTCTATCTTTCAGCCAATTTCCAATCCACACACAAACATTTTCCCATCTGGCCCCGGAGCTTTGTCTGTGTATAGAAAAACAGGAAACCCTGCAAAACTAGCACTCATCAGGCACTAATCAAGCAATTAGATAAATGGAAAGTATAAATAAAACTTAACCTTTATTGACAAAGTTAACAAATTAAAATCTCAATAAGAAGAAGAGCGATTTTTCGAAATATATCACTAATATAACTATAAGTGTATCAGCAGGGAAATGTACTGCCGGGGCATGAATTCCGGCTTGCCTTTGATTATAAGTTGTAACAATAAGTTTACTTGTTTGTTGTAACAAAGAGTCTCAAAGGTAATAAAAATGTAACCAATATCTAAAGTTAGTTGGAAGCCCCTAAAAGCCTTTACACAAAAAAATGCTATCAAAGCATTGTTCCAATTAGCATATAGCACAGCACTCTAAGGTACTGAGAAAGCTAAAAATACTGAGAAGCCAAAAAATCGGAGCAAAACACCTACCTAACTAAGAACTAAAAATGCCGGGGCATAATCCGGCTTGCCAGAAACTAGTCAAAACCCTATTATCGACTCAAAAAAGGGGGGGCCAAAAAACAACAACCACCCCTACCTAACTCAAACCTAGAAACAATGCCGGGGCACATACCGGCTTGCCATGACAAAGGATCCCTGCCTAAAACTAAAAGCTAAAATGCCGGGGCGTATACCGGCTTGCCAAAAGTTTAAATTCTGTTACCAGCCCTAAAAAGGGCTATTGTATCTGCTGACTCCGGAGACACAAAAACAGTTCTCTAGAAAACAAAGTCAGAGAAAAGCTAAATTTGCCAATGCGCGTTTCGCTACAAAGCTTCTTCTATAGGGCAAAACCCTATACACTTGCTCTATTTTCCTGTAGCACCTTCAACTATCAGGATTTTTTAGGTGTTGGGGAGTTGCTTTGCTCCTATATTTAGGGTGAGTGCACTGGGCTATATTTTTATACCCGGAGCTTTGTCTACCTTAACACCATTTAATTGTTTTAACACTTTTTCTTGTGTTAGCCAGTCCCATGTTTGCTGTGACTGTTCTGTAAAAGTAGTTTGCAGATTCTTGTCCATTGGGTCTTCCTTGGTAAAAACAGAAGAAAAGAAATTATTTAAAATAATGCGGTACACGAGTCTGATGTCACTGGCCACATCCACTGGCTCATTCTGTCTAAGTCAGTGAGTGTACTCCATCTCCTGTTCCAGATGAATTCTTGAATATATCCCCTTAGCAACCCTTCAAACATTTTCCCTATCACAGATGTCAAGCTTACAGGTCTGTAATTTCCTGGCTGTGAATTTGATCCCTTTTTAAATATGGGTACCACATCTGCTTTACGCCAATCCATGGGCACCATACCTGAAATAAAATAACCCTGAAAATAAAATATAACGGTCTGGCCAGAGACTGGCTTAGTTCTTTAAGTACCTGTGGGTGTATACCATTTGGCCCCGGGGCTTTGTCTACCTTAACACCATTCAATTGTTTTAACACTTTTTCTTGTGTTAGCCAGTCTCATGCTTGCTGTGACTGTTCTGTAAAAGTAGTTTGCAGATTCTTGTCCATTGGGTCTTCCTTGGTAAAAACAGAAGATAAGAAATGATTTAAAATATCTGCCTTCTCTCTGTCCCCCTTGACCATCTCACCCATTTCAGATAACAAGGACCCACCATTATCAGACTTTAATTTTTTGCCATTAATGTATTTAAAGAATTTTTTGGGTTGCTCTTGCTCTCCTTATCAATATTTTTCATTCTCCAGTCTAGCTAATTTAATAGCCTTTTTACAGGTTTTGTTGGCATTTTTTCATTCTGCAAATTCCTCTGCTGATCCCTCAGCTTTATAATGTTTAAATGCTGCTTTCTTGTTATTTATTTCATGAATTACTTTACTGGTTAGCCACATTGGTTTTAATTTGCTTCTTTTGTATTTGTTTCCAACAGGGATAAGTTTATATGTATATTTTTGCAATGTTATTTTGAAGGCATTCCACTTACCTTCTCTGTTTTTTCCTGAAAATATTCTGTCCCAGTCAACGAGATCAAGGGATGAATTAAACCTGCTAAAGTTGGCCTTTTTAAAATTCAGTGTTTTGGTGGAATCCATACCAAATTGCTTTTTTGAATTAATCTCAAACGATACCATGTTATGGTCACTATTCCCCAAGTGCTCCCTTACTTGGATGTTAGAGATAAGTTATTCATTGTCAGTTATTACCAGATCCAGACACGTATTCCCTATGGTTGAGGTCTGCACTAGTTGAGACAAAAAATTGTCATTCAACAAGTTCAGAAACTTACTGCTTTTAGCAGAATTAGCTGTTCCATTTTTCCAATCTATCTCTGGATAATTAAAATCCCCCATAATTATAGTTCTCCCTATTTGAGAAGCCTTTTCTATTTGCATTAATAGCTGTGATTCTTCAAGGTCACCAACGTTTGGTGGTTTATAACAAATACCCACTAATATTTTGTGGGCAGTTTTACCCCCAGTGACTATTTCAACCCACAGGGATTCTACATGTTCACTACTGTCATCATATATATCTTACCACAAATGAGGCAATAATGCTGGTTTGACATACAGACTGACCCCACCACCTCTTTTGTTTGAGCTATCTTTTCTAAATAACATGTAGCCCTCCAAATTGATTGACCAATCATGCATGTCATCCCACCATGTTATGCCTATCAAGTCATAGTTTTCGATTTCAGCTACCAGCTCCAGTTCCCTTATTTTACCAGTTAAACTGCTGACTTTTGCAAGCATACAATTTATGCCACTGCTATGTTCCATTTGTGATTTAATTTTGATGTGGTTTATAGGCTTCTCCCTATTATCTGTACTAACCCCACCCCCAGATCCACCCACCTGGTTATTAACTACATTGCCGTCCCTTTCTATACTATCTAGCCCAGTATTTATTGGCCCCTCCCCCCTTCCTAGTTTAAAATCTCCTCCAACCATCTAGTCATCCTCTCCCCAAGCACTTGAGATCCTCTTGCATTCAGGTGCAATCCATCCCTACTATAGAACCCCAATAATATAGAGCAGCACATTCCCTTTGGTTAACTGACACCCAAAAAACCTAGGGGTAGATTTAAAGGCAGCCGTTAGGCCAAAAAACACCACCGGGTGTTTTCACGTGTAATAAGCCATTTAAAGGTTCATGTAATGAACAGCTAATGGCAGTTCAACAAATAATACGGCCGTTACACTAACGTGCCCTGTTTGGGGAAAAAAAACACTCTGTGTTGCCATTTAAAAAACTTTGTTAGCTGTAAAAATCCGATAAGAGACTCACGTTATTGCATAAAAGTTAAGACACAAAAGTTTAGCCGTAAAGTCCCTTATCGGATCTTTTGGCAGATAACACAGCTATTTAAGGGTCAAAAGAACCCTATGTCCACAGTAGATCTATTGATATGGGGCCCTAAGTCAAAGTGCCTAGAAAGTGTCCAAAGTTAGTAGAATTAACCCTATGAGCACCAGTGGGGTATAATTACCCTGCTGGCATTCATAGGGTTAACCCGACTAAGTAAAAAACATCATCACATTACAAGTAACACTTACCATCAGTCCTGATATCCAGAGGAGTCATCAGCATGATGGTCATCTTCTGTCTTCTTTCCTGTCTCTTCTGTCCTTCTCTTCTTTCTTTGTTCCTCTTGCTGTAAAAATAAAAAGAGATATAAGTGTAATGTAGAAATAAGCATCAGCCTAATACATACTTTAACCTCACTGGTGCTCAGACGAGTTAAAGAATGTATTAACATAGTCCAGTTTCATATATATGCTGCCACTTTGTACTATAAGATATCCAAACTGTTCCAAATAAATGTCGCCATATATGTCACGTTATTTAGCATTTTATATATTCTTAAAGTATTGCTTGCTGTCTCCGCCTCTGTGTGCAGCCATGGAGGCGGAGGCAGAGGAGACAGCATCATGCAGCACAGACTGCTCCCTCCATTTTCCTCACGAGCCGATGCCCATTACACAATGAGGGAATTGGTAATGAGCCTGCCTTTATATATGGGCAGTCACACTTGCAATTCTCTCACAGCCATTGGCTCTGATGTGCTTAATCACATCCCAGCCAATTAGCTCTGAGCAGCTGTGCTTTGAAACTGATTGGCTGGGATGTGAATATATTTCCCATTAAATCATACCAAGAGGGTTAAGAATAAAGCTCATGCCCTCAGTGGTTCTGGGCAATCAATAACTTAACAAAAGGTGGGAAAACTCTCTTATAAACTGTTCCAAGGAACTCATGCAAATATTACTGGAACATGAGAAATTAATATCTGAGAAACTAAATAATAAGATGAAAGAGTTAAAAGAAACCCTCAAAACTTTTGAGATTCAGGACATAAGAGCTAAATTTAATAAAATTAATCTCATAATTGACACACTAGAAACTAAAATCTTTAAAGTGATAGTAATGTTTCACAAAAACAGTAGCCCCAATTAATCTTCATAGTATTTGAGCCATAGAGAGTGTTATTTCATTACTGTGAGCATTGTAGTTCAAGAGTAATTGAATTATAAAGTTTCCCCCTCTCGCCTCTTTTACCTAGTATAAACCCCCATTCCTCAGATGTGGAATGCAGTACATAGACCAGACAGCTCATATCAAGGGTCAAAATTCTATCTGTGAGAACAATGAAATCCCTGCCCCCACTTGACAGGTTTTTCAGCTTTTTTTCCTTATCTTAACCCTTTGAGTGCCAGAGGGGTAAACAATGCATTGTGTACCCCTCTGGCACTCAAGGGGTTAATTGAAGATTGTCCCTCTCTGCAGTCTACCTGGGCAATCCCTGCTGCTCTAAGCTGAGCAGTGTTATGTCAGTAGAAGGGGAGGGAGGGGGATACTTTATCATTCAATTACTCTTGAACTACAACTCTGACAGAATTGAAATAACACTTTCCAAGGCCCAAATACTATGAAGATTAATTAGAGCTGCTTTTATTATGAAACATTACTATCCCTTTAAGAAGAAAAATACATTCCAACAGGATATTAAGGATTATGCAGAGGGGAGTATTCATATTTGGAAGACTAAGGGGTAGATTTAAAGGCCTGAGTTAAAATAGCCGGTAGGGCCAAAGTGAATACCGGCTGAAAAAATAAAATGTCTAACGCGGTATTCAAAGGCCCTACTGGCTAAAACCACAAAGGACATTAAGCCACAAAAATGTTAAGCATTAAGTTCCCAAAATGCCATTAAAAGCAGCGATACTGAGAACTTCACAGTAAAAAAAGTCAACTATCGGTGCCTGACATACTACCAATCACCAATCGTTAACTTGATGTGTTACACTTACCTGTCATCCACTGTCCTTCTCCTTCATTTCAGCCTTCTTTTCAGCCTTCTATCTTTTTTCTTTCTTCCTGTTCCTGTAATAGACAAAAAAGTATAAATACAATGCGGAATACAAGATATCGTTTAACCCCTTGAGTGCCAGAGGGGTACACAATGCATTGCAGACCTCTCTGGGATCAACTGGTTAAGCAATGTAGTTAGTGCCCAGGAATATAAAAATATAGTGCCGTTATTTGTCATCAAATAATCCATGCCACTAATAACAACTGTGCAATTATGTTAAGTATATTAAACTATATAAAATATATGCTTAGCTTATGTGTATCCGTTAACTATCTCTGCTGCTGTGCGTGGCTACAGAAGCGGCGGCAGAGGAGACAGTACCATGCTCCACAGGTCCCCCTTTCCCTCAGGCAGATGCCCGATCCACATTGAGGAAATTAGAGCAGAGACTGCCTTTATATATGGGCAGCCTCTGATCCAATTTCCTTACAGCCATTGGCTGAGATGTGCTTACACACACATCCCAGCCAATCAGATTCGAGCAACTGTGCTTTAAACTGATTGGCTGGGATATGTGCATGTAAGCACATCCCATCCAATGGCTATGAGGGAACTGGATCAGAGACTGCCCATATATAAAGGAAGTTTCTGCTCTTATTCCCTCAATACGGAAGGATACACATAAGCTAAGCATTTATTTTATATATTTTAATATACTTATCATATTTGAGCACTTGTTATTAGTTGCATGGATTATTTGACGATAAATAATGGCACTATATTTTTATACTCCTGGGCACTGACTACATTGCTTAACCCATTGAGCCCTCTGACACTCAAGGTGTTAAACGATATCTTATATTCCACATTGTATCTATACTTTTTTTGTCTTTTACAGGAACAGGAAGAAAGAAGAGAAGATAGAAGCAAGAAGAGAAGGACAGAGGAGAAGGACAAAAGAGGACCAGGGAGCTGAAACTCCATTGGACATCAGGATTAATGGTAAGTGTTACTTTTGATGGGATTTTTTTAAAAATTTAGTACGGTTAACCCTATGAATGCCGGAGAGGTAGTTATACCCCACTCTACTAACTTTGGATATGTTTTAGGCACTTTGGATGTATTGATGTTCGGCTTAGAGCCCCACATCAATACATTGTAGAAGATATTCAAGGGTTAACAGGAGAACCAATTAAAATGGATATCTTCACATAAATAGAATTAATAAAATTTGAGAACTTTACACTATATTAGGTATTGACACGCTACTTCACAGTAATAAATTGATTAAAATAATCAACCCCGCATATTTGTGCAAAAATATATATGATTTATTTAAGTAAAATATACTATATATAAAGTGTAAACAACAATGATATAAATGAGTGACCAGCAATTACAATAGATATACAGTGACTCAAACCACAATTATCACCATTACAATTTCCAGCAATGAAAGGGTTAACCACCCCTAGTTATATTCAGAGGTATTAGATGACAATACTTGAACTAAGCAGCAAGAAAATGATAATTGATCCTATAACTAATTAAAATACGGTTGGCCACAGCACATATGAATACCTCTGCCCCAGAAACTGTATAAACTATGCTAATTGAGGTTTAAGGTATGTTGTCAGGTGAGTCAGCTTTAATATTAAGCCAGGCCCTCTTACAAGTTCCTTATACCATATATAATAACCAAATTTAGAGACTAACTGGATTAAAATCCCAGATTTAAATCACTATAATTTAATTATCTACCGATTTCAAATATTGCATGCCTTCTGAATAAAACATATAAATTGCATTTATATAGTCAATAATAGATTATACCAAGAATATACTCAGAATCAATCTAATAATATATGTCTAGACAGTTTCCCAAACTTCATGCCACATATATCATACACATGACCATAGCAATCCTATGTAAAACCTATAGGGTACTCCAAGGGTTAATCCACTTAGGAATATAGGATGCCACACCCAAGATGGCAACTTCTTTTGTCTAGTGTGATGTTTAAATAAACATCTCACTGTACAAAAGTTTAGACCCAAAACACACACAAAGAAATCCAAAGAAACACCACAAATTAAATAGACAAATAGCAGTTGAAGGGTTAATAACTGAACTCAAAGAATTCCCCCAGATCAAATATTAGCTATAATAACCCTTCTAGAAACACAATATATTCTAGAAATATGAATGATTATATTAACTAATATATAAACAAGGATAAATGGATCTCACTGTTATCACTATTTTATTATCTATCTTGCAAAATATAACAATTTACCAGTTAATTAATGAATTCTGCTTAATTCAGAATTAATAGAGCCAAAATAGCTTATTATAATTGGTCACAATTGGGTGGCCAGTCCGATTAAATTATAAGAAAAATTATGTTTCTTCAAATATAGAAGAAATATATATTTGATTCTGAATTTTGCAGAATTAAAGTAAGGAAAGATATAGTTACCAATCCAATAAGTGTTTCTTAGTATCTCTTTCACAGCCAGCCAGGTACACTTCAGGAAATCAAGAGTCAGGAAACCAAGAGGAAAAAGGTCCCTTCTCTCTCAAAACTTACATATTTATAATGTAAAATTACCCTTATCAAAATCTCCTCTGATTGGAAAGAGATCAATCTCATTATGCAGTGACATCATCAGTATTATCTGATTGGATACTCCTAATCCCTAATTTCCCCATCACATCACGCATATTATTATGGTAAAAAATCCCAAAGCACTAGTAATAATGCTATGCACTCTCATGATGGCGCTCTTACGCCACATTAAAATTTTACATATGATACCTGTATCTGTCTTATATCAACAGATAATGATGGCCACGAGGTCATTGGATTTGACATAAATATGTCACCCTACTAGACTTTCCCACATGGTAGAATCCCTTTTCAGGCCTGCTGTCTCCAGGATAGTCATATTTAATCATAAAATTCACTCAACTATTTTTTACTCCCGTGTAGTCATTGGAGTCATTGTTATAACATGAGATCATTACACACATCTTAAAAACAGACTTTCAGAGAATTTGGTTTAAAATAAAAATTAACCATTTCCTCCCCATCATGGCAATGTCTCTAACATAATCCCCCTTTTAGCAAAATTCTTCTAACTTGATTAAAGTTCTAAAATATTATTGCTAAAAGTGGAAGAGACGGTTTGTCATCTTCTTCCTGTGACTGGGATCGTCCCTGAAGTTATCTCAATTCACTTCAGTCCATCAGCTAGGTAATGGTACAGTCTTTGTCACGGTTTGTTAAGACTCTCAGACGCAGAGTTAGGTAAAAAAACACAACTTTATTGAAAAGTTAAAGACAACCCCATAGGGTGAAACACATTCACACATATATCTTTATTAACAAGAGAGCAACCATAATAATAGCAATGCAGGCTCTACCGGCCTTGCCAATATACCGGGCAAGGCAGCCAGGGAATTGGAGATAGGCTCTACCAGCCCTGCCAATATACCGGGCAAGGCAGCCAAGGGACAGGAGACTACTAAAGGCTCTACCGGCCTTGCAAATACCGGGTAAGGCAACCGAAGATGTAGCAGGATAGGTTCTACCGGCCTTACCAATATACCGGGCAAGGCAGCCTGGTGTGGGGAGAGTGGTAACCACTAAGCCTCAGTGACTGTAAGGTGGCAGCAGCAGTCACAGGAATGACAATGAGGCTAAGGCGACAGGTACCTGGTACCGAGAGAGCATACAAAAACATGGTAACAGCCGGATGGCTGTGGAGTGAACCAGTCCCCCCACACGTGGAATGCAAATCTTATATATAATGACAGCAGGGTGGCTATAGAGCGAGTCAGTACCTTGTACAGAAAGTGCTATACATATACGTGGAACAGCCGGAGCTGTGGAGCGAACCAGTGCCCTCACACTTGGAACGTTAGACCTCTAGAAACATAACAGCCGGATGGCTAGGGAGCAAACCAGTACCCTGTATGTGGAACACTAAATGATCCTGCAATACAGCCGGGTGGCTAGTGGAGCAAACCAGTACCCTGTACGTGGAATGCAACTGATCGAGACAATACAGCCGGGTGGCTAGTGGAGCGAACCAGTACCCTGTACGTGGAATGCTGACTGATCGAGACAATACAGACGGGTGGCTTTGTGGAGCGAACCAGTACCCAGTATGTGGAGCGCAAACTGATGGTGACAATACAGTCAGGAGGCTTGTGGAGCAAACCAGTACCCTGTACGTGGAACACTGACTGATGGTGACAATACAGCCGGGTGGCTAGAGCAGCGAACCAGTACCCAGTACATGGACGCTTAACTGATCTTGCAATAAAGCCGGGTGGCTGGTGGAGCGAAGCAGTACCCTGTACGTGGAATGCTAACTGATCGAAACAATACAGCCGGATGGCTTGTGCAGCGAACCAGTACCCTGTACGTGGAACGCTAATAGATCGAGACAATACAGCCAGGTGGCTAGTGGAGCAAACCAGTACCCTGTACGTGGAACGCTAACTGATCGAGACCATAGAGCCGGGTGGCTATGGAGCAAACCAGTACCCGTGTACTGATAACCGGCAGCGATAGAAATGTCGCCAAGGCGACACAGGAACATCTGTTGTCTGTAGTAGGACTGGATGGAAACCAGCAGGTGGAAGCAGGAAACAGCATACAGATGATCAACCGGAATCTGGAATGACTGCGGGGACTGGCAGCAGGAAGCGAAGACTCACACCGATCAGACGGAAGCAGGAACAACTAGATAGGTAACACAGGAACAGGACAAATACTGGTAGCAGGAGCACAGTAAAGGGCCCAGGATACACAGGAACATAGTGTAGACTCAAGCAGCATAGAGACAACACGAAAGGGCACCTAAAGGGTGCCCAGGCTAGGTTTAAATAGGCAATGCAGGGTGGGCTGAAAGCAGACAGCCAATGAGAGCCCCCTACTGGTAATTGACATGAAAGGAAAGCAATCACGGGCACCGTGATAGTCTTGTTTAAAAAATATGAAGTACTTATTGTTCTCTTCAGTAGATGAAACAACATCTCCAACCAACAGACCAAATTGGTTGTTAGTGAGATGTATGTAATATAAATAGTTGCTTGGCCTACTCAAGGTTCGCCTTAGTTTTGGCTTGAGCTAAAAAAGCACGCATATCATATCAGACTCCCAGTTTTAGAGACTGGTGGTGGGAGAAATAGCAAATTTCCTCTTGATGGTGACAAAAACTCCACTGGGATACAAATTCTTCTCTGTTAGGATGGATTCCGGCAACTCTTGCCTAATGGTTCTTTATGAAGGCACTGGAATCACGCTTGGCTTTACCGGGAAGTCCTGTCACAGAAGAAGGATGATCACATCATGGCTTGGTCTGGACATCCATAGCAATGGCATCTGTCAACCGACCTCAATCTTTTAAGAACTCTTTGGTCTAAAAGAAATGACACATGAGTGATCTCATATGTGAAACAATTGTTGCATGCGTACATACATTACAATAGAGTTTCAACCAGTATCCCTATGATTTTGGTACTGTTAAATTACTGTACATATATTTTTGCACTAGTCTGCTTGTAGCTCTCACTAGCATTAAGCTAAACTATGATAATCTAACACTCTCTGTCTCTACTCTTCTCCCTTTCACAGAGGAATGACCCTCAGTTGTATGCTAAAACAAAACTTTGTCAAGAGGAAAAATAAAATTTGCATATCATTTTCTGAGAATCATTGAGCAGCAATTCATTTGTTCATGAGATATGTTAGAGTGTTAGTGGGAAACATACATGCCACACAGACAGACAAAAGAGAGAGAGACGTTTCACTGAAACAAAAGAAGACAATAAAACCAAACATGATAATGTAATTTGGACAATCAATAATACTCATCCATCCAATGATTGAATTAGGATCCTTGTTTGTCTTCAGCTTCTCCCTCTATGATCTGTAACTGAGATTTAGGGTGACAAGCAGACAATTGGTTTATATGAACCCACTTTTCTAAAGTTTCACCATTATTAGGGGTAGAAACCTTGTAAGCATCTGGAGATATTTTATCAGTTATGATATATGACCCTCTCCATGAGGGTAAGAATTTCTTCTCTCTTACCTGGATTCTTGCAAAAAGAACTATGGGTAGTTTAAGATCCCAGTCCTTACCTGATTCCTTAACAAACTTCTTGAGTATGTTAATGGATTAATTATATCGCTTCATCCCACCACTTGACGCTGGATGGTAATTAATATGTAATTTACGTTTTACCCCCAATAGTTTCTATAGTTTGCTCATCACTTCCCTGGTGAAATGGCTACCTCTATCAGATTCAATCGTCTATGGTAGGCCAAATCTGGAGAACACATGATTAATTAACAATGTAGCAGCGGTTTTGCCATATTATTATTCGCGGGTAAACATTCAACCCATTTGGTGAACAGACAAGTAACTGTTAGAAAATACTTGTTCAGAGATTGTTAAATGGAAAAGCGGCTCCAGATGTATAATGGGTAACAATATATTCCAATATTGCCTCAATATTGAGAGACCTTCTCTCTTATCAGAGCGTAAGTAAAGTCTTTGCAATGTAGTAGGAAATGTGCTGGTTGTTAAGGGTTCTCCAGCCCTTCGCATATTACTGGGAAAAAAAACAAATTAACCACACCATCTTCAATTCACATTGCTCCAGACTTCGTTAAAATCACAAAATACCTTTATTTCTTGCTTTAAAACTCCATTAAACTTGGAAACAGGCTGAGATGGATAGGCAGCAATTGGTTACAAATAGGTGACAAACAGCATCGACATGTTTCGCGTACTCAACGCTTAATCATGACACAATTTGTTGCTCCTCACTTCCGTTTATCTAAACAAATCAAACTACCAATCAGATATTGTCTAGACCAATGAAGTATCTCTCAATACTAATGGTCAGTGTTAAAACCAGTGAAAATGGATAGATTATATCAATCTGACTTTGGCGATATCCACCAACACATATATGCCTTTCAATATGCAAAGTGAAAAGTGAATAGCGATACAGATCCTCTACAACATTCATTGCCAACAAATACTTGACAACAATGTTGCAAGATAGCCAATCTCACATTTAACAACGTGAACTGACTACCTCTATATCTAATACCTCATAAACCCGCAATATTCTCACTTTATATGCTGTTCTTTGTCTAGCCACTAAAGTTGTTAAATGCAAAGTGATTCGGGCAAAACCAGTCACTCGCTAATATTCCGACCAAAAAATATTCATCGCCCTTAACAACTTTACAATATTAAAATATAGGGTTAATAGTGTTGTAGGAGAGATTAGCTATCTCCTAATAATATTGTAAAGTTGTTAAGGGCGATGAATATTTTTTGGTCGGAATTAGTGTTGAGCGAGCACCCCGATGCTCGGGTGCTCTGACCGAGCACCCCCTGAGGCTCGAGTGCTCGGCCGAGCACCCGAGCCCCATTGACTTCAATGGGGCGACACCAGGCACCCCCTGCTCTGATGAGGGGAGGGTGCCTGGTCAATGCCCCCTTCATCTCCGAATGCCCCCTTCATCTCCGCAATGTTCCCCTTCATCTCCGCTATGCCCCTCTTCCACAATGTGCCCCTTCATCTCCGCTATGCCCCTCTTCCACAATGTGCCCCTTCATCTCCGCTATGCCCCTCTTCCACAATGTCCCCCTTCATCTCCTCTATGGCATAGAGGAGATGAAGGGGGACATTGTGGAAGAGGGGCATAGCGGAGATGAAGGGGCACATTGTGGAAGAGGGGCATAGCGGAGATGAAGGGGGACATTGTGGAAGACGGGCATAGCGGAGATGAAGGGGGACATTGTGGAAGAGGGGCATAGAGTCTATGCCCCTCTTCCACAATGTCCCCCTTCATCTCCGCAATGCCCCCTTCATCTCCGCAATGCCCCCGTACCTCCAGTCCCTGGTGGTCCAGCGGAGCGTCTTCGGATCTGTGCCTCTTCCGGCACAGATCCCCGCCACCCGAACATGGCGGGCGAGCACATGGCGGTACTCGACGAGTACCGCCATGTGCCGAGCAGAGCGATGCTCGAGCCGATCCGAGCATCGGCCGAGCACGCTCGCTCATCACTAGTCGGAATCACTTTGCCTTTAAATACTTTTGTGGCTAGACAAAGAACAGCATATAAAGTGAGAATATTGTGGGTTTATGAGGTATTAGATATAGAGGTAGTCAGTTCACGTTGTTAAATGTGAGATTGGCTATCTTGCAACATTGTTGCCAAGTATTTGTTGGCAATGAATGTTGTAGAGGATCTGTATCGCTATTCACTTTTCACTTTGCATATTGAAAGGCATATATATGTTGGTGGATATCGCCGAAGTCAGATTGATATAATCTATCCATTTTCACTGGTTTTAACACTGACCATTAGTATTGAGAGATACTTCATTGGTCTAGACAATATCTGATTGGTAGTTTGATTTGTTTAAATAAACGGAAGCGAGGAGCAACAAGTTGTGTCATGAATAAGTGTTGAGTACGCGAAACATGTCGATGCTGTTTGTCACCTATTTGTAACCAATTGCTGCCTATCCAACTCAGCCTGTTTCCAAGTTTAATGGAGTTTTAAAGCAAGAAATAAAGGTATTTTGTGATTTTAACGAAGTCTGGAGCAATGTGAATTGAAGATGGTGCGGTTAATTTGTTTTTTTCCCCAGAAAATACTTGTTCCTCCTTGCTGTCCGGGTAACTGGTCCTATAAAATCTATTTGAATATCCGACCATGGTAATTACATCCCCCTCTTCTGTACTGGTGTACGATGAGTGGGGCCAGATGGTTGGAATTGGGAACACAACAAACAAACTTGACAATAGGTTTGTACATCTTTAAGCACATGAGGCCAATATGCATAATCACATAGAATCTCATATGTGATTATGTCGCCACAATGACCTGAGGTAGGTGCATCATGAGCATGTTGGAGCATTAAACCTCTAAATGCAGTTGGTACAACCCATTGTTGTATTCATTTTTTAGAGGTTCTGGTTAACAGACCATCTTATATATGGAATATGGAAGATCCTCAAGTCTTCTTTTCCCACACTGTCCTCCTCGGAGATTGGGTGGTTGAGGGGGTCTTCTATATGTTTATAGAATAGCCCTATGATAGGGTCCTCCTTCTGACTTGTAATCAAATCCTCACTAGGTGATTCTTGAATCCACTGTCCTACTGGGGTGTCTGCTTCGTTACGGGGCTTTTTGCCTAGTAACAACATTTACCTGTATGGGACCCAAGAGATGTGATATATCTAAGGCTTCCCCCTTAAGGGCATCTTCTTTAACCAATAGATCAGCTAGATGATTTTCTTGTTTTTCAAGGCCTAGGACTTTGGAATGAGTCTTGTTTTTTTTCTAATAGATGGTAAGGCCAGTTGATGTCACAAGATTTTCAACCTCGCAAAACAATTTACCATGTTTCACTGGTTTATTATTGGATCGGAGCATATGGCTACTTTTGCAACCTGGGAGGTATTCTACAAAACTATGGTGAACATAAATGGAATCAGTTATAATGACAAATTCCTTAATGTTGTGCTCAATAGCTAACAGGACTGTCTTATAGACTGCACAACACTCTGCCAACTGGCTACTCTGTGGTCCTAAGTTATACCCTTTGGAAATAATAGGGTACTCACCTCTCCAGGTAATCCCTATACCTGCCACTAGTTTCCTTTTGATACCATTTATGATATGGGATTAACAACCGTCAATATATGCTGTTGAAAAGACTGTACAATAATTCTCATCAAATGTCTTATAAGGGGAAAGCAATTGTTCCTCAAGGTAATCATCTCCACTGGTAGTAGTTTCCATAGGAGGTGCTGAACAATCATGGAGCTCGGCTAGTCCTTGAGCTACAGGATTCCTCCTGTTTTGTTTATATATAATCTCCAATGGCCATCCCTGTAGGGATAAGGTCCAAGCGATGATTCTACTATTGGAGAGGTGTCCTTCCTTTATCCTATCACTTTGCAAATACTGCAAAGGCTGATGCGCAGTTTCAGTGATGATTTTCTCACCCTGAATAAAACTACGAAAATTCTGTAATGCCCAAACAGTAGCCAATAAAGCTTTTTCAGTCATTGAATTTGATTTCCACAGAAGACAGGGATTTACTGGCATTAGCAATAACCTTATACAGGTTGTCCTGCTTTTGATCTAAAACCCCACTGAGACTAAGATTAGTGATTTGAGCTCAGACACAGCTTGTTCCTGAGCTGCATCCCAGATCCACGGTTGATCTTTCTTCAATAATAACAACAATGGTTTGGTTATTTCTGAATAATTATCAATAAACATCCAGGAATAATTCATCATGCCTAGGAAGGATCTCAATTCATTGAGATTAGTGGGTGTTTTGGATTTGACTATCGCTTAAACTTTCTTTCTTTGCGGGTTTAACCCTTCGGTGGTAACCTCATGAACAAAAAAGTTAACTTTGGTGTGGCACATCTGTGCCTTTTTGAGCGACAGTTTAACCCCAGCTTCCTTTAGCTGATTAAAACATATCAGGACATCATCCAGGTAGCAGAGAATCTCCTTAGCCATAGCATCAGGCATAGCCTTATGCATGAATACTCATGACCTGAGTTGATATACCCAAAAGGCATTCTAACCCAGGCATATTGTACTCCTCCAAAGGTGAAAGCTAGCTTATATTGGTCTTCTTCACTGACTTTAATGGTCCAGTACCCTTGGGCACAGTCAATCGCTGTAAAGAACTTAGACGCTTGCATCTGAACCAAACATTGATCTATATACTGCACCATCCGTTGCTACTGTAAGCCAAAATACTTATGAACTCAACGAACTAATCCAGCATAGTTAGTGTAGTAACTTATTGAGTGCTTTGGGGGAGATATGAGCAGTCTATTGCTCACTTGCAGTACTAGTGCATGTCTCGTTGGTAACCACTGAGGCACCAGATTTTGATTTAGTGGTAAGGACAGTCTCTCTGATTATCAGTATGCTTTGCTTCATGCACCTAGTTTATTTATTGATAATCAATCCAGAAGAGATAGATATTAGCCTCTATCTTGTGGCGATAGCCTTTGTTTGTAGCTTAACAACATAACTAGCGCAATCCTCTCTAACAACAGTTGAATAACTCGAATCTCTCAACCTCTCCTATATATGATAGTGATTGAGATTGGGATGCCGAAAGTAACATTGATAGGGTGATTACGAATCTCTCTACTAAATTAGGCAGCCAGGCCACAAGCTAGAAATACAGATGTGTGGATTACGGACTGTAGCTAATCACCGGTAATACACACTATGCTGTATATTGTATATCGCCATACAAATAGAAGGATACTACCGGCAACTGTGCCAATCTTATTGCATTGCACAAATTGACTTTTACAGTTTTTTTGCACATGTGGTTGCTAGTACTGTCTCTCTTTTAAGTGCTTTTAATGGGACAGTAATGTTTCATAAACATTTTTGTAGAGTTTTGTAGAGCTTAAAAAATAAGCTAAATGCCACAAATCTTATCTCTCAAACCATGGCTAAAGTTCCTCTTCTCCTGTCAGCTGTAAAGCTGACAGAAGAACATCTGTATCGGCTGAAAAGAGGAGGCTCTTCAGCAGAGCTGTAATAGCGCGGTTTAAAAATAATTACTTCTTTGGAATTACTTCTTTGGAATGAAAAGTGTGCTTGCAAACAAAGCACACTTTGTAGACCGTTCCAAAGAAGTAATTATTTTTAAATCGCTCTATTGTGGCTCTGCTGAAGAGCCGTCTGTCAGTCCCTGGACCAGGAACTCCTGCTGTCAGCTTACAGCTGACATCAGGAGAAGGGGGGGAGGGGGGACTTTAGTGGACGATATCTCTCAAACCATAGCGATTTGAGAGTTAAGATTTGTGGCATTTAGCTTATTTTTTAAGCTCTACAAAACTCTAAAAGATGTTTATGGGACATTACTGTCCCTTTAATTGAATCTAATAAAGGTTATATTTCTATTTTTTTGCTGTTATACTGTCCCTTTATGGGAATTTCATTAATAAACTTGCCTAGGAATACTGGGGTGGGTTTGGTGCTATTACATCCGCATTCTCTCTCTTTCTTGTCTGTATGGTTCTATCACAATACTACAGAGCAGCATTTTTCCTTTGGCTAACCGACATCCAAAATACCTAAAGTGGTGCACCATCTCCTCCAGTGTATATTGGTGTGTGAACCCTTGAGTGTCAGGATGGTATCCAATGCATTGAGTTTCAATGCATGGTATACCACCTTGGCAATCAATGATTGATGAGCTTGATAGGATCCTGTACATTGATGTAAACAACCTTCAGTGGTTGAGATTCAGTTATCATTCGTGGTGATGGCAAGGAATTCCATCAAGTTGGAAATTTTCCATGAAAAGTGCTGATTTTCTCCTTTTCCCCACCTAGCTATTGTATTAAAATCAATGGTAAGAATAATTTTCCCTATCATGTGGAAAGTTTCTCTTCTTTTCCCATCAGGATAGCGTAAAAGAGGTGTCAAGTTCCCTTAGCTTGTCATTCTGTGTCTGGAGAGGCAGAGAAAGCAGCAGAATTTTTGGTGTTGAAGTTTAGTTTAGGGAGTCTTGATCTGACTGTTATTTCTGTGTTGGGGAAATCTGAGGATGTGTGAAGGCAGAACAGGAGATTTACTCTAAACAACTGCTGACAGTGAGATTAACAAGTACAAAAAAAAGATAAATTATTTGAGACTTTAAAAAGCCTAAAATATAAAAGTAGTAGGGAAGAAGCAGTGGTCAATGCTGAGGATAACATCATTATTGATGATGATATACATCTAGAATATATCCCTTCAACATCCTCCTATTCCTCTCAGAGTGAGAGAGATGATGATATAGTCAGAAAATTAACAACTGAGTAACAGCAATAACAGCAGTTGCAAATGCTGTCAGCACAGCATTTGCCAATGGCTATTAGCCACCATAAAATGACCTACTGGCATTAGGCCAGCAGGGCTTAATTTTTGTTTGTCTCAGGGATTCTACTTGGCAAGCCAGAGGCCTCTATAAACCAATTTTTTGGGGCTTGAGCCTAACAAGCCTAAGGCCTACAAATCAGTTTTTCCACATGGCTTGTAGTTAACATGCCCCTCTGACACTCAAAGGATTTCACAATACCTTTCATGCCGGTTATATCTGGATATAAGCAACTGCCCCCCCACTGAAAGCTTCCTCTCGCTGTCTGTTTTTTCCATTGCACCCTTTAAGTGCCCATTCAACCTCCTTTTTAGTCTTTGTTACTTTCATCTCACCTTGTATCTGGTCTCTGCCTCTATAATTTACCGTCTTTATTGCCTCTCTCTCTTTGATCTCTTGTTTCTTAAAGCAGCATTCTTTTTGTTCTTGGTTTTGTACTCCTCACTACTTTTGTTCCTCCCTAACTTTCTTCAGATTTTTTGATCTCTTTTTCTAATTCAATCTTTTATTTCTCTCTTCCTCTCTCTTTTCTTTATTGCTCTCTTCCTCTCTCTCTCACACACCTTCGTTCAAAATAGATTGGTTAGGAGCGGTGTAAACGGCATTATGGCAACTTTACACACAAAACGTGCCTTTGGTCCAAGACCTTTTCTGTGGCCTAACGTCCATTGTGCTTTCAGCTGGTAGGGAAATTGAATACCGACTTAGATATATTTTTGGCCAGCCAGTATCCATTCTTGCCCTACCGGCTGTTTTTTCACAAACAATTGAATCGAGGCCATGGTCATGTGTATGATTTAACAATTACACCAAACAAGTGCTAATGAATCAATTTAATATGTAGGTTGAAACACACCATTAACTGAAACAGAAACAGCTGTGTAAAAGGAATAAAACTGGATGAGGAACAGCAAAAATCAGCTAACAAGGTGAGATTGATGAAGACAATTTAATGTCAAAAGTCATACACCATGGCAAGACTGACCAAAGCAACAAGACATAAGGAAGTTATACTGCATCAGCAAGTTCTCTCTCAGGCAGATATTTCAAGACAGACCGGTTTTCCAGATGTGCTGTACAAGCTCTTTTGAAGAAGTGCAAAGAAACAGGCTGCATTGAGGACTGTAGATGCTGTGGTCAGTCAAGGAAACATAGTACAGCTGATGAAAGACAAATCATGCTTACTTAAGTTCATAATAGGAAGATGTCCAGCAGTATCATCAGCCCGGACTTAGCAGAAAACAGTGGGACTCTGGTACACCCATCTACTGTCTGGAGAAGTCTGGTCAGAAGTGGTCTTCATGGATGACTTGTGGCCAAAAAACAATACCTCTGACACAGAAACAAGGCAAAGTGACTCAACTATGCATGGAAACATAGGAACTGTGGTGTAAAAAATTGGCAGCAGGTGCTCTGGACTGATAAGTGAAAATATGAAATATTTGTCTGTAGCAGAAGGAAGTTTGTTAGTCAAAGGGCTGGAGAGCGATACATGAATGAATGTCTACAGGCAACAGTGAAGCATGCAAGTTTGGAGCGGCAATTCTGCAAATGGAGTTGGGGATTTGGTCAGAATTAATGGTCTCCTCAATGCTGAGAAGTACAGACAGATACTTATCCATCATGTAATTCCATCAGGGAGGCATCTGATTGGCCCACAGTTTAAATCGCACCAAGACAACGACCCCAAACATACAGCCAAAACCATTACAAACTATTTTCAGAGTAAAGAAGAACAAAGAGTTCCTGGAAATTATGGAATGGCCCCCACAGAGCTCTGATCTCAACATCATCAAGTCTGTCTGGCATTACATGAAGATAGAGAAGCAACTGAGGATGCCTAAATCCACAGAAGAAATGTGGTTAGTTCTCCAAGCCGTTTAGAACAACTTACCTGCCAAGTTCCTTAACAAACTGTGTGCAAGTACCTAGAATAATTGATGCTGTTTTGAAGGCAAAGGGTGGCGACACCAAATATTGATTTGATACAGGTTTTTCTTCTGTTCAGTCACTTTACATTTTATTGATAAAAATGAACTATTAACATGTCTATCTTTGAAAGCATTCTACTTTACAGCATTTTTTCACACCCGCCTAAAACTTTTGCACAGTACTGTATATTTGTATATGAAAGATTACAATCTAAAGGGAAAAGGGAACAAGTGAAATACAAGTTATACATTCAGATGGTGTTCCATTCAGTTAGCGAACAGGTAAATGTTTTCGACAACTGGAGAATTTCCAGAACTATGTAATGTTACCACAGTAGCAGCTTTGGGACATTAGAGGTATTGGGTATAAGGATCATTAAATAGGGAGGGAGAACCTGAAAGAGTGAAAGCTAGGGTTCTGGTGTAATCTTGGTGTCGAGATTGAGAGGTGATGGTAAAGGGAAGATATAAATAATTTATTGAGTTTAAGAGGAGGTTGGATGTTAAGGGTATATTCAGAGATCAGAGTGTTTGTGGACGCTCTGTCTTTAGATGGGTGACAAGGCTTTAAATGCAATAGTTTAGGATATAGGGAGTCAGCGTAATAGGTGTGAAGAAGAAGTAGTGAAACAAGGGAGATTAACCTAGTATCAGCATTCATGATAAACTTGGAGAGGTCTTATAAGATGATCCACATGGAGACTGTTGCAACAGTCTAAATCTATTTCTGTGTATATACCAAATACACAACAACAGCACAACCCTAAAGGATGTAAAGAAAGTGTAATAGATATTTCTGTTTATGAGTTAAATAGTATGTAGCAGGAATTCTCAATCATGTGACAAAAGAAGTCTCAAATATTTCCATATCACTAATTCTTGACAGCCACCCCCCCCAATACACACAGTGAAACTTGGGGATTTAAAAGTGTTATCACTTAATAATACTGTGCATATATAATGCAAGCATAGCCAAAATAGAACAAAAGACACATATTTATCAATATGCTGTATAATATTAAGGATGGCTTTGAACCAGGTTTGAACCTTGCCAATGCGCGGGTACATGTTACCTCTTACGTGTTCTGGCGCAAAGAAAGGGGTTCTGAGAGAGACCACTCTGGTCTTGTAGTGGTCAATTTCAGACCCCATTTTTACTTACAGCACTCCAGGAAGAAAACCGTAAGTAAAAGGTATGTGATGTACAAATCAGTGGACCTGAATTCTAGAGAGGTATCCAGTGCATTGCAATCCAGTGATAAAGGTATCACGTTTAATGGAATCCATGCCTTAATAAGATGTATGGCACAATTTGGTAGCGAACCAACTGTACTGTAGGAC
This sequence comes from Rhinophrynus dorsalis, assembly GCA_037306005.1. Lineage (NCBI taxonomy): Eukaryota > Metazoa > Chordata > Amphibia > Anura > Rhinophrynidae > Rhinophrynus > Rhinophrynus dorsalis. The sequence goes on along the minus strand of CM074722.1, from coordinate 297,269,617 downwards.
AGGTTAAAAATGTCCATTGGTTGAAATGGGGGTTTAACTCTTAAATGATACAGTGGTCTTCAAAGCATTTCAAAGCAGTAAAAGACTTCTCCGGCATTCAGAGGGTTAAAAAAAGACTACAAATTATGCACATTTGTACTTGTTTCCTCCACTACAGATGATCTGCCACATAATTATTCCAGTGTTTTTTAACATAGGGCCCTTAGTAGAAATTATATATATATATATATATATATATATATATGAGATCTTTGGGTTTTTTTTTTACTATGGATTTTATTGAATAAACTGATTTTAGTTATGTATTAGTCTCATTATTTAAGATGAGATTAAGTCTCGGAATTAAATATATCATTTAATGAAATAGTTATTTTTCTGTTCTGAAATTCATCTGGCAGAAATATCATGACATGCAGAGTCCCATCTGGTGATCTTAATCTTGTCACATCATGTTTCAAAATGTATTCCAATCAGGCACATGTGCCTCATCTGGGCATAATCTGCTTCCACACATAAAGGTCAAAAGGCCATCTTAATCCCAACTGCACGACACACTGTATGTCAGTGTTATCATTAGGAACTGAATTTGAGAACCAGTGGATAGGTGAAATGCCAGCTTCACACAAACATAAAGCTTGAGCAGAGATTTTACTGATGTATAAAAATTCCAGTTCTGGGACAAGAGCCAGGGTCTCCTCAAAGTTAACTAGGGTCTAGTATTCACTGCCCTGACATGCCATGTGTCCCTTATTGTTATTTCATGCATTAATAAAAATGACTGATGATTATTACATTTATGAGTGAACAGTAACATTAATTCTATTTATATAATGGGACAGTATTCGTTTACCTTAACCCCTTGTATGTCATGCATTGGAGACCTAAGTAGCATCCATGAAGTTAAACACATTTTACCTAATTTCTTTTTTTATGAAATAATTAAAGAGCAGCAAACATGAAAATAATATATATATTATATATATATATATATATATATATATATATATATATATATATATATATATAATTAACCCATTGTGTTGGCTACCCCTTGGCCACTGAAAGGTTTAAAGCTCAGTAATTTTTTCTTATGAAATACAGATTTTAGAGGGCTTTCCAGAAGAAGAGCAATATAATTTGACACATTTGAATACATTATGTCACCTGATAAAAAATAGGTATTTAAAAAGAGAAAAAGAAGGGTGTTCCAGTCATTTTAAAGTCTCCTCATAATTAAAGTCATCAGAGACAAAAGAGAGTGAATACATAAAGGAATCTCAAAAAATTAAAAAAGGAGGACAATAATAGAGAAAGAGATATGATAACATCATACAAAGTGATATAGATACATTTGAAAAACCAAAGGATAACCATGGTTGCCAAATTTCTCTAAATTAATTTTTTGGTTTGATTTGGGTAAATTAAGTTTCTCTATAGCCATTCCCTCTAATTTTTAATTCCAGAAGTGAAGGTGTGTGTTAGGATCTCTGTCCAAACTCTCTGTGCAGCTGTTGGATACCAGAATACAAAGAGTGTGGTGCAGCGATGGTATGCATAGATGGTCTCTGGTGTTCCCTTGTTGTGGCTGAACTTGACAGAAGGTTGATGCAACCTGAGGTGTTTAGTGGAACCACACCTCATCTCCAGGGACTTAAGTTGGTTTCTGTTTACGCTTAGAATCTGCTGCCGTTTATAGCTGGTCATAGATTGTTTAATCTAAATAAAATCTTTGCCCATTATTCCATCAAATTGTCAACCCTAGCATCAGCAACTGGTAGTTCTGCCGGGTCAGAAACCTGGAAGCACTGGGAATGGTACCACAAAACCTAGTGAAAAGGAGAACTGCAGGGGGGTTGTGAAACTGTTTGTTGAAAGCGAACTCCACCAAAGGCAACAGATTCACCCAGATGGACTGCTGAGAGTTCACATAAAGATGTAGATACATCTCTGGAGACTGGTTCTCTCAGTCTGACACCTTTGTGTAAATAATTAATTGGATAGTTCTCTGGATTAACCTTGAATGCATTTGTAAATGGGAATCATATCACCCCTTAGACATCTCTTCTCTAATGTAAACAAACCCAGTTTGGCTAGTCACTTCTTATAACTCAGATTCTCCAATCCCTTTATCAGTTTTGTTGCATGTCTCTGCACCTTTTCCAGTTCAACAATGTCTTTTTTAAAAACTGGCACCCAAAATTGTACTCCATATTCTAGATGAGGCCTAACCAAGGATTTATACAGAGTTAGGATAATATTAGCATCCCTTGCTTCTACCCCTCTTTTTATGCAGGCTAGTACTCTATTTGCTCTTGCAGCAGGTGAGTGACTCTGCACACTGCTGTGAAGTCTATTGTCTATCAGTACTCCTAAATCTTTCTCTAATGAGGATTCCCAAAGTTGTTTCCCATTTAGAATATATGTAGCAAGTTTTTTTCTGCAACCCAAATGCATAACCATACATTTATCTACATTAAATGTCATCTGCCACTTTTCTGCCCATTCACTTAGTTTATCTAAATCCTTCTGCAGAGAAAAAACATCCAGCTCTGTATGTATTTCCTTACATAGCTTAGTGTCATCAGAAAAGATTTAGACACTACTTCAATTCCTACTTCTAGATCATTAATAAACAAATTAAAAAGCATTGAGCTTTTTAATAATTACATTTGTATATGTAAAATCTCTTGCAGTGCTTGTTTGGAGAGGCTAAGCCTCCATATGCCTTTATTATTATCCTTCTATGACAACCACACTATATCAGGTTATATGTAATATTAGAATTGTAGGAGGTCTCCAACACATTTTAGCATTTAAGAGGTCAAAATGTTTAGGAAGTTTTAACTGTTCAAATGGTTTGTCCCAGAATTGCTTCAGTTGTTCTTAGTATATATGCCTCAGTATTGCTACTGCAGTCATCTCATAAAGCAGAATAGATTGCTTGCAGCAAAATGTCAAATCCGAGTTCTAATAATCAGTATAACGCAAGTGAGTAACAATGACACAAAGCTCAATTCTTTACAGCTAAAGCACAAATCGGACTGGAACCACAGAGCGGTACTAGTAGATACCTTGATTACTCACTGCTACCAAGACAAAAATCAATAACCTCTTCAAGGTCTGAAGTCTTGGAAACATGAAGACATTCTCAAGAGAGTGAAATCGAGAAAATAAACACATCTGTTTTTACTTTTAGTCTGAGCTTCACCAAGAAAAATGCAGTGTTTATATTAGAAGCCAAAGTACTATTCAAGCATGACCTACAGATTAATTGGAAAATGATAAAATTGGTTTTGGTTTGTCTTAACTGCATGAAAATAAATAAATAAACAAATAAATAAACATGTTTAACCATTGAGTGACAGGAAGGTATCCAACATCTCTTTGGCACTTAAAGTGTTAATAATCCGTTTACGCTTGATGAGATCAAGTCACTGGAAGAAAGCAAGAAGCAAAGGATTTGTTTAGTTCCAACTGATGTGTTGGTAATATTAACCCCTTAACGACCGGCCGTGCAGGCACGCGGCGATCACTTAAGGACCACGGAGCATTTTTTTTTTTTTTTTATTCTGGACTCCCTGAATGGCGCGCAGCCATCAAGGGTCGTTAAGGGGTTAACTTCCAAAGAAGCAGTTGAGTCATTAGGTAACTTACTGTGGCACACAAGATAATATTCAGTAAGTTAAAGAGATGCATTTCTGGAGCAAACCTGCTGCACCATATGGTAAATTGTTAGAAAATTTCACACAGTTTAAATGATACGGAATTTTCAAATTTCCCCTACAGTGCAGCTGGTTTGCTCCAGAATTGCACTTATTGAATATGGGTCACAGCTCTTAAAGGACTATGCTAAATATTAAATGTAATTCATTAGTGCAAGGCTTGATTATATCCTACATTAAGTGTAGACAAACCTTGGTATTTTGGACTGCAACACAGCTGATTGGAGATGATGAGAGATGAAGGGCCCAACACCTGGTGAGGAGCTGCACTAAAGTTGATAAGGGCTCAAATTGGCAATGTTGTGTCAGATCTGTGTCAAAAGCACATCTCCAATTTGAACTAAGATTTCTTATCCATCATATTCTCATCAATCCACCACCAGTCTGCCCTCATCACCATCAATATACATGTCTTCAATAGGTTTGTGATTTTGCACTAAACACATCGAAAATGTCTCACTTCTATATGAAAATGCAGTTTAATGAGCCATTGTCATATTTATGTGGATGTGTTTATATGTTAATGTGACACTTCACCACATGCAATAAATGCTGATCGCAGCCTCTGCTGTCAGAGTTCACAGTCTCAACATCACCTTCCTGAGGTTGGTGATATTGGGAACTAGCAAGCAGAGACAGCAGCTACCCTCCCTTAACCCTTTTAGTGCCATAGGGATGTGCATTGCACAGTCACAACATCACCTACCTGAGGTAAAAGATGTTGGGCACTCACTGCAGATCTCTCTGGAGCAAGAGAGCAGTTTGCTGTCTTTGCTAAAGAGAAGAGACAGCAGTTTTCACGGCTTAACCCTTTCAGTGCCATAAGTATGTGCTTTGTACAGTCCCAGTTATCCCAACTACCTACCGTCTACTTGAGGTTGGTGATTCTGGGAACTCCCTGTAGATCCGTATGGAGCCACAGGACAGTTTGCCGCCTCTGCTCTTTAACAGAGACAGCAGCTTCCCTCCTTTAACCCTGTCATTGCTATAGTGATATGCATTGCACAGTCCTGTGGCACTGAAAGGTGTACACCAAAATTCTTCTGGATGTGCATCAGGTTTAGGGATTGATCCAATAAGGCACGGTAAAACTGTTGGTAAGGACAAAAAGCATTATTGACCATTAGCCATGTCTGAGTAGCACAGCTATACAATAGGCTGTCTACCAGAATGACTAATGAGCACAGACCAAAAAATACATGTAGCTTTAAAACATGCATTACACTTTTTTTAACCTCACTGTGCATTCATTTCAATTGCTAAACAACGCCATATACGTCAACTTCAAAGGAAGCAAGATAACAGTCATGTTATCTAGTGAAGATAAACGTTGTCAAGACAAGTTCAAAATCATAGCCAATCACAACACAACAAAGTAACAAGTCCATTCAAAAACACCTATATATACCCCCAAATAACTGACACACCTTGCCTGTGTTTTGAGTTTCAGAGAGCTGGAACACAGGATCCAGGAGCAAAGGATATCTATAGAGAGAGAGGAGCAGACACTGGAGATAGGTAGATGGATTTTGGAGCGGAGAGCATTGCATTAATATCTACATATAATACACTTTGATATATATTGCACACATGCATATAAACACAAACACACATCTTTTATTTTTATTTATACAACACATCTTTCATTTTAATTTATACAGTGTGAGTCGGGGAGTGAAAGGGAGTGACAGTTTGATTGTGATCACGTGTGTCTGGGAGTGCCTGAGTGTGAGTGGGTATAAGATGGTAGGAAGAGGAGTGGATGCTAAAGGGATGAGGAGGAGTGCAGGAGAGGAGGAAGTTAAGCAGGGTATCCTCGGTCAAGGAAGAAGAGGGAGAGGGAGAGCAGTTGGGTGGAGAGGTACCCGACTACGGATAAATTAACCACAGACAGAGACAGAACTGGCATTGAGATGAGTGGTGGTTGTCGGTGACCAATACACACAGCCAGGGACATCGTAGACAGGGCCTGAACCCCCAAACAGCCTCACAGAGTTCCGACAGGTCCCAGTAAGACAGATTGCAGGGCCCCATGTACTCCGATGAGGAGAACATGGTCCTTGTGCGGAACATCATTGAGAGAGAGCACATTCTGTTCTCCACGGAGAAAGCCACTGGGATTGGTGCTCAGATGAGGTTTCCTGGATTCAAGTCCTCATCAACCTCAATGCGGTGTCCAGGTGTAAGTGGACCACCAAGTCCGTTAAGAAGCTCTGGACCGAATGCAAAAAGTGAGTGGAGAACAAGATGGGAGACCTTGCCATGCTCCAGAGAGGCACCAAAGGTGGTCCACCTGCAAGCACTACGTTCAATGCCTGGGAGGTGATGCTTTGCCAGAACCTCTCCACAACTGCTGTTCATGGGGTCCCTGGTAGATGTGTCACTGGCAATGACACCACCCTACAGACTACTGGTAAGTCCATCACTCCATAACTGTTCATCACACAAACCCTCTTAGCTAGTATGCCACAACACAGTGCCAGCTTAACATATGGCCAGCATTGATCTTCACAAGTTCAATAAAACAGTGTTGATAGGGTTCAAACCAGGAGATGATGCTGTACATCCAAAGCAAAAATGTGTAGGGTTAAGCAGCCCAATGCAAGTCCAAGTCCAGGTTTAACCCCTCCATTGCTGTGTTGATCAGTAAAACCCACTGTACACAAGCAATACTTGCCATCACCTTGTCATACAAACATCTGTTATGTTCCTCTACAATTTTACACATGGAGTCACAGGGAGGTCAGAACCTAACCCTTTGAGTGCTAGAGGGATATGCAACAATGCATTGGGTACTTCTCTGGCACTCTAAGCATTAACAGAGGGCAAAAACACTAAACCAGGGTTATACTGCACAAGTCCACAGGGCTTAGAACACACATAACAGTTCAACAAACACAAATTGTTTGAAACACAGGGCACATTTGCAATAACCCAAGGGCCTCAAAACAAACAAATGTCCCATTGTCTCAATCATGACAACTAAGTCGATACAATGTCAGCAACATATACAGACAAATCAAACCCACACACATTGATGGGGGAACACAGTGACACAAGCAGCTGGAGAACACACAGAAGGACAGAAGGAGAGCAAGACCAAGCACAAGACCAACATGCCATGGTTCAACTTTGGTTATCATATGCATCCTGAAGAGTAAGGATGGCAAGGAGGTATTCACACTTTGTCAGAAATTCAGAAACTTTATTTTTAAAGAGGGGGCCCAGCAAAGTAGCAAGAATGTACTCCTCCTTGCTTTTAAAGGACACTCTGCAAGCATCCTGCTCAAAGTATTCTAACTTGTCCTTCACTAGCTGACGCATGTCTGTCTTGTCATTTTTATAAGATTCATTAAAAAGGCCCCTCAGTAAACATATCAATGGAAGTATTTTGTTAATTTCTTCCCTTACTGGACTTACCAGCATGGTAGCCTCTTCAAAAGGTTTCAACAGCTCACAAAGGTCACACATTAGCTGTCATTGCCCATGTGACAAAGATTCTCACTCAAAAGCGTTCTAAGTTTGCATTATAATCTCACTAGTATTCTTATTCTGCTTGTTCAGATGCTCTAGCAGTGTGAATATAATGCTTTGTGAGGACTGTAGGAGTGGCTAAAAGGGGCACCGATTTTGTGGACAATATTAAGCACCTCTTTGAGGGTTTTGGATTATTAGAGAAATATAGCAAGAACTAAATTGAGAACATGGGCAAATCAACATACATCTACTATAGCACCCATTCTCAAGGCAGCTATCCATTTGGAGCCACTATTAGCAGACACAAAACCAGTTATTAAGCTACAGGATAGAAGCTGTTCCTCTACCACATGCTCTAGTTTATTTAACAAATAAATGGATTTGTGAGACTGTGTCTTAATATGCTGTATGCATAAAGTGTTGTGCTACCCTGCTGCTGTCCTTTATTTATACTGCCAGAACCAGAGGCAAGATTACTGGCTGTGAACTGATGCTTTATGTTATCATTGTGCATTGGTGGGAGCGAAATACAGTGAGCAGTTTACTCTGCCCACTTGTCCACAAATTTGTTGTCAGTTGATTTTTCTTTCTGTATGAAAGGGCCTTTTGCCCACCACACTAAGCACCTACTTGTACAATTCTGGCACATCCATATTTGAAAAATAACTGTGGCTTAGGTATGCCAGAGATGTCTAATGCAGTTGTTTAAAAATGTTGTTTTCTACAAAAGAATAAGGCAGCATGTCAGCTTTGCCATTCCACAGAAGTACTTTTGGATTAATTTTCACTCTTTCCAAATGACTCAAACAGTGTGGGTTTGCAGTACATGGAAGAACTGTGTAACTTTATTCCTTTAACAACATTAATTGTGGAGGTGGCAGTAGTGGCGGTGGTATGTGTGGGCACTCTATGACTCTTGTCATCTCCAACAGCAAACCAAGAGTCAGGCTTCTTTACAGCAGGGGCTATAGGTGTTATTTCAAATGAAGGAAATCTTGTTGCATTTTCTGACACATCAACAGTACGTTTTTATATGCCCTGGAAACTTTTAGAAGTGCTGCTGCTAGTTGTGACACATTTGACATGATAGTGAAATGTCTCCCAATCAAACATATGTTGTGCTTCAGGTGGGATCTCAATGAGGAGTACCTAGGTGTGATCCTGATTTCCCCCTGCTCACGTGCTTCTTACACAACAGATAGCAACATGTTTAGCTTTTGGATACTACTATTGGAGCTAGATGTTGCAGTTGTACTAGTAGGTGTCAAATTTGCTCCATTTCCAACAGCAGCAGATGCACTCATCATATCTAGGGTTGTTAATAATCTGTGTTGCTGATTATTACTCAGCCATGGCGTGTGTCGCTAGGTGGGAGTTGGACTTGGAAGTGTTGATGATGCTGACGGTGACTGAGAGAATGCTTGTGTGTTTTTAGGCATCTTTACTTAGTCAGACTTTCCAAATGATTTTATATACAATGTTTGTAAACAGGCACACTACTCCTTTCAGATAATTTTAGGATCATATCCTCTCTCTTACTCTCAGCTTTATCTGTATCTGAAGAAGAAGTGGATGCTGGAGGGATACATTCAAAATCATCACATTATCAATAATTAGATCATCTTCTGCACCTCTTGCTGCTTCTTCCTGGATTTTTTTTTACTTTTCCTATTAGAGTGATTTTCAGAAAATTAGTTGGTTCTTTTAGGTCAGGCATTGTACTTAACATTCTCATTGTCATACTCAGTGGTTGGTTGAACTATTACACTTTCCTCCATTATGCCATCAATGTTGGAATGTGACTTGTTTTCATCTTCAGTGTTCTTACATGTTATATTAAAGGTGGTGGGGGGGATAGGGATGGGTGAAAATTTTACCTTCAAACTGAAATTGACGAATAATGGCACTTCCCACTTGGGAAATAATTTCCCACAAAAAGTGACGTTTTCCAGCTTTTTTCTCCTAGCTCATTACATTGAAATTAAAGGGAACATTGAATTTAAATACAACATTATTATTATTATTATTTTATTTTCCAAAGTCATAGAATAAATGGAGCATTAGGGTGCCTGTTTTGGTTGAGTGCGGGGAAAGAATCAGTTCAATATCAAATTTTTACTGTAATTTGGGGATAGTTAATAAAAAATAAATCTTAAATACAATTAAAAAAAAACATAAGACATAGTATGAAAGGGGTCTGAGAAGGGTGCCTGTGTCGGTGGGTGGAGACTGGGGGAAGAATCTGTTGAACAGGGAATTTGTTTTTGGGGGGGTTTCTTGACTGGTATTGGGCGAACATTTAATAAATAAATACAATAAAAAGGGAAGTTTGTAAGTAATATCATAGAGACAGGGACCCCCTGATGTAAGCTGCCACTGGGGTAGACTGATACTTGACGTGACAGAGTATTTTGTAGAGGATGATTTGTTAGATTTGTTGTTAGAAGCCCAAGCCCTGAGGAAAAATTCATTTGTAGGACTTACACTTATTAGAGGTCCAAACAATGAGGAAAAATTGATTTGTAGGACTTTGACTTGTATGGCAAAAGCCCTAAAGAAACATTGATTTGTAGGACTTAGGCTTGTTAGAAGCAAACCCCCCAAAACTGTTTTATTTTTTTGAAGGCCTATATTTTTTTTTTAAGCAAGAGCCCTGAGAAAAAAAATGCCTGTTGGCCTAGTGTCAGCAGGTCATGTAATGTTGGCCAGTGGCCACTGGCCATTTCAAATGTCTTGATGTAGATGCGGTCTTTATGACTGCTATTCTTGCAGCTGCTGCTGTTGCGGAGATGTTTATGCAGCAGGATGATTAGGCAGCTCAAAGTAGCAGTAACATGGGTCATGGATGATGAATGTTCCATGTGCCACAACTAGCTCCAGTGATGCGCCTGAGGCAATAGAAAAAACAACTAAACCCCAGTATATGTGGAGAAAATAAGAAGTTGGCCAATAATTCTTCTGCAACTGCCCCTCCTCCAAAATCATGGGTGTGTTGTTACTAGAATACACATTTTTCTCTTGAGAGCAGGAACTGTGCCTCTCATCAACAACTGCAATGTGCACAGTGTGTGGTAAATGACACCTGGGAGCACAACTCTATCCAAACACCATGCCACCAGATACCAAATACTGCTGCAGTCACTATGCCCATTGTCCACACAATGCTAAGGACACATGACTTACTGACCATTTAATAGTAATAATGAACTCTCTTTGCCACCATCATAGCATATTCTGTGGGATGGAATCTCCTCAAATGCTGCTTGATGCAATGCTTGCAATTCTCCTCTACCACACTGACATGTGTGGTCAGAGCACCACACAGTGAGCAATGGGTGGACATGAACTGCCACATCCTAACGTCAACAGAGTGGCTATTATTTGGCAGGGGAGCTAACGAAGAATGTGGTGGATTGGCAGAAGATGTAGTTATCTTAGAGGAAAAAGAGAATGGCGAGCTCTGTCCATCTTCTGCCTGGTTTTCTCTATTTTTCCTCCTGTTTGATCTCTGCCACTTGTTGCCTTTTGGGAGAGTCAGGGGATACAGCAACAGCTGTGCTCAATTTTTGTGGTGGGTGTTTGGCTTTAACAAGTTTGACATAAGTCATGGTGTCTGTTTCATGTCTTTCATCAGGGTGGTTCCCTCCTTTCCCCTGCTCACTGACACAGAGCCGTTGTTGATGACTGCACTGTTCCTACCCACATCAGGAGAGGAGGGAAAAGGTGGAGAAGAATGGCCTCTTTCTTCTTCTCCTGCACATTCCCCTTCGCTGGCTGGGGCAGTGGATGATGTTGCTGTTGTTGCTTCTTCTTCACTGCAACTAGGACCAGAAGTTTTGCTACTGGCTAGTGGAACCTGTCCTAGTCCTGCATCACTTTTTGACCCCATTCTCACTGTTCTGTTCTCTTTGTGGTGGTGGTATTATTGATCGCCTGCTAGCTACCAGTTCTGGCTTCTTCAGGATCATATTCCACCTGGACAATGCTATTGGGGTAAGGGGATTCCCAGGGTCAAGGGAATGGTGTGGGCTCCCTTGACTGCTAGTCTGGATGCTCTCAATGGCTTCCTCTACACTCCCCTAACACTATTCTCACCTGCTGCTTCACCATTACTGTTACTACTACTAACAATAACCACATCAATTTCAGCAGCGGAGTCTTCCTCCTCACAGTCACCAGAAATATGATGAATACTCCCTCCTCCACTCCTAACAGTAAAGTACATAGCAGATCTGATTGTGTGTGTTGTTTTGCCTTTACAAAATACTCTATCTTCTACTATCTGTCAGCCTCAGTCACAGCTTAAGTTAAGTTCCCTGTCTCGGTACTCTGGAGAACAGAATCTGCAGAATCTGTCCAGTTTTTCTTAGTACAACAGCTTCAGTGTGATATACCAGAGCTATGGTCCACCTTAAAGGAGTCAAAGAGTTAAATCTGATTGAGTCTTAGCAAGACAAAATATTTTATATTTACAACTCACTTTGCAAGATCTTAACAAAATGTGAAAGCCTGATTAGCTTGGCAATGTAGGCTCCAAGCAAACAATGCAAACAAATATTGCATTGTGGCACCTGGCATTCATTTTCATAGGTCATGTCTTTTTGCATTAGGCAACAGGGCAACCAGTTGAGATTGATGCCCCCTAATATGACATTATCAAGATATGCAAGTCCTACATAACATATGAGTTTTGTGCTCAACAAATATACCTCTTGGAACATTAGCACAAGCACAGAACATTTGCAATTGCTTGGCCTGCAGGAGAAATCTTTCAACTTCCATTCAGCAAATAGTAAAATCTTTGATTATTGTGCATTAGGCCTGAAAAATTATTGAAAAAAGTGGTGCAACAAACTTAAAATAATTAAATAAAAATTACTGGAGGAAATACAAGGCAGTGCTCTTCAATGTGCTAACAATGTTGATATAGTGACAAATACAGTATAATTGTATAATAGGAAAAATTAGAGACAATGCAAATTGGCTTAAAGAGAGAAAATTGCCAATAAATAGGATGACTTAAGGGTAATTTAGAGCCCTTAATAGGAAGCAAATACATTCTTGCTATGCAGGAAAACATTTTAGATTGCCATGTAATCAATCTAAACAACACCAATTAATTTTATATTCACAAGCTTTTTTAGTTTATAAATGTTGGAATGTGGTATGACAGACTATGTTCCAGCTTTAATTATATTCTAATTGACATAAATTTTACTACTGTCACATGGCTTAGCTAGTGATTAGGGAGGAGAGAAACTGTTTTGTATTTATCCGAAACAGCCTATTCCTCAAGTAAAAAAAAAAAAAAAGTATAGGAAAAGCAGTTATGTGATGTCAGAAATATATAGTAGAGCTGCTTTGCAGCACATGTATGTAATTTTAGTTAGAGGACTAAGTGATTGAAAGCGTTGAGGGAGCTGCTGCTAGTTTTTTGTTACCTGTCATTGCCAGAACATTAGGTTCTCTTGAAAAAAGCTAACAGTGGAGAAGTGTGGGAATTGCAGTTTTATTACCTTTTAATTTCTTAGTTACTATTACATAAAATCACAAGCCAGGCTAGTATATCCTTCCAATACCACAAAACAAAAGGCATTCCATTGTGTTCCTGCAAGAAAATCTGCAAAAACCACATGGTAGTTCTTTGTCACAGGAAAATCGGCTTTAAATAAATCGATTAAAATCGTCACCGTTTTTGCCCATTGCCAAATATGTTTTATTATTTTTTCAATGGCTAGACATTTCTGGCCCTCTAATTACACGTTTTAATGTACCCGCGTACTGGAGTAACCATATGTCTTCCGGTGCAATGGCAGCCGGTTACCATGGAACCAACCAGTACTCGCGTCCCGGATAAACCCAGGCTCAAATAGTACAATAGCAACATATTTCTGTGGAGCGAACCAGTACCCGCATACTGGGGAGACCAAGACTAATCGGTGGCTTGCAGCCAGTTACAGTGGAGTGAACCAGTACCCACGTACTGGAGAAACCCATGAGGAAGTCAAAATGTCGCCCTGACCACTGGGACTGCATGCACCCGGTAGTAGATAGTACAGGAACCCTGCTGAAGAAGAAGATCAGTACTGCAGACGGTAGACCGGATCTGGAACAGTAGCAGGAACAACCAGAGGAACAGCCACTCCGACCGGATCAGGAACAGAAGCAGGAACCGGGTGACTGGCAGGCAGGAACTTGGATACCACTGACAATCAGGAACAGCGACAAGGCCCAGGAAGCATTGAAGCACTCTGCAGGAACAACAGCATAGAGACAAATATGAAAGGGCAACCAAAGGGTGCCCAAGCTCAGTTTAAATAGGCAGTCTAAGGCGGGTATAAGGGAAGCAGCCAGTGGAGAGCCCCCTGCAGGTAACTGACATGTAAATGCAGCAATCACGCGCACCGGGATAGTACCCCCTTCTCAAAGATCCCCTCTCCTAAAATGGGTCTTGGTTTCTGAGGGTACTTTGAATGGAAAATTCGCAGTAATTTGGGAGTATGAAGGTCCTTACTATCAACCCATGATCTTTCTTCAGGACCATATCCTTTCCAATGCACCAAATACTGCACCTTTCCTCTAAGTCTGCGGGAATAAATGACACTCTGAACTTCATACTCCTCCTGACCTTCAACCTCTATAGGCCCTGGCACCACAGGGTTAGTAGTATAACGGTTGCAGACAAGAGGCTTGAGGAGAGAGACATGGAACAATGAATCGGGGGGCTAATTTGTTAGACGGAACTTGAAGCTTCAGATTTCTGGAAGAGAGCCACACTCTCTCCCCGACCTGAAAGGAAACCACTGGCAATCGTCTGTGATTAGCATGTCGCTGATGGTGCTGGAAGGACTGACCAAGTGCCCTCTGAACCTGTGCCCATGTGGAACGGAGCTGCTCAATATGCTCATCCAGAGCTGGAATCTGTTGTGATTGAAATGAATCCGGGAGCAAACAAGGCTGGAACCCATAATTAATCAGGAATGGAGAGCTTCCGGATGAAGAATTAACTGCACAGTTCCTGGCGAACTCTGCCCAGGGTAACAGGTCGGACCAGTTATCATGATGGTCAGTAATAAAACAGCGCAAGAACTGTTCCAATCCCTGAATAGCATGCTCAGCGGCCCCATTGGTCTGGGGATGGTAGGCAGAAGAAAAGGACAATTGTATGCCCATCTGTTCACAGAATGCCCTCCAAAATCTAGATACAAACTGGCTCCCCCCGGTCGGACACCAGCACTCTAGGTACTCCATGCAACCGAAACACTTCTTTAGCGAAAACTACAGCTAATTCTTTAGCAGAGGGAAGGCCACGGAGGGGCACGAAATGTGCCATTTTAGAAAACCTGTTCACCATCATCAGGATAAATGTATACCCACTAGATACTGGCAGTTCTCCCATAAAGTCAATGGACACGTTGGACCAAGGGCGTTCACCATTGGGTACTGGCTGGAGTGGACCCACAGGGAGGTGTCTAGGTGTCTTGGCGCGGGCACAGGTGGAACAGGCTTTCATAAAATCAGCACAGTCAGTTCCAGAAAACTTGTGAAAGGGACCATAACAATTGGTTTCTGCCAATATGTCCCGCAGCTTTAGAGGAATGATAAGTTTCAAGCAAGCGAGTACGGAATGGCTCAGCAACAAAACACTTGCCCACTGGGGTTTCTGGGGGATCCGATGCCTGTGAGGCCAAAATCTCTTCCCCTAGTGGTGAAGTGATACTAGTACGTAGTGTAGCCAATATCCGATCAGGCTGAATAATAGGTGCTGGCACCTCATCTCTGTCATTGTTGGGCTCAAATTGTCTTAACAGAGCGTCAGCTCTAACATTCTTGGACCCAGGCAAGTAGGATACAATGAAATTGAATCGAGAAAGAAACAGTGCCTACCTGGCCTGGCGTCATGACAATCTTTTGGCCTCGGAAAGGTAGGTCAAGTTTTTGTGGTCAGTCAATATCAAGACTGGGTTCTTAGTGCCCTCTATTAGGTGACGCCACTCCTTCAACGCAAGGATAATGGCCAGTAGTTCTTTGTCACCAATTTTGTAATGACTTTGGGCCACAGACAGCTTTTTGGAAAAAAAACCACAAGGTCTGAGGGTTCCTCCTTTAACCGGTCATTGAGAAAGTACTGCCCCAACCCCAATATCTGAGGCATCGACTTCCAATGTGAATGGAAGGGCTGGGGTGGGCTAACACTGGAGCATTAACAAAAGTGGATTTCAATTTCTCAAAGGCTTCCTCCGCAGCCACTGACCACTGAGATGGATTAGCACCCTTATGCATAAGGTCAGTCAAAGAGAAATTCTTAATAAACTTTCTATAATAGTTAGCGAACCCCAGAAATCGCTGGATGGCTTTTAAGCCCTTAGGCCGTAGCCATTGCAAATCGGCCACTAGTTTCTCTTTATCCATGGCAATGCCGTCCTTGCCAATTACAAAACCCAGGAATGGCACACTGTTTTTGTGAAACTCGCACTTCTCCAATTTACAATATAATTTGTTTCTTCGTAGGCGAAGCAACACCTCAGACACGTCTTTAATGTGTTGTGACATATTTTCAGAATGAATGAGTATGTCATCCAGGTAGACAACCACACAGGACTGCAACATATCCCTGAGGATATCATAGATTAGTTCTTGAAATACTGAGGGTGCATTACAAAGACCAAATGGCATGACTAAATATTCATAGTGCCTCAATCTCGTGTTAAAGGCAGTTTTCCCCTCATCACCAGCTCTGATCCGGATCAAGTTATAAGCAGCTCGCAAGTCCAATTTAGTAAAGATAGAGGAGCCCTTAAGCCTGTCAAATAGCTCGGTGATGAGTAGTATCGGATAAGCATTCTTAGACATAAGCTTATTTAGGCCACGGTAATCGATGCATGGTCTCAATTCGCCATTTGTCTTTTTTACAAAAAAGAATCCAGCCCCTGCTGGTGAGGTGGATTTCCTTATAATCCCTCTGTTAAGTGCATCAGAAATATATTCCTCCATAGCTTGGTTCTCATCACAAGACAATGGATACGTGTGTCCCCTGGGGGCACCACCCCCGGAGGCAAATCAATACTACAATCATAAGATCTGTGCTGAGGCAAGGTGCCAGCCTCTCCCTTACTGAATACGTCACTGAACTGTTGATACTCTTCATGAAGTGAAGGGGAGGTACACAAGATCTTAACTGGGTGGGATACGCAATGCTCCATACAGTACTGAGACCAAGCCGAAATTTCACACTTTCGCCAATCAAACTGTGGATTATGAAGTTGCAACCAAGGAAAGCCCAGAATGACTGCATAATGTGGAGAACTGATAAGTTGGAACTGCTGTTCCTCCTTGTGAAGTGCCCCAGTGGTCATAGATAATGGCATTGTTTCAAAGGTGACCTGTGCAGGTTCTAAGGGTCTGCCGTCAATAGCTTCAAAAGCGAGAGGGGATTCTCACTCAATACGTGGAACTCCATGCAATTCAGCAAAGGTATTATCCATTAAGTACCCTGCTGCGCCGGAATCCACCAGGGCCAAAACCTCCACAGAGCGTTTTGCCCAAGACAGTACCACTTGTATGGTGGGTTTCAACATGTTCAAACCTGGGGACGATTCAACACCACCTGGGGCCTGTCCCCCAAGGTACCCTAGGTGTGTTTGTTTCCCGGCCGCACAGGGCAGGATCTTAGTAGGTGCCCACCCTTGCCACAATATAAACAGAATCCCTGCTTTCTGCGATACGATCGCTGATCACTGGTTAGTCTGGTGAAACCCACATGCATAGGTTCCCCAGATTCCAAAAACTGTTCAGTAGGTTTAGACACCAAGGGAGGGATGGGTGGGTAAATTGTACTGCTAGTCCCGTTACTTTTTGACCTTGGCCTTCTATCTTTTGCCATCAGTCTTTCCCTTATCCGGGTATCAATTAGGATAACATCCTATATAATAATTTGCTAAGTTGTGTGTAACGCCCGACATGCGCAGTAGACACTGCTGCACGTGCGGCAGTCATGCGCAGTACAGACTGCCCGCGCCGCGGCTGATACAGAGCTGGGCGCTCCGAAGGAGCATCCAGCTCTGTATCAGCAGTGGCGTGGGCAGTCTCTGCTGCACGTGACTGCCCCGCGACCGGCTGCCAGAGGCACTGTGGCCCGTGTAACGGGCTGTTCAACTAGTATTCAATATAATCATCTAGGTCCATAAGCACGTCTTTAGCTGCAATTTCATCTAAAATCTGGTCACTCAGACCTTGGGCAAAGGCAGCCAACAACGCCTCATTGTTCCACCCAAACTCTGCTGCCAAGGTGTGAAATTCGATGGCATAGTCGCCCACCGTATGCCTGCCCTGCCGTATTTCCATGAGGCGTTTAGCAGCAGAGGTGGTTCTACCAGGAGGTTCAAACACTTTCCGAAAGGACTGCACAAATTCCTTAAAGCTTTCTGTGCAAGGCTTAGAATTCTCCCATAAGGGATTGGCCCATGCCAGGGCTCTACCAGTCAGCAGAGATATCATAAATCCAACTTTACTGCGGTCACTGGGAAAGGATTGTGCCGTCAATTCCATAAATATTTCCAGTTGGTTAATAAAGCCTCTGCATAGGTTTGGATCGCCATCATATCTGAGTGGCAACGGGGCCGTAGCAGTTAACCCTTTAACTGTAAGCCCTGAGGGCAAGGTATCATTCTCCGGTGTCTGGCCTGGGGAGACCATCGGGCTCGGGACAGACTTATCTGAGAGTACAGTGCGTTCAAGAATGGTTTGGATCGCTACCGCTAGCTGATCCAGGCGTTGCTCATGTACATCCATCCTCCAATGGATGTTCTGGGTATTACCATCGCTCTTATTATCTGAGGTCATGGCCCTTTCATACTGTCATGGTTTGTTATGACTCTCAGACACAGAGAATAGGTAAAAACATAACTTTATTGAAAAGTTAAGAGAACCCTATTGGGTTGAAAGCAAATACAAGATATATTTTATTAGCAGTTACATAGGCCATATAATAATGATACATTGGGTGGATACAGAATCTACCGGCTCTGCCAATACCGGGTAAGGCAACCTTAGGTGGCACAAGATGGTAACAGGTACTATCGGCCTTACCAATATACCGGGCTGGGCAGTCTGGAGACTCATGCAAGGAATACTGAAGGCTCTACCAGCCGTGCCAATATACTGGGCACGGCAGCCAAGTCACTGGAATGTAAGAAAGAGGCTCTACCTGCCGTGTCAATATATTGGGCACGACAGGCAAGGCACTGGAATGTAAGAAAGAGGCTCTACCTGCCGTGCCAATATACCGGGCATGGCAGCCACGTCACTGAACTGTTGGTAAGAGGCTCTACTGGCCTTGCCAGTACTGGTTAAGGCAACCCTTAAAGGAATAGTCACGACCAGGTTCTACCGGCCTTACCAATACCGGGCAAGGCAGCCCACCGCAGATAGTGAGGTGGCCGAGGTGACTGGCTAGATGGTTGAGACCAGTCACGGAGATGACAAACTAGGCCACAGGATAAGGTAGCGATAGACTGCCACTCACTAAGGACAGAGCAATAATCGAGCAGTGACCACAGTCTCACTTGTGTAAACAGGAAGTGCAACAATACCAGTAATGCGAGGAGCAAACCAGTACCCGTGTACTGGGAGAAACCATCAACATGTCAGGCTGTTAGGGCAGGACAGTCTCCTACAATGGAGGGAACCAACCCCCAAGTACTGGAGTAATTGAACACCACCGGTGCGACAGCAACAGGTTGTCGTGGAGTGAACAAGTACAGCGTAATGGAGAAACCAGATTCTACCGGTGCTACAGCAACCGGTTTAAGTGGATTGAACCAGTACCCGCGTACTGGAGAAACCCAAGACTCTTCCGGTGCAACAGCAGCCAGTAACGTAGAGCCTACCAGTACCCGCGTGCCGGATAACCCAAGGCTCATATAGTGCAATAGCAGCTAGTCTCAGTGGAGCGAACCAGTACCCGCGTATTGGGGAGACCAAGACTAATCGGTGGCTTGCAGCCAGTTACAATGGAGCGATCCAGTACGCGCGTACTGGGGAGACCAAGACTATATCAGTGGCTTACCAGCCAGTGCAATGGAGTGAACCAGTAACCGCGTACTGGAGTAACCATATGTCTTCCGGTGCAATGGCAGCCGGTTACCGTGGAGCCAACCAGTACCCACGTACCGGATAAACCCATGTTCAAATAGTACAATAGTAACAAATCTCGGTGGAGCGAACCAGTACCCATGTACTGGGGAGACCAAGACTAATCGGTGGCTTGCAGTCAGTTACAGTGGAGCGAACCAGTACCCGCGTACTGGAGTAACCTATGAGTCTTCCGGTGCAACAGCAGCCAGTTACCGTGGAGCCAACCAGTACCCGCGTACCGGATAAGCCGAGGCTCACATAGTGCAATAGCAACTTGACTCAGTGGAGCGAACCAGTACCCGCGTACTGGAGAAACCCATGAGGAAGTCAAAATGTCGCCCTGACCACCGGGAACTGCAGGCACCCGGTAGTAGATGGTACAGGAACCCTGCTGAAGAATAGGATCAGTACTGCAGATGGTAGACCGGATCTGGAACGGTAGCAGGAACAACCACAGCAACAGCAACTTCGACCGGATCAGGAACAGAAGCAGGAACCAGACGACTGGCAGGCAGGAACTTGGATACCTATCACGGTGCCCGTGATTGCTGCAGTTCCTTGTCTGTCACCAGTAGGGGGCTTCTATTGGCTGTCTGCAGATAGCCCGCCTCTCATTGCCTATTTAAACCTGGATTGGGCACCCTTTGAGTGCCCTTTCGTGTTGTTTCTGACCTTCTTGCTATCACTATGCCAGTGATAGCTGGGCCTCTGTTCCAGTGTTCCTGAGTTCCTGATCTCATGTGTTCCTGAGTTCCTGATCTCTACTGTTCCAGTGTTTCCTGCCTGCTGAGTTGTTCCAGTCCTGGTTCCGGCCTAGTCTATGGTGTTGCAGTTCCTGCTGTACTTCTTCTTTGCTGTTTCCTGACCTGACTGATCATTGCTGGTTCCTGTCATCTCATCGCCTGTCTCCGGTATCCTGGCGACCTCCTGCCTGGTCGCGTCGGTGACATTGTTTGTTACTCCAGTGTGCGATCACTGGTTTGCTCCAAAGCCTATTGGCTATACTATTCTGTGTTGGTCCCAGCGTGTGGATGCTGGTTTGCTCCTAAGCCTTGCGGTTATACAAAACTCGCTTGTTACACCAGTGTGCAGTCACTGGTCTGCTCTAAAGCCTATCGGCTAGACAATCCTGTGTTGGTACCAGCGTGCGGACGCTGGTTTGCTCCAAAGCCTTGCGGCTATACAAACTCGCTTGTTACACCAGTGTGCGGTCACTGGTTTGCTCCAAAGCCTATCGGCTATACAATCCTGTGTTGGTCCCAGCGTGCGGACGCTGGTTTGCTCCAAAGCCTTGCGGCTATACAAACTCGCTTGTTACACCAGTGTGCGGTCGCTGGTTTGCTCCAAAGCCTATCGGCTATACAATCCTGTGTTGGTCCCAGCGTGCGGACGCTGGTTTGCTTCAAAGCCTTGCGGCTATACAAACTCGCTTGTTACACCAGTGTGCGGTCACTGGTTTGCTCCAAAGCCTATCGGCTATACAGTCCTGTGTTGGTCCCAGCGTGCGGACGCTGGTTTGCTCTAAAGCCTTGCGGCTATACAAACTCGCTTGCTATACCAGTGTGCGGTCACTGGTTTGCTCCAAAGCCTATCGGCTATACAATCCTGTGTTGGTCCCAGAGTGCGGACGCTGGTTTGCGCCAAAGCCTTGCGGCTATACAAACTCGCTTGTTACACCAGTGTGCGGTCACTGGTTTGCTTCAAAGCCTATCAGCTATACAATCCTGTGTTGGTCCCAGCGTGCGGACGCTGGTTTGCTCCCAAAGCCTTGCGGCTATACAAACTTGCTTGTTACACCAGTGTGCGGTCACTGGTTTGCTCCAAAGCCTATCGGCTATACAAGTCAGTATTGGTCCCAGCGTGCGGACGCTGGTTTGCTCCAAAGTCTTGCGGCTTTACTACTCCCCTGTTGGTCTCAGTGTGTGTACACTGGGTTGCTTACGATCCTGTCAGTTTGCCATTACCATCTGACTGCTGCCACTATCTCTGGGCTGCCCTGCCCGGTGTTGGTAGGTAGAACCTTTTGCCACATTCCATCTGAGGTTGCCTTACCCGGTAGTGGCAGGGCTGGTAGAGCCTACATTGTGAATCTTTTGAGGCTGCCTTGCCCGGTAATTTGGTAAGGCCGGTAGAACCGTTATGCTATTCCATCTGAAGGTTGCCTTACCCGGTATTGGCAAGGCCGGTAGAGCCTAACATTCTGCTTCTTCAGACTGTCCTGTCCGGTATATTGACAGGACCGGTAGAGTCTGCCTTCTGTCTTGTTATATTCTGTATGTATCTGTATGTATATGTTTGCCATCCTACGTTATCAATTTATTATTTCAATAAAATTGATTTTTACCTAAAACTTGTGTCTGAGAGTCATAATAAACCGTGACAATACCACTGACAATCAGGAACAGCGACAAGGCCCAGGAAGCATTGGAGCACCCTGCAGGAACAACAGCATATAGACAAATACGAAAGGGCAACCAAAGGGTGCCCAAGCTCAGTTTAAATAGGCAGTCTAAGGCGGGTATAAGGGAAGCAGCCAGTGGAGACCCCCCTGCAGGTAACTGACATGCAGCAATCACGCGCACCGTGATACACTGGTACTGGAACACCATGAAAGGGCACCTGACAGGTGACAGAGGCCCGGTATAAGAAGGCCATACTGGGCAGGCATAACCAAGCTCCACCTATAAGAACACACCACAGCAGAGAGTGACAGAAAATCACGGGAACCGTGATAGTACCCACCTCGCAAAGACCCCCTCCCCTGGTAGAGGGTCTAGGTTTCTGGGGATATTTAGAGTGGAAATTGCACAATAGTCTCGGGGCATGATGGTCCCTGTGGTTGACCCAAGAGCGTTCTTCAGGACCATAGCCTTTCCAGTGGACCAAATATTGCAACTTCCCTTTGTTCTACTCTTGGCCTTGAACATCCACCGGCCCAGGAACCACCGGGGTGGTTGTATAACGGTTGCAACCAAGGGCTTTAACAGGGACACATGGAACACATTATGAATGCGTTTAGAGGCTGGGAGTTCCAGTGCATACGAGACAGGGTTAACCTTTCGGATGACTTTAAATGGACCAATGAACCGGCGAGCCAACTTATTAGATGGTAATTGTAAGTTGAGATTCCTGAAGGAGAGCCATACCCTGTCCCCAACCTGGAAAGAGACCGCTGGGAGCCGTCTACGGTTGGCATGCCGCTGATATCGCTGAAATGACTGGCTGAGGGTCCTCTGAACATGTGCCCAAGTGGAGCGGAGCTGCTTCATATGCTCGTCCAGAGCTGGAATCTGCTGCGACTGAAATAAGTCCGGGAGCAGGCATGGTTGAAACCCATAGTTAATAAGGAACGGAGAGCTCCCGGACGATGAATTAATTGCACAATTCCTGGCAAACTCTGCCCACGTCAACAGGTCGGCCCAGTTGTCATGATGATCGGTCACAAAGCAGTGCAGG
This sequence comes from Rhinophrynus dorsalis, assembly GCA_037306005.1. Taxonomy (NCBI): domain Eukaryota; kingdom Metazoa; phylum Chordata; class Amphibia; order Anura; family Rhinophrynidae; genus Rhinophrynus; species Rhinophrynus dorsalis. The sequence continues at coordinate 297,246,827 of CM074722.1, read as the reverse complement.
AACTGTTCAAGTCCCTGATTGGCACGCTCAGCAACCCCGTTGGTCTGGGGATGGTAGGCAGAGGAAAAGGACAACTGGATGCCCATCTGGCTACAGAATGCCCTCCAGAATCTAGACACGAACTGGCTCCCTCTGTCGGACACCACCACTCCTCTCTAGCGAAAACCACCTCCAATTCCTGCTAGTGCTGCCAGTCTGCCTTCTTCAGGACAGCAAGAGATGGCAAATGTGGCATTAAGGGACCCTGTCTCACAAATTTTCATCACCTCCTCCAACCCTTGAGATGTCTGTAATAGGACAGCAGCAGCAAGGAGGGACTCATGGTGTTGATGATGATGGAGAAGCTGGTGTGCAAGAGACATTAATGGCCTTTTTAGCCCAAACCAAGAAGAAATGGGAGACAGGGATGGGGATGGGAATTACCATCTAATAAGTCCAAGTCCTACAAATCAATGTTTCCTCAGGGCTTGGGCCTAACACAAGTCTAATTTCCTACAACTAATCAATGTTTCCTAAGGCTTTTGCCTCTAATAAGTCTAAGTTCTACAAATCAATATTTCTTCAGGTCTCGGGCCTCGAACAACAACAAGTTCTACAAATCATACTCTACAAAACACTCTATCCCATCAAGTATCTGTCTGTCCCAGTCACAGCTTACATCAGGGAGTCCCTGTCTCGTTACATACCAATTTCTTATTTTATTTCACTTGAAAGTTAAACAACTCCCCCCAAAAAATTCCCTGTTCAACTGATTTTTCCACAGACTCCAGCTACCACACAGGCATCCTCCTCAGACTCCTTTTATACCATGTTTTGTTTTTTTTTTTAATTTATTTTTTAAATAATCCCAGTCAACAAACCCCTCAAAAAAATTCCCTTTTCAACTGATTGTTTCCCCACCGCCACCAACAAAGGTACAGCTTTATGCTACTTTTATACTATGTCTGCAAACAAAATAACATTTACTATATTTTGTGTGTAAATTCAATGTTCCCATTGATTTCAATGGAATGAGCTAGGCAAAAAAACTGGAAAAACTGCACTTTTCGTGGAAAATTATTTGCTAAGCAGGAAGTGCCATTATTTGCCAATTTTGGTTTAAGGTGAAAATTATCACTCATCCCTAGCTCTTTACTTCTCTGGAACTCAAAAGGTCAGTTGGATAATAATGCTTCATACTTTGCATGACAGACAGACGGTGCAGTTTCAAATCCTGACATCCGTTCCCACAGGCATCCATGGCGTGATCCATCATGGAACAGAGGAATATCCAAGTGACCCTAGTGAAATGTTGACTCCACGTCCATGAAGCTCACCTCCTGCTATTCCCTAGTCCTGGTATTTAGTGTTGAGCGAGCATGCTCGGCCGATGCTCGGATCGGCTCGAGCATCGCTCTGCTCGGCACATGGCGGTACTCGTACGAGTACCGCATGTGCTCGCCCGCCATGTTCGGGTCTCCTCCCCGCACGTTTTGCGGCTGCTGCGCAGCCAATAAACGTGCAGGGAGGCTCTGACATCGGTGTAATGCCAGCAGCCATGTTGGCTGCTGGCATTACACTGATTGGCTGGCCAGAACCCGTGGTCAGGTGCTGTATAGCACCTGACCATCGAGTTCGGCTCAGTCTGAGCCAGGGAGAGCTGAGGATAGGAAGGGAAAGGCAGTGTAGGGAGGAAAAAAAAAAATTGTGACAAAAAAGAACCAAAAGTCCTTTTTAGGACTACTGTGTGTGGGGGCAGCAGGTTATATTGTGTGTGGGGGGAAAAAAACAAAAAAAAAAAAAAAAAAAAATATTCTGTTTAGTGTGAAAAGTTGCAGATTAGAGCACATTCTGTTTAGTGTGCACAGTTGCAGATTAGAGCACATTCTGTTTAGTGTGCAAAGTTGCAGATTAGAGCACATTCTGTTTAGTGTGCAAAGTTGCAGATTAGAGCACATTCTGTTTAGTGTGCAAAGTTGCAGATTAGAGCACATTCTGTTAAGTCTTCAAACTAAAATATCAAAGTCACGTATTCCATTCAGTGTGCGTCGCCGCAGTTTAGCAGCACATTCTGAGTACTGTGCAGAGTTGCAGAATAGGAAGAAATACTGTTAAGTCTTCAAACTAAAATATCAAAGTCACATATTCCATTCAGTGTGCTTCGCCGCAGTTTAGCAGCACATTCTGTGTACTGTGCAGAGTTGCAGAATAGGAAGAAATACTGTTAAGTCTTCAAACTAAAATATCAAAGTCACATATTCCATTCAGTGTGCTTCGCCGCAGTTTAGCAGCCTATTCTGTGTACTGTGCAGAGTTGCAGAATAGGAAGAAATACTGTTAAGTCTTCAAACTAAAATATCAAAGTCACATATTCCATTCAGTGTGTTTCACCGCCGTTTAGCAGCCTATTCTGTGTACTGTGCAGAGTTGCAGAATAATAAGAAATACTGTTAAGTCTTCAAACTAAAATATCAAAGTCACATATTCCATTCAGTGTGCTTCGCCGCAGTTTAGCAGCCTATTCTGTGTACTGTGCAGAGTTGCAGAATAGGAAGAAATACTGTTAAGTCTTCAAACTAAAATATCAAAGTCACATATTCCATTCAGTGTGTTTCACCGCCGTTTAGCAGCCTATTCTGTGTACTGTGCAGAGTTGCAGAATAATAAGAAATACTGTTAAGTTTTCAAACTCAAATATTAAAGTCACATATTCCATTCAGTGTGTTTCACCGCAGTTTAGCAGCCTTTTCTGTGTACTCTGCAGAGTTGCAGAATAATAAGAAATACTGTTAAGTTTTCAAACTCAAATATTAAAGTCACATATTCCATTCAGTGTGTTTCACCGCCGTTTAACAGCCTATTCTGTGTACTCTGTACAGTTGCAGAATAATAAGAAATACTGTTAAGTTTTCAAACTCAAATATTAAAGTCACATATTCCATTCAGTGTGTTTCACCGCCGTTTAACAGCCTATTCTGTGTACTCTGTACAGTTGCAGAATAATAAGAAATACTGTTAAGTTTTCAAACTCAAATATTAAAGTCACATATTCCATTCAGTGTGTTTCACCGCCGTTTAACAGCCTATTCTGTGTACTCTGTACAGTTGCAGAATAATAAGAAATACTGTTAAGTTTTCAAACTCAAATATTAAAGTCACATATTCCATTCAGTGTGTTTCACCGCCGTTTAACAGCCTATTCTGTGTACTCTGTACAGTTGCAGAATAATAAGAAATACTGTTAAGTTTTCAAACTCAAATATTAAAGTCACATATTCCATTCAGTGTGTTTCACCGCCGTTTAACAGCCTATTCTGTGTACTCTGTACAGTTGCAGAATAATAAGAAATACTGTTAAGTTTTCAAACTCAAATATTAAAGTCACATATTCCATTCAGTGTGTTTCACCGCCGTTTAACAGCCTATTCTGTGTACTCTGTACAGTTGCAGAATAATAAGAAATACTGTTAAGTTTTCAAACTCAAATATTAAAGTCACATATTCCATTCAGTGTGTTTCACCGCCGTTTAACAGCCTATTCTGTGTACTCTGTACAGTTGCAGAATAATAAGAAATACTGTTAAGTTTTCAAACTCAAATATTAAAGTCACATATTCCATTCAGTGTGTTTCACCGCCGTTTAACAGCCTATTCTGTGTACTCTGTACAGTTGCAGAATAATAAGAAATACTGTTAAGTTTTCAAACTCAAATATTAAAGTCACATATTCCATTCAGTGTGTTTCACCGCCGTTTAACAGCCTATTCTGTGTACTCTGTACAGTTGCAGAATAATAAGAAATACTGTTAAGTTTTCAAACTCAAATATTAAAGTCACATATTCCATTCAGTGTGTTTCACCGCCGTTTAACAGCCTATTCTGTGTACTCTGTACAGTTGCAGAATAATAAGAAATACTGTTAAGTTTTCAAACTCAAATATTAAACTCACATATTCCATTCAGTGTGTTTCACCGCAGTTTAGCAGCCTATTCTGTGTACTCTGCAGAGTTGCAGAATAATAAGAAATACTGTTAAGTTTTCAAACTCAAATATTAAAGTCACATATTCCATTCAGTGTGTTTCACCGCAGTTTAGCAGCCTATTCTGTGTACTCTGTACAGTTGCAGAATAATAAGAAATACTGTTAAGTTTTCAAACTCAAATATTAAAGTCACATATTCCATTCAGTGTGTTTCACCGCCGTTTAACAGCCTATTCTGTGTACTCTGTACAGTTGCAGAATAATAAGAAATACTGTTAAGTTTTCAAACTCAAATATTAAAGTCACATATTCCATTCAGTGTGTTTCACCGCCGTTTAACAGCCTATTCTGTGTACTCTGTACAGTTGCAGAATAATAAGAAATACTGTTAAGTTTTCAAACTCAAATATTAAACTCACATATTCCATTCAGTGTGTTTCACCGCAGTTTAGCAGCCTATTCTGTGTACTCTGCAGAGTTGCAGAATAATAAGAAATACTGTTAAGTTTTCAAACTCAAATATTAAAGTCACATATTCCATTCAGTGTGTTTCACCGCAGTTTAGCAGCCTATTCTGTGTACTCTGTACAGTTGCAGAATAATAAGAAATACTGTTAAGTTTTCAAACTCAAATATTAAAGTCACATATTCCATTCAGTGTGTTTCACCGCCGTTTAGCAGCCTATTCTGTGTACTCTGTACAGTTGCAGAATAATAAGAAATACTGTTAAGTTTTCAAACTCAAATATTAAAGTCACATATTCCATTCAGTGTGTTTCACCGCCGTTTAACAGCCTATTCTGTGTACTCTGTACAGTTGCAGAATAATAAGAAATACTGTCAAGTTTTCAAACTCAAATATTAAACTCACATATTCCATTCAGTGTGTTTCACCGCAGTTTAGCAGCCTATTCTGTGTACTCTGTACAGTTGCAGAATAATAAGAAATACTGTTAAGTTTTCAAACTCAAATATTAAAGTCACATATTCCATTCAGTGTGTTTCACCGCCGTTTAACAGCCTATTCTGTGTACTCTGTACAGTTGCAGAATAATAAGAAATACTGTTAAGTTTTCAAACTCAAATATTAAAGTCACATATTCCATTCAGTGTGTTTCACCGCCGTTTAACAGCCTATTCTGTGTACTCTGTACAGTTGCAGAATAATAAGAAATACTGTTAAGTTTTCAAACTCAAATATTAAAGTCACATATTCCATTCAGTGTGTTTCACCGCCGTTTAACAGCCTATTCTGTGTACTCTGTACAGTTGCAGAATAATAAGAAATACTGTTAAGTTTTCAAACTCAAATATTAAACTCACATATTCCATTCAGTGTGTTTCACCGCCGTTTAACAGCCTATTCTGTGTACTCTGCAGATTTGCAGAATAGTAAGAAATACTGTTAAGTTTTCAAACTCAAATATTAAAGTCACATATTCTGTGTAAGATGAAGAAGGCGGGTAAAAAGGGACGGGGAAGTGGACGTGATCCTGAAAGTTCAGGGCGCGGGTCAGGACGCGGAGAAACTGTGCCTGGTGCCAGAGCACAAGAAAGAAAGACATCCACCATACCTAGCTTCATGTGTAATTTTACAGGGCGTCGCAGGACATCACTCTCGAGGTCCGACCACTGCGAACAGGTGGTCGGTTGGATGACAGCTGATACTGCTTCCAGTCGGTTAAGCACCACCCTGTCTTCCACCAAGTCCACTCTCAGTAGCCAAGAGTCTGGTCAACATAATCCTCACTCTGATCATCCTTCCTCCCACCATACACGGTCTGGTCAAAGAAGTGATCCCACACTGGGATATAGTGAGGAGCTCGTCTCATCACCAATCCTTCATTTGACCCTCTCTCCAAGCACGCTTGCAGAGGAACATGACATCTTGTGCCCTGATTCACAACCTCTAGAGGCTACCCAATCACAAGAAGATGACAGATGTGAACGGCATTTAAGGTCAAAGGAAGTAGTGGATGATGATGATGATGATGATGAGACACAGTTGCCATTAAATCAACCACTATTTCCGTCTCAAGACCTTGTTGAGGAGAATGTTATACAGTTGTCAATGACTGAGTATGTGGTGGGATCAAGACTTGAGGAGGATGATCAGAGTGAGGAAGTGGAGGAGGACTTGGTGGACGATGAGGTGACTGACCCCACCTGGGAAGGTGTAGAGCCGAGCGATGACAGCAGTCCTGAGGGTGAGCCATCTGCAGCACCGCAACAGGCTGGAAGAGGCAGTGGTGTGGCTACAGAAAGAAGGCGGACCGCACCAAACCGGCCCGCAAATGTTCCACGGAGCACCCCCTTGCGTAAATCTACCTTGCCAAGGGGTAGGTGTTCCGCGGTATGGCGTTTTTTTAAGGAAAGTGCGGACGACAAAAGAATTGTAGTTTGCAACCTGTGCCACACCAGAATGAGCCGAGGCATGAACACTAGAAACCTCACCACCACCAGCATGATCCGACACATGGCATCCAAGCACCGTAGTAAGTGGGAGGAACGCCTGGATCGCCCATCTGTGTCTGCAGGACACACCACTGCCTCCTCTTCCCCTGTTTTCGGTGCCGGCCAATCGCCTGTCGAAGGCGCAGGCCCGCATACCTCCCGCCCTGCACCTGTAGCATCTGAAGCACCATCAGCGACCACATCCACTTCCCTGTCCCAGCACAGCGTCCAAATGTCGTTACCCCAGGCATTTGAGCGCAAGAGAAAGTACCCAGCCACCCACCCACAGGCCATAGCACTAACCTCACACCTTTCCAAATTACTGGCCATCGAAATGCTGCCATTTAGGCTTGTGGACACTGAGTCCTTCCGCAGCCTGATGGCAGCAGCTGTCCCTCGGTACGCGGTCCCCAGCCGCCACTACTTTTCGCGGTGTGCCATCCCCGCATTACACCACCATGTGTCCCGTAACATCACCCGTGCCCTGACCAACGCAGTTACTGGGAAGGTCCACTTAACGACTGACACATGGACAAGTGCTTGTGGCCAGGGACGCTACATTTCCCTGACGGCACACTGGGTGAATGTCGTGGAGGCTGGGAGCGACTCGGACCCTGGGATGGCACGGGTGCTACCCACGCCGAGGATTGCGGGCCCTACCTCCATCAGGGTTTCCACCAGCACCTACGTTATTGGCTCCTCCTCCTCCGTTTCCACCTCCGAATTCTCTACACACACCGCCACTCCCCCATCAGCCAGTAGCTGGAAGCAGTGTAGCACTGCAGTGGGGAAGCGTCAACAGGCCGTGCTGAAGCTGATCTGCCTTGGGGACAAACAGCACACGGCCTCAGAGCTGTTGCAGGGGATTAGTCACCAGACCGAGCAGTGGCTCTCGCCACTCAACCTGCAACCAGGCATGGTTGTGTGTGATAATGGGCGTAACTTGGTGGCGGCTTTGGAGCTCGGCAAGCTCACACACGTACCATGCCTAGCGCATGTATTTAATTTAGTGGTGCAGCGATTTCTAAAAACCTACCCCGATGTGCATGATCTCTTGACCAAGGTGCGCCGCGTGTGTGCACATTTCCGTAAGTCATCAACAGCTTCAGCCGGCCTGTTGAAGCTGCAGCAGCGCTTACAATTGCCAGCTCACCGGCTGCTGTGTGACGTGAGCACGCGCTGGAACTCCACCTTCCACATGTTGGCCCGGCTTTGTGAGCAGCAGAGGGCAGTAGTGGAGTACCAGCTGTTACACGGTCGTCGCCTCTCCGTTCAACTTCCTGTAATCAGAAGTGAGGAGTGGGAATGGATGTCAGACCTCTGTGAGGTTTTACGCAATTTTGAGGAATCGACACAGATGGTGAGCGGCGATAACGCTATTATCAGTGTAACCATCCCACTTCTGTGTCTACTGAAACGCTCGCTGCTCACAATTAAAACCGACGCTTTGCATGTGGAAGAGGTGGAAATGGGGGAGGAAGAGCTTACACAAGGTGATAGCCAGAGCACCCTCACTTCGTCTTCTCAGCGACAATTGGAGGAGGCGGAGGAGGAGGAGGAGGAGGAAGACACGGTTGCCTCCGCTACAGAGGGTAGCCATGGAACTTTAGTTCCATCTCTTCAGCGTGGGTGGGCAGAAGAGGAGGAAGAGGATGAGGAGATTGAGAGTCATCCTCCTGGTGAGGACAGCGAAATCTTGACTGTTGGTACTCTGGCACACATGGCTGACTTTATGTTAGGCTGCCTTTCCCGTGACCCACGCGTTGTACGCATTTTAGACAACACGGATTACTGGGTGTTCACCCTTCTGGACCCCCGCTACAAAGAGAATTTCTCATCTCTCATTCCTCCGGTGGAGAGGACAAGCAAAATGTTGCAATACCAGAAGGTTCTTGTCGAAAAATTGCTCCAAAATTTTCCATCTGACAACGCTGGCGGCAGAGTACGTGCTACCTTGGCCAACCGAGAAGGGGAGAAAAGGGGAGCACACAGCAGTTCCGAGAAAGGCAGGGCAACACTCTCCAAGGCGTGGGACACCTTCATGACACCCCGCCAGCACCCTCACCCTGATGCGCAGCCTAGTGTCACAAGGAGGGAAAAGTTTTGGAAGATGGTGAAGGAGTACGTAGCAGACCGTGTCAGCGTCCTCAATGATCCCTCTGTGCCTTACAACTACTGGGTGTCCAAGCTGGACACGTGGTATGAACTGGCACTCTACGCCTTGGAGGTGCTGGCCTGCCCTGCCGCCAGCGTTCTGTCTGAGCGGGTATTTAGTGCTGCTGGTGGCATCATAACAGATAAGCGTATCCGCCTTTCCACCGACAATGCTGATAGGTTGACACTTATAAAAATGAACAAGGCCTGGATTTCCCCTGACTTCTCCACTCCACTGGAGGAAAGCCCCGGGGGAACATAAACTCACTTTATATATGTTATTTACAATGATGTGAATACTCTGTATTCCCATTCACCCCTTCCACCCAAAAAACGGGTATATGGTTGACTCTTAATCTTCTCATCCTCCTCCTCCTCTTCCATATGCCCTGTGCTATAATTTTTATATAGGGCCAGCTCACCAGCGGGCCCTGTGATATAATTTTTATATAGGGCCAGCTCACCAGCGGGCCCTGTTTGCCAATTTTTATATAGGTCAGCTCACCAGCGGGCCTTCTCATATAATGTTTTATTGGGTCAGCTCTCTAGCGGGCCCTCTCATATAATGTTTTATAGCGTCAGCTCACTAGCGGGCCTTCGCATATAATGTTTAGGATGGTCAGCTCTGCAGCAGACCCTCACCCATAATGTTTTAGATGGTCGGCTCAGCGCACGTTTCCCTCTTAATCATGGCCTCAGTTCAATAAAATCAAGGAAATTTTTGGGAGAATTTGCCTCTGTGCACGTTTCCCTCTTAATCATGGCCTCAGTTCTGAAAATCAAGGAAATTTTTGGGAGAATTTGCCTCTGTGCACGTTTCCCTCTTAATCATGGCCTCAGTTCTGAAAATCAAGGAAATTTTTGGGAGAATTTGCCTCTGCGCACGTTTCCCTCTTAATCATGGCCTCACTTCCGAAAATCAAGGAAATTTTTGGGATAATTTGCAGATGATATACAAGTAAATATACAGCAAATATTGTTTGGTAACAATTTTTCGCCTAAAGTCGTTTTTATTTTCCTTTTTGTGTGTTTTATGGTCAGTCTGTAAAAATGGCGTACTACGGGCGAAAGATCGTTCCCAGCAGCGATGTTGGAGTCCAAGATGCATCCAGACATCCTCCCTATGCTGTCCCTGAACCATTTCTGTGGTGTTTCCATCATTTTCTGCCCTTTTCCTATGGACCAGGCACCCTCCCCTCATCAGAGCAGGGGGTGCCTGGTGTAATGCTCGAGTCCTCCCATTGACTTCAATGGGGCTCGGGTGTTCGGCCGAGCACTCGAGCCTCAGGGGGTGCTCGGTCAGAGCACCCGAACACCCGAGCATTGGGGTGCTCGCTCATCACTACTGGTATTTAATTTGAGAAATCTGACTTTGCTCACAACCCCTGAAAAACCTTTTACTATCACAAACCATAATAATGTATATGTGTATGAGTTTCCTCAAATCTAAGGGGAAAACGTGCACAGCAACACTGCTTCTCTTCAATGTTCAAAATACTCTTGGTAAAAGTATGATCAGCTTGGTAAAAGTATGATCAGCTCAAACTGGATTAATATGTAGCCTGTTTTATGTGAAATGCACCGGTTCTTTGTTTCTTGAAGTCTTCAATGCATATTGGTACAATACAAACATATTTATTCTCTAATGTATTCCTAAACATAATAAAGGAAGCCTATAACCATCAATGATATGTCCTTTTATTTTGATGTTGGATTAGCCATTTCTCCAGATAGAAATATGTTTATGTGTTATACATCCCTTATACTCATGAAGGCATGCCCCTAGACTCTGGGATTTATCAATTAAACATGGACCGTGAGTGGAGTTTGAAATGTTTTGATGCAATGAGATGATGGGAGAGATTCACTAAGGTGTCATGAAGAGGTGAGTAATATTAAATCTCAGTTCCTGTGTTATTCAATGGCGCCTATGCACTGACATTATTTCAGTTTGAAATATTTTGCTGTATAGGCTTCATTGAATAACATAGGAACTGGGGAAGTGATAGCACCAGAGGAGTCATCTCCACCTCATCAAATCTCTATCACCCCTAAGTGCATAACTCCGCATGTTCACCCTGCATAGTGTTATCGATTGAGCAGATTATTGGCTTCTTCTTGCTCCTGTCTTGTAGCCTACCTCAACAATGTTGAATTACTAGGGGTGTGATGGATTTTCCCTCATCAGAGTGTTAATCCCAGCATATGTCTGATATATTTTTTTGGCTGATATATTCTGTCATACTCCTGGTTGGAACCAAATGGGGACAGTCTGGTAAATAGTATGCTAAGGCTTAGTTGTCAGTTGTTCAAGTTCAACGCACATCACTGCCACACAACACTTTCATATTGTTTTGTTTTGCTAGGTGGTTTGTGAATTAAAATTGGATAATACTGTATGTGGTGTGTGTGATTACCTATGGTATAACACCTTAAAACCTAGTAATTTGTGCAGGAGTTGTGTTCCCTGCATTGCTTTGAAATTCATTGGAGACATATCTGAAACTTTACCTGTTAGAAAACAGAAACATTCAGAGACATAAGTAGAATGAATCAGTGCAGATTTATTTGGGGAAAGATGACAAATAAGACTTTATCTCTTTTTTGGGGGAGGGGCGGGCTTTGAAAGGGGCCGCATCAGTTTTAGGGCTCGATCCAAATGTTGGCGTTAAAACCAACGTGAAGAAAAGAACTGCCTTCGCTCCTTAAGCAAGACCAGGTAACGTGAGATTCAAATCTTCCTTACCCAGAAAGCCTAAGGAGCGATAACCAACAAAATACACGTTAACCTTAAACCTGCGTCGCATAGAAAATCTTACCTAAAAACACACGATAAAAATGTTACCTAGCACCACAGCCAATCACAGCACTGCAAACTATCAAGTTCAGTCAGAAAATCCAAAACCCACGTCTCCAGTTCTGAATAGCTTTCTCTGTGCTTCCCTACCCAGCCACTAGGGGAACACAGAGAAGGCTTTCAGCACCATGGACAGCTTTGAATGCCATAGGGATGTGCACTGCTCACCCCTGTGGCATTCAAAGGGTTAAAATCAATAAAACTAGTACACCAAGCACTACACAATGCCCCCTTCCACATCCCCCCCCTTAGTATGTCACATATATTGCATATATGGGACATACTAACCCCATCCACATCCACCTCATGGACTTCCATGTAGTGGACAAATCTGCCTTTTATTCCACAATTAACCCTTTGAGTATCAGAGAGGTAGGAAAGCATTGCTTAGCATGTTTCCTACCCCTCTGGTACCCAAAGGGTTAATAGGCAACGTATGGACTACATACCTTGCCTATATATATATGTGTGTGTTTGTGTGTGTTTTAAACTTTTTTTTAATTAAAATAGTATTATTAGACAGTTTAACTTAGATCTCATTTATTGTTAACCCCCTACCTCCTGTGTCCCATTGCTTTTAGTACTTTTGCTCCACTCTCAGTTTGAAGAAGAGTGGAGCAAAAGTACTAATAGCAATGGGACACAGGAGGTAGGGGGTTAACAATAAATGAGATCTAAGTTAAACTGTCTAATAATACTATTTTAATTAAAAAAAAGTTTAAAACACACACAAACACACACATATATATATAGGCAAGGTATGTAGTCCATACGTTGCCTATTAACCCTTTGGGTACCAGAGGGGTAGGAAACATGCTAAGCAAAGCTTTCCTACCTCTCTGATACTCAAAGGGTTAATTGTGGAATAAAAGGCAGATTTGTCCACTACATGGAAGTCCATGAGGTGGATGTGGATGGGGTTAGTATGTCCCATATATGCAATATATGTGACATACTAAGGGGGGGGATGTGGAAGGGGGCATTGTGTAGTGCTTGGTGTACTAGTTTTATTGATTTTAACCCTTTGAATGCCACAGGGGTGAGCAGTGCACATCCCTATGGCATTCAAAGCTGTCCATGGTGCTGAAAGCCTTCTCTGTGTTCCCCTAGTGGCTGGGTAGGGAAGCACAGAGAAAGCTATTCAGAACTGGAGACGTGGGTTTTGGATTTTCTGACTGAACTTGATAGTTTGCAGTGCTGTGATTGGCTGTGGTGCTAGGTAACATTTTTATCGTGTGTTTTTAGGTAAGATTTTCTATGCGACGCAGGTTTAAGGTTAACGTGTATTTTGTTGGTTATCGCTCCTTAGGCTTTCTGGGTAAGGAAGATTTGAATCTCACGTTACCTGGTCTTGCTTAAGGAGCGAAGGCAGTTTTTTTCTTCACGTTGGTTTTAACGCCAACATTTGGATCGAGCCCTGAGTGTGTATAATCGGCTGGACCTTTTTAGTAGCAGTACTAATTATGAGACTGTTTGGGGATGGCAAGTGTGACTTAAGGTCCCACAGTGTCACATTTGGCATCATTGCCTTCTCCCCGCTGCCCCTGAGAATCACAAGACACACTGGCAGCAGGCACAGCAGTGGCAGCAGGTAGAGGTAGCTGACCTGTCCTGCTCACACTTCTACCCTCTTCTCCCTCCTATGACACAATGTACCCCAAGATCTGTAGGGGTGATGTAAGGGGCTGGATCTGGGGAACCAGGGCATCCAGACACTTCAATGCTCTTAGTGGTCATTTCAACCTCTTCAGACTCACTGGACACATAATGGTCCTTCCAGCTCTTCCTTTTATTATTATTCAACTGTTCATAGTGATAGCAGTCACTATAAGCCTCTCCTGCCTCAATGTTTTACTTTTACTTTCACAAAGTTCACTAGTAGTTTGAGAACAGGTGTTTTGGTGCTTGTTTGTCTCACTGTCATAAGCAGCAGTTGGTTGAGCTGCTACACCTTCTTCTATTATGCCATCATCAACACTAGACTGTGACACATTGTCATCTTCACTGCTCTTCTTACATAGCTTTTTATAGTACTGGTGCTGGTGGTAGTGGTGGTAGAACTTTTGGTGGGACTTTGACAAACTGCCTCCTCCCTGGGAGGAGAGGGATCACTATCATTTATTGAACATGCTGTAGCAACCATGGCTGTAGTCAGTTTTTGAAATAGTATTTTACTCACACGTCCTTATAATGCTCCTACTCCTTTCCCCTTACACTTGTTAGTTTGCTAAACATTTGTTATGGACCAGGAACCAGACAGATACAAAAATGTAAAATACAAAACACCTTTATTAAAATAACAAAAGCAAATCAAACAAAATCATGATCCATGACAAGCCGGGGTCAGGAACCAAGACAGGCACTCTGCCAAGCCATGTCAGTGATATGGAGATCAGCGATGTCAGGAACAAGCCAGGAGTCAGGAGCCAGAAGGGACATCAGAGGAAGCCAGGTCATGCACAGGAAATCAGGAACTCAGTAGAACTCTCTTGCAGCCAAAATTAGACAAAAGGGCAAGGAGGAAATGAGCCAAGATGCTTTAAATACCCTAGAAGTGGTTGGCTGATAATAGCCAGGTGAGTAACTATGGAAACTGAGAGGTCAAGGCAGTTTGTTAAGCATTAGCTGACAGCCTGACAGGAGGAGGAAAGGCAGTGGTAATCAACAGAAGAGCTCTAGGGTAGCTCAGGCAGCAGTAGTCAACAGCAGAGCAGAGAGGGGAGCATGCACGTCCCAGGCTGGAACCCATGAGCGCTCCTCAAGACCGTATCCCTTCCAGTGGACCAAATACTGAAGCCTCCCATGGAACCTACGAGAGTCAGCTATGGAGCAGACCTCAAACTCCTCATGTCTGTCAACAAGCACAGAATGGGGTTGAGGAGTGACTTTAACAAAACTATTACAAACCAGAGGTTTCAGCAGCGAGACATGGAACACATTGTGTATCTGCATATTGGGAGGGAGGTCTAGGGCCTAGGCCACAGGGTTCACCGCTGTAGGATACAGAAAGTCTCCACAAAATGGGGAGCCAGTTTCTGAGAGGGCACTCAGAGGTGGAGATTTCTGAAGGACAACCAGACCCTCTCCCCTACATTATAGGAGGGTGCGGGTAGGCGTTTACAATTAGCCTGGAGCTCCTGGGATTGTTGCGAGCGTTGCATTGACTCTTGGACCTGCACCCATGTGGAACGGATCTGCAGGAGATGATCCTCCAGTGCCGGAACCCCTGGGGAGCGAAGATTCTGGACTCATGGAGGGTGATAACCATAATTTACCATAAAGGGGGAGAGCTGGGTAGAAGCTGAGACTGCACTGTTATGAGCAAACTCCACCCAAGGTAGCAGGTCTGACCAGTGATTCTGATGGTCTGATATGTAGCATCACAGAAATTGTTCCAAGGCCTGATTAGCCCTTTCCACAGCCCCATTCATCTGCGAGTGGTATGCCTCGGAGAAGGCGAGTTGGATACCAAGTTGCACACAGAAGGGTCTCCAGAATCTCGAGACAAACTGGCTAACCCCGTCGGAAATTATGACTTTAGGAACCCCGTGTAGCTGATAAACCTCTTTGATAAAGACCGTAGCCAACTCTTTTTTTTTTTTTAATATTTTATTATCAGATCACTCCATACACATCTTAAATACAACAGTGAAAATGGATACATGTAAAACGTTCAAGTACATCAACAGTATGAAGACATTTATAACAATGAAAAAAACCTATGCATATTAGTAAGGCGTACAGAGTCGACCTGAGGTTTTTTTTGTTTTTTTTTTTGTTTTGAGTATTGCAACCTTCAATAACCCAAAACCCTAAAAATTAATCTAACTTAACTTTTACTATACCCCTCAACCCCAATTCCTCTCTCCCCCGAGCCCTCAGCACCACCACCCCCTGTCCACCAGCCAGTGACGCCACAAAATCCCGACACACACAGGATTCATACACAATATTACACATGAAATATGAGTCACACCCATTCACACAGCAAGCAGGTATGAACACAGTCAACCATCTCCAGTAAGTTGCACATCATCAGGTGTCATAGGTGTATCTGCTGTAGCTGTCCATCAGGTCTGCCATTTACCCCAGATCCTGTCAAATCTAGTCGGAGTACCCCGGTGCAGGTAAACCGATTTATAATGTGGAATACACTGTAAAACCAGGTTTATCCATGCTTTACAGTTGGGAACTCTGTTTGACATCCAGTTCAAGGCCACCACCTTTCTTGCCATCACCAAGAGCTCACTTAATAGAGATCTGTCATTTGCATCCTCAATCTCAATGGGGAAAATAGGCAATAAACAAACCTTTGGAGTCACAGGAACAGGTCTCCCCAACAACAGGGCCACAATACGCATTGTTTCTGTCCAGAACCTCCTGACTCCAGGACACTCCCAGATCATATGCAAGTATGTGCCCTGAACATTATCACATCGAATACAATAATCAGTGCCAGAATTCCCCATTTTAAAAAGTCTGACCGGTGTATAATAAATTCTATGTAGAATATTCAACTGTATCATTTGATGTCTAGTCGACGTTGCCACCAGCGCTGGTCCCGCTTTAGCCATATCCCATTCCCAATACTCTAATGGGCCCACATCCATTTCCCATTTGTTCCATGAAGGAAACTCCCGGTACCTCATGTGAGATTCTAGCCACTGGTAAATGAAAGAAAGAGGTCTCGGAGGCTCAAGAATTTTCAATCTAGTAAGAAGTGGAAACGTAGAAATCATCAGAACTCGATCACCCCACTGAGCTTTAAGAGTATGCCTAATACATAAATAAGAATAAAAAAGAGTATTTGGTATACGGTACTCATCATGTAGTTGTGCAAAGGATTTCAGCTGATTATCCTGGTATAATTGTCCAAGGGTATTAATCCCAAACCTAGCCCACAAGGGAACAAACTCACTACCAAGTAAGTGGTGTATCACAGCGGCGCCCCATAAGGGGGTATCCGGATCCATGGCTATATATCCCAGCAGCTTTTTTAACTCCACCCACGCCTCATGTAGGATTGCTGCTAATGTAGTTTGAATTTTGAAAACTGCGGGGCCACCATGTAAAAATTGGGGCAACTTATAATCAGTCCGTAACAATAATGCATCTATTTGGGTAGTTTGGTATTGAGGTTGGGGAGAAATAAAATCTAGCACATACCGACATTGTGCTGCCAAATAGTACCTATAGAAATCGGGCAAGGCAATTCCCCCCTCATGTTTTGGTCTCATGAGAGTAGTCAACTTGAGTCTAGCCCGACTTCCCCGCCATAAAAACTGCAAAAGAATTTTGTCTATTTATCGAAAATATTTTTTAGGGATGGGGACCGGCGTATTTTGAAAAATATACAAAAATTTGGGTAAAAACATAATTTTAATAAGATTCGATCTACCAATAACATTCAAGGGCAAATGAAGCCATGACATTGTTTATTCGCTAAAGTATTGGATAGCAGGAATCAAATTCATCTCCAAAAAGGAGTTCGTCGTTGCTGTCACCCGAATCCCCAAATATGTACATTCAGCCACATAAGAAAGTGGGATATCCGTTGAGCGAGACTCCCGCAGACCACCGACAATCGGAAACAAAGAGGACTTATTCCAATTAATTTGCAATCCAGAATATGTACCAAAATCGTCCACCAATTGTAACGTGGTTCTCAATGAGTTCCCATCATCACCTAGAAAGAGCAGGATGTCGTCAGCATACAATGCGAGCTTTTCCTCTCTGCCCTCTACGCTGAGTCCGCAAATCAGCGGATTAGCACGAATTAGAACAGCCAGAGGCTCCAGGGCCAAGGCAAACAGGCCGGGTGAGAGCGGGCAGCCCTGTCTAGTACCACGGTGCAAGGAAAAAGGCTGTGAACTCAGTCCACCCGTCACCACAGAAGCCCTGGGATCACTATATAAGATATGTATCCATTTAATAAAGGATGGGCCAAACCCAAAACCCCGGAGTACGTGCCAAAGGTATGGCCATTTGACAGAGTCAAAGGCCTTAGATGCATCAAGAGTCGCTATCACCCAGGTTCCAGTAGTATTGTGAGGAAGCTGCAAGTGCATAAATAGTCTTCTAAGATTGTGTGAAGTCGATTTGCCTGGGATAAAGACAGTTTGATCTTCATGCACAATGGTTCCCGGCACTTTATTCAATCTGGTGGCCAAGATTTTCCCACAATTTTAGCATCCATAGTCAACAAGGAAATGGGCCTGTAAGAGTCGCAAATCTCCGGATCCTTTCTTGGCTTGGGCAATACAATAATGGAAGCATTATTCATTGAATCCAGAAGATGTTCATTGTCAATAGCAGCATAAAAGGTGTTCAAGAGATGGGCCATTGGTTTCCCTGCCTATCCCCATTTTCAAAAATATTTTGTTTCAAATAAAAAACATGACAGGCATTCAGTTCAGACAATTTTACAGAATATTGTAACGAGCAAGAAACAAACTTAGCATAAGAGGCCAAATCCCTGCTTTCCACAAACTGTTTTTCCACCTCAGCAGCGTCCGATTCCATTGCCTCCACCTCCCTAGATCTAAGTCTATTTTGCATAGATACAAGAGATATTAATGAGCCCCTTGCAGCTGCCTTGGCAGCCTCCCAAACAATGCCTTGAGCAGCAGAGTTAACATTATTGACAAAGTATTCACATAAATCTTCTCTAGGCTTAGACACCAAATGTGTATTAGACAACCATACAGGATTAAACCTCCAGACTCTAGACCCAGGTCTCCGGTCTCGCTGTAGAGACAATAATAGTGGGGAATGGTCGGAAGCTACTCTGGTCAGAAAGCAGCAATCCGTAACCCAATTTAAGGTCAGCTGGTTAGCAAACACATAATCAATTCTAGATAGTGTTTTATAAGTGGCCGAGTGGCACGAGAATTCCCGATCCTGCGGATGGAGAGTCCTCCATACATCTATAAATCCCATGTCACCTATGAGACTGAGGAAGGCATCTCTATTCAATTTGGAACCGTAGCCAACTCTTTAGTGGATGGGAGTTTTTAAATGGTATGCAGTGGAACATCTTAGAGAATCGGTCAACAACCATGAGGATGACTGTGTTACCGTTGGACAGAGGCAGGTCACAATGAAGTCCATGGCAAGGTATGACCATGGCTTCTCCCCATTGGGTTTGTGTTGAAGAAGACCCACTGGAAGGTAATTGGGTGATTTGGTCTGCGCACAGACTGGACAGGCAGCAACAAAGGCTACAATATCACTGTTAAGTTCTGGCAACCAGAAGAGACAGAAAACTGACCAGAGAAGCTGGTTCTTTCTGGGATGCCCTGCAGACCTCCTATTATGGTAGGTTGAAAGTACCTTGGTACGGAGGTTAACAGATACGAAACAACACCTAGAGGGAGTCTCAGCAGGTGCATCTACTTGGGCGGCCCATTTTCTCTCCCCGAGGGGAGATATTATGCTGGTACGTATGGTGGCCAGTACTCAGTCCAGAGGAATAATAGGACTAGGAGGGCTTTCCTTCTTAGCGCCCGAGAACTGTCTAGATAGGGCATCAGCCCGGACATTTTTGTTATCCAGCAGGTGCGAGACCACATAATTGAAACGAGACAAAAATAAGGCCCATCGGGTTTGCCTTGGAGACAAATGCTTAGCCTTCGACAGGTATGTGAGAGCAAGTATTATTGCCAGCAACTCACGGTCACCAATTTCATAGTTGCTCTTCGCAGGACTTAGCTTTTTGGAGAAATACCCACAGAGGTGCAACTGGCTCTCAGGAGTAGGACGTTGAGACAGGAGGGCACCTACTTCTGTCTCAGACACATCGACCTCAAGTAAAAATGGAAGCTTGGGTTTCAGGTGGGCCAAAATGGGTGCTACAGCAAAAGTGGCTTTTAATGACTCAAATGCTCTGATGGCCTCCGGGGACCAGTGAGTGGAGTTACCGTCTTTTTTTAGTCATGTCAGTAAGGTGTTTCACCATAGAAGTAAAATTATGGATAAATTTCCTGTAGTAGTTAGCAAACCAAAGGAAACTTTGAAGAGAGCGAATACCTATGGGTTGCAGCCACTCGAGAACAGACGAGAGATTCTCAGGGTCCATAGCGAAACCGGCCTCTGAGATTATGTACCCCATGAAGGTGACCTGTTTGCAGTGGAACTCAAACTTCACCAATTTGCAAAATAGGTTATTCTCTCTCAATCTTTGCAGAACTTGGGCTACATCTGCATGGTGGCTTTCCATGGAGGCAGAATGGATCAGAATGTCATCTAAGTATTAGTGTTGAGCGAGCACCCCGATGCTCGGGTGCTCGGGTGCTCTGACCGAGCACCCCCTGAGGCTCGAGTGCTCGGCCGAGCACCCGAGCCCCATTGACTTCAATGGGGCGACACCAGGCACCCCCTGCTCTGATGAGGGGAGGGTGCCTGGTCAATGCCCCCTTCATCACTGCTATGCCCCCTTCATCTCCGAATGCCCCCTTCATCTCCGCAATGTCCCCCTTCATCTCCGCTATGCCCCTCTTCCACAATGTGCCCCTTCATCTCCGCTATGCCCCTCTTCCACAATGTGCCCCTTCATCTCCGCTATGCCCCTCTTCCACAATGTCCCCCTTCATCTCCTCTATGGCATAGAGGAGATGAAGGGGGACATTGTGGAAGAGGGGCATAGCGGAGATGAAGGGGCACATTGTGGAAGAGGGGCATAGCGGAGATGAAGGGGGACATTGTGGAAGACGGGCATAGCGGAGATGAAGGGGGACATTGTGGAAGAGGGGCATAGAGTCTATGCCCCTCTTCCACAATGTCCCCCTTCATCTCCGCAATGCCCCCTTCATCTCCGCAATGCCCCCGTACCTCCAGTCCCTGGTGGTCCAGCGGAGCGTCTTCGGATCTGTGCCTCTTCCGGCACAGATCCCCGCCACCCGAACATGGCGGGCGAGCACATGGCGGTACTCGACGAGTACCGCCATGTGCCGAGCAGAGCGATGCTCGAGCCGATCCGAGCATCGGCCGAGCACGCTCGCTCATCACTACTAAGTATACAACCGCGCATTGTTGGAGCATGTCCCGGAGAACATAATTTAGGAATTCCTGGAAAAACATGGGAGCATTGCAGAGACCGAAGGGCATTACGAGGTATTCGTAATGTTCGCTCCTGTGTTAAACGTGGTTTTCCATTTGTGGTCCTCCTTTATCCTTACCAAATGATACGCCACTCGCAGGTCAAGCTTAGTAAACACCTTGGACCCTTTCAATCGATCGAACGGCTTGGTAATAATTGGAATAGGGTAGGGGTTTTTAATTGTGATATGGTTGAGCCCCGTGTAATCAATACAGGGTCTCAGTCCTCCACTCTTTTTCTTCACTAAGAAGAATCTGGCCCCAGTGGGAGAGGAGGACTTGCGGATGAACCCCCGGGACAGAGTATCCGCAACATACTCCTCCATGGCCTTATTCTCCTTGACAGAAAGAGGGTAGACTCGACCTCGAGGAAGTATGGCTCTATCACGGTTCCCGTGATCTGTCTATCATCTTTGTTGTGGTGTGCTCCCATTTGCAGAGCTTCATTTGACTCGCCCAGTATGGCCTTCATATACTGGGCCTCTGGCACCTGTCATGTGCCCTTTCATGGTGTTCCTGTACCAGTGTTACTGTGTTGCTGTGTCCCTGCGTTCCTGTGTACTGACTTGGCCCGTCTGACTACTCTCATTGGTGCCTGCTCCGTGATTTGACCGGCCTGGCTGACGTTCCTGCTCCATGATCTGACCCGGCTTGTCTGATGTTCCTGCTCCGTGATTTGACCCGGCCTGGCTGACGTTCCTGCTCCGTGACCTGACCCGGCTATCCTGATGACCCTGCTCGTGTTCCAGTTGTTATCCTGATCCAGTGTTGCTTGGGCGACATTCTGACTTCCGCTGTGCTGATAGAGGGCAAGCCGAGTTGTTGCCTCTGATTCACTGGGCCTTCCCATTAACTCTCGCAGAGCACTGTTGCCTCCATTACACTGAGCCTCCGTTAACACTTGCAGAGCACTGTTGCCTCCGTTACACTGAGCCTTCCATTAACACTGGCAGAGCACTGGTGCCTCAGTTACTTTGAGCCTTCCGTTAACACTTGCAGAGCACTGTTGCCTCCGTTAACCCTGTGCCTTCCGTTTGCACTTGCAGAGCATTGTAGCTTCCGTTACAAAGAGCCTTCCGTTAACACTTGCAGAGTATTGTGGCCTCTATTAACACTGCTCTTCCGTTAACCCTTGCTGTTCGCAGTGATCTCATTACCGCACCGTCAGGTGCTATTGGGCGATTCCATCAGCTCTTGCAGTGTACATGGTCTCTGTTTACTGCACCGGTTGGGTGCTATAGGCTCTAACACCTCAGCTCTTGCAGTGTACCTGGTCTCCGTTTACCGCACCGGTTGGGTGGTATCGGCTCTAAACACCTCAGCTCTTGCAGTGTACATAGTCTCCATTTACCGCACCGGTTGGATGCTCAGGGCTCAATGTGTGCTAGCTCTTGCAGGGTATTGTGGCCTCAGTTCCCTGCTCAGCACAAGTAGTAGTCTCAGTTCTGCCTTATTGACTGGTGCTCTTACATCTTGCACCACAGTCTCACTCCTTTACCATCTTATGGCGTTGTCAAACACACCACTGACTGCTTTCCATGAACTTTAACCCATGTTGTACTTGTAATGCTTGCTTATGCCTGTCCTGTGACATCATATATTAATTTCCCTGTATACTGGGCCTGAGAGGGCATCTGTACATTATTGTCATTATCCAGCCATACTTTGTTGCCTGTAGGAGGCAGTCTTTCGTGTCTTTTAATAAAACTGTGTTTTATTCTAACCTACTGGTCTGAGTGTCTTACAAAAACCGTTACAGGCTCCCAGTTGCAGTTCAATGTTACAGTCATATGGGCGGTGAGGTGGGAGCTCTTATATATTTTAATAGGTCTTGGAACTCTTCAGGCAACAAAGAGACCGGATATGTGGTTAGTACTTTCACCACTTTCACTATGCATGTTTTGGAACAACTGGGTGACCATGCCATGACTTTGGCCCTTGCCCAGTCGAATGTGGGATTGTGTTTGTGCAACCATGGATAACCCAACACCACAGGATAGTGAGGATAGTCGATCACCTGGAATTGTAAGATTTCGTGATGGAGAGCCCCTACAGCCATAGACAAAGGAGTGGCTGTAGGGGTCTGCCATCAATCGTCTCAATGGCAAGTGGAGTGGTATGGAGTTGCAATGGAATAGAGTGCTTCTGGGCAAAGGCACGGTTGATAAAGAGGCCCACTGCACCGGAGTCAATAAGTGCCTCTGTAATAATGGAAAGCACACCCCAGGAGAGCCCAACGGAGACTAGTAGTTTATCGTTATGGATAGCCGGGGACACTGAGACACCACTTAAGGTCTGTTCCCTACAGAACCATAGGTGAGGGCATTTCCCGGACTTGTGGGGCAAGTTTGCAGTAGATGCCCTACCTCACCGCAGTAAAGGCACAGGCCTTCCCTCCTCCTGAAGGCCTTTTCTACAACTGAAATGCAAGTGAACCAAAGCTGCATGGGCTCCACATCTTCTGAGGTTTCGAGACTAGGAGGAGTGGGAGGAGAGGGAGGCAAGGGTGGGGATGAAAAGCTTGGGGCTAAATGAATGGGATGCCTCCAAAGGTGCTCCCTAAAGGAAGGTCTCTCATGGATTCGGGAGTCAATCGGGATGCAATATGAGACCAGTTCCTCTAAATCTCTGGGGAGGTCCTGGGCTGCAATCTCATTTTTAACCATATACAAGAGCCCATTAGAGAAAGCAGCCATGAGAGCATCATTATTCCAACCAACTTCGGCTGCCAGGGTACAAAATACTATGGCATAATCTGAAACCGTCCCTGTACCCTGCCGGACATAAGTTGCTTGGCAGCAAAGGTGGAGCAGCCTGTTACATCAAATACCCTTTTACTAACTCATGGTAATTGTGTACTATTGATTTCTGCATCTCACAAAGGGGATTAGACAATGCCAAGGCCCTGACAGAGAGTAAGGAAATCATGAGGCCCACCTTACGGGAAAGCCTGTTCAGGAAACCTCTGCACTGGTTAGGGTCACTCCCATAATGCTGGGGAAGCAAGGTAGACCCAGTCATGCCTCTTGCAACACTGGAATCACCATTGACAGCAGGAGCAGGGGCGGCAGCAGCTATAGGGACATACTGAGCTGGGAGCTGCTGAGGTAGTGGAGCCAGATGCACAGTATGGAGCAACAGAGTCTGGAGGGCTAATGCCTTCTTTGTTCATGGCCCTTGTGTACTGTTATGGACCATGAACCAGACAAACACAAAAATGTAAAATGCAAAACACCTTTATTAAAATAACAAAAGCAAATCAATGAAAATCGTGATCCAGAAGCATAAACCAAAAGACAAGCCAGGGTCAGGAACCAAGACAGGGACTCAGCGAAGCCAGGGCCAGGAATATGGAGATCAGCAATGTCAGGAAGAAGCCAGAAGTCAAGAGCCAGTAGGGATGTCAGAGGAAGCCAGGTCATGCACAGATAATCAGGAACTCAGTAGAACGCTCTTGCAGTCAGAAGCAGACACAGGGGGAAGGGGGAAGTGAGCCAAGATGCTTTAAATACCCTGCAAGGGATTGGCTGATAACAGTCAGGTGAGTAACCATGGAAACTGAGAGGTCAAGGTAGTTCGTTAAGTATCAACTGACTCAGCCTGACAGGAGAAGGAAAGGCAGTGGTAATCAACAGCAGAGATCTAGAGTAGCTCAGGAAGCATTACTCAACAGCAGAGCAGAGCAGCTCAGCTAAACCATGACAACATTACTCAACTACTGTGTGTGTTTTTATTCTGCAGTACATAACAGAACTGATAGAGCGATCTGTCACCTTATTTTTTAATTTTTTACGTTATATTTTTTTTGTTTTTCAAACTGTTGTCCACCCTTATACTATCACTCTAAAAAGAATAAAAATAAATAATAAACAAAAAAAAATTGTTCAACAACATCTTTCCCTAGACCCCCAGCATAGCAAGATCAGTAAGGAATTTGGATGGCATCTGGCTGTGTCTTTCAAATCAAATTGGTCAGACAGAATGTTGGGTATTTGGGGTCAACCTCCTTTACTTCCTTTTCACTCACACCACCAGACATGTCTAATACAGAAATAATAACAGCAAGATCATCAATGAACTTGGACCACAGCTGCCTATGTCTTTAAACTAAAACTGGTAAGATGGAATGTTAGGGTATTTGCAATCAACCTCTTTTGCTCCCTTCTCACAAGCCCAGACACATATAACATTGAGCAAAATCAGCAAGGACCTTGGATCTCAGCTGCCCATGTCCATCAAATCAAATCAGTCAGACAGAATGTTGGGGATATTTTGGGTGAACCTCCTTTGCTCCCTTCTCACAACCCCAGACACCTTCAACACAGGGATAATAACAGAAGATCGGAAAGGAACTTGGACTGCAGCCACCTGTGTCTTTCAAATCAAACCGCTCAGGCAGAATTTTTGTGTATTTGGGGTCTACCTACTTTGATCCCTTCCTGTCCCCAAGACTCCCCAAATACAGAGAACAAATGACCTGCCTACAAGCCTCCCTAAACTACATTTCACTGTCTTCTCTAGCTCAAAAATTAGCTGCACTCTTTTCCTCTCACAAACAAGAATGACATGCTTTGGGACTATTCCACTGTTTTTATATTATGGCTGTGGGGACAATAAAGGAAGCATTCCATGTGCTCAGTAGAAATGTTTAATTTAAATTGATTTTAATCCAATGAGCTAGGTGAAAAAAGTGTGAAAAAGTTGCGCTCAATGAAATGTGCCATTTTTCTCCTGCTTCACTTTTGAGGCAAAAAGGTTTGCTCATCCCTAGTCTGCACATCACACATGGTACAAAGGGTGGAGATGAACTACCATATCCTCATATCTACAGACTTGCAATCAACTGGTATGGGAAGTAACAGAGTCAATGGTGGAAATGCAGAGAAGGAAGATAACCAGGGTGTTTATGCGCATGTGCGTAATGATGGAAGATGTGCCAAGGTGTATCCCTTCCTTCCCTTTTTAACTGCCTTAGCACACAATGTCTGATGTCTAAAAGGGCTAAAGGGAACGACTAAAGGAGGCAAACCCTTGATGAAGCCTGTTTATAGGCAATACTTGTTGGGATGGCTGGTCTGTAGAGTTGACCCCATGTAGAGATCCTTGACTAAATGGATAAGTATTATTAGTTTCTTGTCTCTTTTCCACTTACATACTTACATACAACTTTAATCTTGAGTTGTGATTGTTCTCTCCTGGCTCTCTTTATTACAGGAGACCAGGGTCTAAACTTAATGATATTTTGGTGTTTTTTGAGATCTTACCCTTGTATCCATTAATTATCTCAGTGGGAGCTTTTTCAATATCATTCCATTAGGTAGCAATGCTTTATACACCTTTATATGCATTGTGTATGGAATAATTATATTTGTTATCAGCTGTACCACATTCTGTATTATAATATGAGGACCACGTGCTATCTGTCTTTACATTCATTTGTAATAATAAAGATATATATTTATTTGCATGATAAAATGTTTTTTTGATGTGAGTGCCTCTTTTAAGGGACTTTTTAGTTTAGGGGTTGGCCTCCTTTAGGCTTTCCCTTTAGCCCTTTTAGTATATTTTTGAGTCTTGAGTGCACCCCACTATTTTAGTGATTGTATTGGGATCTGGATATGTATTTGAGACCAGTGCCTGCCAAGCCTTTAGAGTTAATTGTTAGCACACATAATGCACAGCATAGTCACTGATCATTGCCCCATGCCTGTCCCATGGGAAAACTATTCTCAGGCCCACGATTTTAGTGAGGGGAGGTTTGGAGAAGAATGGCATTTTTATCCAGCAACACCTGCAATGGCTTGGGCAGGTTCTGCTGCTGATTCCTCAGCATCTACACTAGAGCTAGGACCAGGAATAGTGGGGGCTAGTGTAACCACATCTACCTGTCATTGTCCCATGTCACCGCTTGTTGAACCCAATCCCATGGTGTCCACTATGGTCTGTGGAACACTAGCCCGGTCATCATCAGCCTGCTGCTATGACAGATGAGGGTCTGTTTCTGGGAACTAAGCAGCAGAATTAGAGTAGCATCAAATTCCAGAATATCACTAATGGTGGTGGTGTCCATTCCCATTTGTATCTCTTTCTACCATTCCTTTTCACTTTCTGCAAAAAACACTCTTCCACACCAGCTTCTCTGCTACCCTCACGCTCATCATTACCACCACCAGTTACTTGATGTTCTTTGTACTGGTTGTTGATGACAATTGTGACAGAAGGTCTTCTGTGCTCACATATGCCATCACCTCAAAAGGTGATATACTTCTGGCACAGGCAGCTGACCTGTGCTACTGATATTGCTATCCAGTGACCCTTTCTTTATTATAGACTAGCAGTGTGGGATGACGTTGCCCGTCTCTTTGGTTATTTTTTAAGCAATGCTTAACTATTTAAGTGGCAGAGGGGTACGCAATGCATTGTAATGCATTGCATATCCATCTGGCACTGAAAAGGTTAATGTGAGCCTCAGTGAGTAGTGTTTGTATATATAATGTATATTAATGTATATATATTCTCATCACTGAGGCTCACATTAACACTTTCAGTGCTATGCAATGCATTGCAATGAGTTGCATACCCTCTGCCACTGATACTGTTAAGCATTTCTTAAAAAATAACCCATCACACACTGCTAGGATTACGCATTGCTTAAAAAAAAAAGAAAACAGATGGGCAACGTCATCCTACACTGCTGGTTCATTCATAAATCATCTTAAAGGGATTGTTCATTCATAAATCTGCTTAAAGGGATTGTAATGTCCCAAAAAAAGAATACACAAAATTGTACATGCAATAACAAAATACTTAATGTCCTTACTCGTATCTCTCAAACCTTTATGGTTTGAGATATATAAGAAAATAAAGTCCTCGGCTCCCTCCCCCTTCACATACGTCAGCTGTATAGCTGACACATGAGATCCTGTTTCCTGCATCAGACGGCGGCTCTTCAGGAGCGCTAATATCAAGATATCTAACTATAAATACTTCATCTGAATGGTCTACAACATGTGCCTGGTTTGCATCCACATGTTGTAGCCATTCCGATTAAGTATTTATAGTTACATATCTCGATATCATTGCTCCTGAAGAGCCGCGTCTGGTCGCCCCACCAGATTCTGCCTCTGACAGCTTTAAAGCTAATCAGGCAGAAAGGGGAGGTAGTGGAGGACTTTATTTTCGTATATCTCTCAAACCATAAAGGTTTTAGAGATATGAGTAAGGGCAATAAGTATTTTGTTATTGTATCTACATTTTCATGTGTACTTTTGTTGGGACATTACTATACCTTTAAGTGATGGAAAGAAGCCACCTGGCCACTACATAATCCCTTTATTGGTGAGTCTGGATATGGATCAGGAACAATATATAGACAGATAATTGTAATGATTCAGATATGTTCATTTCAATTCTACCTCTTTACCGTGGTTTGCTGGCACTGCTGGTTTGTTCATGTGCTGGAGGTCTTAAAGTCTCGCACTCTCATTCCTCCTCCTAGTAGGTGATGTCCTGTTGACCAGTGGCCACTAGCCTTTGTCAAATGTAATTTCCCTTATGTAGATATGGAATTTGCAACTGCTGTTTTTGCTGCTGCTGAGTTGTTTAATCAGCAGGATGACTAGGCAGCTGAAAGGGGATTTGATCAACAACAGCAGTAACATGGTTGATAAATGGTGAAGGTTACACTTGCCACGACTAGCTCCAGTGATGCACCAGAGGAAGTAGCAGCACCATAACTAGCCTCCACCACGTCTGGTATATGTGTTGCTGCTGGCAAGTCGAGCCTTCCCCAGGCTCTGGTCACTTGTTGACCCCATTCCCACTGTGTCCATGGTGGTCTGTGGCACATTAGCTTGCTCCTTAGCATCCTGCTGCCCTTGCAACTCAGCAGCAGCAGGAATTAGAGCAGTTGCAAATTCCGCAAATTTCCAAATGCTCACTGCTGGTTGGAGGAGGTGATGAGCAATGTGACAGTGTGTCCCCTAGTGTCACACTTGCCATTTCTTGGTGACCTGAAGAAGGCAGACTGGCAGCAGTAGTGGCAGGCACAGACAGCTGATTTGTGCTCCTGGTGGTGGTAGTATTATTGTGGTGGTGACAATTCTGCCTTCTTCAGGATCATGATCCACATGGACAATGCTGTGGGGGGAAGGGGAGTCCCAGGGTCAGGGGAACAGTGTGGGCTCGCTTGACTCCTAGTCTGGATTCTTTGAATTGCTTCCCCTACCACTTTCCTAACACTAGTTCCACTGGTTGCAACACCATCACTGTTACTACTACTGCTATTAACACCAAACACATCAATTTCAGCCTCTGAGTCTTCCTCCTCACAGTCACTGTTAATAGGAGGCTACTGATTACCCCCCTTCACTCCTAACACTAACAAGCTGCTGGACCTTAGTAGTAGTAGTACTAGCACTGGCTGGACTGCTTGGGGATGGCAAGTGTGACTTAGGGTCCCCTGCTGTCACACTTGGCATCATCTTCTCCTTCCCCCACTCCTGAATATTACAAGACACAGCACTGGTGGCAACAGGTTCAGCACTGACAGAAGGCACAGCACTCTTGGTGGCACTGACACAGGGGCAGAGCATCTGACAGAAGGCACAGTACATCTTACAGCAGGTGCAGCACATCTTGCAGCAGGCACAGGCAGCTGACCTGTCCTGCACTCACTATTAGTACTACCCTTTTGTTCCTCCCTTGACTGTAATTTCTCCAAAAACCCTAGGGGTGATTTAGGGGGACTGGCCAACATTGCTTCTGTTATGCTCACTTCTTCATCAGACTCAGTGAACACATAATGGTCCTTCCAGTTCCTCCTTTTTATTATTTTTAATCCTGCTCATAGTGACTGCAGTCACTATGAGCTTCTCCTGCCTCAATTTGCCTTAAAATCACAGCAGAACAGAACAGCATGTCTATCTTGCTATGTAGCTGCTTCTATTGTGTTTGATTTCCGTAAATATGTCACATTTTTATAGCAAAAAGGTGAAAACAACATAAAACAATGGGAGGAAACTTTCTAGCCATTGAAACAACTGCAAAATATTTTGGACAATCGGCGAAAAAAGCGAAAATTTTAATCACTAGCTTTAAAGCAGATTTTTCAGCAAAGAAGCAGACAATATAGATTATTTCCCATACTGAAAAGTCAATGCCATTCAGGGGTGCCTCACATATCAGTAACTCCTATAGAAGGGTAATACTGCTGGAAAATACACAATAAATATTCTTTTTCACACGTTATATATGGGTTGCAATATGAGGGAGACCCGCTATCTCCCCACAGTGCCAGTAACGCTAAATTTCTCTATCATTCATACTTTAGTGGATATACACCAAGGAGCTACGCAATTGAAGGGGTTCAAGTATTTTGAGATGGAGAAACATATATATAATTAATTTCCTTGTTTTTAATGTGTAGCTCTAATAATATCATTCTGTTTTATGGATGAGAGATATTGAAGTATATTTTCATAAATGGAGATAACTCATTACTTTGGCGGCTGATTTTACAACCTGGTAGACTGCCAACTGTGTTATTTTAATTTGTAATTTAAGTTATATAAGAGCGTTGTGATGTGAGGGAGACTTGCTACCTCTCCGCATTGCAATAAGCTTTAGTAGTGATACATTTGGAAACTTAGATATATCAGTGTTAGCAGAGAATCTGAGGAGTTAAGGTGCACAATGGTGCCGCCCTTGGTTTTAAGCCTACTATCGGCTTCCATTTAGCAGCACTTAAACTGATTGATTGAGGCAATATACGGGACTCACTAACACTAGTTGGAGTTTCCCTATAAGCTTATCATCGCAGAGATATCTGAATCATTATGACTGTCTGTCTATATATCGTTCCTGGTCCATAACCAGTCTAACCAATGAAGGAATTACATAGGAGTAATGGCCAGGTAGCTTCTTTCCATCACTTAAGCAGACAGATTTATAAATTAATTAATATCTGTGACTTTAGTGTACAGGAATCCCCCAATCATTACATCAATCACTGGGATATTTAGGGTTTTCCCAATGGTATTTGTGCTGTTTGCAGCAAAACCAGAATGTGATGCTGGCTGATTTTTTATACACTGAGAGGTGAGAGTCAACCTTTTTTTCGTTTTGCTGAAAGTGAGGGGAGTGGAAAATTAAGTGGCTCTGTGTATGTTGTACTGAGGCAGTGTGGTGTAGGAAATATACAAATCTCCTCCTAGCTGCGCTTCAGGGTGTGGTTGTTGGGCTCAGGCAGTGTGGAGGAAATCTGCATATGTCCTGCTAGCTGCAAGTCCCGGGGTGTGTGTATTATAATCTAGTGTGTAATACTGGGCTCAGGCAGTGTGTAGTAGATATGCAAATCTCCTCCCGGGGGGGGGGTGTAGCATGGATGTAGAATTTGTGGTCACCTTTTATACTATAAATCTACAGATCCCTAGGGAAGTTTTTGGAGGACTAGGGATTACTTGGGCAGAGGGAAGTGGGCTCCCTTTACTGCTGCTGATGATGATTCAGCAGCATCAGCATGAGTCCTCCAGCTTTTTCCGCTGCTCACTATGACAGCCAGCATTCCAAACAACTTATTGTGTATGTTTCTTATATGTATCTCTCTTTTACTCTTTCTTTTTCTTTCTGTCTCTCGCTCTGATTCCACTCATATTTTCTCCTGTAACATGCATGGTGATAACTTCTGGCTTTTTATATTATAGTGTCAGAAAGTTTTGCCACCTTTGAAAACACATGCTAAAATTGGGAACGCTCTAGTGATAAAATCTGTGGTGTTAGCAAAACACCTGAGAATATATGGGTTGGGAGAGAAAAAATAATAATTGTGCTTTTTTTGTGAATATTTTTACAGGAACAATGCAGGACTTTTTTCCATTCATACTGATGACAAGGATGGATTTGCATATTTGTCATGCCACTGCCAGCCACCAGGGGAAACAATTGCTATCATCATATCTAGTCTATGCCTCCAGTGCCACTACATCATCATTAGCATCAACCACAACATAACATGGTAATGCAGAAGGTAAGTAGCAGCATAAGTGATTGATTGGAAATGGGCCACATTGGTACTGTGTTCCACTCACCCATGTGAACTAGTCCTTATGCTAACAACTTCAAAATGAAACTGTTTCAATAGAAATAATCTCCATGACTTTACAAGCAAAATATATTTATGGATCTAGTTTTTTTCATTTTTTTTTAAAGAAAGTATAGTAATTCTTTAGCAAAGGAAATGTACCATCGGAAACAAATTAAAACGGTCATTTATTCAAAGAAGGCTTTTAAATGCTAGAGAGGCCTCCATCATATTGAGACCAGTTATATTAGAAACACCTCTAGCATTCAAGGTGGAAATGTTTGTAGTTTGCATGTGACATCTTTGGTGCAGTTGTTTTGCTCCAAAATTGCTCAATCTTCCTTTTAAATATAGGGCACTATGAATGACTTGAGATAACATACATTTGTGTAGACTCTTCCTATGTCATCAATTACGCATTTTAAAAAAGTAAATTATTATCTCCTTCAGGTCATACACCTTCCAAAGTAAAGTAAATAATTACATTTCTGTAGATCAAAATGAATGGCCAAAGCTAAGAATACACATAATTTGCAATGTGTTATGTACCCCTCTGGTACTCAAAGAGTTAACATTCATTTGCATATACCTTCCCAATAAATTAGTTGAGCTTATTACAAATCCACATTTTGTTTCTTGAAGTTGAGATTAAAGGTGAGTGAAAAGTCCCATTTTTTCCTAGGAAATTTTGAAAAAAAGATGCAGTTTGCCACTTTCATTAGCAGTTTGTCAAATGCCAACAATTGTGCAAGTTTGTCATTTTTTTCTGAGAATTCATTTGTCATCTGCAACTAAATCAGAGTCATCGTACTCTATGATTTTCATTTGCAAAACAATAGCAGTAGGAGACATGGGTGTTATTGATAGTGAGGTAAATATCGTCCCATTCCCTGAGTCATCTACAACACAACTAATACATGCACCTTGGTCCCATGCACTTTTAGTAATGCTTTTATTGCTGCTAGTCATTGCTCATCAGACATACTGCTCCTGAGTCTCCCAATCCTATCCTGGGTTGAGCTTCAGGGTGAATCTCAATGAGGATGTGCCTAGATCAGATAGAATCCTGCTTTCCCACTAGTCACATGTCTTTTTCTACAGACATGGAAAAAACAAAGCAAAAAAGAAGAGCGCACATGCTCTAAGTGTAGCCTGTCAATATAAAGATGAATCAACACCGTAGATTATCACCTCTTATGGTGCCCAGTGGTTCTACTCACTTGTTCCAGAGGCATATACTAGCCTCTCAGTATAATCACATTCACTGCGTACCCCCAGTGTAGGTATCTGTGAGGTCCGTTCTCCGTCCTTTTCCTCCGTCCCTTGAAACAGGATCTATTCTCACCTCCTGTGGAAAGATTACCTCTATCTCTGCTAATTACAGACATCTAAAGTCCGCAGGATCCAACTGGAGGGATAGGAATAAAATATAACTGCAACTAGATCCTACTTGGGGTAGGGGACTCCTTATGGCATAGACCTCACTTATACAGACACCAAATACTGTGAAGGTATAATATAAAAATATATTTATTCATTCTCTAGAGATACAAATGGACACACATAAATATAAATTATATATGTGCACATACACTTAAAATAAAGAATACAAAACTGTATTCTCCCTACGCGTTGCGTAGCTAAAAACCACTTCCTCAGGGGTAATTCGAGTGGCAGTCTCTACGTCTTACCTTTTAATGCCCCCATGTCCAAATTCGCGCCCAAACTATGGGACTGACCCGGAAAGACAGCAGAGACACTTGTGTGCCACTGACAATTTGACCCCCCCAGTGTGTGCCATTCCGCCATTTACCTGCTGATTCTTCAGTGAATCGGAGTAGAAACATTGCGTCCACACAACTCCACCAGTTAACTTCCGGTTTTACAGTGTTGTGATGAAACTCATATGTGCTCCATCATTAAAGCATATTTGTATAGGCGTCATAATGCATATGTATGCTCAATGAATGTGTACACGGCGACTGCACACATATAGGAGCGTCAACCTCCTCCCAGAGGGGCTCAATCCACGATCGTATATAGTGTAATCTACAAAGGGACACACAAGATGATATACATGATCCCCACTAGAGCCCTACATAAATACACTACCAGACATAAGGTCTCCCCCTAAGCCTGCAGTACCACAATTCCCATCATCCATATGTTATCACACTAGGGGACCAGACCATCGGACACACACCTATGCAACTCTGCATCTCCACTAAGCTCTAAATGGTTGACTTCTTAACAAGTTCTTAAGAAGACTACTCTAGGCCATTCCCTTCCGATCCTTAACCTCCTATCTCCCACCAGAGCTTGGACTATATCTTAGGCCTACATGGACATATATATCGACAGCCACTTGAAGCACACAAAGGCTCTGTAACAACCCTACACATAGAGAAAAATCATAGAGCATACATATACTTATTATATGAAACTCTCTAACTCAGTCTCTTCATTGAGACCCTCTGGTATCATATTTCCCAATCTATAGATCCAGAGGGCCTCTTTTTTGCACAGTATTTGGAATCTATTTTTAATAGACAAATGGTACATGTTCTATTCCGAGATACACTGTGTCCCATATCACCTTTCTCAATATTTCTTCTGCCCTCTCAAGTTTATGATAGTCCTACCTACATAACCTTTGCCACATGGGTACGATATGAGATACACCACATATTGAGTGCTACAGTTAATAAACTGTTTAATGCTGTATCTTCTATTTGCTTCCATATTGGCAAACTATTTGGCTCTATGGTCCATATACACACAACATCTGCATTTGCCTTTCCCACACCTATAGTTGCCCACGATTTGTGGTAGAAAATTAGACTTGTCCTCTTTATTTATAGTTCCTTTAATCCTTTTTTGTCTACTTTTGGCAATAATTCCTTTTAAATGTTTACATTTTTTGTAAATAACGATGGGATTTGGCCCTATTTGACCCTCTAAAAGTGTATCCTATTGTAATATTAGCCAATGTTTTCTAATTATATATTCAGTATTTTTGGTAAATACATTGAATTGTGTAACAAAGGGTATTACACCTTTATTTTTATTTTTCCACATACTTTGAGTTTTTTTGGGATTAGGCCTAAGTATATCTTCTCTCTTTAATCTCCATGCTCTATTGAAGGCTGAATCGACCACTGAACCATCATATCCTCGCTCCTCAAAATCTTTTCACAGTGCAGCTCCCTTCCTAATGAAATCCTCCTGTTGACTACAGTTCCTGTTTAGGCGATGGTATTGCCCATAAGGCACATTTTTCAGCCATCTTGGTATATGGCAGCTGTTGGCCTGTATGTAAGGATTCCTAGAAACATCTTTCTTATATATAGAAGTGACTATACTCCTTTCTTCTGTAATACCAATGGACAAATCTAAAAAATTAATCTCCTGAGCACTGATGGAATATGTCAAATGAATCCCTCTATCATTACTATTGAGATGTTCAATAAAGTGAACAAGTGAATCTTCTGTGCCCTCCCAAATAATAATAATAATAATAATAATAATAATAATATCATCTATGTACCTGCCATAGAGTGCCAGGCTGCCCCCCCATGCCAACCAAGAGACCACTGAGCATTTCCCAGTGTCACATAAATAGGTTGGCATAGGAGGAGGCAAACCTGGACCCCATGTCAGTACAATATATTTGTAAATAAAAAGTGTTCTGAAATACAAAAAAATTAAGTGAGTGCAAATTCTGAACAGGCCAATATGAACTCTTTCTGTTCTTCTGCCATTATTGAATCCTTATCTACAAAATATTTTATGGCCTCAAATCCCAAATTATGTTGTATACGTGTATACAGTGAAGTAATGTCTAAAGTGGCCCAAATATGCTTTCCCTGTATCCATTTGAATATACTTAATTGTTCTAATAAATGTAGTGTATCTCTGATATTGGAAGGAAGCTGCACTACGTACTTCTGTAAGAATACATCTATGTAATCTGATAAATTAGAAAAAAAAGCATTACTGCCCAAAATGATGGGGCGCCCAGGAGGATTAACTATAGATTTATGCTATTTGGGTATATGATAAAAATAAGGTACAGTAGGGTTTGAAATATTAATATATTTATGCTCTTGTTTTGTTATTATATTTCTCCTGAGCACCTCATCAGTCATATTCCTAAGTACACCACAAAAATTTTCATTCGGATTAGTGTCTAACGTCTTATATGATATTTAATCTCCTAATATTCTTAGGCCTTCCTTTATATAATCTGTAGTATTTTGAATTAAGATGGACCCTCCTTTAATTTTGAATTAAGATGGACCCTCCAGTAATGTAAGATCTTGATTTTTAGACAGATTGTACATAGCATCCCTCTCTTTTTTTTGACATATTAAACTTCTTGCATTTCTTATTTTTGATCTGTTTATTGTAGTCTTCAGTTACCAGCTTACTGAACATGTCTACACATGGACATTTCCATTGCATAGGATAAAAGTTGGACTTAGCCTTTAAGTTTGAGTTAATAATCTGGGGTTCCATTTAGGATTCTTCCTCCTTTTTTCTCCTAAATTTTTCCCTTCCATCTGTAGTTCTTCAAATATTTTCAATATATTTAACTCTTCATCTGCACTTTTGGTATCTTTCTGTTCTCTTAACTTTCGTTCTGCTATATTTTTGTTCTGATTACTAAAAAATATTTTTTATGCCAATTTTCTGACAAAATGTTGTACATCCATGAAAAAATCCAAATGTTTAGATACCATCGTAGGTGCAAATTTTAATCCCTTATACAGAAGTGAAAATTCTTCACAATTTAGATCTACATTTGAAAGGTTATATATCCCATCTCTACATTCTCCCGCTTTCAATACTACTGCTACTTTCTTGCCCTCTTTGCCTCTGCTTCTCCCTCGTCTACACCTTCTTTTCTTTTTCTTCTCGTTACCTCACCTAACTCACCCTGATTTTCTTCCAGTCTCTGTATCATTGTCGCACTCTCTTCCTCCCTCAAAAAAAACGAAGTGGAGGGGGGAAAGAGGATGAGGAACCAAATAGAAACACAAAGCATAACAGGGACTAGGTCTACATTTTCTACATCTACCTTTCCTGGTTCTAATACACTGTACTTATTCTGAATGATAAGCATTGTCTCCCGACTTTTTTCTTTAGATTCCACATCTTGAATAACTGTATTTTTCTTCACTGTTGTGTGTTTGTTATCCTTCCTGTTCATCTGAGACTGCTGAGCTGTATTATCTATTCTATTTGTAGTATTTTTGTTCCTATTGTCTAATAGTAACCTATATTTATTCTGTCCAATGTTGGTCTCTATAGACTTACTATTTTTTGATAATTATATACTTTGTTTTCAGAATAATCTACTTAATCTCTTTTCATTTTCTTTTGCTTTCTTTCTTTTAATTCTATTTCTACTTTATTAATTCTATCATTAATCAGCTTATTCATCTCTTTGAACAAAGGTGTGCCCGAATACGGCTTTAATTCCACTTGCATTTGCTGTATATCCATTTTTATATTTTTTAAACATGTTTCCCTATATTTAATCAAATGTTCTATAAGTTTAAAGGAACTGTGATCTAGAATCATTTCCCAACCCTTTTCAAACTCAGGATCTGGGAAGGAAGATTTTTTGTTAATACATAAACCTCTTGGAATAATCCTCCTTTCCAGATATTGAGATAACAGTAACAGGTCCCACCAATGATTGATTTTTCTACAGAGACAACATATAGCAACATAGTTTGGCTTTTGGATCTCCATACTGGAGATTTTATGGACTGAGGGGTTTCTAAGGGACAACTACTGCTACTTCAGAGACTAGTTGATGAAATTATACTAGCTGTCAGTGGTAGTACACTCCAAACAGCAGCAGACACACCCATAGCTATGGTGTGGGTGTTGACTCGTGTTGCTGACTAGTCAATAATAATGATTGTGACTGGGTGTTTTGCCTTCTCCATTGCAAAAGATATGGACTTCAGTGGGGGAGTTAAACTTCAACCAAGTAAGGCTTGTTTTGACACCGGATTTTGCCCTGGGGAGGGAGGGAAGGGATCTGCCATCCTTAATATTTTTTTATTTTATAAACTCTCATGTATAATCCTCACCCCTCACTTCACATAAGGTGACGTGGGGTAACATTGTGCGTATAATACCCAGGATTTTATGGTATGTCCTTGGGGGACAGTTCAGAATAGGCCTGATACATTCAAGACCAGTTGCATGCAATAAAGGATAAAGCACACAGAAGTTGGGGAAGCACCACTACACATCAATATATGCTTGATCCTCTTATTTTTGCAGATGTAGGAGTGAGTGTGAGTCAGTAACACAGTATGCTAAAGTGCATCCTGGCTGTTTATCTTGAATGTATGGTGTATTTATGCCAGTCTGCATAATATCTCTCATTCAATCTCAGTAGATTCTTAGGCTCATCCAGCCAGCTCAGGCAGGATGGATCAGTTTTTCTACCTGTCTCACTTATCAGCCAAAAAGGATTTTTGCTTTTTTTTTGCATTTCCCCCTTCACATTTATGTCCAGTTAATAACTGGTAGTGACTACCACAATTTCTCCTAAAATGCAACTCCAACTCTCTCTTGTCTGTATACAATAGCTAGCATCAAACATTCAGCTGCTTTCTATTAACCACAAGCTGGCAACATCTAGTAAACTGAGACCCCCTGTTACACTTTACCATAGTGAAAATTCTTGGCAGAAACTCTTTACATTGGGGGTGGGGATACATTATTATGATTGGTTTCAATGCAGGGAAAAGGGAGGAAAAAAGAGGTTATATGATAAGATTCACAAGAATAACTGTTTTTCATGTTTCACTTTTGATGTAAAAATTTCACTCATCTCTTGTTGGGATTAGTGTATCTATGAATATAATTTTTTTTATTCAGAAAAACTGCAAAGTTATAAATGCAATAAAAATAAACAG
The DNA here is from genome assembly GCA_037306005.1 of Rhinophrynus dorsalis. NCBI lineage: Eukaryota > Metazoa > Chordata > Amphibia > Anura > Rhinophrynidae > Rhinophrynus > Rhinophrynus dorsalis. The sequence goes on along the minus strand of CM074722.1, from coordinate 297,208,280 downwards.
TGAATAATTAGTGGTAATCAAACTAAGACACATCAGATGTGTCAAAAGCACTTTAAAAGTCATAAAAAAACATGTTTCAGACATGCAGATCTAATTTACTCAACCTATAAATATGAAATATATTTTGATATATTAGATATATATGTGGAAACCAAATAGTCGCTCTAGTGGCTAATGACACAAGTAAAAATTGAAAAAAGTAGGAGGTATGTCCCTTTAAAAAGCTGCTACAATCCCCAGACTAGTGTGAGAACAATCTAAATTAACAACAAACATTAAAACCAAAGGAGAGTGCTAATCATATTATATACACTGACACAATATAAATAGAGACTAACTTCCTATATCTATAAGCACACAGTAGCACAGTATATAAAATGAAAATGTTTAATTTATATAATACAATATCTATAGCAATACACATAAACTAATATATATTCACGAATATAAAGAATAAATACATTCTGTATTAAGGTGGTACCACTCAAATATGGCTAAAATATACAAGCATTAATACATAAACACCCGGGCTGTGTGTAGCTAAAGTCCGTGAGGCGTTGGCATTGTTAACTGTCCCAAAGAATGGTAGCTGTAGCCTCCAAACAATTCCAGGGCTACCCCGTCCTGAGCGTCCAGATGAGGGCAGAGCGTGGGAAGATATCAATCGGATGTTGTTGACTCATACTCCCTGAGGAAGTGCCCAGGAGGCAGGATGAGATGTGTTGGATAAGACCCTTACACAGTTTATCTAACCAAGTTCCCGGGTAGCTGTGATCACTGTCCAAGCCTTAGAGCTCATGGAGTTTGTGAGCGGTAGGCAAATCCTCAGACTGCAACAAGTGAATTGGTGCTGAGTACCAGTCAACAACATCCGACTGATATCTTTCCACGCTCTGCCCGCATATAGCTGCACAAGTTTGGACTCTCAGGACAGGGTAGCCCTGGAATCGATATACCCGGTGAGATCATGAGATCCACCAATCTATTTATCTAGCAGCCGCCGCCAGAGGGGCACCCCATAATAGAGAACTTCATAGAGTACCATTGGTGCAAAAGATTAACTAATAAAGATGGGGGAGTGGTTTGTTTGGAAGATACAGCTACCATTCTATGGGAGAGGTAATAACAAAACAGCCTCACTGACTTTAGCCACATGTAGCCCGGGCATTTATTAATGCTTGTAAATTTTTAGCCATATTTGAGTGGTACCACCTTAATATAGAATGTATTTATTCTTTATATTCATGAATATATAGTAGTTTCTGTGTATTGCTATAGATGTATTATATAAATTAAACATTTTCATTTTATATACTGTGCTACTGTGTGCTTATAGATATAGGAAGTGAGTCTCTATTTATATTGTGTCAGTGTATTTAATATGATTAGCTCTCTCCTTTGGTTTTAATATATTTTAATATATTATACACCTAGCTAACATTTGTGCGGGCAGCTTATATTTTTATTTTAGCTCAGAATTAAGTGGATAACTTCTATCTACACTTTTAGTACATTATTCTGATTTCTTGAAAGTGTGACATCCACTTTGTGCTGGACTCTGGAGAGCTGAAGTAACATCATGGTGCCCGTACCTCATGTATTGGAGAAATTAGACCTATACCCTTTGCTAAATGAGAAGACCAGATAGATCATGATTTCTTTCTTTGTTATGTGAAGGAAGTTCTCTTTTTGGAAATTATTTCATGAACATAGGTGTCAGTGGAAAGAGAAGCAATGAGAATGACCTCTAAGCTTAAAGCTGTGAATATTCTAGCAGATATACTATGACAGCACTTAAGAGAAAACCACAGATAAACTGATACTTAGCATTTTTAGTGACTTGTTTTTTACTTGGAAACATAACTGCTTAGGTTGTTGAAACTCAGAAGCTGCTAATCATTTTGCTGTTAAGCCTTTTCATCTTCTAGTACTAAGCATATTATCACACTTTTGTTGCAGTTTATAGTTAAATAAGTGTCAAAGGCATTTTATTTTCAGCAGAAGTGAATGACAAACAACAGTCCTGGGGCTCGATTCTATTAAGGCCAGTAGAAAATAAAAATGCTAGTGGTAGCACTAAAAAGTTTAAGTCACAGTTAAGTATTCTAGTACCTTTGCTGTGACCAACTACCACAATTTAAAATGCATGTTGGCAGATAGATCAGCATTCAGAGAAATCAGTGAAAGAGCACATACCATTTCTGATTCTATTGTATGTTAACATGCATGAAGGAGATGCATTTCCTGTTGGTATTTCCCCCCATGGGGAGCAGGGAAGAATTGGTTCAGCATGTTAAGCCCAAGAAGGTCAGCCCAACTGAAGCTTTCCAGCAACCACAGGATGATGGGACTTATAGTTCAACATGTCACGGCATTCCATCAAGCAGCAGTGTAACTTCAGTGCAGTGTAGCTGTCCAGTGAGAGAACCTGATCAATGTACTCTCTCTTCTTTTGTCCCAATTTCTTCTGCTTATAACTTAATTGCTTATAATTATCATTGAAGGTGACCTTTCATAATGTGACATATGAATATCGTGCTTTTATGCATGGTGAGATTCTCATGTCTCCCTTTTCATTACAGCGAAACGCTGAATGTGGCATGTAGCTGCATGCTATTACACATGCAACTTTTTAAAAGTAAACCTTTTTCTATATGCTGTCTAAATGTTTTTTCTCCCCCCATCCTCCACAATGCAACCCTCCACTTGATCAATAAGCATATCTCTATGTTCCTTACAAAATCCAGTTCCTCAGAGAGATAAAGCTGGTCATCATGACTCCCTTGTGACAAACTGCTGATGGCCCTTTGGCAGAAATTCTGAATTTTTGTGTTTAAAGAGGGGATCCAGCAAAGTGGCAAGCATGTATTCCTCATATGATGGACATTTTAATGGACACAGTGCAAGGATCTTACTCAGTTGGTGCATGTCTGTATTGTCATTATGGTAAGATTCCTCATCCATGCTCCTCATATTTTTTACAATAGAAATATCAGTGGTAGAATTTCACTAATTCCTCATGTGACTCACCAGCATGGTTGCCTCTTCAAAGGGTTTAAAAAGCTCACACACATCGTACATTAGTTGCCACTGGCCAGGTGACAAAAGGGCCCCAGTTTTGCATGGTGTACTTGCTAATGGCCTTATTCTGCTCGTACAAATGTAGCATGTGCAGTGTGGAATTTCATCTGGTAGGGACATACATTTTAAGCTGGTGTTGGGGCAGGTTGTTATGGTCTTGAATGGAAATAAAGAGTGCTACATAAACTGAAGGCAATAATAAGCATCTTTCTTTCCAATTCTGCCAGGAATATGGTCAAAACAAAATTTAGCACATGGCAAAGCAGGGCACTTGCACCATATCACAGCAGACACAAAACCAGCATTTAAAGAGTGGGGTACAAGCCATCCCTCTATCACATGCTCTAGCTTACTTAAAACTAATATGGCTTTGCGGCTCTCAAAACTCTACATGCACAAGGTGGTGTACCGAAGGTATGGGCTATCCTGCTGCCTTTTAATTATACTGCCAGAACCAGAGGCAAGATTCCTGGCTTTAACTTGATGCTGTAAGCTAGTGTTGCCCACTGTTGGTGGGGGAAAAGAAACCTAGTGAGCAGTCACAGTCATACAGTATGTGTTCTGCCCACGTTCCAGCCCTTTGCCCACCCCAATAACCACCTGCTTGTACAATTCAGGTGCAGCCATCCTGAAAAAATAAATGTGGCTTGGGATATGCCAGCATGGAATTATCCATGACATCAGTTTTCTGAAGCCTCATTTTTCTACAAAAGAATATGGCAGTATGTTCACTGCCAACATCTTGGCAACCTTGCCATTCCACAGTCATACTGTTACAGTACCGGCCGCATTCTGCTTGGCTCTCTGCCATTTGTTCTTAGTCGAGGCTTGGCCGCGTCTTGTGTCCTGGTGACTCAACGGCCTACTGGGTCCATGCACGGCTCTAGCCGCTCCTGCTGTCGGCATTCCGGCATTCGGGTGACGTCATACTTTGGGCGTACATCCAAGAGCATGTATGTGCGCTCCATTTAAAGGGACAGCCACCTGTTGGCTACTCCTCCTCTTCCTGTACCTTTACTATTTAAACTGCCTGGACACAGGGCTCAGTCGCCCTTTCATTGGTGTCCAGTGCAGTTGTATATTTTGACTTTCTGTGCATTATCTGGCTTGTCTGACTCCCTGACCTAGTGCTGACCTGTGACTCTGTCTGACTATCCGCTCCGTGTATGACCCTTGGCTTTGTTGGATAACCATTCTGGTGCAGACCTGTGGCTCTGGCTGACTACCTATTCCGTGTTTAACTCATGGCTTGTCTGACTACCCATTCTGGTGTTGACCTGGGGCTCTGTCCACTGCATATCCAGCATACCAACACTTCAGTGGATATCCTATCAGGTGCAAACATGTGGCTCTGGCTGACTACCCTCTCTGTGCATGACCTAGGTTTGTCTGACTACCCATTCTGGTGCTGACCTGTGGCTCTATCTAACTATCCTCTAGTGTGGCCTTCTGTGAAGTTAGATATCCAATCTGGTGCGGGCCTGTGGCTCTGGAAGACTTACTTCTGGTTGCCTTCCTATTTTGTCTGGCTTCTCCCAGGTGCGGACCTGTGGCATTGCAGACTACTCCTTGTCCCATCGCTGGGATCTATCTCAAGAGTATCACACAGAAGCAGTCTTCTATTTGTGGTAGTTGTTGCTTGCTCCATTGTGAGCCTCTCTTTATTACCATCTATTGTGATATTTCTGTTTCATTGTTGCTGCCTAATAAAGTTGGTGTTACCTGTTAGTACTTGTCCTGTGTTTTCTTGCCGAACCGTGACAGTATGAAAGGGCCATGTCTGCGGATCAGACGGGTAACCCTTCTTTACAGAATATCATAACCAGGGTTGATGCACAGGATCAATGTATTGATCATATGTTGCTAGCATTACAGACTCTGTTGAAACTTACAGCACACCTTGACCGTCCTGTTCAGCAACCGATGGCCTCCGCCGCTTCTGCCTCTGCACCGGTTGCCCCTACCACCCCTGATGCAGGCATGATCCCAACAAGCACAGTAAAGTGGCATTTCTGATCTCCTCTTGTCTGGCAAGGCCTTGGCTTGGGCAAATCCTCTATGGGAGATGGATAAGTCGATTATATATAACTTTATGGAATTTGTGGATGCTTTCCGTAGAGTTTTTGACATACCAGGGCATCAGGTCTCGGCCTCCAAACACCTTATGACCATCCGTCAGGGCGCTCGAACTGTGGCAGTGTACATAATAGAATTTTGTACTTTGGAGGAGGAGGTGGGTTGGAATAACGAGGCCATGGTGGCGGCCTTCTCCCAAGGTCTGTGTGATATAATCAAAGATGAGATTGGTGCCCGTGACTTGCCTAGAGATTTGGACGATCTCATCTCTTTTACTATCCTGATTGACACACGGATTTGGAAGAGACCCTCGTTCAAGGAACGCCTGCGTTGGCTTTCATCTCGATTGGCACCCATCTTTACTCAGCCACCCATTCCTCGCCCACACCTCCTGGACTTGACTCCTCCAGCAGTGAACCCATGCAGTTGGGGGCCACTTGCCTTTCCGGGGAGGAGAAAGCCTTTTGTAGGAGGGAGGGCCTCTGTTTGTACTATGGGAAACCTGGTCACCTCTTAAGGTCATGTCCGGTGCATCCGGGAAACGCCCGCACCTAGGATCCTGTCAGGGACAGATCTTTGCTGATGACACAAAATTAAGTAAGGTAATAAAGTCTGAACTGGATGTGTCTTCATTACAAGAGGATTTGGACAAATTGAGTAACTGGGCAGGCAAATGGCAAATGAGATTCAATATAGACATGTGTAAAGTTATGCATTTTGGGTATAATAATAAAAATGCAACATATAGTTTAAATGGTGTTTCTCTGGGGAAATCGACAAATGAAAAGGATTTGGGAGTAATGGTAGACAATAGACTTAGCAGTAGCATGCAGTGCCAGCTGGCAGCTGCAAAGGCCAATAAGATATTGGCATGTATTAAAAGGGGTATTGACTCAAGGGAGGAAGATATTATTATGCCTCTTTACAGGTCCATGGTAAGACCCCACCTAGAATATGCTGTTCAGTTCTGGGTGCCCTTACTGAAAAAGGACATTATGGAACTAGATAGAGTGCAGAGGAGGGCTACAAAACTAGTAAGGGGAATGGAAAGTTTTAGTTATGAAGAAAGGCTAGAAAAGTTAAACTTGTATACACTAGAGAAACGGCGTCTTAGAGGGGATATGATAACACTATATAAATATGTTCAGGGCCCATACAAAGGGCTCTCCAAAGACCTGTTCATTAACAGAACAGTACATAAGACAAGGGGCCACCCACTTAGACTTGAGGAAAGGAGATTTAATCTACAACAGCGGAAGGGTTTCTTTACTGTAAGGACAATAAAGGTATGGAATTCACTGCCTGAGGAGGTGGTGCTATCGAATACATTAGACACCTTAAAAAAGGGCCTGGATATAATATTAATCCCTTAGTATTGGGATTAATATTTACTTAGGGCTTGTTGATCCAAGGAGAAATCTGATTGCCATTTGGAATCAAGAGGGAATCCCCCCCCCCCCCCGGTTGAAGGCAGAATTTGAATTTGCTATATTGAGGGTGCTTTTTTGCCTTCTTTTGGATCAACAATAGTAAAGAGGAATAGGAAAAGGGTTGAACTAGATGGACGCAAGTCTTTTTTTAAACCTAAATTACTATGTTACTATGTAGCTCTTAGATGGAATTACTCAGTCCCTGGAGATGGTAAAGGGTAAGCCTATGCTGGAGGTTATCCTATCATGGGCCAACTCTTCTGTATCTGTGCCTGCATTGCTGGATTCAGGAGCTGCAGGATTCTTTATCGATGCTGAGTTTGCTGGCAAGCACGCTATTCCCTTGCAGTCTCGCTCCTCTCCTTTGGAGATTGAAGCCATTGATGGAAGGCCCCTACAAGCCTTGCATATCACTCAGGAGATGCTTCCGTTAACCCTGAGAGTAGGGGCCCTTCATACGGAAACCTTGCAGTTCCAGGTTATTAATTCCCCCTTTATGCTATTGTCCTGGGGTTTACATGGCTACAGGCACACAACCCCAGGATTGATTGGCACAACTGTGACATCTTGTCCTGGGCCTCTAATTGCACTAACACTTGTCTCACACGTCCTACGACTGCTTTGTACGTCTGCCTCAGTCCTGCCTGAGGAATATATTGCCTTAAGGGACGTGTTTGACGAAGCACAAGCTGGTGCGTTGCCTCCTCATAGGCCATATGATTGTGAGATTAACTTGATTCCAGGAGCTACTCCTCCCAAGGGCTGTGTATATCCACTATCAGTGGAGGAGACGAGGGTCATGGAGGAGTATGTGTCCAATGCTATCTCCAGAGGTATAATCCGTAAGTCTACCTCACCGGCTGGTGCAGGGTTCTTTTTTGTTAAAAAGAAATATGGGGAGCTGCACCCCTGTGTTGACTTTCGCTGACTGAATAATTTGATGACAAAAAATGCCTATCTGATACCCTTAATCCGTATGAAGGAAGGACATGAATGGAAGACAGCATTTAACACCCGTAGCGGTCATTATGAATATCTAGTTATGCCCTTCGGGCTGTGCAACGCTCCTGCTGTCTTCCAGGAACTTATGAATGATGAGAGATTTGCCTGCTGATAGTAAGCCTCCCAATCTGACCCCTTATTTTGCTTCAGGTGGGATCTCATAGACGAGGTGCCTAGGTTTGAGCTTGCTTTCCCCCTGCTCACATGCTTTTTGCACAGATAACAGATAGCAACATGCTTAGCTTTAGGATCCTGACTGAAGTATCTCCATACTGTGGACTTCATGGACTGAGGGGTTCATGAAGGGCTAATGCTACTAGTCGGGCGGATCCTGAGGGAAGTATCTCCATACTGTGAACTTCATGGACTGAGGGGTTCCTGAGGGGCTAATGCTACTAGTCGGGCTAGATGGTGATGCAATTTTGCTGCTACTACTACTGCTACTACTACTATGAGGTGTCAAAGGTGCAGCACTTCCAGCAGCAGCAGAGGCACTTGCAGTAGCTCAGGTTGTTATTTCTGCTGGTTACTCAACAAAGCAGCGATGATGTTGATGATGACTGACAGGATGACTGTGTACTTTTTCCCATCTTTGCTTGTCCAGGGTCAGACTTTCCTGTGGTATTCTCAAACAGTTTATAGACAAGCACAGTGCTCCTTTTCAGTGGTGGATGATTGAGAGTTTGCCTTTCTGCTAACTTTCTGGCAACGTCATCATCTCTCTCACCCTCAACTTCATCTGTATCTGAAGAAGAGGAGGATGCTGGAGGGATACATTCTAGATCTGCATCATCATTATTAGTCATCATTAGGTCATCCTCAGTAGGCATGGGTGAAAAATTTCACCTTAAACTGAAATCGTGAAAAATGGCACTTCCCACGAAAAGTGACGATTCCCGATTTTCCCTCTTTTTTCACCTAGCTCATTGCATTGAAATCAATAAGTAGAAAAATGTTTCTCCATCACATGAAACCTTTCTACAGCCATATAAAAGGTTGTCAGGCTCTTACAGCATGCTATTCTGTGTTTGTGAGAGGAGAGAGCAGCATGTTTTTGTGCTAGAGAAGATAGACCAATAAAGGAGTATTGAAGCTTAGTTTAGGTTGTCATTTAGGTAGGACATTTGTTCTCTGTAGTAGGGGAGTCTGGGGGCACAATGGGGAGGAAGGAGGTTGACCCAAATTACCCCAATATTTGGTGTTACTGACTGGCAAGACACAGGCAGCTGGTGTCCAGATTGCTTGCTGATTTTACTTTTATTGTCTCTTTGCTGGGTAATTCTGGGTAAAGAAGTTGTTGATTTTGTTTTTTTAGATATATATATTTTCTTTTGGACTAACTGTGATAAGATATGGTGGACAACTTAAAATAAATAAATAAAAATAAATAAAAAACAAATAATGAAAAAAATAAATATATTAGACAGCTCACTGGGAGCTCTGTGACTGAGGCAGACTTGATAGACAGCAGACGACATTGAGAATTTTGTTAAGGGCCAAGGCAAGACATCACTTGTGTACACAGTAGCTGAGTAATGTCTAGCAGATGGGGGAAAGGTGAAGCAGTTCAAGGACGTGGGAGTAAAGTGGTAGTACAAAAACTAATTGCAGCAATGGTTGCTGCGTCATGTGTAATAAATGATGATAATCCCTCTCCTCCCAGGGTGGGTGCAGTATATCATGGTCCCACCTATCAAACCATGCCAGTTCCCCACCACCATTACCATACACATCTGCCACATTGTAGTTTGTACTTTATTTTTTCTAATCACTTGACATCATCATGAATATGTGCCAGTGTCACTTAAGCAGGAAGTAAGTGTTGTGTGCAAAGGACAAATGCACTCTACTTGATAACACATTTTACAAGGTATATGTTGCTGTAGGACTCACAACTTTTGACTTCAAGCTACTTATTTCTCCACTACAGCCCTCAGATGAAGTAATATTGTGATGGGAAATGTTGCATCATATTAAACATAGGAATAAAATGTGTTGAAATAGGAAAAAATGTGTTGGAATAAGAGAAAAATATGTTAGAATATGTTAGAATAGGAGAAAAATGTGTTAGAATAGGAGACTAATGTGTTGAATAGGTGAAGACTGTGTTAGAATACGCAAAAAATTTGTTAGAATAGGAAAATAATGTGTTGCAATAAGCAAAAAATTTGCTGGAATAGGTGAAAAGGCAGACAATTTTGCATTAGAGAAAAAAAGGAAACTTTCCTGAAAAAAATGAAAAATCAGCCTTTTTTCGTGGAAAGTCATGCAGGAAATTTTTCTCACTTTTCGCCCACCCCTAATTCTCAGCATCAGCATCACCATCTGCTTCTTGCCCACTACCTTTATATTCCCATGTCAAACAATTTATATTTACTTCTACTATCACAAAGTTCACTACTTTTTTGAGAACTGGTATTTTCGTGCTTGTTTGTCTGACTGTCAGATGCAGCAGTTAGTTCAGATGCTACACCTTTCTCCATTATGCCATTGACATCATCAACACTACAATGCTGCTAGTTGTCATCTTCAGTGTTCTTCTTATGTTTTTTTGTACTGGGGCTGGTGGCGGTGGAAATTTTCGTGGGACCTTGACAAACTTCATTCTCCCTGGGAGGAGAGGGATCATTATCATTTATTGCACAAGCTGCAGCAACTATGGCTGCAGCTAGTTTTGAACTAGCACTTTACTCATACATCCTTTCACTGCTCCGCTTTTCCCCCACCCCCTGCCTCTTGTGCATTTGCTAGATATTACTCAACTACTGTGTGTGTTTTTACTCTACAGTACACAACAAAACTGTTGGAGTGTGATTTCTTGCCTTAGCCCTCAACAAAATTCTCAGCGTCGCCTGCTGTCTATCAAGTATGCTTTCATCACACAGTTCATGTCAGGCTCCCAGTCAGCTGTCTGTCACCTAATATATTTATTTATTTATTTATTTTCTTAAAGTTGTCCACCCTATCTTTTTGTTGCTTGTACAAAAACAACTATAACTAAAAAAAAACGAATCAACAACTTCTTTCCCCAGACTTCCCCAGCACAGAGACAATAACTGCCTGTGTCTTTCTAACCAAATCAGTCAAACAGAATGTTGGGGTATTTGAAGTGAAGAAAGGGTAGACAAACCATACTATTTTGGAAAGAAGGCAACCTGCTGCATCTAATGATGGGTGAATTGCCTTCTTACCCCAAGCCTGTTGTGCCCAAATGCTTCCAGAAGGTGGCACTATAGGACAAAAATGGCATTTTCTTACATTTCTGCCCCTTCAACTGTACTGAAATCTGTGAAAACCATGGAATTTCCAAATGTATTCATTAGCTAGTGCTCATTGGAGAAAACTGACACTTCATTGTTATGAGTTAAGCTACCTTAGGGGTGCCAGAAGCACATAAATACACCTACCTTTTTGCTTCCTCGAAAATAGCTGCTTGTACTAAAATGTTCATAACTGTTAGAAACATGAAGGAAAGGTATAAAAGGTATACTATTTTGGAAAGTAGATATTTTCCCTCATTAAATGAGGGGTCACTTGTCTTTCTATCCCTCGGATGAAGTGCAAAATATTTCCAAACGGTGGCGCTATAGGAATAAATACTTTTTTTTTACATTTCCACCACTGCAAAGATACTAAAATCTTTGAAAACCAAAACATTTCCTGCTGTATTCAATACCTGCTACCAACATGAGAAATATGGTATGAGTTGACCTACTTTAGGGGGTGCTAGAAGTAGAAAACTGCACCTACTACAACCTCTGATGTTTCTAACATTTTCTCAAACCTGACTTGCATGTACGAAAATGGCTATAACACCTTCAGAAGTGAAGAAAAGGTAGATAAACCATAACATTTTGGAAAGAAGATAACCTTCTGCATCTAATGAGGAGTCACTTGCCTTCTTACCCCCATACTGGTGTGCATAGATGTTTCCAGAAGGTGGCACTATTGGAAAAAAATTGCATTATTTTACATTTCTGCCCCTTCAAATGTATGGAGCTCTGTGAAAACCATGGAATTTTCAACTGCATTTGTTACCTAGTGCTCTTAGGGTCAAATGACACCTCATTGGTATGAGTTGACCTACCGTAGGGGGTGCTAGAAGTGCAAAACAACACCTACCAGAACCTTTGATTTTTCTAATATTGTCTCAAATAATACTTGCCTGTACAAAAATGGTTATATCAACTACAGAAGTGATGAAAGGGTACAGAAACCATGCCATTTTGGAAAGAAGATAACCTGCCGCACCTAATGAGGCATCACTTGCTTTTCTATCCCTAAGTTAGAGTGCAGAACTATTTCCAGAATGTGGTGCTACAGAAAAAAAATGTGTTTTTCTTAAAAATCAGTCACTTCAAAGATACGGAAATGGTTCAACACCATGGGATTTCCTAGGAGGACCTCATGCCAGCCTACAAAAAATGGTGCCCCACTGCTGTGGGTTGTCATAACATATTGGGTGCCAGGAGCGTGGCTACCGGTGGAACAAGGATGGGGAATCAAACAGTGTATGTGTGATTCTATTGCTACCGGTGGTCAGTCAGTGTAAGTGAGGACTTGTGTCTGCCAGTGAAACCAGGTCGGGGAAGGGACGAGGGGTCAGGCTATGTAAGTAGGTATGTCTACCAGTGGACAGTGAGCAAGTCTGCCAGTGGTGATGGTGGGGAGGTAAGTGCATATGGGGGATTTGTGGTTACCAATGTGCACTGTAAGTCCTCTCATACACTGTTTGATTCCCAGCCTGAATCCAGTGCATACTGGCACTTGGGTCAACCAGTAGGCAGTGGAATCAGGCTGGGGAGTCAGACTGGGGGAATGGGACTGCCAGTAGGCTGTGGAACTAGGCTAGTGGGTAGTGTATGTGGTGGGGGGGATTGGAGGCATTTTGTGTGCATGCCACAGTGATGTCCTATGCACTGAAAAGCAATGCACTGGACACCCTGTTGCACACAAAGAGTTAATTTTTTTTTAGCTATTATTTTTTATATCCATACCTCATTGGGGGGCCATCAGTACCACTTCTCATGCCCCCCAACGATGTCTCAATAAAAAATAATAGGGAAAAAAATGTGTGTGCCACAGGGGGTCCAGAGCATTGCAAACCACTTGTGTTGGACCCTCCTGTAACACATGCAGGTTTTTTGGTGTTTTTTCCCCAAAAAATATATTTTTGTGTAGACCTCATTGGAGGGCATTAGAACTGATGCCCCACAATGAGATCTGAATTAAAAATAATGAGGGGGAAAAAAAGAAAAATCCTTTGTCCACCACAGGGGTGTACAATGCATTCCAAAACAATGCATTGGACCCCCTGTGGCACACAGAGGGTTATTTTTTTTTTTCTTTTATTATTTGTTATTCATACTTTGTTGAGGGATCAGGTCTACATCTGATGACTCCCCAACAAGGGCAGAATAAAAAAATAAATAAATATGTGTGCCACAGGGGGGTCCAACGCATCAGGTGAATCAGGTCAGGGAAAGTTTACTAACGTCATTGTGATCCTCATGTCCCCCCAAGAGTGTCAGGCTGCATTTGAGCTGAAATGTGGCCACTGCAAGCTGGTTATACCGGCTTATGCAGTGACCGTATTTTAGCTGTACATTGTACGAGCTTGGCAATGCAGGTACAGCTGTCCAAACTCGTACAATGTACCCACCTGGCACTCTAGGGGTTAATTCACATACCTATATAGACAAAATGCTTTACAAATAACTTCTCTATACAAATAACTTGTGGATCCATGATTACTAAATAGTGCAGAACATTCGCAACAATAAAAACCACCTTTCATCAAGTACAGTTAAGCTATACATAAATATATACGGGATAAATAGAAAGGGCATGACCCTATCGGTATCAGCCCACAAAGTGACATTTTTTATCTATGTTGTTGCTTTTTACACTGTTCCTAAAACTTAATCTGATTAGGCAGAGTAGGCAATTGCTTAAAGCTTAAAATCTTGTGGGGGTCTGACCATACCCACATTCTGAGTTTGTGAAGGTGGCCAGAACAGCCTCAATGCCCATGAATCAGACACTTACTCCTGGATTAAGGTGGACAGTTAATCTACCAGAATGTATACCCTTTCCTAGATAATATTTAACCACTTGTACACCAGAGAAATCTACAATACAATGTTAATCAACATGTTAGAGAACTCACTAGTAAAGAAGGGTTTAAAGACATAGTAATGTTTCACAAAAAGGCAGCTCTTATTAATCGTCATAGTATTTGGGCTATGGAGAGTGTTATTTCAATACTGTCCGAGTTGTAGTTCAAAAGTAATTTACTGATAAAGTATACCTCTCCTGCCCCTTTTTCTGATGTAACACTGCTCACCTCAGAGCAACAAGACTGTCTGGATGGATTGAGGCAAGTGACAACCTTCAGAGAGCATATGGAACAACCTGAAAAACATGTCAAGGGGGCAGGGTTTTCCTTATGCTCACTGGAAGAAGATTGTCCATTGCTGCGACCTGTCTGGTCAAGAGACCAGATTCCAGGGGTGGGAGGGGGATACTTAATCATTAAATTATTCTTGAACTACAACTCTGACAGTATGGAAATAACACTCCATCACACAAATACTATGAAGATTAATTGGAGCTGCTTTTTTTGTGAAACACTTTAAGAGCTATTTTCTATATTTATATGTTATTGGCTAAATTAATTGTCTGTGCTGGCAACAATGAGTCCAGATAGAGATGGGTTGAGATAGGGGTATCAATAGTATCTTGCCAAAGAACAATGAGATTCTAAAAATGCACCACTAGATCTATATTTTGATTTTATATATATATATATATATATATATAAAATTAAAACAGCTCTGAGAGCAGATTTATAGAAAAAAATAATATGAAGTACTTCTAATTACTGATATAAAATTGTTTTTATAAAAATAAAATTCACTTGATTTCCATATTATCTTAACAGAACATTAAAAATATCAGTGAGCATAGATCGGTCTTAATTTCATGTTTAAACTAGTGAGAAAGTCAAATCAAGGCCATTAGTTTACAAAAAATGTACAACCCTTCCATCCAAGAGCCCACAACTAAAAGCCAATAGAAAATGCATTAGCTTTCTTGAGATAAACAAAATATAAATTATACCATGTTTTACTAGAAAGCTTCTAAAAACTGTCACAATACATAGAAAGGTCTGCATTTTGTCCCTCAACACATGGAGTCAATAACATTTCTGAATCCCAATTACAAAAGTCAATTTATAATTACTGTGGTGGATGATAATGTTATTATAAGGGTGAGTGAGTTTAAATATTGTGTTCACCTTTGATCATTAATTACAATGTGCCACAATTTTGAGAATACAGTCTTATTTAGATGTGCTTAGTGAACTGTTTCAGCCAAGGAACAGATCTTAAGTTGATGCATAATTCTGGTGGTAAATGTGTTTTGATTATAGTGATACAAAGATTTAACAAACAACTGATGACTCGAATACAGGGGCTCTGTTTCAGTTCAGGGTAGTGCTATTTGATCTATTTTTTTTGTAGCATTTTTTTATTCTTGCCTCCATTGCACCTATGAATCAAAGAAGATTCCTCATTTAAATTAAAAATGTATAAATTGTATTTGTATACAAAATATATTACATTGATAATAGCATTATGCACCATGAAACCACTATCTTATATTGTATATCACATTATTTGCTGTGGTCAATCTGAAAGAACATTTTAAATCAGTCTTATCCGGTGGGGGCTGACTTAGGTATGTGCCTAGGAATATAATTAAGAATGGGCAACATTTTTCACCTCAAAACGAAACAGGAGAAAAATGGCACTTCCCGCTGAGTTGGACAATTTTTATAGAAGTGCAGATTTTCCATTTTTTCCCCACCTATCTTATTGCATTGAAACTGATGTTAAGACTGAATCCCTCTCCCATCCCCACCCGCATGTGGCAAGATTTCATTATTTTCCAGAGGGATAATATAAAAGGGATGCCAAGTTCCTACAGCATGTCATTCTGAGTTTCTTAGAGGTAGAGAAAGCAGCAGAGTTTTTGAGCTATTAAGGATAGGCAAATAAAGAGAAGTTGGAGTGTAGTATAGAGGGGTCTTGTGGGTAAACAATTTGTTCTTTGTGTTAGCGTAATCTGGGTGACTGGGGAAGTGTAAAGGGAGAAAGGAAACTTACCCAAAATACCCCAAAATCTTGTGTGACTGAGACAGGCACATACAGACAAGTGATCCAAATTTCTTTCTGAACTGGCTGTTCTTTGTGTTAGGAGGAGTTGGGGGGGGTGTAAAGGGAGAAAGGAGATTTACCCCAAATTGTGTGTTACTGAGATGAGACAGGCAGCTGTGATCCAAGTTATTTTCTGCTGGCTGTTTTGTGCATTAGGGAGTCTAAAGGCGAATAAAGAAAGAAAGGTGATTTACCCCAAATACCCTAACATATTGTGTAACTGAGAAGACAAAGACAGCTGTGGTCCAAGTTTCTTCCTGATCTGGCTGAGTCTCTGTCACTGACTGACTGACTGACTATTTAGCAGACTGACACTCCTTCGGCAGTCAGAAGAGAAGGGGCCAGCATTTTTAATCTAGTGTCATCTGTTTTGAAAAAAAAAATGAAGACTGTAGTGACATTGGGAGAAAGACAAAGCATCAGCTGAAATCTTCTTAATACTAGATGAAGGCAAATGGGGGGAAGCAGTTGCAAAGGGACTGTGATGTAAATGATTAGGACAATTACATCAAACTTTTTTTTCAATATTTAACAAAATGTAAAATAGTTTGAATGATATATGAAAAAGGGACCATGAAATGAGCTGTGACTGAAAAAAAGAAATACTAGAAGAGACAGAGTATTTTGTAAGGAGCAAGACATTACACAATCAGTTCTGTTGTGTGCTTCACTTTTAAAATACACATTCTAGTTTAACCCCATCATGTACATGTAAGTCCTCACCGGATGTCCCAGGAGGACAGAGGACGTACATGTACGTCCTGGAAGCCATTCACTAGAATGGAAAAAAAAAAACGTCGTAGTCAAGTGCCGGCCTCGTGAGTGCGAGGCCGGTCACTAAAGGGTTAATAATGTCCAGCCAACATACTAGGGGTGAGAAAGGGGTAGGAACAGTACAGGGACATGTTAGTAAAGTACTAATCCAAAAAACTGACTGCAGCTATGGTTGCTGCAGTGTGTGCAATAAATCATGTGGGTTTCTCCCTTAATTGAAGGGAAAAATGGTCACAGTAGTTTATGACATATGCATACTCAATACCATACACTAATATATGCCAATTAAGCTCCATGTGCTATTTCATATGCTGATGAAGCTTTTCACTCCTGCTTCATATACATATGCTTTTTAAGTGACCTTATATAGACTATATAACCCAATGGGTGCAGAGGGGTATCCAACACATTGCTCTGCAATGCTTTGGCACTCAAAGGAATAATACACTGAGTGCAAAGAAATTTGCAAAAGCCTTTGTTACTGTGCCTCACAACAGTTTACTGTATAAATTAAAAGGCTTCAGTTTGTGAGGTGATATCTGTACATGGACTGAGAACTGGTTAAATGAAATACTGCAGAGAGTTGTTGTAAATGAACCTTTTCAAGTTGTAAGTGGGGTGCATCAGGGTTCAATCCTGGGTCCAATGCTTCTTAATTTGTTTGTTAATGATCTAGTACTGGGAATTAAACATTGTGTCTCAATATTTTCTTGTGACACAAAGCTGTGTAAGGAAATACATACAGGGCTGGATGTTTATTCTCTGCAGAAGGATCTATTTTTTAAGCACTTGGGGCTTAATTGGAAATGGCTTTAATGGGCTTGCTTTGCCTTCATCTGGATCAACAGGGGTGATTTGGCATTATCTTTCTCCTGAGCAAAACTGTAACATGTAGGGGTGCTCTTAATTCAATTAACAAAATGTCATATTTTTCATAAACCTAGAACTTACATCAGCCTCTCACTGGTCTTTATATAAAACAAATCAGATTGTAGCAACAGGAGAGTGCAAACCCTCCCCTGTTCAGGTATCTTTGATAAGAAATAATGAATTAAAGGGTGGATGAGATGATAAATTTATATTTGTATAATAAAACAAGGAAAAAACACAGTAGGGATGGATGAAAATGTTCACCTCAAACTGAAATCGGTGAGTAATGGCACTTCATACAAATTTACACTGTTTAATGTCTCATTGTACTCTGAAAGTAAAGTATATAACAAATAAACAATTGCACATTAAAAATAAATCATGGAATTGTTTTCCTTAACAAAATGTAATCTAAATTTTTTGACTCATCAAAGTAGCCATCTTTTGCCTATATAACAGCTGAACACACTCATGGCATTCTTTCCACAACGGAAATCATATATTGTTCTGAAAGTTCTTCCCAACACTGTTGCAGAAGTTCCCACAAATGTGCTGCACTTGTAGATTGCTTTGCTTTAACCCTTCTGCCCCACTCATCCCAAATCAGCTTGAGGGGATTGAAGTCTGTGGAGTGTGCTGCCCATTCCATAATTTGAAGCCTACCATTCTGTTATTTTCTTCTAAGGTAGTTCTGACACAGCCTGGAGGTATGTTTTGGGTCATTATCTTGCTTTAGGATGAACCCCTGACCAGTTATGCGCGTACCAGAGGGTATTGCATGGCACTGCAAAATGCTGTGATAGGAGTATTGGTTCAGGGTGCTACTCACTCTGTGCAAGTCACTCTGTCCAAATCGCCAACTCTGGATCCAGCAAAAGAGCCCCACACCATTACGCTTCCTCCTCCATGTTTGATAGTTGGTGTCACACACTGAGGAACTATACTTTCACCTACCCAATGGCATACAAAAACCCTATGTGATGAACCGAAGATCTCAAATTTTGATTTGTCTGTCCATAAGACCTTCTTCTATTCTTCAGTAGTCCACTGGTGGTGCTTCATGGTCCAGTTAAGCCTCTTTATTATTATGCCATCTTAACAATGGCTTTCTTACTGCCACTCGACCGTTCAAACCTACAGCTCAAAGTCTTCTCTTCACAGTTGAAACTGACACTTACTTACTTCAATTGGTGTTAAGCTGTGCTTGAAGCTGTTTTGCTGTGAGCCGCCTGCCATAAAAGCTGTTGACTCTCAGAAATTTGTCATCTGATTCTGTTGTGGCTTTAGGTCTTCCAGACTTCCTCCTGTCAGACTTTCCTCCAGTTTCCAAGTGCCTTTTGATGGTGTAGGACACCTTGGCTTTCTTTGCAATTTCTCTAAAGGAAAAACCTTTACTTTTAAGGGTTATAATGGTCTGTCTGTCTTCCATTGTTAATTGCCTTTTTTTGCCATTGTGAGAGCAATATACTACTTCCTGCAGTACAATACTGTCCAAATATTGCTTAAGAGGGTGTAGTAACATGGTTTGTTCCAACACTGCTTTTATAGGGACAGAGGGCTTGTAAGTGATCAACAAAAGTTGGGACACCTGTAGGCATTGTTAGCATGAACTTTCAAGGATTAATTTACTTACATTGCTGTGAGTTGTTAACTCATTACTCCTTCCCTGAAAAGGCCTTTTTTTAATCTATTTTTATTGGTTTCATAATCAGGACAATACATCAAATGGAAAGACATTGACAAATTGTGCAGAGACTGAAAAGCTCTATGGCAAAATAGGATCAAAGCATAATACTGGAATAGTTTCAAATATACAGTAACCAGAGTACAACATCATGCAATCTATGCATGTGCAGATAGACATAAGAGAACCATAATGTAAGTATTGAATGTACTAAAAGTATGAAGGCTAGTGTTAAGTTACAGGATTTTTATCTGGTTCTCAGAGTAGGAGCAAGAGTGAGATGATAGCTAGATCTTCAAGTCAACAACAGAGATCTAAGTAAGTAAGAGAGAATATGAGAAAGAGAAAAGAGAGAGGGAAAGGGAAGAGACTGAAGAGAGAGATGAGAACTCAAAGGGCTGGAAGGGGGAGAAAAGAGAAGAGAGGGGAGAAGACAAAGTTGGGATGGGGGGGATGAGTAATTTCATCTAGTCCAGCAGGAGAGAGTCAGCCCAACAATTTCAACCATACGCTAACAGGTTGCACATGAGCAGGAACCTATTTGAAAACAGTGCATAACAATGAGTCCCAAAAGGATAAAGAGATACTTCGGAAGGGAAGCTAATGTGGTTTGTTGGCAGACGCAGTGGGGACGCAACGGAGACATCCCCTCTCCGCCATCCAGACCAAATGGATGTGAACTGAATAAGGGAATGGGTCGCTAGGGCATGCTGTCTCTCAAGTTCAATAAAGGAATCTACTTTAGAAAGCCATTGAGTTAAGGTGGTTATAGTAGTTTGTTTCCAATATTGTGGGATAAGTGCTCTGGCGACATTTAAAAGGGGGTGAATTACCCACCATTGGGAAGGAGTTATGTTTTGGGAGATAAGTCCTTTATAGGAAAAGAGGCACCGTAAGGGGTCAAGAGGAAGAGAGGTTTGAAGAACGGAGTTAAAGTGTGTCAGGATCTTCAACCAATGGCTTGTATCAACGGGCAACTCCACCATATATGGGAAAGAGAGCCAACCTGTTGAAGGCATCTCCAACAGGTGGGAGAGGCTGTATGGTGGATCTTGGCCAAAACGGAGGGCGTTCTATACCATCCTGTAATGAATTTATAGTTTAATTCCCTTGATTTAGTATCTCTGTATAGTTTGAAATTGGATCTCAAGATATATAACCATTGTGCCAGTTCTAATGGGACAGCAAGTTCAGACTCCCAGCGTCAAATATAATAGGGTTTCAAGGTTATCCATTGACAGAAGAACAGCGAGTAGCAGAAGGACAAGGGTCGTAAAGAGGCAGTGTTTTTGGCAATTGCCAACTCGAAACGAGTGAGCAACCTGTCTGGAGATGTAGTAGAGCAGCTCAATTTATACCAGTGCCTGATCTGAAAAAGAAGCCACCATGGAGAGAAACGCTTTCCCAGTTTGTCTGGGAAGGTGGACAAAAGGAGGAACTATGAGTCTTTCATGAGAGATACCAGTGTGAGAGATCCATCTGATTGTCATGGGTCCTGATAATGCATAATGTGAACGTAGGATTTTGCAGAAGAATTGCAAGGAGAGGGAGAGGGCACAAGATGAAGTGAGGTGTTCATCTGACCCCAGGTTTTTAAAATATGGCCCAGGATAATGTGATGTTTGCAGCACATTGGAATTGAAGACACTTGGACCCAGAGAAGTTGAATAGGATCTAAGCCCTCTAGGGCATGTAAGGTGGACAAAGTCCATCTCTTAGAGGGACAGAGATATAATCAAATATTTTTGCCAGCATGGAGGCATTGTGGTATTTGTGGAAGTCGGGTATGCCTTGACCCCCCTGCATAACCGGAGAGGTAAGGACATTGTATCTAAGTCTTGGTCGCTTCTTAGCCCAAATGAACTGAGAAGTAAGTGAGGGGATCATGTCTATAAAATGTCTGGGGATAGATACTGGTAGAGCATTCAGCCTGAAAAGACCTTTTCAGTTTTATGTTAAGCTAAACTTTTTTTTCACCTCTGGCACTTTGCCGCTCACCTTTGTACCATTTCAAGTTATTCACTGGACTTGAAATGTGTAAATTTCAATAAAAACTGGAAAAATTGGGGTGTTCCTTAGTAAAGAAGCCTTTATTTAGAGAAAAAAAGTATTACTTTTATTGTGGCTCATATTTGTTTTTATTTAGAAAATGTTTTATCAGGAAGAATACATTGAGATTTCTCGCATTTTCTAGTCTGTCCTTGGTTATAATGGGTTGTTGTTATTTTCTTTTAAGAGAGGATACTTTCTGTCAAACTATTAAACAGGGAATATCATGTGCCTGTGTTACTGTTTAATAATGTAGAAGTTTGTCTTAGTTAAGCACAGGCAGTTCTTCTGCACAGAAAAACTGTGTGGCACATCTGTACATGGTCAAAATAGAGGCTAGTCATACAGCACTGTTCTGCACTACCATTTAAGTCATGGAGAGTATTACAAGCCAGCCTAATAGTTTGTATATTTCCCACCCTTATTGCAAAGTTGAATGAATATGGCATAATTGCACTTTGTGTCATTGTAAAATGTATGAATTGGTAAAGGTTCAGTGCAAAGCTGCACCCAAAGCAGTACCTTTCCTTTTGCTTTTATAATTGCACTATCAAATCCTTTTAGATATTCTTACCTAGGTGGAAATGAAGGACATTAACAATGTCAAATAATAGTTTTAGTGCAACATGTTTATTTTAAGATTAGCAACATCAAGCTCAAATGGTGAGAAAAAGAATACGTATAATCTGAGCTAATGGCACGTCAAAGCTTTGCCAAGATGAAAACTAATCCCTTTATACTTAATGACTTGACTCTAGAATAAATAGAAAACATATATTTTACAATCAGTGTCCTGCATTTAGTTTAGATTGATGCAATTTATCAACCATGTTGCACTGATGATAGCAATTGAGCTACTAATGCCAAAAATCAAACAAAATTAAATTAATCTTGCAGTATTAGCAAAAGCCGCTTATCGATTTGCAATGAAATTCAATACATAAGAACAGCGCTGTCAATAAAGGCTTCATGGTGTTCTTTATCCCAAGCCAGGTTCTCCTAAGCTCTTCAATTCAGAGTTAAGTTTCATTGACAAGGCTATTAGTTTACATAGGTTCATTGATGTCCACTGTGAGAATTTAAATCATTTGTTTTCTTGATGTGCTGTGTATAGTATACTCCTTGGCTAGGAAAAGCAGCATATTTAATATTTCCATCATCTATACTTTCATATGTCAGCCTTAATGATTATAGATCTGTTTCTCCTGATCTTTGCAAATAAAAATGTTTAAATTGTGCTGAATCTGTAAATCTGACAAAAAAGTTTAATGCTGCAATATATTATGGTCAGCATTTATAATGTTTTATCTCATGAGTTAGAACAACACTCACTTCAATGGTTTGCAAAAATTCATTATGGCAATGGAAAGGCCAAGGTATAAAATAAAGGTTGGTGACTTGAATCAGTGTTGGTCTTGATTGGGTTATGTTCACCTTTCAAATCTATTACACATTTTTATAACAGCAATAGATTTTTATTTTACCATCAGACTTAGTGGAAGGTTAACTTCTGTATCTCAGAAAGTAGTTGTTATTCCTGTTTTAGCAACTTCTGATGCCATAAAAGTATAATAAAATTGTTTCTATATATTATTTATGGCAAATAACTCTTTTAGGTGACCTAGAGCATAATTTCTCAAGGTTTATTTGAAGTATCATTTAAAACAATGGTTCTCAACCCGTTCCCTCAGGGGCCACTAACAGGCCAGGAGTTAAGGACTTCCTTTTTAGACCACAGGGGAATTAACCAGTTTGAATGGACCTCAAATCAACCCATCTGTGCTCCAGCAAGAAAATTCCTAAGTCCTGTCCTGTAAGTTAGTTCTGAGGGGGCTGGTTTAGAGCCACTGATTTAGAATGCAGGTTTTAAGGACAACTTCATTTATTAATGGTGGTCTTCCTTTGAGTGTAAAGATTAGTCTAAATGTGCATGTTTCTTCCAGATGATTTCGGTCCTGCTTCAGACTGAATACTCCGCATTATGGCACAGAAGGTGGCGGCTATAGCATGGATGTCACAGAGGGTCCCCTCACAAATTACTTGGTTACACCTTGTTAACCACAATGTCCCCCACTATAATCTGACATATATGCATAGGGGTTCTCCCCAAAAGTTCTGCAAGGTCTGGGAGCCTCGGCTCGCTAAATAATTAATGTGGTGGAAGCTGAATACTTAAAGTTTAATTGAATGCTCAGCCTGCTCAGGGTGTTTGGGGAGTTATTTGGGTACCTATTGGTTGTAGGGGGTTTAGATCTTAGGTTAATAAGCTTAGGTATTCACTAGAAAACAAGGATGATGCTAATTTATGAATGTTTTGCCTTGTTACAGACACAAAAGGAGACACACAGGTTAAAATGGCAATTAAAGGTTAATTTCCCAAACCTGTGTTTTTTAAATTGCAATTATGGTCTGTGTATAAATAGTCAGTGAGTTTGTTAGCTCTCATGTGGATGCACTGATATCTCTTGATACCAAGTCAAGGTCAGGTAGACCAAGAAAGATTTCAGCCACAACTGCCAGAAGAATTGTTCAGAATACAAAGAAAAACTCACAGGTAACATCAGGAGAAATACAGGCTGCTCTGTGGTTGTTTAAAGGAGCAGAATACGACGATACTTGAACAAATATGAGCTGCATGGTCGAGTTGGCAGAAAGAAGCCTTTACTGTGCCATTGCCACAAAACAGCCTGGTCACAATATGCCCAACAACACCTTGACATACCTCACAGCTTCTGGAACACTGTAATTTGGAGTGATGAGACCAAAATAGAGCTTTATGGTCACAACCATAAGTGCTATGTTTGGAGAGGGGTCAACAAGGCCTATAGCGAAAAGAATACCATCCCCACTGTGAAGTATGGTGATGGCTCACTGATGTTTTGGGGGTGTTTGAGCTATAAAGGCACAGGGGAATCTTGTGAAAATTGATGGCAAGATGAATGCAGCATGTTATTAGAAAATACTGGAAGGCAATTTGCATTCTTCTGCACGAGAGCTGCGCATGGGACCCTGTTGGACTTTGGACTTGGGCAATGACCCTAAGCACAAGGCCAAGTTTACCCTCCAGTTACAATAGAAAAAGTTGAAGTTTCTGGAGTGGCCTTTACAGTCTCCTGACATTAATATCATCGAGCCAGTCTGGGGAGATCTCAAACGTATGGTTCATGCAAGACGACCAAAGACCAAAGGTCAAGTCCTCCATTCCCTTAATTAATTTTGTTGCTCTTCACTGTACACTCTCTAGTTCTAGTATATCCTTTTTCAGAACTGGTTCCCAAAACTGCACTGAATACTCAAGGTGAGGTCTTACCAATGTACAATGGCAAAATAATGTTATCACTCTTCCTTCAATATCTCTTTTTATGCAAGACAGAATTTTGTTTGCCTTTGCTACTGCTGTTTGACATTGGTCATTGTTTCCAAGTTTGTGTCATGAGTTGATCAGGAAGGGGTACTGATCACAGCAGCCAAAGTAAATAAATAAAGTGGAATCAGCACACACACAATTAATGGGAACACAATTGTATTATATATGCATACAAGAAACATGCAAAAGTAATGCATAACAAAACATACAATCAAACAGAAAAGAGCAGGGCCTCTGGGTACAGGGAACTGGGTCTCTGAGCACAGGGAACTGGGCCTCTGGGCACAGGGCAAAAAGGTTAGCTCAGGAACACAGGAGGGAGGCACAGGAATGCAAGAGGGGAGTGAGCTCAGTAACTCAAGGGGTACAGCCAGCTCAGGAACTCAGAGGTATAGCCAGCGCAGGAACTCAAGGGATACAACTGCCAGTTCAGGAACACAGGAGGGCAACTGCCAATTCAGGAACTCAGGGGTACAGCTGGCTCAAGGAACAGATCTGAACTGACCAGTTTAAACTGTATAATCTGGTCTAGAGCAAGGGGAGAGACTGAAATAAATAGGGAGGAGATGATTGCAAGGTAGGGACAGCTTGGAACAGAATCAGGCCTCTGTAATTTGATTGCAGCAGCCTACAACAGCACCAAGGGAAGGTAGTGGCACTGTGAGGTACTGCACCAGACTGAGGTGAGGACAGGATCATGACAGTACCCCCTCCTAAAGGAGCGACTCTCAGCACTCCAGCAATAGAAAAGGATCAGGAGGAATGGTCTGTCCATTCCACTCAAAGAAAGAAAGAGGAGGAGGTTCAGGAAGAAGAGAAAGTGGTACAGACCAAGGAACAAACCAGAGTAACAAGAAAGTGTTGCAGAAAAGATGGGTAGTAGAGAAAATCATGCATGGCAGGCCAACAAGTGAGGCTTTATAATTACCCTTACAGAGAAGATGCAGTTTCTCAAACGGCACATGAGTACCATTGGGTATAGACTCCACAATCCGTAGTCCTGGGTCAGACAAAGATACTGGCATGTGTGATCCTCCAGACAGGAACTGAGATACAGGTAAAGCAAGAACAGACAGGACAAGATCTTCTGAAACAAGGGAGGTCTCATCAGAAGGAACAGGTATAACCTCAGCAGTAGGTAGTACAAATGCAGTGCATACATCCATTTTGGTTTCAGACTCCAGAGATACATTTGAAATGACTGGTTCAAATTCAATATACCACACCTGTCCCAGGAATGCAAGGATAGATAGTACGGTAGCTTCAGGCAAAGGAGGGGTTGAATCATTTGAAGGGACAAGTATACTCTTAGTAGCAGGTAGCACAAATGCGGTGCATAAGTCCGTTATGATTTCAGACTCCAGCGATACATTTGAAATAACTGGTTCGAATTCAGCATACCACAGTTGTACCAGGAATGCAAGGATATACAGAACAGTACCTTCAGGAAAAGGACAGGTTTCATCCTTTCAAGGAACAAGTATACTCTCAATAGTAGGTAGCACAGATGCAGTTCATAAGTCCATTATGGCTTCAGACTCCAGTGATACATTTGAAATAACTGGTTCGAATTCAGCATACCACAGCTGTACCAAGAATGAAAGGATATATAGTACAGTACTTTCAGGCAAAAGAGAGGTTTCATCATTTGAAGGAACAAGTATACTATCATTAGTAGGTAGCACAGATGTGGTGAATAAGTCCATTATGGTTTTAGACTCCAGTGATACATTTGACATGACTTGTTCAAATTCAGCATACCATGGCTGTACCAGGAATGCAAAGATAAATAGTACAGTACCTTCAGGCAAAGGAGAAATCTCATTGTTTGAAGGGACAGGAACATCCTCTGATTCACACAGTAGGGGCTTCAAACTGTCCTTGGCTTGTGCAGAGAACAAATTCTCCTACAGCAAAGTCCTCCTCCAATGCTGCCAGCATGGTAAATTCTATAGAGGCAGGAATGATCTCCAGATTTGGCACCATGGGCAATGTCACTGGAATAGAAGATATCCTTGACACAGACAGAGAAGACATTGCCTTTTACTCTGGCATTGTGGGTACTGTCTGCAGAGTCTCCTTCACCGCAGGAAGCACATCCTTAGCTTGTGCAGGAGTGAGAGTGAATTCTTCTACAGCAAAATCCTCCTCCAATGCTTCTGGTGTGGAAAATTCAGTAGAGGCAGGAATTATCACCAGACTTGGCACCATGGGTAATGCCTCTGGAATAGGAGACATCCTTGACATAGACAGAGGAGGTGTCACCTTTGACTCTGGCATTGTGGGTGCTGCCTGTACAGTCTCCTTCACAGCAAGTAGCAAAAGCAAAGAGTCTGAGACCAGTTCCAGAGTTGGACTCCTAGGGGAGTGCAAGTTCACTTCAGCCTTAGAATGAGCAGACTGAGTTTTCAGAGAACTTCTTTTCCGATGTTTAGACCCTGAAACCGGAGCAAATGAGGTTTTCACAGAAGCTGGTATTTTAACTCTAGGTACTGGAGAAAAAGTGGTGTTGGGGACTGGATGAGCCCATGGGCATTGCTCCCTGAATATGGCTTGGTGAGTGATGCATCAGAACATCATTTACCTCCAAGGAGTCATCCCACTGCAACTGAGATGGCTACATGCATGAAAATTATGTTCTTACCATAACAATGGCAGACAAAAAAGAGTGTCTGGCCTGCACTTGTGCATACTGCTGTTGAAAGTCTTAGTTACCAACAAGCAAGTGTGCAGTCAGAGCATGTTTTTATTGCAGCAGGTTTAATTTAAAATGATCATAGGATACTTCTATTAAGCAGCTATTTGGATAATCTTAAATTAATAAAAATGAACTAGGATTTTATAGCAGAGGTAGAAAGCCCCCCCCCAGCACTGACCACCACAGGGAATAGCATGAAACATGCAGTGGTAACAGCACTGAGGAGGAGTAAGAGAGAAGACTCTCTCAACAACCATTACTTCAGTCATCATGATCTTTGACAAGTCATATAAAAAGTTTTGATTTATTTAAATTACAATTATATATATACACTGCTCAAAAAAATAAAGGGAACACTAAGATTACACATCCACTGCTCCAAAACATAAAGGGAACACTAAGATTACACATCCTAGATCTGAATGAATGAACTGACAACAAAATCACACAACAATTCTGAATGGAAATCAAATGTATCAACCCATGGAGGTCTGGATATGGAATCACACTCAAAATCAAAATGGAAAACCACACTACAGGCTGATCCAACTTTGATGTAATGTCCTTAAAACAAGTCAAAATGAGGCTCAGTAGTGTGTGTGGCCTCCACGTGCCCGTATGACCTCCCTACAACGCCTGGGCATGCTCCTGATGAGGTTGCGGATGGTCTCCTGAGGGATGTCCTCCCAGACCTGGACTAAAGCGTCCGCCAACTCCTGGACAGTCTGTGGTGCAACGTGGCGTTGGTGGATGGAGCGAGACATGATGTCCCAGATGTGCTCAATCGGATTCAGGTCTGGGGAATGGGCGGGCCAGTCCATAGCATCAATGCCTTCCTCTTGCAGGAACTGCTGACACACTCCAGCCACATGAGGTCTAGCATTGTCTTGCATTAGGAGGAACCCAGGGCCAACTGCACCAGCATATGGTCTCCCAAGGGGTCTGAGGATCTCATCTCGGTACCTAATGGCAGTCAGGCTACCTCTGGCACGCACATGGAGGGCTGTGCGGCCCCCCAAAGAAATGCCACCCCACACCATTACTGACCCACCGCCAAACCGGTCATGCTGGAGGATGTTGCAGGCAGCAGAACGTTCTCCACGGCGTCTCCAGACTCTGTCACGTCTGTCACATGTGCTCAGTGTGAATCTGCTTTCATCTGTGAAGAGCACAGGGCACCAGTGGTTCATTTGCCAACCCTGGTGTTCTCTGGCAAATGCCAAACATCCTGCACGGTGTTGGGCTGTAAGCACAACCCCCACCTGTGGATGTCGGGCCCTCATACCACCCTCATGGAGTCTGTTTCTGACCATTTGAGTGGACACATGCACATTTGTGGCCTGCTGGAGGTCATTTTGCAGGGCTCTGGCAGTGCTCCTCCTTGCACAAAGGAGGAGATAGCGGTCCTGCTGCTGGGTTGTTGCCCTCCTACGGCCTCCTCCACGTCTCCTGATGTACTGGCCTGTCTCCTGGTAGCGCCTCCATGCTCTGGACACTACGCTGACAGACACAGCAAACCTTGCCACAGCTCACATTGATGTGCCATCCTGGATGAGCTGCACTACCTGAGCCACTTGTGCGGGTTGTAGACTCCGTCTCATGTTACCACTAGAGTGAAAGCACCGCCAGCATTCAAAAGTGACCAAAACATCAGCCAGGAAGCATAGGAACTGAGAAGTGGTCTGTGGTCACCACCTGCAGAACCACTCCTTTATTGGGGGTGTCTTGCTAATTGCCTATAATTTCCAAATGTTGTCTGTTCCATTTGCACAACAGCATGTGAAATTGATTGTCAGTCAGTGTTGCTTCCTGAGTGGACAGTGTGATTTCACAGAAGTGTGATTGACTTCGAGTTACATTGTGTTGTTTAAGTGTTCCCTTTATTTTTTGGAGCAGTTTATATATATATATATATATATATATATATATATACACAGAATATATGCAATAGTAAAGAGAGAGCCAATAATGGATGTGTGATTGAATAAACATATACTTTATTATAACAATTATATATTGCAATATAAACAATTATGGATATCCACAGCATATATTAATAGTTTTATTAAACTAAATAAGGAATCTGCTGGGTATTTAAACAGATGCAGGGAATACATAAAGAAAGCCCAGAACTGAGTGCAAACATTAAAATTCATTCCCTAAGGAAGTGCTGATAAACAGCACAAAACGCATGGAGATTGGCAGTGCAGAGAGTGAATCCACATTCTATCCATTTGTCCCCAAAAATACCTTGTTAAAAAACAACCTTTAAAGTGGCCAATAAAAGTAAGAAATACCTGTGACAGTATCGCTGCCCGCTACAGATGGGAGGGAGAAAGAGGACCTGTAACTGCAGTCCACAGGTGAAAGACCGATACCGCTACCCACAAAGAAAGAGGACACATCCACATATAAAAGTCAGGAGGAAAAGCAAAAGAACTGCCCACTGGGTGTCCAGAAGGACTGGAGAGGAAAAATAATCATTATGGGTTGAACTTTATGCTCCTTTGAAAATCACCACCAATTATTGGTAAAAAAAAAAAAGATACAAGGTTTATGATAACTTAGGGACCCTTTAATGATAAGGACAACTGTGACCGGATCCTTCAACAAAAGTATCAACTAAATATTTGATTACGGAGGAGATCACAACTGCACAAAGTAGATTTATTTGGCACACCCAGTTACGTATAGATATATCGGATTTCACTAGTGGGATGCGGTCCACATTGTTGTTGACACGTACAGCCTCTTTGACTGACGCCAGTGCTTCATCCCAATAATACACAGTCTTTTTCCAGGTTACATCACAGATGGGATGCAGTAACAATCCCAGGTAGGGCATTTATAAATTGAATAGCTCAGCAGTACAGTTTTAATAGGAGTTTTTAACATTGTTATATACAATTTAATAGAAATATTATTATGTACTGTGGATATCCATAACTGTTTATATTGCAATATATAATTATTGTAATAAAGTATATGTTTATTTAATTGCACATCCATTATTGGCTCTCTCTTTACTTTTGTATATATTCTGTCTTTATCTCTTTGCCACTATTCACACAGTGTAGTGTAGCAGCCTTATGGCTATGTGCATGTAGTATAATAGTTTTGCAGTATATATAGAAATTAGTGCACTATATGTTTGTGGGGGGGGGGGTCACCAGGCCAGAAGCGGTGAGAGTCTAAACCGATTTGGGTTGGTAATCCGTCACTCACATTTTTGATTCTTCTTTATTTTATTATATATTATTTTATTTCATTTTATTTCACCTTATTTTATTTTATTACATTAACATTTTAATTTATATATATATATATATATATATATATATATATATATAAGTAGAGAAGGAGGCAGCACCAGTGGGACTACAAATAATATTTATTTGAAACAAAAAAGAGCAAGAAATAGGTCAACGTTTTGGTCCCTGTGCAGGACCTTTATCAAGACAACTTGCCCCTTCCACTGATGAACATTGATCTCTTCATCACTAATTCTCTTCCTCAGCCCCTGCTGTTACCAGTACCGTCACCACATGTTCTTCCTGCCCACTCACATCAAGAACCTGTCCCTCTTCCTCCTGACTAGGGATGGGCATAAATTGTCATCTTAAACTGAAATCGGTGAAAAATGGCACTTTCTGCTTGATGAAAAATGTCCAGAGAAAAGTGCTGTTTTTGCGCTTTTTTCGCCCAGCTCATTGTATTGAAATCAATGGGTAGAAAATATTTTTTCCACCACAGGAAAGTTTTCTCCATTTTTCTACAGCCATATACAACGGTGTCAGGCTGTCACAGAGTGCCATTCTGTGTTTGTGAGAGGAGAGAGCAGCATGTTTTGAGCTAGAGAAGATAGGCAAATAAAGGGGAATTGAAGCTTAATTTAGGGAGTCATTTAGGTAGGACATTTATCTCTGTAGTAGGGGAGTCTAGGGGCACAATGGGGGAGAAGAAGGGAGGAAGGATGTTGACCCAAAATACCCCAAAATTTGATGTGACTGACTGGCAAGACACAGGCATCTAGGGTCCAAATTTCTTGCTGATTTTGCTTTTATTGTCTATATGCTGGGGAAATCTGGGGGAAGAAGTTGATTTTGTTTTTTAGTTTTATATTTTTTTTTTCTAGACTGTGATAAGAAGGACAATTTAAAAAAAAAAAAAAATAAATAAAAAATGCATAAATAATTAAACAAATAAATATATTAGACAGCTGACTGGGAGCCTGTTGTGAGCTCTGTGACTGAGGCAGACTTGATAGACAGCAGACGACATTGACAATTTTGTTGAGGGCCAAGGCAAGACATCACACTCCATCAGATGTGTACTGTAGAGAGTAAAAACACACAGAGTAGTTGAATAATGTCTAGCAAATGCATAAGCTGGAGGGGGAAAGGTGGAGCATTGCAGGAACATGGGAGTAAACTGGTAGCACCAGAACTGCCCATAGGATGGTGTAGCAACTGCGCCACTGTACAATTTCAGGCCACTGTGATATTGCACCTAAACAATTAAACTTTTAGCTATAATAACTTTTGAATAAAATGCCTTTCAGCAGTGGGCGTACCCTTGTTTTACTCAACCCTGCAACATATTTTTTTTTACATTTTAAGTATTACTATCCCTTTAACCAGCTGGTGTATGTCTGTGTTATCTTTATGGTAAGATTCCTCAGCCACAATCCTCATTTTTTCTGCAATACATATATCAGTGGAAGAATTTTGCTAAGTCCCGCCACTACATAGCTAACCAGCATGGTTACCTCCTCAGCAGCTCACATACATTACACTTTAAAGTTCATAGATTGTAATCAGTCTCTGATGTGGTGTGTTTGACAACACCCAGTATGATGGTAATGGTAGCAAGAGACTGTGGTGCGAGGTGTGGAAGCACCTAGTCTGTAAAGCAGGACTGAGACTATACCCTGTGCTGAGCAGAAACGGAGGCCACAATACTCTCCTAGAGCTAGAATAAACTTGAGCCCTGAGCACCCGACCGTTGCAGTAACAGAAACACTGTACACTGCAAGAGCTGATGGACTAGAGCCAATAGCACCCGACCGGTGCAGTAACGGAAACACTGTACACTGCAAGAGCTGATGGACTAGAGGCAATAGCACCCGACCGGTGCAGTAACGGAAACACTGTACTCTGCTAGAGCTGGTAGACTGGAGCCAATAGTACCCTACCGGTGCAGTAACGGAGGCAACTGTGTTCTGCAAGAGTTAACGGAAGGCTCAGTGTAAACGGAGGCAACAGTGCTCTGCAAGAGTTAATGGAAGGCTCAGTGTAACGGAGGCAACAGTGCTCTGCAAGTGTTAACGGAAGGCTCAGTGTTAACGGAGACAACAGTGCTCTGCAAGTGTTAACGGAAGGCTCAGTGTTAACAGAGGCAACAGTGCTCTGCAAGAGTTAACGGAAAGCTCAGAAGGATGGAGGCCAGAACACTCAGTCTGCTAGGCCAGCAATGTGGAAGTAAGAATGTCGCCCAAGCGACACGGAGAACAGGATCAGAATTGCTGGCCGGATCTCAGCGCAGGAACGTCAGACAAGCCGGGTCAGGACACAGAGCAGGAACGTCAGCTAGGCCAGGTCGAATCACGGAGCAGGAACGTCAGACAAGCCGAGTCAGGTCACGGAGCAGGAACGTCAGCCAGACCGGGTCGAATCACGGAGCAGAAACCCGAAGGAGTAGTCAAACGGGCCAAGTCGGTACACAGGAACACAGCAACACAGTAGCACTGGTACCGGAACACCACGAAAGGGCACCTGACAGGTGCCAGAGGCCCGGTATAAGAAGGCCATACAGGACGGACCAAACTAAGCTCAGCCAATGGGAGTGCACCACACAGAGAGTGACAGAAAAGAGCACAGGCACCGTGATAGATGGGAAAGGTTGTTACACTCTTGTATGGACTATAATGCGTTGTGGGCATTGTAGGAATAGCTAGAATGGGCAAATGTAAGAGTGTTAGCTTGCTGAAGCCCACCCAGAGGTTAGCAGGAAGCTATATGATCTGAAGTAGTCAGGTAAGGAACGCAGAATACAGGGTAACTATAAAAAATAGAAATAGTAGGCCAAGGATGGATCTCTTGAGATGATGCAAGTCCAGTGAAATAAGCCAGAGGTCAGGGCAGGTTGAGAGACTGCAAGTCCACTGTAACAAGCCATAGGTCAGGTCAGGCTGAGAGAATGCAAGTCCAGTGTAACAAGCCAGAGGTCAGGGCAGGCTGAAAGAATGCAAGTTCAGTGTAACAAGACAGAGTCAGTACCTGAAGGTATGTGAGATCCAGAGAAGAGATCAGAGAGAAGGTCACTGGAGGCTGCTGGCAGGCCAGGGAGGCACAGGTTTGGCTGAAGGCTGCTGGCAGGCCTGGGATGACCAGGCTTGGCTGAAGGACACTGTAGCTGCTGGAAGGAACAGGCTAGCTGAAGGCTGAAAGGCACAGGTTTGGCTGAAGGCTGCTCGCAGGCCTGGGCGCAGGTTAGAAAGTGGGAGGCACACTGCAGCTAATGAACCGCCCGGGACTCAAGCGACAACTGAGCGCTGAGTCCCGGTTCCCGTCGGCTTAAATGGAAGCCGGGCGTCCAGTAAATGACGTTGGTGCGACAACCGACGTCAATTTGCACAACTGCGCATGTGCAGAAACGGGCGCATGCGCCCAGCCATCCTGAAGACAGTCAAGCTACTGGCAAGGACGGCACCGATCGTGACAGCAAAGAACATGCAGACTATATTCAGCATCTCTCTAAGAGTTTTGGATTCTGCCAGGAATCTGGTCGCAACTAAATTTAGGACATGAAAATGCAGGGTACATGCACCATATCACCTGTTCTTAAGGTAGCTATTACGTTGGAGCCATTATCAGCAGATACAAAACCAGCTTTCAAGCCATTTCTTTATCACCTGCTCTAGTGTAGGTAATACATCTATGGCTTTCTGGGATTGTCTCTCAAAACACTGCATGCAGAAGGTGGTGTGCCAATGAAATGGGCTATACTGCTGCTGTTTTTTAATTATACCACCAAAACCAGTTACAAAATTACTGGCTGTCACCTGAATCTGTAAGCTAGTGTTATCTGCTGGTGTTGGAAGAGAAACCCAGTGAGCAGTGACAATCATATAGTCTACATCCTGCCCACTTGTTCACATATCTGTTGTTAGGTGGATTTTCTTGCCTTATGAGGTTTCCAGCCCTTTTCCCACCACACTAACCACCTGCTTGTATTTTTCTGACACAGACATCCTTGAAAAATAACAGCGGCTTGAGATATGCAAGCAAGGAACTACATGTGACATCAGTTCTCTAAATCCTCGGCGTTCAACAAAAGAATCTGGAAGCATGTCCACTGCCAACATCTTGGCAACCTTGCCATTCCAAAAGCATACTTCGTGTTTGTTTTTGTGAAGTTGTAGTTTTAGACTCTTCCACAAATTCAGTAAGTGTGGGTTGGCAGTACATGGCAAAGGAACCATGTTTCTTTATTGCTTTAACAACATGACTAGAGGAGTAGATGGAGGTGGTGGCAGCATGTGTGGGCAACCTGCAAGCTCAGAGTCATAATCCTCTGAAGCAGGAGCCATAGGTGTTTTTTGAAATTAACAAACTTTTGCACACTACCTGACATATCAATATCATTACTTCTCTTATGTACCCCATCGCCCCTGGAACTTTTCGGGGTGCTTCTTCTGCTGCTAGTTGTGGAACCTCTGACCTGCTTAAGTGTGAGCCAGCTTTCCTCCTGCTCACATTCTTTTTACACAGACAAATAGCAGCATGCTTATCTTTTGGATTGTGACTGAAGTATCTCAGTACTGTTGACTTTATAGAATGCAGGGTTCCTGAGGGGCTGCTACTATTGGGGCCAGATGTTGCTGAAATTATACTACTGTTAGGTGTCATAAGTGCTGCACTTCCAACAGCAGCAGAGGCACTCATCATAGGTTGGGTTGTGGATGTTGATAACCTGTGTAGTTGTGCTAGTTAACCAACAATAGAGTGTACTGGCTGAGAAGCAGTGCAATGCTGACTGACAGAATTACTGCTTTTGGTTTGGAATCTTTATTTGTCTAGGGTCAGACTTTCCAATATAGATCATAATCATCATCATTATCATCATCAGTAATTAGGTCATTTTCACTCAGCATTGCCTACCTCTTCTTTACAACTACTTTTACATTCTTCTAGGCTTTTAGATATATCAAACATTTTTTTGCTTTTCCTTTTAGAGGGATTTTCACAACATTTGCTATTACTTTCAGGATCAATGTATTTGTGCTTGTTTGTCTCACTGTGAGATGCAACAGTTGTTTGAGCTTCTACACCTTTTACTATGCCACTCACACTAAAATGTGACTTATCATTTTCAGTGATTTTAGAGGGTTTATTAATAGAACTGGTGTTGGTGGAACTTATGGTGGGAATTTGACAAACTGCATCCTCCTCAGGAGAGGAATAACCATAATTTATTGCACACACTGCAGCGACCATGGCTACAGTCAGTGTTTGGACTATACTCACACATAGCTATACTGCTCTTACTCCTTTCACCCTTACCCTCCTCCTTGTGCATTTGGTGGATATTAATGAAATACTGTGTGTGTTTTTACAGTGAAATACATCATACAAGTGATTGTGTGTGATGTCTTACCCTTTAGAAAACTACTCTCATCTAGTATCAGTCTTCGTTTGTCAGAGCTCAGAGCAGGGTCCCTGTCTCTTTTTTATTGTCTGTCCTCCCTATCCCTATCTCTGTCAAAAAAAACACTCCCTGTGTAACTGCTTCTTTCCCTAGACTCCAACAACACAGAGATATCAGCCAGATGAGGGAAAAAACTTGGATCACAACTGCCTGTGTCTTTCCAGTCAGTCACAGAATTTTGTGTATTTAATTCTTCTTTGTGCCTTTCGCACACCACCAGACTTCCCTGACATAGAGATAACAGCCAGTTCAGGATGGAACTTGGATCACAGTTGCCTGTGTCTTCTCAGTCACACAATATTTTGGGGGTAAATCTACTTTGCTCCTTTTTCACACCCCCACACTCCCCTAGGACAGATCAGGAAAGAACCTGGATAACATCTGCCTGTGTCTTCCCAGTCATTTGGTGACACCAAATTCTGGGGTGTTTGAGGTAGATCTCATTTGCTGCCTTCCTACATCCCCAGTCTCCCCTAGCACAGAGATAACAGATCAGGAAGAGACTTGGATCACTTCTGCCTATGTCTTA
The DNA here is from genome assembly GCA_037306005.1 of Rhinophrynus dorsalis. NCBI lineage: Eukaryota > Metazoa > Chordata > Amphibia > Anura > Rhinophrynidae > Rhinophrynus > Rhinophrynus dorsalis. The sequence continues at coordinate 297,171,789 of CM074722.1, read as the reverse complement.
GTCTTCACATTGATTTCAATACCATAAGCTAGGAAAAAAAAAAAAAAAAAAAAAAGAAAATCATAAAATCAGCACTTTTCTAAAAAAAAAGTCCCACTCGATGAAAAGTGCTATTATTCTCCTTTTTTTTTTTTTTTTTTTTTTCTTTTTTTTTAGGAGAAAGGTTTTGCTCATCCTGAATTTTTAAAGTGTTGTATATTATGCAGAATTATTGAAATAGTCAAATCAAATACATTATCAACTGTGATTTGGTTCCAAAGAATAACATAGGAACAGAAGAAGTGATATCACTGGAGAAGTCATCTCTACATTACCACATCTTTATCACTCCTTAGTGTATAACCCCCTATATATCCTTACATTTATAACTAATCTGCTGTACTCTATAAATCTACAGAGTGTTTATACATGCACAAGGAACACATAAACAGATAAATACAATACAGAACTGTATTATGCTGTTAAGTACCCTTACCATGATAATGATCCCAAATAATACCAATTTTATGATGCTAATGATCTACAAACTGATAATTAACATGATACACAGTATAATGATGCAGACTAATTATTCACAGGCAATGAGCAGTTTGCTGTATATAACCACAAATAAGGAAAACAATATACCATGTAATTGTTGTTATAGAGGGGAGCTGCATATAGCAATGTGAAAAGTTATGGCTGATATACTCTCTGTGTAGAGAATATAACCATAGCTGTTGTGGAAGGAAAAAGGGGAATGTGCTCAGAAGAATACAGTCTTGAAGGGGTGTAAAGTGATGGTTGATTTTTGAAATATCAAGAGTAGCATGTTATTCAGGGAGTAGAAGGAACTGCTTTTTGTTGACTGAGTGTTTCTGTTACTTATACTTTAAAATGAGAAAGACTTCAGGTGTATTTGATAGTTTACAGTGGCGTAACTATAGGGGTCACAGGGGTCGCACCTGCAACTGGGCCTATGCACTCCAGGGGCCCGGCCTCCCCCTGCGACCCATCTGCCTAGCACCCACAATCTCCTGATGACACCCTAGTAATGCAGAGCGCTGGGAGATGACATCACCTCCCAGCGCTTTGCATTACTAAGAGGACTGCGCTGTAGCTCCAGGTAGGAGATGGGGGCATTGTGGAGGGGGTCATTGTGGTCAGGGGGGCCAATGTGGTGGGGGGGCCCATGGCACTTCTTGTATCAGGGCCCAGAGGTTTCTAGTTATGCCTCTAATAGTTTGCAAATCACTTTGCTGCCTACTATTTTAACACATTGCTGCAATGCAGGTCTCTAATAAAATTGAAAGTAATGCATAGAGGATTTTTCTAGCAGACAAGGGGTTAATTGCTCATTCTATACTGATATTTTAGAGGCTATGGGCATTTTGTATGGTAGTCAACAGTAGATTGGAGCTAGGATTGGAATAAAGTGAGAAGTATGATTTCGGTCATTAGTGGAGATAAGGTGCCTTTCTTAGAGAAGCCTGAAAGAGAAATATGGTCCTCCCTAATATCTAAAGCATTAATAAAAAACAGAGAATGACACAAACATCATCCTATTTATATGTGCGATAAAGGCCAACTTTTGATGAGTAAATACTTATGGCCAGATTATTTTTCCTGCAAAAAATCATAAATGTTTCTTGAAACTCAACTTTCCTATTAACCCTTTAAGGATCATGGGGTTGATAGAAGATAAGAACCATTTGGCCTTTCTCCCTTGTCCAGTGCATGCTTACATTTCCTCACTGTATTAACCTCTAACACTTCTAGTAAGCTATTCCACTTACCTACTAACCTGTCTGTGAAGTACACTTTTCTTAAATTACATTTAAACATCTGACTATGACCTCTTGACCTAACATTTCTACTCCTTTGAAACATACTTACCTCCTGTACTTTGTTGAATCTATCTATGTATTTGAATATTTCTATCATAACCACTCTCTTTGTTCTGTCCTCCAAGCTATACATGTTCACATCTTTAGTCTATCCTGATAATTTTTATACTGTAAATCATTCACGATTTTAGTAGTCCTTTTCTGGACGATCTCCAGAATATCTATATCTTTGTGAATATGGGGTCTCCAGTACTGTACACAGTACTCTAAGTGAGGTCTAACCAAAGATCTGTAGAGTGGCATGACCACCTCCTTTTTCTGCTACTAATGCCTATAGCTAAACAACCCAGCACCCTGCTTGCATTCTCCTCTGCTTTTTGTTGCCTGCCTACCTTTAAATCATCAGAAATAATTACTCCCAAGTCCCTTTCCTCTGACAGCACAGTATCCTTAATACTGCATTCTGCCTTTTGATTTTTACATTCCAAGTGCATTTTTTTTACATTTATCAGAATTATAGTGTAGCTGCCGCATGCTAGTACATTCTACTAATTTACCTAGCTTATTTCCTCAGGTATGTCTAACCTGCTGCAGAAAGGCAAACCTTACATTGAAGATCATTTGCAGTATCACTAATAGAAGTATTAAAAATAAATGGTCCCCAGTACACATTCTTGAGGTACCCCACTAGTAACACAGCCTTCCTAAAAATACTCATTAGCCACAATGCTCTTTCTCCTGTCATTCAGTAATTGCCTTAGCCATTCAACAATTTTCATATCCAGACCCAAAAACTGCAATTTATTCCATGATAGACAATGTCAAAAGCCTTACTGAAATCGAGATAGGTGATATCTACTGTTCCCCCGGTCAAAAAAAAAAAAAAAAGACAACGGTATTTTTAAGTCACACTTTCGTATTCTATCATCTGCTCTGTATCACAGTCCCCTTAAGGAGACCTAGTGATCCAGTGCTTCCTTCTTCTGGTTGGAGGTTGGCCAGCATGTTTGTGGATACTTCTGCATTTCTGAGGTCAGTGAATGGGCACTGTGTCAGACGCCTCTTTATGGGGGTATTCTGTTTAGCCTAATTGGTTTCCGCCCTTATCGGTGCCTTTATTAACCTCCTTGGGCCTAGGAGTCATTGCCCTTATGTGGTATTTCTGCTAGTGTCTCTAGTGCTCCGTTGTGACCCGTGCTTTATTGGAGAATCTGGTCCGTGTATGATCTGGCTTGCCTGACTACCCACTATGATTCTGACCTGTGTCTCTGGCTAACTAACTCGCTCCATGTATGACCCCAACTTATCTGACTACACACTCGGTTCTGACCTGTGGATCTGGCTGACTAACTCGCTGAGTGTATGACCCCAGCTTGTCTAACTACTCACTCGGTTGTGACCTGTGGCTCTGGCTGACTAACTCAGTGAATGTATGTCCCCGGGTTGTCTGACTACCCACTCGGTTCTGAACTGTGGCTCTGGCTGACTATCTCGCTCTGTGTAGTCCCCGGTTTGTCTGACCTCTGGCTCTTGCTGCCTATTGCTCCATGTAGTCCACAGCTTGTCTGACCTGTGGCTCTGACTGACTACTTGCTCAGTACTCTCCGAACATGCCTGACCATCAGTCTCAGTATTCCGTGGTTCAGGCCTGCTATCACTCCCTGTTGCCTCTGCTCGTGTGACCCGGGTTGGAGACTTGTGCATCCGTTACTGTTCCACCAGGACCTTGGTCCTACTCTCCAGTATCTCACAGTAGTACAGTGTGCAGCTCCGGGTAGGAGCCTGGTCCTATTATCCGGTGGTCGGAGGTTGTGAGTGCTAATACTATTATTATTATACATAATAAATAAATGTGGTTATACATTTTATGATTGTGTCTGTCTTTCTTTGACTGAAAACTGTGACAGTACGTAAGGTCCATGTCTACTGGAGGTTCAGGCAGTCCACCTAATCTAAGCATCCTATCCAAGATGGATTTTCAAGAGCAGAGAATTGATCAGTTGTCTTTTGCTATACAGACACTGTTAAATCGCATGGCTCATCTCTATCACTTTACCCAACAACCTGCGGTGCCTCCAGTACCTGCGCCGGTTGTGGCCACAACCTCTGAAGCTGGCATGACTAGAGGTTTGTCAGGCTCCACTCCATTACCCCAAAGATTTGATGGGGAACCTACTCTGTTCTGGGGGTTCCTGAATCAGCTGGGAATTTTTTTGGAAATGGTACCACACGCATTCCCTACTGAGGGAACTAAGGTGGGATTCCTGATCTCCCTCCTGTCTGGCAAGGCATTGGCCTGGGCCAACCCACTATGGGGGACTGAAAAACCCATAATTCATAACTTTACTGAATTTGTGGCTTTGTTTCGAAGAGTCTTTGATGTTCCTGGGCACGCAACCTCCATGGCCAAACAACTCATGAGAATATGGCAGGGCTCACGTACAGTAAAGGAGTACGCTATAGAGTTTGGTACTCTGGCAGCGGGGGTAGGATGGAACAATGAAGCCCTTGTAGCAGCATTCTCCCAGGGCTTATGTGACACCATTAAAGTTGACAGCAGCCCGAGACCTGCCTGGTGAGCTAGATAAACTAATCTCAGTCACCATCTTGTTAGATACAAGAATTCATGAGAGGCCTTCGTTCAAGGAGCATGTACGCAAACTGTTTCCTCGGTTGGCACCTAGCTTCTTATGCCCACCCTGTCCTCCCATGCCTCCCATACCTCCTAGTTCTGACCCAGCCGGGGGGAACTGATGCAGCTCTGACTAACTAATTTGCTCCGTGTATGACCCTGGCTTGTCTGACTACCCTGTGGCTCTGGCTGACTAACTCACTCCGTGTATGAGCCCGGCTTGTCTGACTACCCACTCTGTTAGATTCGCACCCATACCCTATGCTATTCTATTACATGTGATGACTGTTAATACACATTAAGGAGATACACTTCCACTCATTAATTCTGAGCTCACAAAACCCAGGTATAGAGTCCCCAGTGCATGTTAATAACCATCATAGTACAAAAGAAGAGCAGCAGTAACACACATGCATTAGCAACTAGGTATTCATACACCAGTAGCTCACAGATAAATTAATATGGGTGTGAAAGCCCCCTTTCAATTCATCAAGATATTTTCCCCCAAAAAAAAGAAAATGTTAAATAATGAATTCTCCTGACCCCCTCACCATTCCAAAGGCCACCAGTACTAAGATAAAATTAAGTCCCTTCCGCTCAATGGTCCAAACAATAGCAAAAAAATTGTATTTATTTAAAAAAAAAAAAAAAACAATAACAAGGACATAAAATGCACATTTAGATCAAAAGTCTTGCCATCGCCCTCCTGGATCTCATAACCACAGTGCCCCTCTGCTGTATATTTTTGCTGTCTTCTCCTGCCAGTCTAGGAGTTTGTGGACTGTTGTCCTTAGACAAGATCTTTCTATCCACTGTTTCTCTGAGATTTCAAATTCCACTTACAAGACTTGTGTAGGGGACAACATTCATGCATGAGGTGGAAGATCTCACAGGGTGTGCACCCAGGAGGAGATACCATAACACTGACATCCATTATAGATAAAAGACCCAGTGCATATTGTGAGCCTTTCTGACCTCTTCATCAACGGTTGGGACATGAGTCTTGCAAGTGGAGCTGACAGTCTCCAAGAAACAGAGGACAGGTTAATCTGTTCTAAGGACAGCAAAGACAGTTCTAAATATCACTCTATTGATTCCTAGACTGTTTGGTTAAGACAGTAAAAAGGCAGTTGGGCACAGTTTTATGGCTATCTGGCCCAGAAGGGCAATGAGCAAGATATCTGTCATTTTATGCATGTTTTATTGCTTTTTCTTATAAACACACTTTAAGATATTTTCTTCTTTGCGCTCTATTTACATTTGGATATATTACATGTGTGGGAAAGGGCGTATCTAAAGAAATGCATGAAGAAGGATTTGATTTGAAGTGATGAGTTGGAAATATGCTTTTATCTCATGCGATTTAAGACACTAGTTTGCTTCATTGATAAACCTGTTCACCTGCATCTTCATCTGGTTCATCCATCATCATTTCATTCCATCCTAGTCCTATGGTCATATAGATTAGTTAATTTGAGTGTGTGCATAAGGTATTGGAACACCACAGCATATTGCTCAGAGTTCAGCCCTCTATTTGTCATGCATATTAATATAATTGACACATTGTTTTGAGTTGGCCATTGCTACTAACAGGTGTTAGTTCATTGTGGTATTATATATTGTGGTCTTATGGTCTCTTTCTTATTATATTACAGCTGATTTATAGAATTGTCATGGTAACTTAGACAAATAAACACACAACATAGTACAAGTGAATTTAACCAGTTCATTGAAGCAAATAATAATAATAATAGTAATAGGAGAGAACACTTTCTCAACCATGGGGAGACAGGCATAAGGACAGTGTCTAGTCCACTACCCAAGAGCTGACACTGAACTGAAATCGGTACAGAGATATAAAGGGTACAGAACCAGACTTGGTTCTAACTGACAGATAGGAACCTGGAATGACAGGAAACAGTAACAGAGCATACCTGGACAACCTCCAGAGAGGGATGTCAGACAACAGTTTGGGCAGCTGTAGTGCCGGAGTTGTACAGAGCGGAGGCCACAGAGCAGAGGCACACTAGCAGGCTACCAGAGATGTAGTTGCAATAGAGCAATGCGGAACTCAGAGCGAGTACTGGGCAGAGACAGCATGGAATAGTTATCACGGTGCCCGTGATTTCTGTTTCGGGGCGACATTGTTACTTCCGGGTTTTCACCCAGGATGATTCTTATTGGCTATTGGATTCTGGCTCCGCCCAGGGCTAGTCTTTTATACCTAGTCCTGTCATTCTCTTGGTGTCCTTTCGTGGTGTACCTGTACCTAGCGTTTGAGTTGCTGCATGTTCCTGCTCCGTGTATGAACCGGCTCATCTGACTTCGCTCCTGTCGTTCCTGAGTTTTGCTTCCTGTTGCTGACTGGACTGGCTAACTACCTTCGTGTGTATCAACATGGCTTTGGCTGAGAACCCACTTCCGTTGCTGACTGGACTGGATGACTATCCCCTGTATACCGACATGGCTCTGGCTGAGTACCCGCTTACGTTGCCGACTAGGACTGGCTATTACCTCAGCCAGTCTGGAATTCTGGCTTGACCTTTCTGTGGGCATACCTGTGCCATTATTCTAGCTCACGTTGCTCAGCAACTTCCGCTACAGTGCCTCCTTGACTTGTCACTCCCTAGCTCTCCTGGGAGACTGAGTTGCGAGTAGCTCCGGTCACTTATCAGTATTCTATCTGTGTTGCCTCTGCTATCCCTAGCACTCTAGGGAATCAGTCACTGGCCAGTGTCCTATCTGTGTTGCCTCCGCTATCCCTAGCATTCTAGGGAGGAGGTCACTTGCCAGTGACCTATCTGTGTTGCCTCTGCTAGCCCTAGCATTCTAGGGACTTGGTCATCTGATGGTGCCCTAGCCGTATTGCCTCTGCTATCCCTAGGGCCTAGGGATTTGCCCGGCTTTACCTGCCGCTTCCCTTGCTGTGCCTTCCCGCGGTTTGGTACTGCTTTGGTTACCTTGTTCCAGTACCCAGACAACGGATCAAGTCTACTGTATTGTTTTGGTATCTTATTCCCGTATATCCTGACCTGTGCCAGATTTGGGAAGTACCCCGGTACTGTCCCTATCTGGGCCTGTGAGGGGTATTTTGCTTCACTTGAATTATTTTCAATAATGTTGATCTTAACCTTACCTAAGTTGCCTGAGTGTTCATTAAACAGTGACAGTAGTATATGGTGGTGTACCAAGAGGCAATGGATCGAGAGATAACAGGCAAAACTACCAGCCCAAAGGCAATAGGATTGCACAGTGCGGAGGCAACTTGCAACACTACCAGCAAGGAAGTGTTGTACCTGATAGGTAGAGCGCGCCTTCAGTTATACCTGGAGACAAGTGGTAGTCAAACAGTAGCAGGGAGTAGCACGGAGTGTAAGTCAGACAAGCCACAGTCAGGAATCAGATTGAGTAGTCAGCCACAACCTAGGTCAACACAGAGCAGGTAGTCAGACAGAGCCAATGGTCAAAACCGGATCGAATAGTCAGACAAGCCAAGGACTAAGAACCAGAAGATATCAGAAGCCAAGCAAGGGTCAAAAAAGCAACACTGGAAGATGCACAGAAACACCACGAAAGGGCAATTAAGACCAGTTCGTGGGCAAATTATAAGGCCACCACCGGAAGGCAGAGCACAATCGGTCACACAGACAGGAGGCTACAAAATAGCGATCGCAACGTCAGAGATGAGCGCTCGCAGATAGTGGCAGACCAGATGATGCAGTTCCAGTCCCAAACCACCGGATAGGAATGCAGACAATCACAGTCACTGTGATAGTAGCCACCCCTTAATGACGCCCCTCCCCGTGGAGAAGGACCAGGCTTGAGAGGAAAACAAGCATGGAATCTGCGAAGCAACACAAGGGCATGAATATGGCCACTGGGTACCCAGGAACGCTCCTCAGTGCCATACCCTTTCCAATCTACCAAGTATTGAAGGTGTCCTCTGACTCTGCGAGAGTCCAAAATGTTCTGCACTTCATACTCTTCCTGGCCATTAAATTTAACAGGCCCAGGCAGAACAGGTACTGAAGTGTAGCGGTTGCAGACCATAGGTTTGAGCAGTGACACATGGAAGACATTGTGAATAAGCATGCCAGCCGGGAGGTCTAGTGTGTATGAGACAGGGCTAATCTTATGCAGCACCCAGTAAGGACCTACAAAACAAGGGGCCAATTTCCAGCATGGCACCTGGAGGTTAAGATTACGGGAGCACAGCCGTACCCTCTCTCCCACCTGAAACACTGGGGTAGGCCCTCGACGATGGTCTTCATGTTTCTTGTAGCGCTGAGTGGACCTCTGAAGGGATCTCTGAACTTGAACCCATGTGGAGCGAAGCTGCCTAAGATTCTTGTCCAGAGCAGGAATTTCTTGTGCCTCAAATGATTCAGGTAACAAAGCAGGCTGGAAGCCATAATTAATCAGGAACAGATGGCACAATTCCTGGCAAACTCCGCCCACGGTAACAAGTTCGCCCAGTCATTCTGATGGTCTGAAATGAGGAGAATGACAACTAACTGCCCATTTGCCTATAGAAAGCTCTCCAGAACGGGACACACCTTGGCTCCCTCGATACGAGACCAGTACCTTGGGTACCTCATGGAGCTAGAATACCTCCCTGGCAAATATCTCGGCCAGCTCCTTAGAGGAGGGAAGACCCTTCAGTGGTACAAAGTGGGCCATCTTGGAGGACCTGTCAATGATCATAAGTATGACCGTGTGCCCTTTGGATACGGGCAACTCAACCATGAAATCGATTGACAGGTGAGATCAAGGATGTTCACCATTAGGAACTGGATGCAGCAGCCCTACCGGAAGGAGTCTGAGAGACTTGTTACAGGCACATGTGGCACAGGCTGTTACAAAGGCAGAGCAGTAATTTCTTAAGCTAGGCTACCAGAAAAGCCGAGATATGGACCAAATCAGTTGCTCACGACTGATATGCCCTGCAGCCTTCGAGGAATGATACGTCTTCAGTAATAGAGTATGGGAACGAAACATCTACCACTAGGTTTGTCTGCAGGAGGGGTAGCTTGGGATGTTAAAATCTCCTCCCCCAAGGGAGAGGTAATGCTAGTACAAATGGTAGCTAGAATATGATCGGCAGGAATAATAGGCACCAGAATGCTATCTACCTCGGGATCCGATCCAAATTGCTTGGAGAGAGCATCGGCTCTAACATTCTTGGTACCAGGAAGGTACGAAACCACATAATTAATCCTGGAAAGGAACAATGCCCATCTGGCCTGTCTGGGAGACAATCTCTTGGCCTCTGAAAGATATGTCAGGTTTTTGTGATCAGTGAGAATTAGTGTTGGGGGAACTTGTCCCCTCCAGCAGGTAGCACCACTCCTTAAGTGCAAGAATAATAGCCAGCAATTCTCAATCCCTGATATCTTTGTGCCCTAGACAACTTCTTGGAAAAATACTCACAAGGAAGTAGGGTTTTGCCAGGAGCCGAGCATTGGAATTGGAGGGCACCTAATCCCGCCTCAGATGTGTCAACCTCCAGAGTAAAGGGTAGGGCAGGTTTGGGATAAGACAGGATAGGAACCTTAGTGAAGGCATCCTTTAGATCATCAAAAGCTTGGACACCCATGGGAAACCAGTTGGATATATCTGCCCCATATGTGTCACATCAGTGAGTGGCTTCACCACTGAGAAAAAATTCTTAATGAATTTCCTATAATAGTCGGTGAACCCCAGAAACCTCTGTATGGCTTTCAGTCCTACTGGTCGGGGCCACTGCAGAACTGAGGACAACTTAATTGGATCCATGGCCAATCCTGCGGAGGAAATCACGTACCCCAGAAACGTGACCTCAGACTCGCACTTTTCCAGATTACAGAATAATTTGTTCTCTCGTAAGAGTTGCAGGACATGTGCCACATCTGCCTGATGTGCTTCTATGGTAGGTGAGTAGATAAGAGTGTCATCCAGGTATACTACTACACACCTCTGCAGTAGATCTCTTAAAACATCATTGATAAATTCTTGGAATACTGCCAGAGCATTACACAACCCAAAAGGCATTACCAGATATGCATAATGTCCGCTGCGAGTGTTAAATGCGGATTTCCTTTCATGTCCCTTCTTTAGTCTCACAAGATTATAGGTCACCCTTAGATCAACTTTGGTGAACACTTTCGGCCCTTAATTTGATCGAACAGTTCGGGGATCAATGGCATGGGGTATGCATTTTTCACCATCAATTTGTTTAGACCTCTGTAGTCAATACCTGGTCTCAATTCCCCATCCTTTTTTACAAAAAAGAATCCTGCAGTAGCAGGTGAGGAGGACTTGCGAATGATCCCTCTGGCCAGGGCATCAGACACATACTCCTCCATAGCAAGTTTCTCCTCCATAGACAGGGGATAAACTTGTCCTCTAGGGAGGTATGGCTCCTGGGATTAAATCAATATTACAGTCGTACATTTTGTGTGCCGGCAATGTACTAGCCTCTACTTTGTTAAATACCCCCTTGAACGATTGGTACTCTGCAGGTAACGAGGGAGAGGTACATAGTATTCTGGTAGGGTGTTGTAGACATGCCTCAGCACAATGGGGGGACCATGACACAATGTCACACTTCTGCCAGTCTATCTTAGGATTGTGCGTCTGTAGCCAGGGGAACCCCAGGATGACCGCATAGTGTGGTGACTTTATGATCTGAAATTGTAGGGTCTCCACATGGAACGGCCCTACCCTTAGGGATACTAGTGGAGAAGAGCAAGGCAACAAAGGAATATCGTGCTGGGCTGCAAAGCCAGCATCCATGAAGAATCCAGCAGCTCCCGAATCCACCAAGGCCGGAGCAGTGATAGAGGATGTGGACCAGGACACTTCAAGAATAGGTTTCCCAGGCTGGGAATCTGTGATACTCCACCTAGGGTTTTCCCCTGACACAACCCTAGGTGCGAGGGTTTCCCAGCCGGGAAGGGCAGGAGCGTAGCAGGTGTCCTGCCTTTCCACAGTAAAGACAAAGGCCCTCTCTCCTTCAAAACTCCCTCTTCTTCCTAGAGAGGTGCATAAAGCGCAATTGCAGAGGTCCAACCCTGCCAGCCACAGAACTAGGAGGTATGGGAGACGAGGGAGGATAGGGTGGGATTGAAAAGCTGGGTGCCAGTCGATTTGTGAGTTTCTGCCCCTGGCTTCTGAATGCAGGCCTCTCTCTGAGCCTGGTGCCAATTAGAATCGCAAAGGAAATTAGTTCGTTCAGGTCTCCTGGTAGCTCAGGGCTGCTGTCTCATCTTTAATAGTGCCGCACAGACCCTGTGTAAATGCTGCTACTAATGCCTCATTGTTCCAGCCCACCTCTGCAACCAAGATGCGAAATTCAATAGCAAAGTCGGCCACCGTGTGTGTGCCCTGACGTATGGTCGTTAGCCATTTTGCTGCAGATATTGCTGTGGCTGGAACGTCAAAAACTCTGCGGAATTCCTCCACAAATTCTGAGAATTTATCTACAATAGGCTTCCTTGTTTCCCATAATGGATTAGCCCTGGCTAGAGCCTTGCCAGACAACAGGGAGATCACCAACCTGACCCTGCTTCGGTCACTTGGAAAGGCATGTGGTACCATTTCCAGAAAAATGTCCACCTGGTTCAAAAACCTTCTGCATAGAGTGGGCTCCCCCTTGTATCATTGAGGAAGGGGAGCGGTCCCTGAAAACCCTCAACTGGTACTGCATGCCGGGTTTGGAGCTACTACCAGTGCCAAATCTGGGGAGGCCACTGGTTGATGAGGAGTTTGCCCAAGGTATGCAGTAAGGTTTAATAGGGTTTGCATAGCAAAGGATAACTGATTGATCCACTGATCCTGTCAGTCCATTCTGGCTAGAATACTCTGAATTGGTTCACTCGTACTTTCAGTAGTCATGGCCCTTTTGTACTGTCACGGTAACTTAGGCAAATAAACACACAACACAGTACAAATAAATTTAACCAGTTAATTGAAGCAAATAATAATAATAATAGTAATAGGAGAGAACACTTTCTCAACCATGGGGAGACAGGCATAAGGACAGTGTCTAGTCCACTACCCAAGAGCTGACACTGAACTGAAATTGGTAGAGAGATATAAAGGGTACAGAACCAGACTTGGTTCTAACTGACAGATAGGGACCTGGATCACCAGGAAACAATAACAGAGTGTATCCGGACAACCTCCTGAGAGGGATGTCAGACAACAGCTTGAGCAACTATAGTACTGGAGTAGTACAGAGCTGAGGTCACAGAGTGAAAGCACACTAACAGGCTACCAGAGATGTCGTTGCAATAGCGCAGCGGGGAACTCAGAGTACTGGGCAGAGACAGCAAGGAATAGTATATGGTAGTGTACGAAGAGGCAATGGATCGAGAAATAACAAGCAACACTACCAGCCCAAATGCAATAGGATCGCACAGTGCAGAGGCAACTTGCAACACTACCAGCAATGTAGTTGTTGTACAGGATAGGTAGAGCGTGCCTACTCCTATAACTGGAGACAAATGGTAGTCAGACAGTTGCAGGGAGTAGCACGGAGCGTAAGTCAGACAAGCCACAGTCAAGAACTGGATCGGTTAATCTGCCAAAGCCTAGGTCAGCACAGAACGGGTGTTACGGTTTTTAGGACACTCAGACACAGAAGGTTTGGGTAAAAACAAAGTTTTATTGAAAACACACGGGTTCAGTATATACTGAGAGAAATAATACTGCCACAGGTCAGGTTACAATACTACTCAGTAACCCACACGGGTCCAGTGAAACACAATAGTACAACACTGCCACAGGTCAGGTTACAATTCATGTGAATCCTAGAAGAGACAGTGGAGAATTGGGTGCTATTAGGCCAAGAGATACAGACAAGCCCTAATAGTACTGATGCCTACAGGACACTCTCTACGCAGAGAATGACACAATAAAGACAGAGTCCACACAGAGGTAAATGAAGGCCCTGGAAGTGACAGACTGCCAGAACAGTCAGCGGGTGACTGAAACTGTATAGCACGGTGTAACGCCAACCATAACCTGCAATACACTGTGACCCAAAGCCCAACAGCACCAGCCCACAATGGGTTAAACGAACACTCAGACCTGATATCAGCAGCAAGGCCGTGGGGACAACCGAGGTGCCCAGGGAACAAACCAACCTCGGATTATTAGCGGTGAAAAGGTCAAGAGTACCGTGGTGCAACCTGACTGATCTCCAACACCGGGGTGTGAGGATCACGAGGCGCATAAACCGGAGACTAGGTCAAAGTAAGCAGGACTGCCGGAGCAGAGTATACGAGGCAACCAAAGGAGCTGTCAGTAGACAGTGAGAGCACCGGAAGCACGTTCTCCAAATGGTACACCGGATGGAGCAGAGAACCAGGCTGGGTCGGTACACAGAGCAGGAATGTCAGCCAATCCGGGTCGGTACACAGAGCAGGAACGTCAGCCAGGCCGGGTCGGTACGCAGAGCAGGAACGTCAGCCAATCCGGGTCAATACACAGAGCAGGAACGTCAGCCAGGCCGGGTCGGTACACAGAGCAGGAACATCAGCCAGTCCGGGTCGGTACACAGAGCAGGGACGTATACAGGCAGAGTAGTCAGGCAGTCCAGGTCATACACAGGATTCACACAGAAGTCAGGAACAAGCGCTATCAACTGGAACACCATGAAAGGACACTGCAGAAGTGACAGGGCTCAGTATTTAAGGGCTAGGGCTGGGCAAAGCAAAACCACAGTAGCCAATAAAAGGGATCAGGAAGTAGCACTGAATCACACTGTTGCCAGCGATAACACAGGCACCGTGATAGCAGGTAGTCGGACAAGCCAGAGTCATACACAGATCAGATAGACAGACAGAGCCAATGGTAAAAACTGGATCGGATAGTCAGACAAGCCAAGGATCAAGAACAAGAAGATATCAGAAGCCAAGCAAGTTTCAAACGAGCAACATTGGAATATACACAGAAACACCACGAAAGGGAGATTAAGCCCAGTTCATGGGCAGATTATAAGGTGCCACCGGAGGGCAGCGCACGATTGGCCACACAGACAGGAAGCTACAAAATAGCGAGCGTGATGTCAGATATGTGCGCCCGCAGATAGCGGCAGACCAGAGGATGCAGTTCCAGTCCCAAACCATCACATAGGAATCACGGGCACCGTGATAAGAATAAGTTTCAATAGACAGATGATATACTGTGTCTGTCCTAATCAGTATTTATTTGGAGCAACAGGAGATGAGTACATAGTTTGAGATTTGTTCAACAATTTTACATTTTAATTAGGGGCAGGTGAGCAGGTTCCTCCTGTAGATCACTCCATTAGCTGAGTTGGTGCTCTTATATTGTTTGTGTACTAACAATAATTTACATCCGCCACTAGACCCTATGTGTTTCCCCCTGTGAAGCACTTACCTTGATGTCGGGGGTTCAGTGTTGTTCTCAACACCCTGGTCCTCCACTGCATATTCTTCCACAGTTACATAAGAGAGTATCCTCCATTAGTCCTGTTCAGTCTGTTGCCTGAGACAGTGTGGTAAAAAAATTAACAGGGTTTGGCGTTTATATGACCAATCACTGTTCAAATCCTTTCCCACTCTTCTATTGTCTGGGAGGTGGGATGACTCAGGGAACAGTATGTATACTGGAGTAACCTCACCTTTCAGCCAATAACTATATAGATGAAGGGTTTACACATACACGTAAATCCACCCCTTCACCTATCCAATCATTAATTAATGGGGAATGTTTTCATTTTAATTTGTTATTGGAGGTGGTGTTGACTGTGGCTGCAGGTTAATAGGTTTTGTTTTTTGTTTTTTTACTTTTTATACAACTGTGGAGGAAGATGCAGTGGTGGACCAGGGCAATACAGTCCTGTACCTCTGACATCAACGTAAGTGCTTCACATGGAAAATAGGAGGGGGAATGGGTCTTAGATTGTTACTGTTGGGTCTAGCAAAGGGAATATGTTTTAATGTTGGGAATGTTATGGGGGAAGGGACTTAATTGTATCTTACTTCTGGTAGTCTATGGGAGGGTGGGGTGAGGGTGATTATGGAACTAGTTCATGTTCATGGTTTGGCACTATCTTAAAGATTCTCATGCTATTTAACATGAGTTGGGGGAACAGAAAGCTGTGCTGAACTTTAGGCTCCAATTCATATCTGAGCCTACTGGGCAGCTAATAGAAAACCTCTAGAAAATGGGCATGTTTTTGAGTCCGTATTATTTTGGCACTAGTGCTTGTTTTACCTGACCTAAAAGAAATGAGCCACAGAGGGGGGTGCAATACAGAGCTTCTCAGTGTATTGCACACACCTCTGGTGCTTACAGGTTTAAGGTTTATTGAGTAATTTACAGGCAAAGTAAATGATAATATATTCAGAGATTAGAGAATCCAGTACCTAATGTGAAATGATGAATGATTAAAAAGATATTTTAAAAGCTATTAATCCACCGTACAGAGCCACCCTTTTCACTGATCCTAGATTACATAAAACCTCTAATCTTTAGTTGCAGGGTGTTCCCAAAACACCAAGGGATTGACCCAGTCTGATGCATTATTAGTGCATTGAGATGGCCAGCTGTACCATTACTGGCATGGGGACTAATAGCATTACATCCCCCTAGCTGGAAACAATACCCTGGGCTTTAACACAATAACACTGAGTGATCTGTCGGGGCTATCACATTATTCTGTCATTTGAAGATGGATGCTGGTGCTGGCATGTCATTGGTAAATTACCAAAAGCATGACTCAGGGTGTGCTGGGATCCTTGCAGGGTGACTGCAGCCGGAGCAGTCAGTTCCAGCCATTCCCCATTTGACCTGCAAAAACTTCAACAAAAATCATGTCTCTGCAGTGGACTTAACCTTGTTTTACACAACAGTGTAAATCCTGCAATATATACTGTATATTTTTTCCATACTACAATCTCTTTAAACATGAGACCTAGATTTTTAACCCTCTCATCCAGTACCCTAGCAATGTCCCTGTTTTGCTGTCAAGATAACCTGCAGCTTATTCCACACCAATGAATGTCTGTATTAATTTTCTCATCGCGTAAATAAATGCACAGCAGTTAGTTTAATTAATTTCAGGGTAATTCAATTACAGGTCCAATATTGATTTTACCTTGAAACATTTGTATGTAGTCACGTTACAATTCTAGGATACAGTAAGACAGGAAGAAGGCTTGTTCAGTCAAGTCACAGGTCACAGGCTTCTCAACTCATTATTCTTAAGCACCAGATGGGTGTGCAAAGAAGTGATCTGGTCCACAAGAGAATAACATTCGACAGAAGAAGAGTGATGATGCAACAAAAAATTATGTGACTAGTAACACCAATGGTTTGTAAGGAAAAGAAAATTGTCCTCATGAACACAGAGAAAAGTAAAAATGCATTTAATTTTAATTACTTAAATTTTACAAACTATTAAACAGAAATGCTCTAACTTACTTCATATTTTCAGAGATGCTGACAGTTGGAACATACTGCATCAACAGTCCTATGAGTTTTAGAGGGGGTTTCAAGGTTAAAGTGGAACTTTCATTTTGTAACAAACAGGTGACTTTGAAAGAGCTTTCAGACTTGCCTCTCATCTTTTGTTTCTATGACTATGACACACTGTGCAGCACAATATAATTATACGTACATACCTATATTTAAGTTGAATGTGAATAAAATTGTAGTGGAAACTATTAAATGAATAAACAATCCTACTATCAGGAAGGCTGCCAATAAGAAATGGCACTAGTACTGGCACAAAATAATTAGTATATAAAAAGAAAAACTTATAAGGTGCTACCACATTTTAGATCTAAACATTGACTAAAATAATAAAAATATCAATGTATTTTACCATTTTTCAAGTATGTCCTGGGGTATAGATGTTATTACCCAGTTTAATGGTACTCATTTTATTTACCTCAGAAGGATGAAAGGCTGAGTTGACCCTGCTGGGACTAGAACCTGGACTGTGAGGTTTAAAAAGATTCTATAGCTGGTGCATTAACCAACCAAAATATATTTAAAATATTTAAAATCAATATTTATTAAGATCAAAGAGGTACTAAATACAACTTGTGTACTTATATATATCAAAAAGTATTGAAGATGAGGAGTAGTTCTACAACTATAATCATAAGGAATGCGTTAGCAGTGCTGCAATAGAAAATATGCTGAGGCAAATAGCTTAATTAAAAATGCTCATTTATTGAACGTGTTAAAAACATTAGTGCATTAGTGAAGTGAGACATACATGGCATGTTGGAACTACAAAATCATCTTACGTGTTTTGCAAATAACCGAAATGGGGGGATTATATATAATATACCAAAAAATTCTATTGGTTAAAGGGATAGTAATGTTTCACAATAAAAGCAGCTCCAATTAATCTTCATAGTATTTATGCCATGGAGAGTGTTATTTCAATTCTGTCAGAGTTGTAGTTCAAGAGTAATTGAATGATAAAGTATTCCCCTCCCACCTCTTTTACCTAGGGTAAGCCACCACCCCTCAGATGTGGAATCTGGTTTTAATAACAGACAGCTCACAGCAAGGGACAATCTTCTTACTGTGAGAACAATGAAAACCCTGCCCCCCCTTGACAGGTTTTTCCCTTATGCTAATAGAAGATTGTCCCTCTCTGCAAGCTCTCTGGACACCACCTTTCTGTTCTGAAGTGAGCAGTGTTACATCAGTAAAAGGGGTGGGTGGGGGACACTTTATAATTCAATTACTCTTGAACTACAACTCTGACAGTATTGAAATAACACTCTCCATGGCCCAATACTATGAAAATTAATTGGAGCTACTTAATTTTGAAACATTACTCTGCCTTTAATCATGTACGTAGTCACATCAACTGAACATGCAAACTCTCTGGAACCTTTGGCATATATACAACATTTTCAAATAGAGGCACCACACTTAAAGAAACCCTTATACTGTAAAGAAGTGGGAACTGTTTTTTTACTCATATACAAACTAGGAGACACCTCTTTTTGCAAAAAAATTACATTCATGTTGCAAGATGTTAGATAATTTCTCAAGGAAATTGATCAGTGGTTCCTTACATAGGTGATGTAGAATCTGTTCAATATGGTGGAGTGTGTAAGGATTTATAATTGTCCCCTGAAAAGCCATCTTCTCCACCCGCTCCCCTCTGGAAATACAGTTTATCACATGCCACTTTCATCACAGTTACGCAATATAATAAAAGCGTGGGCTAGGCAAGATGAGTCTTCCATAAACGAGTCCATATTGACTCCCCTTGCTGTATGATACAATAATTTCGTATATACCCATATGTAGTAGTAAACACAATATCATAACAAGAGAATAAGTAAAGAAAAAATAACATGAGAATATAATCACGACACATATACAATTGTTGTTGGTGTAAACAGATGATTTACCAATCTGTGTATTTTACAGTCTATGGGGGTCAGACCGTGGAGAGTGTAAATTATTCCGGGAATGGAGGAGCTTGAGAAATATCAAGGATCACCAGGGTCATGTTGACCTGATATGAAAGGAGAGTTCAGGTCCATGATGTGGATGTTGATGGGGATAGTGGGTTATAGTCTTCACATCTCATTCTTTTTTTGGAGGCAGAAGAGCCAGGCGACCATTCAAAGTGATGCTCGATTTGGCATAGAGGTTTGAGAAGGAGCCCGAGGTGGTAAGTGTATTCCCAGGGCATTGCAGAATGCTGCAATGTCTTTAGGATTGCATTGAGCAGTTGTGACTCTGTTTTAGTTTTCTGAGAGGGAGATGTGAAAGTCCCAATTATACTTCATATGTAGATTCCATAAATGATCTGTCTGACCCTTCTGAGGAGGTATAGCACGTAAGGAGACAGGATATTATATAGCTGTATTGTGGCCCAGTGCATGGAGGTAGGTTTCCATCTCTGCTATGATGCATGATTCTGTCTTGAAGATTGCAGCTGTGAAAAAATATCACAATGTCTCTCAGTGAGCCAAGCAAATAGTTTTTAATATATTAATGTACATAAGTTGTATTTAATACCTCTTTGATTTGAATAAATATTGACTTTAGATACTTTATATATATATTAGTATCTGTTTATTCAGCATTACCATATAGCCAGTGTTTAGATCAAAAAGATGGTGGCTCCTTATAAATTTTTCTATTTATATATTTATGTTAGCCATTTTATACTAAAAACGGAATTTTATGACCTATTTAGCTGCATGTTTTGGTCAGTGTATGCAAATTAGTCAATATTAGCCACTGTACCATACATATGCTAATATTCTACATTGCTCTCCCTCCTAACGGCCACTCCCTGCCAGCCAGTACTAGCTCACTTGCATAAAAGGACCAACTGTCAGTCATGCAAATTCTATTAAGATGGATACTCCCATTGAGGTGAGAATGTGGACAGGTAACATCCTACTTTAAATGAATAAAAAGGAAGAGAGGCAACTACAAAATTGTTGAGGAAGACCAACTAATAAGCAGCTCTGGTACAACCCAGTTTCCACATATGGGAGAAATATAACTACCCATTGATTTAAATGGTGCTTTGAACCCCTTTAAAGGGATAGTAATACTTAAAATGTAAAAAAAAAAAATATATGTTGTAGGGTTTATCCCCCTGCGTAAAACAAGAGTACTCCCACTGCTGAAAGACGTTTCATTAAAAAGTTATTAATTTTCAAAGTTGAATTTTTTAGGTGCAATATCACAGTGGCCTGAAATTGTACAGTGGCGCTGTTGCTACATGATCCTATGGACAGCTCTGGTCCCGGGACCATAAAATTACATAGGATGGTGTAGCAACAGAGCCACTGTATAATTTCAGGCCTCTGTGATATTACACCTAAAAAATTCAAGTTTGAAAATTAATAACTTTTGAATGAAACACCTTTTAGCAGTGGGAGTACTCTTGTTTTACTCAGGAGGATAAACCCTACAACATATTTTTTTTTTACATTTTACGTATTACTATCCCTTTAATGTTAGACATGTCTCTAAAGCATTTCTTCTCAATGCACTAGTGACCTCTCATGCATCCCAATGATTAAAAGTTCCTTTTAAATCAGTGAGGATTTAGGGAATATTTTTCCCCTATGATATAGTTGGTTTGCTCCAGAATTGAATATGACTCTATGTGCATGTCACTGTATTGTAGTAAAATGAAAGTCCAAATCTTTGATTCTAAAAATTTCCATAATTGAAACTTACTTTGAATATTCAGATGTTTTATAAAATCAATACAACTTTTCAGCACATTATACAGTAGATTCTTCTCAGCTAGTTTTCCGCAGAGGCTTGATAATGATAACACTGGGAAGCAGAGGACTGGAACTATATTGTAATGTAATTTTATAAATGTTTAATAAGGCTTAGTGGCATAATTACTTAGCAGTACTAACAGCTCATTTACTTCAGTGGGCTCTAAAGAGCTTACAGTTTAGTAAAGCTCAGAAAACATGGCTCTTAACCCAGTGGATGCTAGAGCATGAGAGTTGTTTCTAGCATCCAAGTGGTTAATATTCTATTTTGCCATAGTTTAGGCTTCCTTCTGTTTTAATGCTTTGCAAGACATTGCAGGTCTTATGCATTGGCGAGGCTAATGAAAGTTAATTAAACATTAGTTGTAATGAAGAGTATGGCTAAGAACTGTTCAGACGACATTTCTATGTGACTGAATAAAATGCTATTTATTACCATCACACTGAAGTAAAACAATTAGGAACACAGCTTTGTAGTGCACCAGTAGACTATTGCCAGCATAGTACATTTACACTATCTATATGAGCAACATGTTGAAAAAATGGCAAGAAACAAATGTAATACTTGTAAAAGGAATGAAAGGGGATCTGAGATGTAATTGAGGTCATAGAGGGGTAGATTTAAAGGCAGGCGTTAGCAAAAAAAAAACTACAGTTGTGTGTTTTAACGTGCAGTAAGCCATTTAAAGTTCCATCTTAAGCTCGCGGCAGTTTGATAATCCTTGCGGCTGATAGACTTACATGCATTGAGACTCATGGAACAAGAGTCCCCAGAGCCATTTGAAGGAGTGTGGTACTGCTAATGGCAGTGAAAAAGATACAGTTAACGGGCAAAAGTTAAGACCCAGTTTTGTAAGCTGTTAGACATATAACGGTAAAAAAAAAAAGACGTTAGATAGAAAAACAGACAAACCGCATATCGCACAAGCATTCAAATGGAAAAATTAACCCATGCAATGCCAAAACAACACAGACATGCCCATGCAACACAAATCACTCTCACATGCAACACAACAACCAAGCAACACCACAGGGACAATGCCTTCGAAAAAAAAACATCAACACAACATGGCTCAGAACAATGGGGATTATCACACAACACGGACACCTATCAATACAAAACAAGCTCACCTGTGCAACATCACCAGACGAGCCAGACACAACCTACACCCCACAACTTCACACCCACAACAATCAGAACACACCACATTTTAAAACAGACACACCTGCAAACATTTCCTGGACAACAAACACCTTCCCATTGGTCATCACTCACCTCATCACCACATCTAGACAACGCCCTACCACGTACTTAAAGGGACAGCTCACCACACTCAACTGTGGCTTGTTTTCCACTCAGGGAGAGATACAGAGAGAGAGAGAACAATCAGTATGTTGGCTTACATATTGATGCGAAGACTGTGGAGAAGGTGTGCAAAGGGTGAGAGCTAGGGAACACCAGCAAGCCCCAGGCACACCTGATCAACAGCCTTCACCTGTTGCAAGCAAGGAGGCTCAGGTTCAAGAGCCACACAGGGGGACAACACCTGCTTGCAGATGCACAGCTGCAGCAACAGGATGCTCCCCAGCTGCCACAGGAACCCCTGGAGCAGCGTAGGATGAACAAATGACCAACAAGGCACAGGGTATACCACCCAAGGGTCACGCTCCTTGGAATGACCAATGACGAGGTGATTGATCGCTACAGGTTGAGGCTGCACAGCATCATTTCCCTGTATGAGGTCATCAAGGATGAGGTGGATCCGATTTACACCCTTAACCATGCCCTATCTGGCTTGCAGAATCTCTTGTGTGCCATACACTGCATGGCAAGTGGCGCCTTCCAGTCGACAGAAGGTTACACATCTGGCATGTCACAGGCCACATTCTCAAGGGTGCTGGCCCAGGTCTTGTCAGCCCTCAAAAGCAAGGCCAGTACCTACATACACTTTCCCACCACCGACATGGAGTGGACACATCTGAAGCAGGACTTTTACGTAAGGGGAGGCATGCCCAGGGTCATGGGTGCAATAGATTGCACCTATGTCCGTATCAAAGCTCCAGCACGTGCTGGACATCTATTCATCAGTAGGAAGAACTTCCACTCCAAGAACATGCAGATGGTGTGTGACAGCAAAATGAGGATCATGAATGTCTGTGCAAAGTATCCCGAGAGCTCTGATGATTCCTACATTCTCCAAAACTCCTCAGTACTCAGAGACTTCAAGAATGGAACTCACACAGGGGTATGACTTCTGGGTCAGTTAACAATATTAAATCACACCACATCTACAGGTGTACACACAACACTGCTCACCATGCTCCTGACTCATTCGCACAACATGTGCTCCTTGTCTCACCATGTCATTCACTTTCCACAGGTGATGCTGGCTATGGCTGCAAACCATGGCTTCTTTCCCCGGTCACCAATCCCTAAACTGATGCCCAGGAAAGATATAACCAGGCTCGTGGCACAACTTGGAATGCCATTGAGTGGACCTTCGGCCGCCTCAAGTCCTAATTCAGATGTCTGGACAAATCGGGGGAGGGCACTGCAGTATGCCCCAGGCAAAGTGTGTGACATACTAATGGCGTGTGCAATACTGCACAACATCGCAGTGGACAGTAGGCTGGTGGACAATATCCAGCCCCCCCACCTGATGTTCCCATGGACAGTGGCCATGGTGAGGAGACCCTGAGAGGGACACAGATGAGACAGGCTGGTCAGGGACCACTTCAGCTGTGAGTATAACACAGGCATTCATACAATCCATGCATGTCCATCACCAGTCCTGTGAATTGGTGCCAACACACAAACCACACCACACATGATGTTCTGTTTCACCCCACAGGATCAATGACACAGGTCTGACAATGGCAGCAGTATGGCCCCAAACATCATCCATACCATGAACATGGTATATTGTGTCTGGGGATTCCAAAACCATCTTCCATTCCTTCCTCCATGTTGACATTGCTACCTCAAGGATATCATGCATACCCCCATGAGAACCAAGGTACAACACATAACCCATGTTTAGCATCTTAAAGGGCTTGATTGACAGCAACTAACATGATTTGCCATGATTATAGCCATAGCAACCATGGTACCCTTGTAGCGAAAGAGCATTATCCAGTGCAATGCATTGGATAACACTCTGTCACATCAGGGGTTAAAGGGCCATTGGAGTTAACATGGGGCCTGTAGTTAGCTATAGCTGAAAAGAGCAGCAGAGGGATGGCTCTACAGTGGTAGTGTGTTACACAACATAGAGGTCATGAAAATTGGTTCAGATCTCCAGGGAAACCATGCTAACCTGTGTATGTGTAGTGATATGTGCCCCTGACACAAATACACACATCAACAAAAATGTCCTAATAGTTCCATGAAACAAATAAAATTGGGCTGCCACTGTCACTCTGACAGTGGCAGCCCAAATTCATTTGTGTCATGGAGCTATCAGAACATATTTGTTGATGTGTGTATTTATGTCAGGGGCACATATCCCTCAGTTCTCTCCTTAATGGGTTATAGACAAGTAGACAATACATTACAAGGCAATGGTCTGTGTACTCCCCTGTAACAGAAAAGATTAAGGGGATAATGATGTTGAAGCTGTTGCATGAAGATCAGTTCAAGGGTGCTGTTCAAAATCCTGTCTTCTTGTCCCACAGGCATCCATAGCATGATCCATCCTGGAACAGAGGAGTTTTCATGTGAATGGACTGAAGCCTTGACAACACTTCCATGAAGCTCAATCCTTGATGTTTCCAGTGATTGTGTTGGGGATGCAATGTTTGACCTGATGTTCACAGCAACCTCTAGTGGAACATTCACATATCCACAGAAGACACAAATTCATGTGTGTACTAACATCCAGGAATCAAGCCTGTACAGTAGGAATACTCATCTACAGAGCAACCAAACATGAGCAGTTCAGTGTTGTTTCAAAAGTATTCATATTTAGTTTAAATGTAACTTTTGTGTGCTCATACAATTGTTCAATGCATATATAGGCAATATACAGAGAAAACACATGTATGTATTAATGTAGTTTGAGACACAATAAAGGAGAACCAACACTATTCAATCTGTGTCTGTATGAATAATGTTGGATTAGACATGTCTCAATGTTGAACCATACTCAAGGCTAGTATCCCTCACACATAGGAAGGCATGACCTACATCACAGGAGTCCACTAGTTGTTAGACCATGAGTGGACTTTGTGATATATTCATGCAAGGAGATGATGGCAGTGATACATTAATGTGTGTTACATAGTAACATAGTAACATAATAAATTAGGTTGAATAAAGACACAAGTCCATCAAGTTCAACCTTCTCCTCATACCCCAGTAACTGAGAATGTTAAAGCTTTCCTTCTACCAATTAAATTAGTCTTTATTAGACCTTCCTGATCAGTCTTCTGATAAACAGTATAAATCTGCCTGTTGCCTTTTGAAAGAAATGTATCTAATATTCTCTTAAATGTATCCATTGTATCTGCCATAACCACCTCCCTGGGCAATGAATTCCACAATTTAACAGACATTACCGTAAAAAAACACAATAGAAAATAAAGAACTCAAATGCGCTATCACCAGTGTACAAAATATATAAATAATAATGTATACTAAACTATAAAACGGTCAGCAAAAAATACCAACTAACACCATCACTCTATGTGTTATCAAATCTAAAAACAAAAAATGAACCAGTATTTCTGCGCCCTGAATAAATCTAATTAACGAGAGAAAAAAATGCAGAAAAAATGTATACCAATGGAGAAGCTTCCACTCGAAAAAATGGAATCTCTACTAATTGAAATATAAGTGATTAAATATAACTTAATATCAAATATGCATAATAAAAAGTTATATTATAATATAAAAATTATACAATAAATCTGAAATCTCTTTTAGGGTTATTGTTTTTTGAGATCTGTATATATGTGGTTTATGTGATTATATATGTGGATGGATTTCAGATTTATTGTATAATTTTTATATTATAATATAACTTTTTATTATGCATATTTGATATTAAGTTATATTTAATCACTTATATTTCAATTAGTAGAGATTCCATTTTTTCGAGTGGAAGCTTCTCCATTGGTATACATTTTTTTCTGCATTTTTTTCTCTCGTTAATTAGATTTATTCAGGGCGCAGAAATACTGGTTCGTTTTTGGTTATTACCGTAAAAAACCCTTCCTCTGCTGAAGTTTAAACCTCCTTTCCTCTAATCTCAAGGGGTGTCCCCTGGTGTAACGGTTTTCAGTACACTCAGAGGCAGGCAGTTTGGTAAAACACAGTTTTATTGAAACCAGACAGAATAAAGTAACCCTCGCGGGTCCAGCAATACTACACTTAATACTGACACAGGACAGGTTACAAAATAACATTAACCGACACGGGTCCAGTACATATATCAGAGCACAAATACATATACTGACACAGGTCAGGTTACAGTTCATGTGAATCAGTGAGACAACGATGTGAAGCTGCTATTAGGCCGGGAGGCTGGTAGACCCTAATAGCGAGGCCCAAGAAACACTCTGTGCTGGAGAGTGACACAATAGCGACTATGCCCTCAAAGGGTGAGTGAGGCCTTGAATGAATCACGGACCACCGGACAGTACTGTAACCAGATGAACAGTGGAACGCCCAACGGAATCAGCATGAACTGCGACCCAAGGATAACGGCACCGGACAACAAGGTAACAGACGCTTTGGCTTGAGGACAACTGCCAGGTGGTAGAGA
Source organism: Rhinophrynus dorsalis (assembly GCA_037306005.1). Lineage (NCBI taxonomy): Eukaryota > Metazoa > Chordata > Amphibia > Anura > Rhinophrynidae > Rhinophrynus > Rhinophrynus dorsalis. The sequence goes on along the minus strand of CM074722.1, from coordinate 297,145,322 downwards.
CGACTGAGGCGCCCAGGAAACCAACCTCAGTAGGGGCAGTAACAAGCCAAGCGTATGGTGTGCAAATGAGAATAGCTCCTACCCGGGTGAGCACCGGACAGCAAGGTTAATAGATGCTCAGGCTTGATGGAGACTGCTAGGTGGTGGAAACTAACTGAGGTGCCCAGGAGACCAACCTCAGTAGTGCAGTAACAAGCCAAGCGTATAATGAGCAAACGAGATCAGCTTCACCCTAGGGGTTTGGAGATACGAGGCACAGGAGTGTAAATGGGTCACAGTAGCTGAACGGTATAGCAGACTCATGGCAACCAAAAGGAACAGCACACTCTAGACAGAGCACCGGAAAGTACTCTCTACCGGAATACTGGGCGCGGTAGTGAACCGAGCCAGAGACACACAGAGCAGGAATGGAAGCCAATACGGGTCGATGCACAGAACAGGAACATCAGCCAGGCCGGGTCGGTACATGGAGCAGGAACGTCAGCCAATCCAAGTCGGTACACAGAGCAGGAACGTCAGCCAGCCCAGGTCGGTGCACAGAGCGGGAACGTCAGCCAATCCAAGTCGGTACACGGAGCAGGAACGTCAGCCAGGCTGGATCGATACACGGAGCAGGAACAGAATCAAAGAGAGCAGTCAGGCAGTCCCGGTCATACACAGGATTCACACGATAACGACAGCAAGCACTAAGCAGCAGGAACACCACAAAAGGGCCCTGTAGAAGTGACAGGGCTCAGTACTTAACCCCTTCAATGCCAGAGGTTTGGGCCATTTCCTGTATCCTGAGGGCCAGACACTTTTTTAGCATTTTTGCTATCCTTCTGTTTATGCTTGATTTCCGCTGGGGATTTTTAATTCAATTTGGAAAACTATATACTGTTTTTCAGAACGAATTGAGCTTTCTCATGGTACCTTACATGAAGAGAATTTTACATCGTTCCAAAAGCTATGATGTCATAATGACGAAAAAAAGGGAAAATGTACTCATTTTGCTAAAATCACATAATATGTATCAAAACATTTACCTTGATTGAAATAGTTTCAATTATTTGAAAAAGCCCCGAGTCCCCCGAGTAAAAAAATACCAAATTTGTAAAGTTTTACCTACGTCCATGGCTAGCGTAGAGCCCTAATTACCAGCAGCGCAAAATGACATTTTCAACTTTATAAACTAATATGCGCATTCTAGGGTTTTTGTGGTAAAACTACCCTAAAACAGTGGAATAACTATATAAAACTATATATTTATGAAACGTAGACAACCTGCCGCATCTAATGAGGGGTAACTTGCCTTCTTACCCCAAGCCTGGTGTGCACAAATGCCTCCAGAAGATGGTGCTAATGAAAAAAAGGCATTTTCTTACATTTCTGCCCCTTTAAATGTACTAAAATGCTTGAAATCCATGACATTTCCAACTGTATTCATTAGCTAGTGTGCTTAGGAGAAAAATGACACCCCACTGGTATGAGTTTAACTACCTCAGGGGGCGCTAGAAGTGCAAAACGACACCTACTACAACCTCAAATTTTTCTAACATTTTCTCAAACATTACTTGTCTGTACACAACTGGTTATAACAACTACAGAAGTGAAGAAAGGGTACACAAACCATTCCATTTTGAAAAGAAGACACCCTGCCGCATCTAATGATGGGTGACTTGCCTTGTTACCCAAAGCCTGGAGTGCACAAATGCCTCCAGAAGGTGGCGCTAATGAAAAAAAAGGCACTTTCTTACATTTCTGCCCCTTCAAATGTACTGAAATTTGTGCAAACCATGGCATTTCCAACTGTATTCATTAGCTAGTGCTCTTAGGAGAAAAATGACACCCAATTGGTATGAGTTTAACTACCTCAGGGGGTGCTAGAAGTGCAAAATGACACCTACTACAACCTCAAATTTTTCTAACATTTTCTCAAACATTACTTGTCTGTACACAAATGGTTATAACAACTACAGTAGTGAAGAAAGGGCACACAAACCACACCATTTTGAAAATAAGACAACCTGCCGCATGAAATGAGGGGTGAATTGCCTTCTTACCCCAAGCCTGTTGTGTCCAAATGCTTCCAGAAGTTGGCACTATAGGAAAAAAATGACATTTTCTTACATTTCTGCCCCTTCATCTGTACGGAAATCTGTGAAAACCATGGAATTTCCAACTGTATTCAATAGTTACTGCTCTTAGGAAAAAAATGATGCCTCATTGGTATGAGTTCACCTACCTTAGGGGGCGCTACAAGTACCAAACTACACCTATTGCAACCTCTAATTTTGCTAACATTTTCTCAAATATTACTTGTCTGTACACAAATGGTTATAAAAACTACAGAAGTGAAGAAATGGTACACAACCCATACCATTTTGAAAAGAAGACACCCTGCCGCATCTAATGATGGGTGACTTGCCTTGTTACCCCAAGCCTGGAGTGCACAAATGCCTCCAGAAGGTGGCACTAATGAAAAAAGGCATTTTCTTACATTTCTGCCCCTTCAAATGTACTGAAATTTGTGCAAACCATGGCATTTCCAACTGCATTCATTAGCTAGTGCTCTTAGGAGAAAAATGACACCCCATTGGTATGAGTTTAACTACCTCAGGGGGTGCTAGAAGTGCAAAATAACACCTACTACAACCTCAAATTTTTCTAACATTTTCTCAAACATTACTTGTCTGTACACAAATGGTTATAACAACTACAAAAGTGAAGAAAGGGTACACAAACCATACCATTTTTGAAAGAATACAACCTGCCGCATCTAATGAGGGGTGAATTGCCTTCTTACCCCAAGCCTGTTGTGCCCAAATGCTTCCAGAAGGTGGCACTATAGGAAAAAAATGGCATTTTCTTACATTTCTGCCCCTTCATCTGTACGGAAATCTGTGAAAACCATGGAATTTCCAACTGCATACATTAGCTAGTGCTCTTAGCAGAAAAATGACACCCCACTGGAATGAGTCGACCTACCTTAGGGGTGCCAGAAGCACATAACTACACCTACCTGTTTGCTTCTTCGAAAATGGCGGCTTGTACTAAAATGTTCATAACTGTTAGAGACATGAAGGAAAGGTATAAAAGGTATACCATTTTGGAAAGTAGACATTCTCCCGCATGAAGTGAGGGGCCACTTGCCTTTCTACCCCCTGGGCTGCAGTGCACAAATATTTCCAAAAGGTGGCACTATGGGAATAAATACATGTTCTTTTACATTTCCACCACTTCAAATATACTAAAATCTTTGAAAACCATAACACTTCCTGCAGTATTCAGTACCTGTTACCAACATGAGAAAAATGGTAGCCCATTTATGTGGGTTAACATACAATATGTGGGTGCTAGGAACACGTACGTAAACCTGACACGTTTGTTTTTTAAATTATCTGCTTGCACTAAAATGGATTGCAAAGCAATGCATTTGGGCCCCTGTGGCACACAAAGGGTTAATTTTTTTTATCGTTACTTTGTATTCAGATGGCCACCAAACAAGCTCTGATGACAAAGTAATGATAAAAAGTCCTGTGTGTGCCACAGGAAGGGGGTCAGCATTGAACCCCCCCTCCCAGTGGCACACACAGGGTTCATTTTTGTTTTATTTATTTTTTTATTATATACCTCATTGAGGGGCATCAGGACCCCCTGATCCCTCCCCAATGAGGTCTTAGTAAAAAAAATATATATATATGTCCACAAACGGAGTGACTCTGTGAGTGCCACAGGGGTCTCCAGGGCATTGGAAAGCAATGCATTGGATACTTGTGGCACTCAGAGGGTTAATTTTTTTTTTTTATCATTACTTGGTAATCAGACCAATCCTGATGGCCCCCCAACAATCTCTGATAACGAAGTAATGATAAATGCCCTGTGTGTGCCGCAGAAGGGGGCTGCATTGGCCCCCCTTGTCTCACACACAGGGTTAATTTTTTTTTCTTTACATTTTTTTTATTATGGACCTCATTAGTGGGTATCAGGACCCCTCTAATTCCCCCCAATGAGGTCTTACAAAAAAAAAAGGAATCAAAATAAATGTCCCTGTGAGTGCCACAGGGGTCTCCAGTGCATTGCAAAGCAATGCATTGGACCCTTCTGGCACTCAGAGGGTTCATTTTTTTATTATTACTTTGTAATCAGAGCTTGTTGGGGGGCCATCAGGACGAATCCTGATGGCCCCCCAACAAGCTCTAGTAACAAAGGAATGATAAAAGCCCTGTGTGTGCCACTGGAGGGGGGGGTGCATTGGACCCCCCTGTGGCACACACAGGGTTAATTTTTTTTTTTTTAATCATAGACCTCATTGAGGGGCATCAGGACCCCCCCCGATCCCCCCAATGAGGTCTTGCAAAAAAAAAAAAAAATCACCCCAAAAGAAGTGACCCTGTGAGTGCCACAGGGGTTTCCAGCGCATTACAAAGCAATGCATTGGACCCTTGTAGCACTCAGAGGGTTAATTTTTTTTTTTATTATTACTTTGTAATCAGAGCTTGTTGGGGGGCCATCAGGACCAATCCTGATGGCCCCCCAACAATCTCTAGTAACAAAGGAATGATAAAACCCCTGAGTGTGCCACAGGAGGGGGGGGTGCATTGGACCCCCTCTGTGGCACACACAGGGTAAAAAAAAATTTTTATTTTTTTTTTAATCATAGACCTCATTGAGGGGCATCAGGACCCCCCGATCCCCCCCATGAGGTCTTGCAAAAAAAAAAACAAACCCCTCCCAAAAAGTGACCCTGTGAGTGCCACAGGGGTCTCCAGCACACTGCAAAGCAATGCATTGGACCCTTGTAGCACTCAGAGGGTTAATTTTTTTTATTATTACTTTGTAATCAGAGCTTGTTGGGGGGCCATCAGGACCAATCCTGATGACCCCCCAACAATCTCTAGTAACAAAGGAATGATAAAAGCCCTGTGTGTGCCACAGGAGGAGGGGTGCATTGGACCCCCTCTGTGGCACACACAGGGTTAATTTTTTTTTTTTTTTTTTATCATAGACCTCATTGAGGGGCATCAGGACCCTCCCGATCCCCCCAATGAGGTCTTGCAAAAAAAAAACAAAACCCCCCAAAAAAGTGACCCTGTGAGTGCCACAGGGGTCTCCAGCACATTGCAAAGCAATGTGCTGGGGACCCCTGCGGCACTCACAGGGTTACTTATGCATTTTTTTTTTTCAATTTTTTTTTTTTTTATTTATTTCAGACCTCGTGGGGGACAATATTGGATACCATTTCTGGGTTATTAGTTACCACTAGGTCCAATACATTGTTATTTCTTGTCGGCACTTCCACCATTTGTGACATGTAGCTTTCACAAAATGTGTTCACAAACCTGCCTCCCTTAGCACTCTGATAGGTCTCGTTTTTCCAGTTGATATCTGGATAATTAAAATCTCTCATAATTATAGTATGCCCAAACTAGGCAGCTTTCCTTATTTGCAATAGCAGTTGGGCTTCAACATTGTCATCGATATTTGGTGGTTTGTAGCTTATGCCCACCAACACCTTTTTTTTTACCTTTTACATCACATTTAGTCTCGATTTCTACCCACATGGACTCCACAATTTGGCCAGTTTCCTCACTAATATCACCCCATAAAACTGGATTTAGCTCTGTTTTCAAATATAAGCACGCACCTCCCCCTTTTCTATTAATCCTGTCTCTTCTAAACAGGGAATAGCCCTCTATATTTACAGCCCAGTCATGTGCATCATTCCACCATGTTTCTGTTATTCCAATTATGTCCAATTGCTCATTAACCGCCAGCAATTCTAGTTCTCCTATTTTATCTACCATACTTCTTGCATTTGCTAGCATACAATTAATTTTGAAGTCTTTATATATATTAATCCCTACATGCCTTTTTTATACACCTTTATTTACTAGGAGTTCCTCCCTATTGACTAAATTTATCCCCACCCTTTCTCCACCCCCTGGTCATTTACTTGGACCCGGTTTCTATCTGCTCTATCTACCCAATTTTTGCTATCTATACCCTCCCCCCCTGTTCCTAGTTTAAAAGCTCCTCCAAGCTTCCTAGCATTCTCTCCCCTAGCACAGCGGCTCCTCTACCATTTAGGAGCAATCCATCACTTCCATATAGATTGTACGCAAGAGCAATATCTGCCCGGTGTTCTAAAACACAAAACCCTCCTTCCTACACCATTGCTTGAGCCATGCATTAAGCTCCCTGAGCTCCCTCTGCCTACCTGCACTGGCGCACGGCACATGTAGTATTTCAGAAAATACTACCTTAGAGGCCCTTGCCTCCATCTTCCTCCTACTTTGTCATTGGTTCCAATATGTACCAAGACAGCTGGATCACTTCCAGCCCCTCCCAATAATCAGCCCTGTCCGCAACATGCCGAACCGGAGCACCCAGGAGACAGCATACTGTTCGGCATTCACGTTCCTGGCGGCAGATTACTCTATCTACCCTCCTAATAATAGAGTCCCCTATTACCACCACCTGCCTTGGTTTCTACCTGCTCTGCATCCCATCTAGCCTGGAAAGAGGACTGTTCCTCTGGCTGCTAGAGGAATTAGCCTTCTCCAGTGTTGCCACTTCTGAGCAATTCTAATCAACATCTTCACACAATCTTGCACATCTGTTGGACTGAGTCAACTCAGAACTGGCCATCCTCTTCCTCTGCCCACTACCTCCCCTCCTTGCTGTTACCCAGCTGCCTACCTGTCGCTCCTCATCTACAACTCCACCCTCTTCACCACTAGCCCCACATACTACCTCTGTGAGTTCTAAACTCCTTTCCAGGTTTCCAATGTCTCGCAATGTTGCAAATATTTCTTTCCAAATCCAATATCTTAGATTCTAAAAAGAAAATATGCTCACACTTGGCACAGCGGTATGACCCCTGGAACGATTGCTCCAAGTGTTCAAACATGTGACAAGATGTGCACTGTGTGAGATTGGCTAACCTGCTATCACTCATGCTTGGTTTTACAATTCAGATAGCTTTATATTATCCTCTAATGATCACTCTAAGGTAAGTAACCAACTTTTTATTGTGAATACAATAAATCCTTCGAAATGATAGTCACCTCAGAGCTCTGCTGATTTCCAACTCCTGCTTCTATTCTAACTCCAGATTCCTTATAACTCTTCACTTGCAGTCACTTGAAAAAGCAGTCTCAAAGAGTGATGAAGAGGTGATACAGAGGACATTACTTCCACAGTGATGTCCTGTCCACGGTTCACATATTAATCAATGTAACCAATGTTCTGAGATTGCTTTGGTTTGACATATCTCAGTACATGGGCTACATTACCAAACAAACAGACTAAGTGGAGAAGTGATATCACTGGTGAAGTTTGTTTCAACCTTAGTAAAACATCAACACAACTTACTAGATAACCCAATGCTTACCCTAAGGTTTCAATGTGTCTGCAACACATTGAAATCCTTGGCTGATCATTGGATTTTCCAGTAAGTTTGGCTGTGATTGACACTCTGATTGTGAAACGGACTTACTGGAGAACCCAATGCTCCCCCTAGGATTTCAATATGTAGCACACACATTGAAATCCTAGGGTGAGCATTGGGTTCTCCAGTAAGTCAGTTTCACAATCAGAGTTAGAATCATAGATATTTGGCTGCATGTTCCATCTATCCTGCTTGTTAGTTCTCTGCTAATTCAAATAGCTGTTTGGTTAACCCCTTGAGCACAACAATTGATGCAGACAAATGTTCACAGTGTTGTTCTAGTTGTTGTGCTAAGGGGTATGTATTGTTGTTCAAATTCAACCCACATCATGGCCATATAACAATGTCATGTTATTTGGCTCCAGAGATGGATTGCCAGCTGAATTTGTACAACGGTACAAAGGTGTGTGTGAGAACCCATGTTGTAACATCCCACAAACATGTGACCTAGGCAGAAGTTGTGTTCCCTGCATTTCTTGGCAAAGCATTGGAGACATCTCTGTCACACAATCTATCACTAAACACAAAGCATATCACACAGGATTCAAAAGCACAATTTTTTTTATTAAGGGGGAAAATAATAAGTTGGGCAGTTTATTATTTTTTTTTTTGAGGGAGACCTTAGACTGGGTGCCAGAGGTGGATGCCCTGGCTGACTGCCTGGTCACCCTTTGCACCCCTAGGTGTAGCTTCAGGGATCACACTGTAGGGAGTAGTGGGTGCAGTAGACCCCTCTGTTGACCACTGCTCCCTCTCCACACACAGGTTCTCTATGCGTTGTGGTCTCTGAACTCCACCAGCAGCTGCCCAATCATGTCCATCATCCCTGTATGGTACTGACGGAGTTGTATGGTCAGTACTGTGTACTCTACCTCCAGGGCATGTATCTCGGCTTAGATTCTTGAGGTGTTCCTTCGGGATTCCCTTCTGAGCCTTGTGATGTTGCTGTTGGTCCTCCAGGATTCCTGGACTAGCACCGTCTACAGCACTAAGCACTCTGCCTCCATCCCTCTGATGTGTGCACTGCTGGAGGTGGATGTGCCTGGTGTGTCTGCTGGTGGGGTTGCTGCTGGTGGAGAGTCTGCTGCTGCTGAGCCAGCTGTTGCTGCTGAGTCTGCTGCTGCTGCATCTGCTGGTAGAGAGGCTGCTGCAGATGATGGGTGTGTGCCCACCATATCTATGAACTCAGAGCTGTCAAATAATATCTGTGGTGGTGGGGTAAGGTGTTCCCTTGGTAGAGGGTGCTGGGGCTCCCCAATCAGGCCCAGGTGTTGGTAATCCAGTGGCCAAGGGTCATACCTTGGCCACTGGTAGGTGCTTGGCCCCGACCTGGGATCATACCTTGGGCCATACTGGGGAGCCATCCATGAGGGTAGGTCCATCTGATGAGAATATGGCCCATATTGTGGGGTGGCCACTGTCCCGGGCAGCCATTGCCTCCCTGGTGGTGGTGGTGGTGCTGCTGGAGGGTAGTACCTCGTGGAGGTAGTGGGATGCATCCACATGTCTTCCTGTTGCATCCAGGCACTGTATTGGGGTGATGCAGCAGGTGTTGTTGCAGGTCGTGCAGCTGAAGGAGAAGCAGGTGTCTGTGCGGGTGGAGCAGCAGGTGGAACAGCAGGTGTTGGATCAGGTGTTGATGGTGAGTAAGGTGACTACCGGCTAGTCCCCTACTCTGTATACTCCTCACTGGGTACTGCTTCAGCCTCCTCCATGGGCTCCTGCTGTGCTGGAGGCTCGTAAGCTGTGTGGGTAAATAAGATGGTGTGATTAGTAAACATAGCAATGACAGGATTAACTGGATAATAATGGTTAATTTCACCTTGATGTAATATTGAAGGTATTCTAACAAGATGGGGATCGATGTAAGTCATATCCCTCAAATCTTCACGGTTTGACAGATATCGCTTGGTAAAGTTAACCCTTCCTGTCTGTTTTCGTGAAGTCAGCGCTCTATGCGACAGCTGCAGATTACAGTCATTTGACCAGATGGAGGCTCTTCAGCAGAGCCCAAAATACTACATTTAGAGATATATACTTCCAATGTAGGAGGTGATGAGAAATGCGACAGAGGGTCCCCTACTGTCACACTTGCCATCTCTTGTTGAACTGATGAAGGAAGCAGCAGGTACAGGCAGCTGATCTGTGCTCAAGGAGGTGGTGGTATTATTGCAGCGAGCCACCAGTTCTGCCTTCTTCAATATCATGTTCCATAGGGACAATGCAGTGGGGGGAAGGGGACTCCCAGGGTCAGGGGAATGTTGTGTGCTCCCTTCACTGCTGCTATGGCCACTCCACATTATTTCCCTACCACCTCAGCTTCAGCAGGAGGATCTACTGAATTTATGCTAGTTCCACCAGCTGCTTCACCATCACTACTACTAACAATAACCATGTCAATTTCAGTCTTTGAGCCTTCCTCACTACAAGTATCACCCCCTCCCTCACTCCTAACACTCCGAGGGCTCGATTCTATTACCCGCGCTAAAACCGGCATTACAAAAAAATAAGTAGGCCGAATTTTGCAAACACGTGTTACGTCAGTATTCTATTGCAGAACCATGGTAAAACAAAACTGGCGTAGACAGCACTTTTCAGAGTATTAACAAAACTGGCACTGTCTGCTTTTTGCTGACTACCACCTACAAAAAATGTGCAAAATGTCAAAGTCCAAGGAAATAGGCGTACATCTGACAACAGAAAGATCAAGTTCGGTGTTAGATGTGTTCTCCACATAACAAAATCTGACAGAGTGCCCCCCTCGACATATTAACCCCCCATTTTAAAAGTCGACTTGCTATGCTTTCTTTCACCACATTAATCCAACAAATATTGTTCATAGTCGACAATTAACCCTTCCCCTTCCAAATCCGACATACAGAGCTTTCTTTCACCATATTAATTCAACGAATATTGTACATCCGACATTTTAACCCTCCTCCCCTTTGAAAAGTCGACTACAGTGCTCCCATGACTTTCTTTCACCATTTTTATCTGACATTTTTCTTCTCCTATTATATTCAACATGCACTCATATTTTGTATTGCAAGATTAACCCTATGAGTACCAGAGAGGTATTGCAATGTGTTTGCTACCCCTCTGGTACTCATAGGGTTAATATGTATAAAAAAAGGTGTTTGTTTTTATTATATATGTAATTTGTGTCCAAATGTAATTAAATATTTAATTTCTGTGTAATAATGATTTTATTTTCAAATTATATATGTCATTTGTATTAAAAAAGTACTTCAGACTTCAAGAGGGGTATCATGACCCCTCATGACACCCCCCTAGTATGGGGGTGACAATTGCACCCTTTATTAATTAAAGAGCATATAACCTATGTGAAATGCGTGCCAGAGGGGTATAGAAAGCATTGCTTTATAATTTGTTCCGTACCCCTCTGGCACTCAAAGGGTTAATTAATAAATAATTAACCATCTAAATTAGCGTTATCGCTAAAAGGACAATTTTATTACATAGTGGCTGGACCCATATCTAAGGGCAGCACCACAGCACCCTTTTCTTCTGTCAACTGTAACTGAACAGACGAAGGAGAACTCAGAGAATATGGTGTGCAGGAGCAACAGAGGACACAGCCCGCTGGCTATTCGGGGAAGGGCCTGTTTTAATGCCCAGATCCAAAGAAGGGCTATTGTAAGTGCATTACTTTAATGATTCATATTTTAATTAATAAAACTTTTACACTTAGATACTCTTTTCCTTTGTGTTTGCACTGTCTTTTGAGGTAATCCAGATCCAGTTTCTATAACAGTGGACAAGGCCACTAGTAGTTTCTCATCCTGTAGCAAACACAATTGGAGTTCCACCATCATTCATCATTCCATCAATCTTCCGCTTCAGCCATTTCATCTATTGCATTCCATTTTCCACCCAGCAATCATTGGTATCTCTCATCCATCAATTAATATCTTTTGAGTTTTGGACATTTAATAATTACTTTACTATTATTTATTGCAATATATGTTTTATTTGTTTCTGCTGTCTGTATTTTAATATTAATTATTCCATCTATCATCTTCCATTTCTGTTCTTACATCATTTTTTTTGTTTTCAGTATTTTGCACCTGGTTGTCACGGTTTGTTACGACTCTCAGACACAAAGTTAGGTAAAAACACAATTTTATTGAAAATAATTTAAAAATGATCCCTTAGGATTCCAACATGACATACAACATACAATAATAGAGAGATACGAATTGCAGGCTCTACCGGTCTTGCCAATATACTGGGCAAGACAGCCAGTAATCTAATACAAAAGGCTCTACCGACCTTGCCAATACCGGGTAAGGCAACCTGCAGATGGAATGTGTACCATGTTCTACCGGCCTTACCAATACCAGGCAAGACAGCCAGATATATTCAATAATAGGCTGTACCGGCCTTGCCAATACCGGATAAGGCAACCTGCAGATGGAATATGTACCAGGTTCTACCGGCCTTACCAATACCGGGCAAGGCAGCCCAAAGGAGCGTTGTGAAGGCTCTACCGGCCTTGCCAAAACCGGGTAAGGCAACCTGCAGATGTAATGTGTACCAGGTTCTACCGGCCTTACCAATACCGGGCAAGGCAGCCCAAAGGGACTAACACTAGGAACGCCCAACAGAGAGTATGTTTAATGCTCTTGGAGCAAACCAGCGTCCGCACGCTGGAGCCAACAGTAATGTGTATAGCTGCAAGGCTTAGAGCAAACCAGCATCCGCACGCTGGAACCAACAATAATGTGTATAGCCACAAGGCTTTGGAGCAAACCAGCGTCCGCACGCTGGAGCCAACAGTAATGTGTATAGCTGCAAGGCTTAGAGCAAACCAGCGTCCGCACGCTGGAACCAACAATAATGTGTATAGCCACAAGGCTTTGGAGCAAACCAGCGTCCGCACGCTGGAACCAACAGTAATGTGTATAGCCGCAAGGCTTTGGAGCAAACCAGCGTCCGCACGCTGGGACCAACAGTAATGTGTATAGCCGCAAGGCTTTAGAGCAAACCAGCGTCCGCACGCTGGAACCAACAGTAATGTGTATAGCCGGGAGGCTTTGGGAGCAACCAGCGTCCGCACGCTGGAACCAACAGTAATGTGTATAGCCACAAGGCTTTGGAGCAAACCAGCGTCAGCACGCTGGAACCAACAGTAATGTGTATAGCCACAAGGCTTTGGAGCAAACCAGCATCCGCACGCTGGAGCCAACAGTAACGTGTATAGCCGGAAGGCTTTGGAGCAAACCAGCGTCCGCACGCTGGAACCAACAGTACTGTGTACAGCCGCAAGGTTTCGAAGCAAACCAGCATCCGCACACTGGAACCAACAGCAATGTGTATAGCCGCGAGGCTTTGGAGCAAACCAGCGTCCGTACGCTGGAACCAACAGTTGTTCGGAAGCTACAAGGCTGGAATAAACCCGCGTCCGCACACTGGGACTAAGAATGTCGCCCAAGCGACCAGGCGTCGGGGATACATCTGGCTGGACAAGAGACGACAGGAACTCGCAGGAAACCAAATGATCAGGAAGTCTTCAGTTAGAGCGAACAGCAGGAAACATCAACCTCTCAGGACTAGGCAGTAACCGCTCTGGAACAACTCTGCAGACAGGAGACTCAAGAACAAGATGTATTCTGGAACTCAGGAACACAGCTACAGGTACTAACAAATACAGGAACATGGTCATGGCTAAAGTGGTCAGAGACACCACGAAAGGGCAACCATAGGGTGCCCAGACCAGGTTTAAATAGACAGACTGAGGCAGGATAAAGGCAGACAACCAATAGGAGCACCCTAACGGTGACTGACAAGGAAGTGCAACAATCACGGCCACCGTGATACTGGTATTGAGCACTTTTAGTTTAGGATTTTTTCTATGTATCAAAATAGATTCCAGCCTACAATTGGCTGGGATGTCTGCTTATGCACCTCACAGCCGATCAGCTTCTATAATCTATTTTGAACAGAGATTAGCCATATAAAAGCCAGTCTCAAATTTCCCACAGACTGGCTTGGGCATAGGCCTGACAGGTACCAATGGGGTGGTATTTTTTGCCATGCAATTCTGCCACCACCTCCGGCGACTGTGGTGACAACGGCGGTGTAAGCAGCATCTTTAACATTTAATATTGAATAAAAATATTTAATACTTGGACGGATCCCTGCAATATTCATTGGGGGTGATTTATTTTTATTACACATGGATTTGCCACCTCTTCTTTGGCATCGGCTCTCAGATTATTTGTTGGAATTTATTTCTTTTTAAAGGGAACTCTTTAACAACAGAAAAAGATAGAAGAGAAGAAGAAAGAAGATGGAGAGAATGAAAAGAAGGAAGAGCAAAGATTCAAGAAGATGCACAGTAGCTGACTAGGATGCTAAAGACACCCGCTGGACATCAGGGCCCCATATCAATACATCCACTGGTCACTTCAGTTTTTGGGCCTTTTTTTCCTTTCAGTTCCTGTGTCAGAAGGACTAAACATGAGATAAGATCTAATGGATGGTATTGGATGGGAAAATGGCCGTTGTTAATAATTTTAAAGGGTTCAAATAGGCTCTAATTTTAGCGCCTGATGTGTGTTTTTTTTAATTGATATTTCTACATAGCACAGGTAATTGAATAGTTTACTGTGCTTGAAAAAATGCCTTCAGGCTTTTTTATGGGATGAGGAGAATTGAACCAAGACCATAGTCTTTTCTATGTATGCTATTTCATACTACCAGTTTGAAAGAACCTTAAGTTTTAAGTGACAAGATGTAATTTTGTATGCTGTGGAATTATTGGGATGGGTTATATATTTTAATCACTATCATTTAAATTATTTAAACTATGTATTCTATTATAATTATCTATTCAGTGACTATTTGAGCTCAATCATATCCAAGGATATAGGTCCATAATTATAAAAGCAAACTGGAGTCCTGCATTCTCATGCACTTGAACAAAGCGTTTTAACCCCTTGAATGCCTGAGAGGTCACCAATGCATTGTAGGAGACCTTTCCAGCATTCAGTTGGTTAAAAGCCTAATTTAATTTAACAGGAATTTTTATATACCCGCTATAGTGCAGCTCCAGAATAAATATGGGCCACAGTTCATCTTTGAAGGAGTAAATTTGTGCTTGAAAACATGTTGTTGATCAAGCAGAACCTATAAAAGTTTTAGTTTAGGAAGACATATTATGCTTTGATTTTGAAAGGACTAACTGTACATTTTTAACTGGCAAAACTGAATTTAGTATACTGTGTAATTATTGGGATAGTTTATATATTTACTTATTATCTGCAATATTTAAACTGTATATACTATTAGAATTCATATTTTACATCAATAATATCTAAGGATACAGTTCCCCTTTGAAAGAGCAGAGTTGTACTTGAACCCTATTTCTTTTCACAGGCAATGCACATTATTAATTGGTTATTGATCAAGCAGAACATATACAAGTTTTAATTTAAGAAGACATATTATGCTTTGATTTTGTAAGGACCAGCTGTATATATTATAGTCCAGGAAGACATATTACATTTCATAATCTGTTTTACCCATGGAAAAAAAACCCGCAGTAGAGCAGTTGCCCAAGAGAAAACACACTGATATTGTTTCCATGGTACGATGATCACTTGGTCATATATCTTATCATGTCTTGCAGCCTCAGTTTGGATTTTATTTCTATTTTTTTTTTTTTTTTTGGCACTTTGGGCACTTTTCAAAAAAATATATTTCTAAGCAGAAATATTCTTAGTAGGAGCATAAGCAGTAAATTGCAAACCATACCTTAACTGCATTACAGTAGATTGGCATATTTCTGAAAATGAATGTACTAAAAACATGAAATTCTACAGGTGCACTCTCATGAAAAATATTAAATATATAGTTTTCCTCTGTAAAGTAAAATTAATCTATTAAAACCTGAGGGTTCAGAAAAACATTTTACCTATTGCAAGTTGTTTTGTATGAAATAATGCTTTATTGCAAAAAGGAAAACAATGTCATAATATTATACAGATGCTATCTGATACAAAACTCAAAACCAATGCAAGTCATATAAGAGATTTTATGACATCCATTGAAATTATTTTTAAATAACTCCACATACTATTCTCATGCACTTCAGGTAGATCATTTATCTTCTAAATATCAGCTTAGTTCAAACTGTAGGCTGTCAAACATGAATTGGATACTTATGATTCTGGCATTTTTACACTTCAGAATGTCCTGTGGTAAAATACAATGGTCTTATTTATTATTAGTAAAATTGGAACAATTCTTTCTATTAAATTAACTGTACTATACAGGAAAATCCCATTATTTTAAATAGGATGTGTAATCCCTTGAATAAAAGGTGCAATGTTTTGCAGATAATGCAACTGCACTCAAAAAAGCAATGGATGCCTAGCACAGAACAATATTGACAATTATGACAGATGGCTTCAAAGCAAATAGGATATTGATCCGGGGAACTATTTGACTACCAATTGGAGTCAGGAAGGAATAATTCCCCCCACACACACACACACTTGGGACTAGATTGGAAATGGCTCTAGAGGACTTTTTTTTGCCTTCCTCTGGATCAACAGGGGTGTTTTTGGCATGGGCTGGACTTGATGGACGCATGTCTTTTTTCAGCCTTATCTACTATGTTACAATGTTTTTTATTTTTTTTCCAATGGCAATGCTGGTTCATTCCAGAACTTCTGCACATTTCTTTCCTTATACATATGCTCCTGCTTCCTCAAACTGCTACTAATGACATCCTTAGCATTCCAATGTTTAAAGAATTATATTTTTTATGTGACTGATATACAAAGAGAAACAGCTGGGAGATGCAATACAGTGAGAATGTGTGATAAAGTCTCCAAATCCTATAATTGTATACAGCCTATGCGCTAAAACCTATGAACCTAGATATATCTTAGTGTATTGCATCAATGCATAGCGAGAAAAGTAGAAAACTGCAACCTGTAAGTGCAGTATATTACAGTTTTAAAGGGGTAGTGCATCCTAAGACAAAATGAGATAAAATGGTACCACGTTAAAAGTACAAAATAAATAATCTGTGCTTTTTTGTCCTCATGTCTCTTATTTATTTAGGGTATTTAAATACAGTTTATCAGTCTTCTTGTGTTGATGTGGAAATTTGGGAATGTCTGCATTCTCAATTTCTTCTACTCTGTTGATACCCATTGCTTCAGATCCAGCTTGCTCAAATCATGCTTTTGTGCAAATTTACATTAGTAGAGTTGGCTTTTCATCATTGGGGGGATTAGAAGAGGGAAGGAGTTGTAGAAAGAATAGTAGAGTAGTAGAGAGAGAAAAAAATAAATCTAGAAGCTCCAGAGAAATTCAGACAATGGTAAAATTGTCAAAAACAAATTTTACAATTTTTTGGGTCCGCCTTCATTGGGATTGTAGTGTGACAGCAGTTTGAGGTCTCATGTTGCCCACCATTGATCTACAAAGACCTTATTCCAAAACTTGTTTTAAATCACTATAAAAGGACAAAATTAAATGCTAATGTGCTTTTAAAATTCCTAACTGCTTATCCTGTACAATTTTTTACTGGATTGGAAGAAGTTCCTTTCCTGTTGGATGACGTATCAATATGTGATGATGTTTTATAAATCAGGTTTCACTTGTTTACCTGCCACGTTATTGATATGCTTAACAAGTGCTGCATTGCCAACACAAACAGGCATCAAAGTCAGCCTCGGAAACCTAATGCTTGCTGTCTATGACTAAAATGATTGATATATTTTAAACAAAGCTGAACAACAATTAATGTTTTCTGTGTCTAAAAGTGATTCTTTTCCACATGGAAAGAGTTGTGAAATAGCAAAGAACACAGCTGAACTGCTAGTATGGGGTAGTCCAGGATGCATTCCATAGTCCTACCCAACAAATGTCATAAGGCACTAGAATATATACCCCAATCACAGAGTTCTCAGTATTGTTCAGTAAGCAAGCAGTCTACCTTTTTTAATGCGCTAAAGGCTCTTCAGTGAGATAGCTTGCAATAATACCTGCAGAAAATTAGCTCTGTAAAATACAATGCCTCCGTTTTCTATATCTTGCATCAGATCAAGGGCTCGATTCTATTACCTGCGCTAAAATCGGCATTACAAGAAAAACATGCAAAGTTAATTTTGCAAACATTGTATTCTATTACAGAACCACAGTAAAACAAAACTGGTGTAGACAGCACATTTCAGAGCACTAACAAAATTGGCGCTGTCTGCTGCTATGTGACTACCGCCTAAAAAAATGTGCAAAATGTCAAAGTCCAAGAAATAGGCATACATTTGAAGACAGAAAGATCAAGTTTTGTGTTCCCCACATTATCAAAATCCGACATGGCGTGCCCCCCTTTGACATATTAACCCCCCCTTTTAAAATTCAACTTACAGTGCTTTCTTTCACCACTTTAATTCGATGAATATTGTTCACATTCAACATTTTAACCCGCCTTTTAAAATTCGACTTACAGTGCTTTCTTTCAACACATTAATTCGACAAATATTGTTCACATTCAACATTTTAACCCCCCCATCTTATTCTATTGAAATGTCGCCCTCTATTGGGCAACCATTAAAATAGTGGGTTCAAAAGTTTTTGCTTTAATAAAGTCACAATTTATACCAATATTGTATTATCCACGGTCTAATGTGTAGAAGGATCATGCACCTGTTACGGTTCAGTACACTCTGACACGTAGGGTTAGGTAAAAACACGGTTTTATTGAAGCACACAGTAAACAATGTAACCCTCACGGGTCCAGTATAGCATAAACTGAGACAAGACAGGTTACAAATGGTACCCACACGGGTCCAGTAAAGTGAACAACACAATACTGACACAGGTCAGGTCAATGGGATTGATACAGTGTATGAATGTCCAGTGTAACCAGTGCAATGCTGGTAGTAACGAATAAAGACTCAATGTCACCTGTATGATGTGGAAGGCGACAAGGACAGGACGCAACCACAAGCCCTGGACGCCTGTAAGAGGAGGCAATGGTGGAAGCCCACCAATGGCAAACAGACTGGTCAGAGCTTGTGCTTAAACTGAGGTCCTACCGGAGCAACACAACACCGTGTGCACGTACTACCTGAAAGGGTTAATAGGCAAAGGTATAAACGGATGGCGACCGGAAGTGCACAACGGAACCAACTGGTGGCTAATAGCACAAGTAGCGTAGCCCAACAGAACCCAAGATGGTAGTAGTACAACAAGGCCCTTTATCATGGTGCCCGTGCTTTCCTGTCACTCTCTGTGCTGGTGCTCGTCCACTACTACTGGGACTGTTGATGTACCGGGCGTTGGCTAATCACCACCACAGAGACTGACTACCAGCTTGAGTGTTAACCCTTACCTGTGTTTATGCTATATTCTACCTGCTCCTGCTATATTGAGCCTGTATATTACTCATTACTGTAATACCGATTCTGGCCCTCAGGGGCGCTATTCCTTATTTCATTTTAATAAAACTGTGTTTTATTTCTAACCCTGGTCTGAGTGTCTGAAAACCGTAACACCCTCCCCCTGGAGGGGTTAATAGCGCTGTGGTCTGGAAACGGTAACCACCGGAGGTGCCCAACTGAACCAACACAGACCAAGCGAGTGCGACACGGGTGGAAGCAGCAAGACTCTGATCACTGGTCCTGTATACGAGCAACCGGAACCACGGAAACTAGGACCAGCAAGTAATAGCACTGCTCTTGAGGTGGGTAAACAGGAGCAGTCGGAGGAGCCAACTGGTACAGCAGGAACAGGAACCACCGCCAAGAAGAGTCGGTAAACAGTGCAGGAACATCAGCCAGGCCGGGTCGGTACACGGAGCAGGATCCTCAGATGCGCCAGGTCGGTATACAGAGCTGGGTCGTCAATCTCTCCGGGTCGGTACACGGAGCAGGAACGTCAGCCAGGTCGGGTCAGAACAGGAAACAGGAACGTCAGCCAATCCGAGTCGGTACACAGTATCAGGAACGAGATAAAAGCGTGGTCAAGCAGTCCAGGGTCATACACTGGATCAGAACAACAATAACTAGCGCCAGGCATCAGGTACACCACGAAAGGGCATTAGCCAAGTGACAGCCCAGGGTATAAAAAGGCTGTCACTAGGAGGAGCAATACAACGCAGCCAATAGGAGAGCAGCAACATAGAGATGGACAGAATGTCGCTCAGATCACAGGCGCCGTGATAGCACCTTTATTGATATCAACTTTTCCATCTATCCGGTGAGTGCAATACATTGGGGCAGTAATCCATGGAGCGCACATATGTGGTGTTTTTCCTCCGTATCATTGTAGCAATATTAAGATGGGCCTTACCTGTCCTCATCTGACCTACATCAAGGGCACCAGCAATCACAACAATGCCACCTTCTGTCCCTGCAGATGATTGGATACAATAAGGTATAATTCTCAAAAGAGCCCAGGCGGACAGCTTTGCTGATAATACCGAATGATGTGTGTTGGAGCGACCAGGAGAGATTTATTCAGCAGGACACCTGGTGATTAAATCTGTGTGGGGTTATACAACAAGAATCCATCTGGTGATTGCGCTGAGCACAAGTGGGGGAACCTAGTTCTATATACAAACGGTCTACTCTTAGAGTTTGCTCTTTTTTCTATTTCATATTCACATTGGAAGTTCTGGGGTGCCACTGAAGAAACCACGATCACAAGCGGCATCCCGAGAGGACCATTCTATCACGGTGCCCGTGATTGCTGGCTTTTTCTGTCAGTTAGCTGTGAGGGCTCTCCATTGGTTGCCTGTGATTAGTCAGCTCAGTATTGCCTATATAGACTGGGCTCCTGCACCCTTTGAGTGCCCTTTCGAGGTATCTCTATGTCAGTGATCACCTGCCTATGGATTCCTGTGTCTACTGGGCCTGCTTGTATCCTATACTGCTCCAGTGTCATAGTACCTACCCAGACAGCCAGTATACACTCCAGAGTGGTTCCTGCTTCCGTTCCTGACCCAGTTTGGCTGACGTTCCTGCTGACGTTCCTGATCTGGTTTAGCTGACGTTCCTGCTTCCGTTCCTGACCCGATTTGGCTGTCGTTGCTGCTCCAGTATCCTGTTCCGGCCTGGCTGTCACTCCTGCTCCTGGATCCTGAGTTGCATTCTTTCCTCTGGACTTTGGTTGCCTGGGCGACATTCTGACTACTGGGTTCCTCCTTTGGTTGTACTTCTGGTACTAGGTAGGGCCTCCGTGTTGTCCAGTACGCGGTACTGGTTTGCTCCAATATCACATCGGTTGCTTGCTGCCTCTGTTACAGCACCGGTAGGGCCTTCGTGTTGTCCAGTACGCGGTACTGGTTTGCTCCAATTTCACATCGGTTGCTTGCTGCCTCCGTTACAGCACCGGTAGGGCCTCCATGTTGTCCAGTACGCGGTACTGGTTTGCTCCAATATTACACCGGTTGCTTGCTGCCTCCATTACAGCACCGGTAGGGCTTCCGTGTTGTCCAGTACGCGGTACTGTTTTTCTCCAATATTACACTGGTTGCTTGCTGCCTCCATTACAGCACCGGTAGGGTTTCCATGTTGTCCAGTACGCAGTACTGGTTTTCTTCAACATTACACCGGTTGCTTGCTGCCTCCATTACAGCATCTGAAGGGCTTCTGTGTTTTCCAGTACGCGGTACTGGTTTTCTCCAATATTACACCGGTTGCTTGCTGCCTCCATTACAGCACCGGTAGGGTTTCCGTGTTGTCCAGTACGCGGTACTGGTGTGCTCCAATATTACACTGGTTGCTTGCTGCCTCCATTACAGCACCGGTAGGGCTTACGTGTTGTCCAGTACATGGTACTGGTTTGCTCCAATATTACACCGGTTGCTTGCTGCCTCCATTACTGCACCGGTAGGGCCTTCGTGTTGTCCAGTACGCGGTACTGGTTTGCTCCAGCATTACACCGGTTGCTTGCTGCCTCCATTACAGCACCGGTAGGGCCTCCGTGTTGTCCAAGTACCTTGTACTGGTTTGCTCCAATATTACACCGGTTGCTTGCATTACCAACTTTACAGCACCGGTAGGACCTCCCTGTTTTTCCAGTATGTGGAAATTATCACTGGTTGCTGATGCTACATCCGTTATAGCATCAGTGGGGCTTCTATACTCTGTGTCACCTTGCTAGGCTGCCTTGCCCGGTATATTGGCAAGACCGGTAGAGCCTCCTTCATATTATTGTGCCAGTCTCCAGGCTGCCTTGTCCAGTATATTGGCAAGGCCGGTAGAGCCTCCCTTATCTTGTGTTGCCAGTCTCCAGGCTGCCTTGCCCGGTATATTGGTAAGGCCGGTAGCGCCTACTTCATCTCATTGTGCCAGTCTCCAGGCTGCCTTACCCGATATTTGGGATGGCCGGTAGAACCTACAAATATTGTATCATTGTTTGCTATACTACATGAACCTGTCGTGTGTCTGTATCATATGTGTATGTTCAGGACCTGTGAGGGTTCTTATTAACTTTTCAATAAAGTTGTGTTTTTATCTTAACTCTGTGTCTGAGAGTCAAAACAAACCGTGACATGTTCTTAATTGATTGGACTACAAAGACTCTTAATTTACAGTGGATAGTGGTAGGATCACCTGTATTAAAGACATCTTTTATTTTTGTTGAATGCAATAGATAAGTTCTGCTTTCTTGAAGAGTACACCTTGATGCTTTACACTGTATGGCCCTAACAAGTACATTATTCTGAGTTTTCTGTATTATCCATGTATATGTCAGTTGTGGTAAACTTAGATGTAACTTGTAACGTTTTTTCAGACACTCAGACAGTGGATTAGAATAAAACACAGTTTTATTAAAGAAAAACTAAGACCAAGGTCGCCCTCTATAGGCAACACAGTAAATAGCAGTATATAGGCTACATATGCCTTCACAGGACCAGTATACAGAAGCAAGGATAATACATATACTGTCACAGGACAGGCTAAGAATAGCAAATGGCAAACAATAGTTAAATACAAGGAATCGTCAGTCTCATTTGTGGTGTTTGACACGCCAAGGTGAATAAGAGGCAGCTATAGGTGCTAGATTACACAACACCTTAAGTCCTTAAATGTAGAGAGCTGCTTAGGTAGTGCAGAGACTGAGGCAGAACACTGCAGGGTAGTTGGAAGATAGCCCCCACGGGCGTATAATGAAGAATAACTGTATCATGATAGCTTGAGCCAATAGCCCCCACGGACGTAGAACGGAGAATACTGTACTGCAAGAGCGTGAGCCAATAGCCCCCACGGGCGTATAACGGAGACCAACTGTACAGTGATAGCTTGAGCCAATAACCCCCACGGGTGTATAAGGAGACAACCTGCACTGCTAGAGCGTGAGCCAGGAGCCCTCCAAAGGTAACATCGGACACTGGGTACTGCAAGAGCTTAGTCGATAGCCCCCACGGGCGTATTAACGGAAATCACCTGTTGCTGCAAGTGCTTGAACCAATTGCCCCACCGGGTCATATGGGAGAGAACTCTGAAGGAGCTAGAGCCAATAGCGCCTCCCACAGGTACGTTAACGGAGACCGAGTACTCTGCTTAGTTGACAATATGAGCCGCCGTCTAACCAAGGCCCACAACGCGGCCGGCTCAGCAGGAGCAGCGGATAACTGCAACGGCTCTGCAAGAGTTAACAGCACAGTGGTAGAAGATGTAGCTCTGCAAGTACAGTCGGAGGCTCAGTGAGTAAAGGAATTGCTCTGCAAGTGCCAAGGAGACTCAGCTTAAAGTAGTACAACTCTGCAAGTGTAACGGGAGACTCAGCTCAGGAGACACGGCTCAGCAGGAGTTAATGGTAGCAGTCTTGATCAGCACAGACACCCACGCGGCAGCGATCAGAATGTCGCCGGGGCGACAACAGCAGCTGTAAACAGGAACAGTAGCAAGTCGTTGCAGGTCACGGAGCAGGAAGTCAGCCAGGCCGGGTCAGATCACGGAGGAGATACTCAGACAAGCCAGATAAGCAACGAGCAGGAACATCAGTCAGGCCGGGTCAGATCACGGAGGAGATTCTCAGACAAGCCAGATAAGCAACGAGCAGGAACGTCAGCCAGGCCAGGTCAGATCATGGAGCAGGAACACAGGAGCGTAGTCAGAACAGGCCAATTCGGTACACAGGAAATCAGGAACACAGCAACAGCAACACTGACTCTGGAACACCACGAAAGGGCACCTGACAGGTGCCAATGGACAGGTATAAAAAGGTCACCAGGGGCAGGCCAAACAAGCTCAACCAATAGGGGAGCAGCACAAGCGAGAGTGACAGAGAGAGATCACGGGGGCCGTGATATAACTATATTCATGTATTTCCAAGATCACTCTTAGTTTTCCACTCACTAGAAATGTCCGACATAATGAATTTGACATTAAAATTCTTGGGACATTTTGAACACACTATTTTTATGGTCACCCAACAGAGGGCCAAATTTCAATAGCATAGGAAGGGGGGGGTTAAAATGTTGAATGTGAACAGTATTTGTCGAATTAATGTGTTGAAAGAAAGCACTGTAAGTCGAACTTTTAAAGGTGGGTTAAAATGTTGAATGTGAACATTATTCATTGAATTAAAAAGGAGAGAAAAAGCACTGTAAGTTGAATTTTAAAAGGGGGGGGTAAATATGTCAAAGGGGGCACTCTATGCCAGATATCTATACTTTATACTGTATTATACACTGCTTTTGTTCAAACAACGATGGTTTTGAAACTGTCATTATGTTTTCTACGCCTCAACCTCTGAGGCGCAGAATTCCTGACTTAAAATGTAACCACAAAGCAGGTGCTAATACTGAGCGTGGGTAATAGAATGCTACTTGCACGTTGTTTTTAATTGTTTCCTATGGGCTTTTTTTTGACTGGCGGTATGTATAATTACCACTGATTTTGTTTTCACAAGTCGGGAAATAGGATACTAAAACCTGACTTAAAAAAACACAAAGCCTGTTTTTTTTTTTTAGCGCTGGTAATAGAATCGAGCCCCAAAGTAGTTTGCTTTCTGATAACATTTCAGATTATTTGGTTTTATCATGTTCTGTCCTTTTGGATTTATTTCCCAGGGATTTTTTTTGGTTTGGTTCTTCCTGCTATACTTTATATGGCCTTGAAGTGTTTAAAGTTTGTAATATTTCTTCAACTACTGACCTGTTTACAGCTTTAAACTGACAAGTTTTGTTGTTAGACTTCTATGTGGTTGTCCATAAGATAATTAGATAATTGCAAGAAGTCAACTATTCCTACAAGTCAAACATTATTACTTTGAGTTCTTTTAAAAAACTGAAAATGATACAAAATGCAGCAGTTTTCTAGTGTGATTTCAAATCTCCATTTTAACAATAAGCAAATGCAAGGATATACCACTGAAATATAGCAAAATGCAAGAAAATGGTATAAAGTTATGCCAATTTCCTCAGTACCTTTAATACATTATGAAATACAAGTGTCCGAGGGAAGGAATGTCCCAAATTGTCCATACACTTCCCTACTGTCCTCCCCTTGTCACAAGCCACGTTAAGAGGACAATTTTCAGCAGAATTTGTTAATGTAAATTGATATTTGGTAGGTAGAAGACTAGAAAATCAATTCTAGCACCTGGTTTAACCTGGAATTGTTTTCTGCATTTCGAAAGATATACTTGTGTATTGTGGATCAAAACAACCAGTGTTCTGATCAGCTAACATTTTTTTTGCTCTTTTTTGTATGATCAAAATGTTCTAACACAACTAACCACAATAAGAGACTGAAAGTAACTGGTTAATTTTGCAAAACTACATCTTCTTATTTTTTTACAGATTTCATAAGTACCACAAAGGTGCAATTTTCTGTTGGTGAACTAACTGGATGAACTATAGTTATCTGTATTCAGACTGTGATAGTGATCAATATATAAAAACTTCCCCTTTTAGAAACCAGTTAATGTAAGTTTTCATTTGAAACAATAATTTTTGAATTAAAAATCTATCAACAATGGGAGTGTCTGTGTTTTACTCAACAGGAAAAGCTCTGTGGAATATATGTTTTTTTTTTCAACAAAAAAGTTCACTGTTTCTTTAAAGGACCATAGGATCATTCCTCAACTGTTATCTGAAAAATACCATATTGAGTAACTTAAACTAAAGCCATGAATATCTGTTTCTCTTAACACCCCAACTGTATTTTATTTTGGAATCTCTAAATATAACTTTCAATGACTGTTTCATAATACATTTACAAGGGATGTTCTTTTATGTTGCTGTTAATACTCTCCTTAACAATACAATCTATCATTTAATAGAATGGTCTGCTGGAATAGAGGATTAGACACTACTCCTAACTACTCTTATCTACATGCACTTATTTCTTTATGTGACTGTCAGAGATACCATCAGATTTGTGTAAATTAGAACAGTTATCTACAACCTATTTTTAGGAGACAAAAATCTGAATCTTTACTATAAAGTTGGAAAAGCATTTTCTAGTTTCCAGATTAAAAGAGTCATACAGGTGTATTTCAGATATAATTTACATAAGTTAATTATGTTACAGATTTAAATTGTCTGCAAAGTACAAATACACATATGCTATTTTTAACAGAGTGGCATCCAAAAACACAGTTCAACATTTTGGAGATATTTCCAATGCATTGCTTTTCAATTTAATTATAAAATTATTATATATGTAAAACATATTCTAAAAAAATCTGTATCATTACTTCTGTTCTTACTTTATAGTCTGTGCTGAATAGCACAAATGATTGCTGTGGGAAGAAATCAGCAGAAAACAGGACCTTTCACTTCCCATGGGATTCCTGCAAGTAGGACTTTTCTGCTGACATGAGTGTGCATGTTTTTATGATGATGTATGTGCATGGGATGACATTTGTATGAATGGTGCCATGTGTGCTGGAAAATGCAATTAGGGATTAGAAATAAAAAGGACAGGGAGGTTTTCCCATTCAAATCAATTGACTTAACCTTTCACCTGGTTTTCCTTCCAAATAACTAGATTTCTTCAAATGTATGCTTTTTGGATGCTAGCAATTTTTTAGTGCCTAAAGAGATTAAAATTGAGTAGTATTAAGGTAACTACCATAGAAGTATTTCTACATATTTAAAATAAAATAAAGTGTTGTAAAACAAGAAAGCAATCAGAAAATACCTAAAAAAAGGCCTGAATTACATTAGAGACACATTTTTCTCCAAGTTGAAAAATATTGATTCTGTAGACCTTCCCAAATGCAATGTGAGTCATTATGGAAACTTTTTACCACTAAAATGTTTTGATGGAACATCTGGATAAAGCATCTAGGTAGCCCAAGAAACTCCTGAACAGCCCCAAAAGCAAACCTTGGAATGGTCTGAAAGATTACTTTTGCATGTATGTTTGTCCACAAATGCATGCTTATTGCTGAGATATGCATGTGTGATGATTAAGGGTGGGCAAAAGCTATCACAGTGTTCCTGCAAGAAATCCTGCTAAAACCATGTTGTTGTCTGCTTTTTCAAAGGGAAAAACCAGTGATTAAAATCTTCACATTTTTCATCCACTGGCCAAAATTCTTCGCCGTTTTTTCAATGGCTACCAAAGTTTCCGCCTATTGATTTAATGTCTTTTGCCTTTTCACTATAAAAACGTGGTGTATTCTAGGAAGTGCAACACAATAGAAGCAGCTACAGAGCGATGTAGATGTGCTGTACTATTATGCTATGATCTTTTTGAAAAATTGAGGCAGGAGAGGCTCAAATTGACTGCTATCACTATGAGAAAGTTTAAAAATAGTAAAAGAATGAACTGGAAGGACTGTTATGTATCCACTGAGTCTGAGGAGGAGGAGGAGGAAGTGAGCACTACAGAACCAATGCTGGCTAGTCCCTCTAGGTAATTTAATGGGAAGGGAGGAAGAAAAGGGTAGTAGTGAAAGCAGGACAGGTCAGCTGCCTGTTCCTGCTGCCAGATATGCTGTCACTGTTGCCCCCATTGATGTACCTGCTGTCAGACATCCTGCCCCTGTTGCCACCAGTGCTGTGCCTGCTGTCAGACATGCTGCACCTGCTGCTGCCAGTGCTGAGCCTGCTGCCACTATGACTGCTGTCAGATGTGCTGTCCCTGCTGCAACCAATGCTGTGCCTACTGCCAGTGCTGAACCTGCTGCCACCAGTACTGTGTTTGCTGTCAGACATGCTGCCCCTACTTCCACCAATATTATGCCTACTGCCAGTGCTGAACCTGCTGCCCCCAGTACCGTTCCTGCTACCAGACCTGCTGCCCCTGCTGTAACCAGTGCTGAACCTGCTGCCACCAGTACTGTGCCTGTTGTCAGACGTGCTGCCCCTGCTGCCACCAGTGCTGTGCCTGCTGTCAACAGCCGGTAGGACTAAATTGTCTCCTAACTGACAGAATAAAATGTCTAAGTTGATATTCATTTGTCCTACCAACTGAAAGAACAACAGACATTAGGCCACAGAAAAGGTCTTGTGGCCAATTATCCGTTTTGTGCATTGTTCCAAAAACACCACTAAATAGCATCAAAGGAAAAAAGCTAATGATTGGTGTCTGACATACTGTCAAGCACCGACTGATAGCTCATCTGTATTACACTAACCTGTCATCCACTGTCCATCTTCTTTTTTCATCTTATTTTCACTCTTATCATCTCTCTTCTTTCTTCTCCATCTTCTTTCTTCCTCTGGTCCGTCTTCTTCCTCCAATCCCCTATTCAAAGCTGATTGGCTGGGAGGTACATAAGCACACATCCCAGCCAATGGCTATGAGTCCTTTTGAACAGATACTGACCATATATAAAGGCAATCTCTGTTCAAATTCCCTTACAGCGGAATGGTCATAGGCCCGTAAGGTACACAGGGGTGTGTGCTCCATCTTGATTTCCACCACCAACACTGCAAACAGCAGCGGAGAAAGAGAAAATGGATAATATTTTTATTTAGAACATTTTTCACAGGTTTTTGATTATGATGGGGACATGTTTAATGGGAACATCTCTTGTGGACTTTGGGCATGTTCTACGTTATTGACCAGCACATCTATGCATAGCTTAACCCTTTGAGTCTCAGAGAGGTACGCAATGCATTGCTTACCCCTATGTCATTCCAGGGGTTAAACTACGCATAGATGTGTGGGTTTTTACAGGTAAACTGAGAAAAGACAGAAGTAAGAAGATGGACAAGAAGAAGAAAGAAGAGAGAAGAAAGAAGATGGACAGTAGCTGACCAGGTTGCTGAAGACCCCACTGGACTTTAGGATTAATGGTAAGTGTTACTTTTTATGGGCTGTTGCTTTGTTACTTAGTTGTGTTAACCCTGTGAGTGCCAGCTGGGTAATTATACCCCACTGGCATTGATAGGGTTAATTCTACTAACTTTGGACACATTTTTGGGAGTACTTAGGATGTATCGATATGGGGGTTTAGGGACACATATCAATACATCCATTGGGGTGCTAAGGGATTCTACTCCCCAAAAATCTGGATCTAGAATTCCCACAATAAAGTGGGTCCCTTAGTGCATCTTACCACCTAACGCAGTCCTTTTAATTGCTGTTTGAACCGTTTGTAGTATGTTTTATGGGGTGAAATGGCCGCTAAAGTTATGCTTCTTTTTCTGCCTGCAGTTCTTCATAGCACAGATATTTGAATTGCTTACTATGATTGATTGAAAAACTGCCCATGGGGTTCTTTTTTGGAGAGCATTATTTACATTTGTAGTTGGGGTTTCAGAGCATACATGGTTAGTTGATTAATGAGCTTTCTTCTCCAGTTTTACCTTGATACATCTATTCACAAATTCAATTACTACGGTTAAAAAAACCCTGCACTTTAAAAAAAAAAAATGGCAAGCAGCAGTGTTAGCATCAGCACATATCAGCTGCATGTGCCTGCTGCTAGAGCTGCAGTCTGCCTTCTTCACCTGTAGAGATGGCAAGTGTGACAGCAGGAGACCCTCGCATTTGACATAACCTCTAACCAGTGCAATTCTCATAAAGCAGCAGCAGCAGCAAGCGGGAACTGGGGTGGTGGTGATGAGAGTGATGGTGGAGCAGCTGGGGTGGAAGAGACATTAATGTACTTTTTAACCAAAGTGAGAAGAATGAGAGACAGATACACAAATGGGGATGTGCATCACCACCACTGCCAGCTGAGAGATTGCAGGATTTGCTGTTTCTGCAATTCCTGCTGCTGCTTAGTGGCAAAGGCAGCAGGCTGATAAGGAGCAGGCTGCCACAGACCAAAAAGGCCACAGTGGGAATGGAGTCCAGCAGTAGTTGTGATGCGGATAGCTTCCACTTGCCAGCAATGTGTTGTGTCCGTGCCTTTGGTCTCCTTCCCTGAAATATCTGATTGGTTGATTCACGTTTGTCTACCTGGTTTCAGTGCAGGCAGATGAGTGTTGTTCTAGCTATTTCCGTTTTGCTGTTGTTTTTATTGTTTGTTCTAGGAATTTGACCTTGGCCAATCTCTGACCTTGCTTATAGCCTGTTGTTCTGTTCCTGTGACTACCTGGAACCTGACCTCAACCTTCTTTCGGCTATTCAGCTTTCCAGGTGTCTGACCTCAGCCTACTCTCGACTATCCAGCTATCTCGATACCAGACCTTGGCCTGCTCTTGACTAACTAGCTTTCCTGATCTTCTGGCATAACCCTGGTCATCCTACTATTACACAGCCTCAGCTGGTATCCATTTTCACTGAGTGGTTTGCCTCCAGTGGTGACTGTGTGTGCCCATTCAGCTTTCAGGCTTTGTGGCCTGCATCTTTAACTACAGCCCTGCCACAGCAAGGGTACATACAGCACTACTGATGCTCCCAAGTCACAATCCTCAACCAGTGCACCCCAGCCTCTAGCAGACCACTCATTATTGACTTTGTTATACAGTTGAGAGTTAGACAATGATCTTGGTACTAGTTTTGGTACTGATTCTGAGGCAGCAGCATCATCCTCTGCCACAGCCAGTGAAGGGAACTGTGAAGAAGAAGAAAGAAGTCATTCTTCTCCACCTTTCATCATCAATGGCACTGTGCACTGTTTGTGATAAATCAGTGAAAAAGGGGAAAGGAGGGAACGCATCTTGGCACAACCGGCTTGAAAACCCACACATGAAATACAGAGACAATGAAATTTACATACAGCATGTTAAAGCCAAATCCACACAAAGGAAATTGGGAGTCTCTCCCCAAGGACAAAAAGATTTGAGGTCAAAATCGAGGAGAAGGAAGAATAGAGAAATCTAGTCTGAACATTTGATGGGGAGAAAAATACCTGGCTTGCAATCAACTTCTTGAGCTAGGGTCTGTGAGCGGGAAATTGTAGCAACATCTTTTGGTGGTCCACCTCTATCATTGTTACTTCGCCTACCAGCTGCTAGTCATTTTGGAGATGAGAGAATGTGGCAGTTTGTTTCCAAACATTACACATTGTATCGTGTGCTGAACAGACATGGCAATGCGGTGGTGTATAATTGCACTTTGCAAAAAAGAAACAATGGCACTATTTAAGGTGAGCTCTTAAAGGTAAGCAAAGTGTGTCAAATTTCAACTCACTCACCGCCAATTCTGGTAAATCATAGTGGTGCAAGTCACAAGAGTTCCAATCCTTGAATATAACAGTAGAAAGAAGAAAGACTGCACTTCAGCGCAGTTTTTTAAAACCAGCTCAGCTTTATTCTGAAAGTTCAAAAACAGACACCACACATGTTAAACAGTTTCACGCATTTCGTACCTGGGTGCTTAATCATAGACTGAACTTGAAGATAAAGCCTCCCATCTGGTACAGCCAATAATGCAAGCACACAGGAAACAGCATCATTCACACAGGTAAACATTGACATTAACCCTGCCTGCTTGAAACAAGGCAAACACCGGACCAGCATGCGCCTCCCAACCTCAAGAAATGGAAGATGGGATAAACCAATAAGTAATCACAAACATAACACAATTAGACACATAATATAATATAGTTAAAATCAATAGGATTGATGCATGAAAACAGACTTTTTATGTCATAGACTAAGGTTTTAGATGTTTTGTGGGAGATCACAATATAAATCATCGGCAAAAAATGTCACTTTCCTCTTGGCTAAAATTTTCCCTCAAAAAGTACAGTTTTCCTGCTTTTTTTCACCTAGCTCATTGTATTGAAATTAATGGGTAGAAAAATTTTTCTCCACCACACGAAAGTTTTCTCTAGTACTCTACAGCTATATTAAAGGGTGTCAGGCTCTCACAGCATGTCATTCTATGTTTGTGAGAGGAGAAAGCAGCATGCTTTTGAGCTAGAGAAGATAGGCAAATAAAGGGGAATTGAAGCTTAGTTTAGGGAGTCATTTAGGTAGGACATTTGTTTTCTGTAGTAGGGGAGTCTGGGGGTACAATGGGGGAGAAGAAGGGAGGAAGGAGGTTGACCAAAATACCCAACAATTTAGCGTGACTGACTGGTAAGACAAGGGCAAGTGGGGTCCATATCACTTGCTGATTTTGCTTTTATTGCCTCTGTGCTGGGGAAGTGTGGGGAAAGAAGTTGTTGATTTTGTTTTTTAGTTATATATATCATTTTTAGACTAACTGTGATAGGTTAGGGTGGACAACTTTAAAAAAAAATACATAAACAATTAAACAAATATATTAGCTGACTGGTTGAGAACAGTGGGAACTTTTCCATGTGGAAGCAATTCGATGCAATTGTTGTCAATGGATTTTTCCCACGAAGAGTGTTAAATCCACTGTTAATGGATCACAACATAACATCAAACAGTATATAAACTGTGCAACTAAGTATGTAGTTTATGTTATAACTTGTAAATCTTGTGATGTCCAATATGTGGGGAAAAACAAGCAGAACGCATAGGGAACATGTTAGAGAACACATTAGCAATATACATTGTGGGAATTGCAAAACTGGAGTGGCACAACATTTTTATCAAAATCATAACTCGATCTGGAAGACTTCTCTGTGGTGGGTATGGAGCAAGTTCTATTACCTGAGAGAGGTGGTGACAGAGGTAGATCACTCATCCCAAAGAGAGGTGTTCTGGATTTTTACTTTCTCTACAAGAATGCCTTCTGGTCTTAATAAAGTATTTGATGTCAAATTTTGTGTAATCTTCATGATTTATATTATAATCTCCCACAAAACATCTAAAACATTAGTCTATGATTCTAATAGATACATAGATTAATATTTTTATACATACAGTAAACAGGTTTGTTGGTGTGGTTTATACATATACAAAAAGACTACATAAAAAGGCAGTTTTCATGCATCAATCCTATTGATTTTTACTGTATTATATTATGTGTCCAATTGTGTAAAGTTGTGTGATTACTTAGTCATTTATACCATCTTCAGTTACTTGAGGTTGGGAGGTGCATGCTGGTCCAGTGTTTGCCTTGTTTCAGGCAGGCAGGGTTAATATCAGTGTTTACCTGTGTGAATGTTGCTATTGACCTGTGTGCTTGTATTATTGGCTGCATCGGATGGGAGGCATTATCTCCACCTTTAAAAGACTGGAATGAAGGGAGCCAAAGTTCATTCTATGATTAAGCACCCAGGTGCGAAATGTGCAAGACTATTTAACATGTGTGATGTCTGTTTTTGAACTTTCAGAATAAAGCTGAGCAGGTTTTAAAACACTGCGCTGAAGTGCGGTCTTTCTTCTTTCTGCTGGTGTATAATCCCAGGCTCCATGCCTCAAATAGCATCTGAGGAAATTCAGAATATGCTAAGCTTCTGGTAGGGAGGATTCATCATTATTGTTATTAAGACTGCAAGTAGTCATGTGTCCTTAGCAGAGCAGAGACAGGGCATAGTGACAGCAGCAATATTTGGTTTCTGGGGGATAATTTATTTGACATTGCGTACCTAAGTATCAAGGTGTTTGCTTGCAGTTGTGCCAGTTATTTCATTTGAGTGCAGATGGAGATGCCTAATCATCCTGTTGCTTAAACAAGTCAGCAGCAAGAACACCAGTCACAAATGTCACAGTGACACAGTGGCATTTGCCTTTGGCCACTGGCCAAAATAACATAACCTGGAACTAGGACAGTGGAGTATATTTTTAATATTTTATTCTCACATCTTTTTCTTTAAAAATATACCACAGATGCCTATAAAAACCAAATTGGGTGCTTGTTTATAACAATCCTAAGACCTACAAATCACTGT
This sequence comes from Rhinophrynus dorsalis, assembly GCA_037306005.1. Taxonomy (NCBI): domain Eukaryota; kingdom Metazoa; phylum Chordata; class Amphibia; order Anura; family Rhinophrynidae; genus Rhinophrynus; species Rhinophrynus dorsalis. The sequence continues at coordinate 297,111,733 of CM074722.1, read as the reverse complement.
TTCCTGTGCCTCTAACAATCCTGAGTCCCAAAAAAACCCAATACTGATTCATTAGGGCTTTTGCCTCTAACAATCCTGAGTCCAAACAACCATCACTGATTCCTCAGGGATTGTACCTCTAACAATCCTGAATCATCCAAAAAAAATCACTGATTTATCAGGGCTTGTGCCTCTAACAATCAAAGTCATATAAGTTATCATTTCATCAGGGCTTGTGCCAAACAAGTGTAAGTCCTACAAATTCATTGTTCCTCAGGGTTTGGGCCTCTAACAATAAGTCTAAGTCCTACAAATCAATGTTTCCTCAGAGCTTGAGCCTAACAAGTGTAAGTCCTACAGCTCAATATTTCCTCAGGGCTTGTGAAAGTGGTGGCTTACCTCGCAGCTGACCTCCAGACCCTGTAGGTGTCCGGCTTCGGTGTCCTCACAGCTTGCTGTGCTTGTCAGAAATGCCGGTGCGCCCTGGTGTGCTTCCAGGCGACCGGTCTCCTTGCTGCTCTCCCTGGCGGCTCCAGCCGCATCGAAACTTGGGCGCACATCACAGGGATTCCCTGATGATGTTGTGACCCGGTTCTTAAAGGGACATCACAATTATTGCTCCACCTCTTAGGGTGGAGCAATTTGTATATAAACTGCCTGGACACCACTTCAGTTGCCCTTTCGTGGTGTTCTAGTGCAGTTGTGCTTCTGTTGCCCTGTGTATTACCCGGTTTTGTCTGACTATCCATTCTAGTGTTGTCCTGTGGCTCTGTCTGACTACCCACTCTGTGTATGACCCTTGGCTTGTCTGATATCCAATCTGGTGCAAACCTGCAGCTCTGGCTGACTAACCATTCTGTGTATGACCTTAGGCTTGTCTGAGTACCTGATCTGGTGTTGACCTGTAGCTCTGTCTGACTACCCGCTCCGTGTATGACTCTTGGCTTGTATGACATCCAGTCTGGTGCAAAACCTGCGGCTCTGGGTTACGTTTCAATCTGTCACATTCTGGCTTGTCTGACTACCCACCTTGACGTTGCCTGAGGTTGTCCACTGTGCACCCAGCATACCACGCTCCAGTGGATAACTTAGTGGTTGTCCTTGGTGGCGCTGGTGGACTCCCTCTTGTTTCTGTTCTTATCTGTGGCATTCAGGTGTGGACCTGTAGCGTAATTGGCCTCCTTGGGAGCGTTGTCTATACAGGTGCGGACCTGTAGCGCAGTTGCCTACTCTGGTATTTTGTCTATACAGGTGCGGGCCTGTAGCGCAGTACCCTACTCAGGATCTTGTCTGATCAGGTGCGGACCTGTAGTGATCCTCAGGTGCGGACCTGAGACAGTTTCTCTCCTCTTGCCTTCTGGGACTAAGTCAGTACCACTACAGCAGCACTATCCTTCCTGACGTCATCTACATTGCATGGTGTTCTTGCTGTTACCGTTGTTCTGTACGTTGTGTACCTTAATAAAGATTGTGTTACCTTCAGTACTGGTCCAGTTCTCGTTCTTGAGTCCATGACAGCTTGGACCTCTAAAAAAAAGTCTAAGTCTTCAACTCAATGTTTCCTCTGGGCTTGAGCCTAACAAGTCTAATTCCTACAACTCAATGTTTCCTCAGGGCTTGGGCTTCTAACAACTAGTCTAAGTCCTACAACTCAATGTTTCCTCAGGGCTTGGGCCTCTAAAAACAAATCTAATCCCTACAAATCAATGTATGCTCAAGGTGTCAACCTCTAATAACAAATCTAAGTCCTACAAATCAATGTTTCCTCAGGGCTTGTGCATAACGAGCCTAATTCCTACAGATCATTGTTTCCTCAGGGCTTGGGCCTATATCAATAAGTCTAAATCCTACATGTCATCCTCTACAAAATACTCTATCCCTTCAAGTATCAGTATGCCCCAGTCAAAGCTTACGTCAAGTTACATACCAATTTCTTATTTTTATTTCTTTTCGTTTAAGTAAATCTCCCCCCAATCCCAGTCAAGAAACTCCCCCCAAAAAATCCCTGTTCAATTGATTCTTTCCCCAGGCACCACCAACACGGGCACCCTCAGACCCCTTTTATAGTATTACTGTGGGAAATAAAATAACATTTGTTATGTGTTGTGTGTAAATTCAGACTTCCCATTGATAACAATGCAATGAGCTAGGTGAAAAAAGCAGAAAAATGTCACTTTTCACAGGAAATTTCCTGCTAGGCAGGAAATGCCATTTTTCACCAATATTGGATTGAGGCAAAACATTTTCTCCCATCCCTAGTCTTCTTAAGTGTATTGCTTCATTAGCACTTAGATCCAGCAGAATTTTTATTTTCCCTCATACGGTACACTGGTTTGATCCAAATTTGCTCATAGGGTGCTAAAAGTCTTTAGCTTATATAACTACCACTGAGTAATAAATATAGCAAGCTCTAATGAAGGGCACTGGTGTTCACACTAACTGTCAAAACAATAAACATATGTGTTGCAATTTTTGTGCATGGGTGATTTTCTTGTTGAAGTGGAATGTCTTTCCAGTGCTACCTGTGTCATGATCAGACTAGGTGTGCCCAATATAAGCTGCCTGGGTTATGTATTGCAGAGTAAAATCCCTATAAAGAGTATACAGACTGCTATTACTATGAATAAAACAACAGACAACAATACAAATATACTGTTTAGTATGCCTAAGTGGGCCAGATGCTATAGAGCGCTTGTTGGGGAGCATAGCTAACTGGCAGGGGCTGCACTAGAGAAGCCTTCTGTGGCCTAGGCCATGTTAAAGGTGCTGGCTGCAAAGCCAGATAATAGGATAGCAAACCTAGACACAGACCCTACCAGCAGTACAGTTGCCTCTTTTGATCTACTGGAACAGGAAGAACCAGAAAAAGTCAGTCATAAACTCAGGGAGTCACAAGGGTCGAAACCAACGGGAGGTTGATGAGTCAAAATTGAAAAGAGCTGGTTGAGAAACTCAGAATCAACAAGGTGCCCCCTGTATAATAAATTGGATTTCCTGTTTTAGCTACAGTACAGCCTGCTGGTCCAAATTTCATTATATATCAATTTGCTAGGCAACTTTGGCTGTCCAGCTGTCAGCTGGTTGGGAATGTTGGGAGTTGTAGATTCCAACACTTGAGTGCCAATGGGACCTACCCCTACTCTAGAGGCAGGCTAGATGCTGCGCTTATTATCAGAACAGCCTGAATAAAGTAAAAAACTATTCATATTTAATGACTCTCCCAAACTCCCCAACAACATAATAATGCGAACACTGGCAGTCATTGTTGTGAATCCCCTTAAAGGAGAGCATGAGTATGTGGCCTTCTATTAAATTTGAGTTTGACATATTGCTAAAGTTTTGGCTTCTATGTTGTAAACCCATATGAGTGCCAATCAAATATTATTGGCTATAGCCCAAGTGGTTCAGCCATTCATTTGAGGTTGAAATGAGCATTGCTCCCTCAAATATTGCTCATATGAAAGGTCTGCAATCAAAGACCCCATAGGCAATAGTGCAGACCTTCATTGTTGCATCTTTACTGTGTTCTTGAGTGAAAACAGTAAAGGTGCAGATTTCTGGGCTTAGGTTTATACACTCAATGAGATTATTACCTTTCACATTAGGAAACATTAGTGCCATATATTTGAAAGAGGCCTGAGTCATCTAGAATTCAAAAATGTGATTAGATAACCCTATTCTTAATTTTGTTTTTATGTTTTATTTTGTTAAAGACCCAACGCTTATGGCAGTGTAAGTATAATGCAACACAAATGCCCTGTGTTGCTGACTTTCTCCATTCTTCCAAGCAGACGGATCTTATTCATGTAGATGTCACACTCATAACAAAATCTTGAAAAATGTTAACTGGGTTGACATATATTTTATAAATGGGAAGAAGTGGTGAGTCTTCTTATTGGACACATATTAGTCTAAGCTATTTTCAGTAATTAGTGATCTATAGCAGAATACCATAAAATCAAAGTTCCTGCTCAGTTTACAAATATTCTATAAATGCATGTGCTGTCTATTGGACTAGTCAGTTTCATGGAAATATTTAAGGGCACAAAAGAAACATTGGTCTGTCTAGCACCCCCCCCCCCCCCCCCACACACACACACACCTATTTAATGTTTACATTAAGAAGACAGCACACATATTTGGGAAATTATATATTTGCAGTATTCACCCAGACACCCCCTAGCCCAAGTACACACTGAGCATGTGATAAGAGTGTAATAAGGAAATAATAATAAAGTTGAAAACACTATTAAAGCAAACAGCTGGTGATGTCACTGTTAAATTCTATGTATGATCGAATATACAAACACACACACACACACATACTGTATTAAATGGATACAGGTGACTTTCTGATAAAGTTTGCAGTGTTAGACATTTATATTAAAAAGACTAGTATAATAACCCAGAATATGACTGGAAAAAAGGATGTACATACACATACATTTTTAAAAAAAATCAATTTCACACAGACACACACACACACATTCTCCAGCACAAATCCCCCTACAAATATACACAAACTTTATCTAGCAGATGCAAACACATTCTCTTTCTCAGTTATTCTAGGAATGTTCTGCAGGGCTCACTTTTTGTAATCATTTATTATTATTATTATTCTTTATTTATATAGCGCCAACTAATTCCGCAGCGCTGTACAATTGGGGAATAGACATACAGAGGTATTAAATAGTACAATCAGATGTGTAGAACAGGAGGATCAGAGGGCCCTGCTCGTGAGAGCTTACAGTCTAGAGGAAGGTAGGTTTGATACAGAAGGAGTAAGTGCTATTGTGTTTAAGTGCCTCCTGCCACATGAACTGCCAGTCAGTGGGTGGGAGTGAGAAGTGCCATTGAGTGCAGTAGTCCGTGCAAGGGGTGAATCTTGGTGATGATGTTTATGGAGGCAGTTGATAAGCCTCCCTGAAGAGGTGAGTCTTCAGGGAGCGTCTGAAGATTTGAAGGCTGGGGGAGAGTCTGATGGGGCGGGGGAGGGAATTCCACAGCTCAGGTGCAGCACGGGAGAAGTCCTGTAGGCGGGAGTGGGAGGATGTGATAAGAGCTGTGGAGAGCAGAAGGTCATGTGCAGAGCGAAGATGGCGGGCGGGAGTATATTTGGAAATGACATTACTACAAATAACAGTATTTACTCCAGTGCACAAGGGTTAAGACCAGATAATGCAACCTGCCATCATTAAGACATGTTCTTTAGTGATAAAATCCTCATCATTTTTGATGAGGTTGATATAATGATGCGATTTTCATTATTAATATAAAATTGTCTTCTGACCATGGGATACACTCAGATCAATATATTCTAATAAATAGATCCTCTATGAAATATGCAGAATGATCCATTAATTTATATTAAATAACATTACTCAATTCATTATTCAAGTAATTAAGGGGAAATAAAGATGATTTAAAAGATATCTGATACCTATAATATAAAAGTGATTTTACAAAATATCCTGAATTTATATTTCTTAGCTGTATTTTAACTCTCTACAGTTCCTGCAAAATGAAGCCAAGCATTCCAATGATCTGTTCTGGTTATATATAATTTTATTTGGGTTTGAAAATTTCTATTCACCCTTTGATGTTCAGAATTTTGGAAAGATTTAGTTATTTTTGTGGTTAATTTTATAGTCACAGAGGAGAAACTGTCAAAGTGAGCATGGTTACACTGGCCAGGTCTCTGACACGTTACTCAAGAATAGACATTCATTAGTAAAATTGAAAGAGTAGAAGAAGAATTTTTTTCCAGGGGAAAAAAGAGAAAGACTGCCGTTTTGGGTTATACAAATACAGCAGGAATACTGTAGTATTGCACTAAAATTAATCAGTGGCAGATTACTTTCGGGGCATCTGTTTTACAATTCAGAGAATCCATAAACCCTTAGCAAGTTGACTTATTTTTAACCTTAACTGTAGTACTCATTTTACTCTTCTTTGACCTTTTAAAAATAAATTAATAAAGATGTACTTTTTATCTCTTTTCACCCTTTGTCAGTATTTTCTGACATCATACATTTTTGGACAAACACTAGAAGTACAATTTAAAGGGCAGTTTTTCTTTTTTTTCCTTTGGAAAAAAGTTCTTCTTCTATTGTTAATTAAACCTACTACCCTTGCACCCTACCTGTCACTATTCAGATCTGTGACTTAATCCGTTTTGTGGCTAATGCTATCTAGATTTTTTTTTTCTCCTTAGAATTGAAAGAGTGTAACCCACTCCCCTGAGGAATCTCTGGGGTTGGCTGCTATGGTAATTTGAAGGTACCAATTGTACTCCGATGCATCCAGAACATCAGTGTCTGAGATGTGGGTAGCCCCAGGAAAGAGTAGGGACTTGGTAGAATCTATCCGTCCCGACCTTTATTTATTTTATCCTATAAGGCAAGTTACCCTCTGTTCATTTAATGATCCTTTTCAAATAGGCCTATTAAGTCAGAAAGGCTCAACATTTTCTTATGGAATATGCATTAATATATATATATATATATATATATATATATATATATATATATATATATATATATATAAAACCATTGACTATTCTGTTTTATCAGAACTATGACACTTTTTTTGTATATTTCATATGGTAATATCACTTTTTATACTGTTTAGCAAATACACTTCTATATTTGGTTGCATTTGATATGTTCAATTTATTCTTGTAAAACTGTCCAGTTTCAGCATCCCCCATGCTAGCTTGGTAATTATGCCCTGATGACTTATAATTAAACAATAATAGGAATTTAGGTTGTTAGCCCTTATTTTTATAATCACAGTCTTGTGCAATGTATTTCACACTTGTGCATGATAAGCAGTTAACATTTGCATTTTCACAATCTTATCTCATGTACACATTCATAGACCTCAAATGGAGATTAAACATATGGGTTGCCATTTATCAGATGGTGTAAAACAAGCAGGAAACAACTACAACTGGATCATTTTGCTTAATTTATTAATGTATCTAATTGGCATGGGATTTAGCTCTTGGCTTGCCAGGAACAAATGAGCCTTAAGGTAACAATTGTTATAAAAACAATGTTGATGTCATTCCTTAATTATTCAACATGCAGAAATCTTAATTTCAAAGTTATGAAGAAATAAGACCAGTATTCAATAAGCTACAATAGGGCTTTTAGTTCATAGAATGAGGTGAGGTCTCCAATGTATTTCAAAGCAATGCATTGAGGATGGCTTAAAATCCCAATTTATATCAATGGGAATTTGGGAAATGTTAATTTCCCCCTATGCTGCAGTTGGTTTGATGCATTATAACTCTTTTTTTATGTAATTGTATATTGTCCTCAAAGGAGATGTTTCACCCCTCTACAAGTTAACCTGAAAAGTTACATTATATAGTAATATGTGTAAAAGTTTATTAATTTCTCTTTTTAAAGCTCTAGTTGGTCTAAATTGAAGTAATAAATGTTGCCTTGAACCTACTTCTGCATAGACTGTGGTTACCTGCTCTGTAACCACAGTCCGTCACTCTGCCTCTGCTCTCCTCCCTCTATCCAGCCTCCTCCAAAGACAGAGACTTTCTGCCTGTAAGCTGGAGTGCTCTCATTGGCTAGATATCGATTTCTGCCAATGAGACCACTCCAGCTTACAGGCAGAAAGCCCCCGTCATTGGACTTGGCTGGATAGAGGGAGGGGAGCAGAGGCAGAGCGACAGACTGCAGTTACAGAGCAGGTAACCACAGTCTATGCAGAACTAGGTACAAGGTAGAGTTTTTTACTTCAATTTAGACCAACTAGAGCTTTAAAAAAGGAAATTAATAAACTTTTACACATATTCGCTATATAATGTAACTTTTCAGGCTAACTTGCATAGGGGTGATACATACCTCTTTAACAACATAAAGGCAATTTAAATTTTATTTCATATAATTTCATATTATATCATAAAGTTTGGCTTTCTTCACTAAATGACATATAAGTTCTAAACTTTAGCAGTATTTGTAACACACACTTTAATGCCTGCTTCAATGTACATAAAACTACACCACAATGGTGTCACTAGATGAACACATTGCAAAGATCATATGACAGCAAACTGGTTTGTTTTCAACTCAGTATAGTCCATGTAGTGATTGTCACCTTACATATTAAAATGCATGCTGACATATCAATTTGAAATAAGATGCAGCCATCACAAATCAAAAATAGATGCTGGCATTCATTACAAAAAAACTGAGGCAGGCAATACATCTTTCCAAGGGTTAATCAGATGATGCTGCCACTGGTGGCAGGAATGCACAGTAAAACAATGCCCCGTCTCTCACACCTCTCAGGCCGTTGCCAAGCCAGAATGAGGGAATTTTGAACAGAGAATGGCTTGTATATGGCCAGTTTCTGTTCAAAATGGTTTCCAATATACAACTGGCTGGGATGTGTGTTTCCACACCTCCCGGGCCAATAGCTTCTAATGGGGGGGATGATAAAACCCAATAGAAGCTAATTGGCTGTGAGGTTCATAAGCACACATCCCAATTGTCAGTTGTAGCGTGGGAACCATTTTGAGCAGAGACTGGCCATATCAAAGCCAGTCTCTGTTTCAAAATTCCCTCATTCTTGCTTGGGTAACGGCCCAAGATGTATGACGGGGTTTACTCAGCACCGGTGGCAGCAGAAATGGCGGCGGCATCATCTAATTTACCCTTGGGATACCAGGATTTTTTTGTTTTTTGGAAAGATGGAATGCCTGTCTATATTTTTTTGAAAGGGATAGTATAGGGTTAGTTTATGGGAGGTGGGGGGAGGGTGGCTGTGTTTTGAGCTCATTCTTGTCATTTGACACTGTGGAAAACAATGAGAGTTGGCTTTTTCCTTTGATGTTCCCGCAACTCACGCTATTTAGCCTAAGTTGTGGAAAAAAAATCTGCAACAAGCCTTTGGCCACAACATGGATTTTGGTCACCAATGCTGGTTGGTCCATGTACTGGTCCAGATATAGGATAGTTGCAGTACAAAAGTAGGTTTCTCGCTCTGTGTTTTTATTTACCTTACCAACTGTTTTACTGGAAGGCATTGTATTGAACCCTTGATGCTATAACAACATAGCATTAGAGAAATTGAAGTGTTGCACTTGCCAGCATGATATTACTTTAGGTCTATGGCAGCTCTACGGATATTTCTAACTCACCATCCCCCCTCTCATTATATACCACAGGTAAAAGATGGTACATTGTTAGACGCAAAAAAAATTAATGAAACTGGTAGATGCCTTTGGGGGGGCGTGGCTGGAAGCCAGACCGAACAAAGGCATCTCAGTAGGGCTCATATGCAGCAGGCTGCAATCACTTGCCATCAATCATCAAACCTGATTAAAAATAAATTTTCTGTATTCTTCCTTGTTGCGGACACTTCAACTTACTGGAGGATAATAGTTTGTTGCATATCTGACATCCATTCGCTGATACGGCTGACAGTGGCAGGCTCAGTGTATGGCATGGTGGCTTTATATTTTCTGCTTGTTAATTGTTTTCCTAAATATTTTGAACTGTTCACTGTGATTTTTATCCATTGAGTCTTTTAACAAGGAGGACGAACACCAGAATTTACCTATTTGCTTTCAGACTGGCTATTGGAATCTACAGACTGGTCGAATTTCTCAATTTGAGTATCTTTCTATAAAGATTTATGTTACAGATTACATTGTGTTCTTTAGATAATTATCTCTCAAATGTGGATTCTCTCCTTAGGGTTGTTTTTCTTTTGAACTGTTAATGTTAAACCAGTGGACAGTAGTCTGTTTAGAGCATAAGGGTTTACTGATTTTATCAAAATTGAAAGTGGAGAAATCAGTTGGTGACATAAGATTCATCCAAGAGTATTAACAGAGCTTAGGTCTGTACTTGCATCACCTCTAGCTGATTTTTTAACCAATGTCTTTGACAAGAGTGGTTCCACATGACTGGAAAATTGCCAGTGTAGTGACACTACACAAAAATGTGTAGTAGGAAGGATTCTGACAGTTATATCTGTAGTTGGAAAATTAATGGAAACAATATTGAAAGAAAGATTTGTTGCTTATCTGAAATATAATGACATAAAAGAACCATGACAGCATTATTTTACAACAGGAACATATTTGGTTTTGGTAGATATAGCTGAATTTTACGAAAGTTTTTACAATGTACCACATAGGAAGCTGGTTCATAAGATGCATGCTACTGAACTCAAAAGTAATTGATTGAGTAAATAATTGACTGAAGAAAAGGAAAATGGAATTAATTTCGAGGAAGGATGGGTTACTAATGAATTCCTCAGGGTCAGTGCTAGAGCCTGTTCTCTGAAATATCTTCATTAGAGATATTACTGGTTGTATACAAAAATCTGCAAGAGGGTTGACTCTCCAGAAGGGATAAACCAAATATAGGAGGAATAAGGAAAACTGGAGGAATGGACAAGTGTATGGGATGTAGAATTGTATGCTGAAAAGTTCAGAATAATGCATTTAGGATAGGACACAGAAACTCATAGTTTTTTTGGCCAAAACATCAGAGGAAAGGGACTTGGAAGTTATTCTTTCTGATTGCTTGAAGATAGGCAAGCAATGCAATAAAGTAGAGGGAGAAGGACATTGGGTTCTTGGTTGTATAGAAAGAGGCATTAGTATCAGGAAGAGAGTTACTAATGTTGCTCTATAAATTGATAGTAAGATCGTCCCTGGAGTACTTTGTAAAGGTCTGGAGACCACATCTCAACCTCTGTTGAGGAGGTCCCTGGAGAATGTGACCCTGGTGAGGACAGCACACTCCAGATTACAGATATGTGCATGATTCAATAACTATACACCCTCACACCTAGAAAGCTAAACACATGGCCAGCAATGATTCTCATATGTTCACCAACACAGCACTGAGAGGGTTCAAACAAGGACATAATATTGTACAATCCAAGAAGAAATGTGAAGGGTTAAGCAGGACAAATACTGTCCAAGTCCAGGTTTAACCCCCTCCTTGTTGTGTTGATTAAGTATACCAACTGCAACCAAACAATGCACTTACAAATGGAGTAACAGTGAAGTCAGCACCTAACCGTTTGAGTGCTAGAGGGATCATCAATGCATTGGTCAACAATGCATTGGGTTCCACTTTGACACTCAGTGGGTTGACAGAGGACAAACACAATACAAACGGGTTACATTGCCTAGGGCTACTTGGGTCAACCCACACATCACAATTCAACTGATACAAAACTGATTGCATGAACAACACATAGGCCTCAAACATAAACACACAAGGACATCAAAACATACAAATGCACCGCGACAACTAAGCAGAAACAATGACAGCAACACATACAGCCAAAGCAAACCCACAAACATACATAGAAGGGTGAACACAGCAACACAAGTAACTGGAGGACACATGTTTCACACACCAAGACGAACCCCAACAAAAACACATGCAATATGACATGGTTGTGCTTTGGTTATCATATGTATTCGGAAGAGTGGTGATGGCAAGGAGGTATTCCTTGTCATTCCCACTCTCCAGGATACATACAATAACTAGAGCTCAGCACTGTAGGTTGCTTACATCAATGTACAGGATCTGATCAAGGTCAATTAATGAGTGCTAGGATGGTATACAATGCACTGCAACTCATTGCATTGGATACCATCCTGCCATTAAAGGGTTCACATGTCAATATAACTGTCTTGCATCCCTCTCGTTGCAGCTCAGTTTAATAATCAATCTATCTCCTTTCCCCACAAAGCATCCATGTCTGCAGAACAGCAGGAGAAGAGTGAGGAGGAGGAGACATACAACTACATCCCGAGAGACAGGACCTAAGCAGGAAGTCACTACCACCACCACTACCACCCTTAGAGTATAAGCTGACACCCTCCACCACAGAGTGGATGCCTTCTGGGAGTTGAATGCCCACCACCAACCAAGGCCATCATTGGTTGGCACCATCAGCATCACCAACATTGTGATGGCACTGGATGCCCAGTACTGTGAGCATCCAACAATATGGGGCATATGGGCCCACACTACAGCCACCTTCATATTACCCCATACCCAGGTGGGAGGAAACCATCTACTAGCCGCCATGGTATGACCCGTGGCCACTAGCGTATGAGCCCCTGGGCATTATTGGTAAGCCAGAGCAGCCTCAACCCCTGGAGGAATTCACACCCCCAACACAGATTCAACCAGGGGGAGAAACATCTGTGCAAAATGAGGAGTTCATTGATGTGTTGGGGGAACAAGCATCCACTCAGTCGTTGCATGTTGACCCCCTGACACCTGCCCCACAACACCCCTCCACCATCAACAGAACCAGAACAAGACTTGGAGGGACCTAATCCCCAACAGGAAGAGGCAGAGGAAGTTGGAGAGCCAACCCCAGCACCTGTAACTCCATCCATCTATAGCCACATAACCTGCCACAGGTATGGGGATGGATGTGTAATGCCTGAGCCTGAATGCTTGAGCGTGTAGTGCCTGAGCATACAGAGGAGGCAGCTCAGGGAGTCAAGATGAGCCACAAGGTACTTGAGGAGGTTGCAGAGATATTTTCAGAGGAACACAGCCACTCTCCATGCAATTGAATCACAGAAGGCTATACTAACTACAGAGATCTGTCAATTCAGGACAGGGATGATGGACATGCTGGGTCAAAAATGGGGGAAACCAATCACAGGCAGAAACTGCATATAGAGAGGGAGCAGCAATTCATTGAGGGGTTAACCGCAACCACCTCCCCCTCAAATGTCACCCCTACACCAACCCCAAGAACTACTAGAGTAACAAGACAGAACATACACTGTTGTCCAATTTCAACTCACAATCCACCTAGCAAAGCAAAGCACTATGAATATGTTGTTTGGCCATGATGCGAATTTAGGTTGAACAGCTGACAACCACCCCTTAGCATACTATGTCAGGTTTCATCAAATTGTGGGAAAAGCAGCGTATCAAATACGCTGCTCTTCAGCATTATTATTGATGGATACATTTGGGTATTCAACAATGATTTGTCTTGCATAAATGGGCCAGTCAGATGAAAAACCCACATATACGCACAAGTGAAAATGTGTATGTGTGTGTGTGCTAGTCCCATACATTGTAACCATAGTTTTTGTTTAAATTATTCACTGGCAGGATAGATTATATAAACAAACATATGATGGGATTCACATTCTGATGAGGAAAAATCCATCACACACCTAGTAAGATATGGTTACTTAGTGAACTAAATGTTTTTGGCTACAGGACAAGAGCATGAAGAATCCACAAGTTGGTTTAATTGATTACACTATGCAGGGAGAATATCATCTCCTTGAAGCAATACATTTCTAACTCCATTCATGGCCCCCATTTAATTAATAGACCCCTAAGATTAGGGATATGCCTTCATAAGTATAACGGATCCATAAATCATAACTATTTTGCTATCTGAAGAAAATGCTAACACAGTATCAAAATAAACAGACATGGTGAAAATGATGGTAATAGGCTTCATTTAAAATGTTTAACAATACATTAAAGCATAAACATGTTTGTATTAAACCAAAATGTATTCAAGACTTCTAAAAACAACTAAAGGGTATGTTTAACATCAAAACAGCCTACTGATAAAAAAGCAAGTTGAGCTGCTCATACATTCTCCAAAAAGTCTTTGAACTCTGAAGAAGAGCAGTATTGCTGTAAAAGTTTTTCCTCTTAGATCTTAGGCAACTTATACACATATACTTGAGCAGATTTTTAATATGTGAAAGGTTTTGCAGAGGTTGCTAACAACTTCAAATTTCACATTGAATAAACACCAGGACTAGGTGAGCTTCATGGACATGGAGTCAACATATCACCAAGGTCACCTGGATATTCCTCAGTTCCATTATGGGCCATGCCATGAATGTCTGTGGGAAAGGATTTGAAACTGCACCGTCTAACTGTCTGTCATGTAAAAGATGAACCATCATTATCCTATTAACCTTTCTCTTTCTGGAGGAGTAGACAACCCATTGTTTTGCCTCCCCTTGTGTAGACATCCTGCTTGACATGTGTCCACACCATCTGGGTGGAGGGTAGGGGTGGGCGAAAGGTTCCATTGTGTTTCAGCATAAAAATCTGTAAAAACCACATCAGCTTTTTGCGGGAAAATCTGCTTTAAAACCAATGATTACATGTTTTTCACTTTTTCACTATAAAAAGTGTATTCCAGGAAGTGAAACACAACAAGCAGCAACAGAGTGAGGTAGACATGCTGTGCTTTTCTGCTGTGTTGAGGCAAAATTGAAGCAGGAGAGGCTCAAAGTGACTGCTATCACTTAGAGGAAAGTTTAAAAATAGTAAAAGGAGGAATTAGAAGGACCCTTATGTGTCCACTGAGTCTGAGGAGGAGAAGGAAGAGAGCACTACAGAACCAATGCTGTCCAGTCCCCTTAAATCACCCCTAGAGATCTTGGGGAATTGAATGGGAAGGTAGGAAGAAAAGGGTAGTAGAAAGAGCAGGACAGGTCAGTTGCCTGTGTCTGCTGCCAGACGTGCTGCCTTTGTTGCCACCATTGCTGTGCCTGCTTCCAATGGTGCTGGCCCTGCTGCTACCAGTGCTGGGCCTGATGTCAGATGTGCTGCACCTGCTGCCACCAGTGCTGTGCCTGCTGCCAGTGCTGAACCTGCTGCCACCAGTGCTGAACCTACTACTAGTGTATCTTGTAATACTCGGGGGGGGGAGAAGATGATGCCAAGAGTGACAGCAGGGGACCCTAAGTCACACTTGTCATCTCCAAGAAGTCCTGCCAGTGCTAGAACTAAGAAGGTCCAGCATTTTGTTAGTGTTATGAGTGAAGGAGGGGGTAATCATCATATTACTAGTGGCTGTGAGAAGAAAGACTCAGGGGCTGAAATTCATGTGGTTGGTTAATGGTAGGACTAGTAACGATGATGGTGAAGCAGGAGGCAGGACTAGTGTTAGGGGAATGGTAGGGGAAGCAACTGAGAGCACTCAGAATAGTGGTCAAGGGAGCACACACCTTTCCCCTAACCCTGGGAGTCCCCTTCCCCTTACAGCATTGTCCAAGTGGAATACAATATTGAAGAAGATAGAATTGGTGGCTTAGCAGGCACAACAATAATATACCACCACCACCACCACCACCAGGAGCCCAGATCGGCTGCCTGTGCCTGCTGCTAGTGCTGCCAATCTACCTTCTTCCGATCACCAAGAAATGGCAAGTGTGACATTAGGGGACCCTCTGTCACATTTCTTGTCATCTCCTCCAACCAGGAGGAGATGTCTGTAACAGAGCAGCAGCAGCATGAGGGACTAGTGGTGGTGATTAGGTAGGTATGGGCGAAAATGTTCTCCTCAAACTGAAATTGCCAAAAAATGACACTTTCTGTTGGAGAAAATTTCCCATGAAAAGTGCAGTTTTTCCTGCTTTTTTCACCTAGCTCACTGCATTGAAATCAATGGGTAGAAACATTTTTCCTCAAGAAAGTTTTCTACAGCCATATAAAAGGCTGTCAGGCTATCACAGCATGCCAATCTGTGTTTGTGAGAAGAGAGAACCGCATGTTTTTGAGCTAGAGAAGATAGGCAAATAAATTAATTGAAGCTTAGTTTAAGAAATTATTTAGGTAGAACATTTGTTCTCTGTAGTAGGGGAGTCTGGGGGCACAATGGGGGAGAAGAAGGGAGGAAGGAGGTTGACCAAAATACCCCAAAATTTGGTGTGGCTGACTTGCAAGACACAGGCAGCTGGGGTCCAAATTGCTTGTTGATTTTACTTTTATTGACTCTGTGCTGGGGAAGTGTGGGGAAAGAAGTTGTTGATTTTGCTCTTTAGTTATATATATATTTTTTTTTGGGGGGGGACTAACTGTGATAAGATAGGATGGACAATTTAAAAAAATAAATAAATATAACAAAAGTAAATAAAAAACATAAATAATTGAACAAATAAATATATTAGACAGCTGAGGCAGACTTGATAGACAGCAGACGACATTAAGAATTTGTTGAGGGCTAAGGCAAGACATCACACTCCATCAGGTGTGTACTGTAGAGAGTAAAAACACACACAGTAGTTGAGTAATGTTCAGCAAATACACAAGCGGGAGGGGAAAGGTAGAGGAAGTGCAGGGGAGTGGGGGTTAATCACACCACACCAGTCACCCACCACCACTACCATACACATCTGCCACATTGTAGGTTGTACTTTATTTTTTTAAGCACTTGGCATCATCATGAATACGTGCCAGTGTCACTTAAGCAGGAAGAAAGAGTTGTGGGGAAATGACAAAGGCAGTCTGCATGCTAACAAGGTATATGTTGCTGTAGGACACACAACTTTGACTTCCAGCTACTTATTTCTCCACTACAGCCCTCAGAAAATGTAATATTGTGCTGAGAAATGTTGCACCATATGAAAGATAGGAAAAAATTGTGTTGGAATAGGAAAAATGTGTTGGAATATGAGAAAAATGTGTTAGAATGTGTTAGAATGGGAGAAAATGTGTTGAATAGGTGAAAAGGTATTAGAATATGTGAACAATGTGTTAGAATAGGAGAATAATGTGTTGGTATAGGCAAAAAATTTGCTGGAATAGGTGAAAAGGAGGAAAATTTTGCATTGGAGAAAAAGAAAAATTTTGCGAAAAATAGACCGTTTTTCGCAAAAAGTCACAGGGGAAATTTTTCTCACTTTTTGCCCACCCCTAATGACCACCACTGTTTCCCCCGCTGACTATGCCTTTCCATCATTATGGGCCCACCTCCTTTCCATTATGTACATCCAACACTGAAGACCATCCTAATACTTAATAATCATAACTAATGTTGAGCGAGCGTGCTCGGCCGATGCTCGGATCGGCTCGAGCATCGCTCTGCTCGGCACATGGCGGTACTCGTACGAGTACCGCCATGTGCTCGCCCGACATGTTCGGGTTGCGGGGATCTGTGCCGGAAGAGGCACAGATCCGAAGACGCTCCGCTGGACCACCAGGGAATGGAGGTACAGGGGCATTGCGGAGATGAAGGGGGCATAGCGGAGATGAAGGGGGACATTGTGGAAGAGGGGCATAGACTCTATGCCCCTCTTCCACAATGTCCCCCTTCATCTCCGCTATGCCCGTCTGTCACAATGTGCCCCTTCATCTCCGCTATGCCCCTCTTCCACAATGTCCCCCTTCATCTCCTCTATGCCATAGAGGAGATGAAGGGGGACATTGTGGAAGAGGGGCATAGCGGAGATGAAGGGGGACATTGTGGAAGAGGGGCATAGAGTCTATGCCCCTCTTCCACAATGTCCCCCTTCATCTCCGCTATGCCCCTCTTCCACAATGTCCCCCTTCATCTCCTCTATGGCATAGAGGAGATGAAGGGGGACATTGTGGAAGAGGGGCATAGCGGAGATGAAGGGGGACATTGACCAGGCACCCTCCGCTCATCAGAGCAGGGGGTGCCTGGTTTGATGCTCGAGTGCTCCCATTCATTTGAATGGGGCTCGGGTGCTCGGCCGAGCACTCGAGCAGCAGGGGGTGCTCGGTCAGAGCACCCGAGCACCCGAGCATCGCGGTGCTCGCTCAACACTAATCATAACTTATCTTCCCTATCACCTGTCACCATTTCAATATTGGAAAAACATTGTGTTTAGCACTTCCTACAACATTTTCTAGCTCAACTATTTATTCATGTGTCTCTCGCTGATCCACTCTGAACAATTCATGTGAGTGAATCACACCATGAAATTGTGAACTGACTGAGCCTGTGTATGTATGTTGCTCATCCAGGGGTCAAATGTGGTAATCTGCACTTTCACACATCACACTGCAACTGCCCAATACACTTACTCAGGGGCAGATTTATAAATAGGCAGAGTAGGCACTTGTCTAAGGTGCTAGTATGACAAATCCCACTAGAAGCTGATTGGCTAAGAGATGCGTTAGCACACATCACAGGCAATTCCCAGAATTCCCACACACTGGCTTGGCCATTGACCCAAGCGGGAGGGGGAAAGGTGGACTAAGTGCAGGGATGTAGGAGTAAAGTGTGAGTGCAACATCATTGCTGCAGCATGTGCAATAAACGATGATGATCCCTCTCCTCCAGGGGTGCCGGTAGTTTGTCAAGATACCACCAATCACACCATGCCAGTCCCCCACCCCCACTACCATACACATTTGCCACAATGTATTTTGTACTTATTTTTTTTGAATCACTTGACATCATCATGAATATGTGCCAGTGTCACTTAAGCAGGAAGTAAGTGTTGTGGGCAAAAGACAAAGGCACTCTTCATGCTAACACATTGTTCAAGGTATATGTTGCTGTAGGACTTACAACTTTGACTTCCAGCTACTTATTTCTCCACTACAGCCTTCAGAAGAAGTAATATTGTCCTGGGAAATGCTGCACCATAGGAAAAAATGTGTTAAAATAGGAAAACGTGTTGGAATAGGATAAAAATGTGTTAGAATTGGAGAAAATATGTTAGAAAAGGAGAAAAATGTGTTAGAATAGGCAAAAATAAATTGCTGTAATAGGCAACAAGGAGGAAAATTTTGCACTGGAGAAAAAGAGAAAACGTTCGTGAAAAATGAGAAAAATTAGCCATTTTTTGTGAAAAGCCATAAGGAAAATTTTTCTCACTTTTTGCCCCCCCCAGTGGTTGCGACGATGGTGGAGAAGCTGGGGTGAAAGAGACATTAATGGCTTTTTAGAAGGGATGAGCAAAAATTTTCACCTCAAACTGAGATTAGCTAATAATGGCACTTTCCGCTTGGCGAAAAATTTCCTGCGAAAAGTGGTTTTTCCGCCTTTTCCGTCCATTGAAATCAATGGGAAGAAAAATATTTCTACACCACACAAAAGATTTCTACAGCCATATAAAAGGCTGTCAGGCTCTCACAGCAGCCATTCTATGTTTGTGAGAGGAGAGAGCAGCATGTTTTTTAGCTAGAGGAGATAGGCAAATAAAGGGGAATTGAAGCTTAGTTTAGGAAGTCATTTAGGTAGGACATTTGTTCTATGTATTAGGGGAGTCTGAGGGCACTCTAGGGGATAAGAAGGGAGGAAGGAGGTTGTCCCTCAAATACTCCAAAATTCCATGTGACTGACAGGCAACACACAGGCAACCTATTTGCTTGATGATCTTGCTGTTATTGTCCCTGTGCTGGGTGGGGAAGTCTGGGGAAAGACATTGTTGATTTTCTTTTTCAGCTATAATTTTTTTGGGACAGACTGTGATAAGACAACAGGGTGGATAACTTAAAAAATAAAATAAAAAAGAATAAAAATGAAATATCTTAGGTGACAGTGACAGACAGCTGAATGGACTTAGGCAAGGCATCATACAGCTCCATCAGTTGTGTTGTGCACTGTACAGTAAAAAAACACAGTGTAGTTGCAGAATGTCCAGCAAACGCACAAGGGGAAGAGAGGAGGGATGGAGCAGTGTAGGGACGTGAGAGTAAATAAGTAGTCCAAAAACCTACTGCAGCAATGGTTATTGCAGTGTGTGCATTCAATGATAATGATCCCTTTACTCCAAGGGGGAATGCAGTTTGTCAAGGTTCCAGCAAAACTAGGTCCAGCACCACCAGTACCAGTAGAAATATAGAACCATATGAGAAGAACACTGAAGACGACAACAAGTCACATTCAAGTGTTGATGATGCTGGCAACAGCATAACAGAGGAAGGTATAGCAGCTGAACCGCCTGCTGCATCAGACAGTGAGACACCAGGTGATGCTGATGCTGCTGAGGATGACCTAATGATGACTGATGATGATGCAGATCTAGAATATATCCCTCAAGCACCCTTGTCTTGTTCAGACTGGGCTATAAGGCTAGCAGAAAGTCAAAGGCTGTATCTTCCGCCACTTTAAGGAGCACTGTACCTGTCTATAAACTGTTTGAGAAAGCCATTGGAAAGTCTGACCCTGGACAAGTACAGATGTCAAAAATCACACAGTCACCCTATCCGTTATCCTCAGCATCATTGCTTCTTCAAAGTCCAAGTCCCACTCAGCCACACACCCCTGTTTTGAGTACCCAGCAACACAGGTTGTGTTAGATATGAAGAGTACCTCTCGTGCTGTTGCTATGAGTGCTGCACCTTTGACACCTAGTAGTAGTGGCAGTAGAATTACATCAACATCCAGCTCAAGTAGTTGTAGTAGTAGCAATGGTTGTTGCAGCATGTGCAATCAATAATGATGATCCCTCTACTCCAAGGGAGGATGCAGTTTGCCAAGGTCCCAGCAAAACTAGTTCCAGCACTACCAGTGCCATTTGAAAAAAAGAGCCATATAAGAAGAAAACTGAATACAACATCAAGTCAAATTCAAGTGTTGATGTTGCTGGCAGTAGCATAGTAGAGGAAGGTATAGCAGCTGAAGCTCCTGCTGAATCAGAGAGTGAGACACACAAGCACCAAAACACCCTGTTACAGTTTTATGGACACTCAGACACGGAAGGTTTAGGTAAAACACAGTTTTATTGAAAAAACACAGAAATAGAATAACCCTTGCGGGTCCAGTATATATATAGACAATATAATACTGACACAGGTCAGGTTACAGTAATAAATACCCACATGGGTCCAGTATATATATAGACAAATATAATACTAACACAGGTCAGGTTACAGTTCGCAGTGAATCCAAACAAGACAGTGGAGAAATGGTTGCTTTTAGGCCAGGAGGACAGACAGGCCCTAATAGTGCAAAGGCCCACAGGACACCCACTACACAGAGAGTAACACAATAGCGACTGATGCCACAGGAGTAAACGAAGGCCCTGGACAAGCGGTAGACTGCCGGAACAGTAACGGAGGACTGCAACTGTAGGCACAGAGTAACGCCTTACTGAGACTGCAATGACTGTGACCCAATACAGGAGGCAAATACAGTTTTTGATACCTTTTATTGGCTAACTAAGCAGATTTAAATGCAAGCTTTCAAGACCTTAGGTCTCTTCCTCAGGCATGTTATACAGATAAATATGAAAACATCTCTCTTAAATACAAGTATACATCACTTTGTTTAGCATGGAAATCAGATAACAGAATGCAGTCCAGATCCAGATATCTTTGATCAGTCAATGGTAAATTGCACTCTTTCTCTGAGGCTTTAGAGGTATTTACGATGCTCTTGGGTCTGTTGGAAAGGTCAGTCAACTAAATTGTATTTTGATAGAAATTCCTTATCCCTATTCAAACCACTACAAATTGCATTAAATTTTAACATTAATTTTACCTCCCATACATTTCTGTCCCTCTGAGTGCGGAACAGTCCCATCAATACATTTAACTTAATATCCTTGACACTGTGCCCATTTTGGCAAAAATGTTCTCCCACTGGTGTCTCTGTCTTTTTGTTATTAACACAGGATCTGTGGGAATTAAATCTCCTATGTAGTGCTTGTCCAGTTTCTCCCACATACAGAGCTGTTGGGCATTTTGTACACATGATAAGGTATATTAAATTGGATGATTTACAGGTGAAGGTACCATTGATCTTATGGTGTAACTGGGTGTTTGGAATTGTTTGCAATGGCACCAACCCACAAGGGGTATCACAGTGCCCATGCTCCTGGTTGCAGGTGGCGACATTCTGATCCTTCTTTTCCATATCTCATTTCTGATTGGCCAGCATCTTGTCACCGCCCAGTGATAGCCTTTATAACCTCTGTCATGTCTATACTATGGTGCCCTTTCGTGGTGTACTAGTTCCTGACATTTGCTCCGTTATTGCTGATCGTGTATGACCTGGCCTGCCTGACAACGTTCCTGAGTTTGCTGTACTTCTGTTGCTCCAGTTCTGACCGTATCTGGCTGAGGACCCACTCCGTTACTAACCATACCTGGCTGCGAGTCTATTCTGTTACCATCTGTGTCTAGTGTATTGACACTCTGTTGCCATCCGTATCTGGCCTACCACCTTGAGGCCTCTGTTTGCTCCAGCTAGACTTTCTGTGCTTGCCGTTACGCTAGTCGGTTTTATTACTCTGTCGACCATTAGCTAAGCATTCGTGCTGTAGCTACTCTCCTTACCACCATTGGCAGTGTGCACACGCGAAGTACCGATATAGTGTTCATAGCAATGACTGTGTTACACTGATCTCTCTGTGTCCACCTCCCTTACAGCACTGGGCTCACTCCCTTTGGGAGTTGCAGTATATTACTGGGCGTTACCTATTGACCCTCTGTGTGCCTGGACAGTCCAGGTAGGGTTGTGCATATTCCACTCTGCAGTAGCTTTTGGCTCAAGAGGCAGTGTTGCATTGTTACCATCCTCAGTAGAGGGGACACTGGTTGCCTACATATATACATTTATACTACACTGCATTACGATCCACCCCTAGCATTCTAGGTCTTGCTTGGGAGAGTTGTCTCAGTCTATTGGCATCCGGTGCCAGGGTCAGTGTTGCCTCGCTCCTCTGGGTTCTCTGCCTCCCAGGCGTCTGGGTTGTGCCAGTAATGTTGCCTTGCTCCTCTGGGTTCTGTGCCTCCCAGGCGTCTGGGTTGTGCCAGTAGTGTTGCCTCTCTCCTCTGGGTCCTGTGACTCCCAGGTGTCTGGGTTGTGCCTGTCCTCTACTCCTGGACCATCTGCCATCAAGGTCCTGTGGTCAGTGCTCAGACTGTGTTACCTGCTGCCTGTTCAGTTCAAGCCAGAACCTCCGTTGCTAGAGATCGTCATCTTTCATACTTACATCTCTATTACTGGCTTGCTATTTCTGTATATACCTGCATGTATTTATGCTCTGTTTGTGTGGGCACATAGGCCTAACTATGTGTGTGATCTTTATCTCAATAAAGTCATTTTAACCTTACCAATCTGGTCTGAGTGTTCATCAAAAAACCGTGCCAAGGGGTTAACGAACGCTCAGACCTGAAGTCGACTGCCAGATAGTGGGAACACCCTGAGGCGCCCAGGAACAGACCAACCTCAGCTTGTAGTAGTAACAAGTCAAGAGTACCGTGGTGCAACCAGATGGATCTACAACACCAGGGTGTCAGATCACAAGGCACAATTCAGTGACCGGGTCACAGTAACAAGGCTGCCAGAGCAGCTAACGAGGCAACCAGAGGATCTGTATGTGGACAGAGAGGACACCGGAGGACAGCCCCAACTGGATACTGGATGGAGCAGTGAGGAGGGCTGGGTCGATACACAGAGCAGGAACGTCAGTCAATCCGGGTCGGTACACAGAGCAGGAACGTCAGCCAGGCTGGGTCGGTACACAGAGCAGGAACATATACAGGCAGAGTAGTCAGGCAGTCAAGGTCATACACAGGAATCACACGAATACTGGAACAAGCGCTCAGCAACTGTAACACCATGAAAGGGCACAGCAGAAGTGACAGGGCTCAGTAATTAAGGGATAGCACTAGGAGGAGCAAAACCACGTTAGCCAATAAAAGGCATCAGGAAGTAGCACTGTCATAATGTCACCAGCGATAGCACGGACACCGTGATACACCAACTCTCAAAGTAGTAGGGAACTTTGTTACAGTAAAAGTAAAAAGAAATTGTTTGAGACCTCCAAAATATCACAGTGCCTGTGATTCTCTTGTCACTCTCGCTTGTGGTTTGCTCTGATTTGCTGAGCTAGTTTGGCCCGCCCCTGGTGACCTTTTTATGCCTGGCCCAGACATCTGTTAGATGCCCTTTCGTGGTGTTTCTGAGCCAGTATTGCTGTTGCTGTGTTCCTGTGTTCAAGGATTCTCGTGTACCGACTTGGCTTGTCCTGACTACGCTCCAGTGTTCCTGATCATGTTTGACCCGGCTTGTCTGCGAACCACCTCCGTTTCCTGACCCAGCTTGGCTGACGTTCCTGCTTGTGTATGACCCGGCTTGTATGACTACCTCCTTCGTGCTACGACCCGGCCCGGCTGACTTCCTGCTCCGAGATCGACTTCCAGCCTGTTCCTGTGACCTGTCTGTTTCCGTTGCCACCGCCGCAACATTTTTCCCCTGCTGTTGCCAGCTGCCGTGTGATCACTCTAGCCTTGTGTTGCCTCCGATCAGTGCAGTGTCTTGCAGAGCTGTGTGTTCCTCCGTGAGCCTCAGTACACTTGCAGAGCTTCAATACCTTACTGAGCCTTGTGTTTAAATGTGCATATTAACCCTTGCAGTGCTGCTTAACTCGCGCTACCTTGATCCCCAGTATAGAGCCTCACTCGCCGTGCTACGTCTGCTGAGAGGGCCGCTTTTCAACGGCAACTCAATCTATCCTACTGCAGAGTATTCACGTTAAGTTGGTCCGGAAGGGCGATATTGGCTCTCGCTTTTACGTTAAGTTACTGGGCGATATCTTCTGTGGCTTCTGGGCTCGTGTGGCAGCAAAGGGTAGGCTCAAGCTCTGGTAGGTTCTCGTTGTATACGCCCGTGGGGGCTATTGGCTCTATTATCGCTATTGCTGGTCTCCGGTTAACGCCTGTGGAGGCTATTGCCAGCTCTTGCCTTGCAGGTCGGTTTCCGTTACGCCCATGGGGGCTATCCACACTCGCACTCGCAGAATCAGTCTTCCTGTTAGGTACACCCGCGGGGGCTATTTGGATTTCTGTTCTGCGTAATCTAAGTTGGTCACTTCGGCTAAGGCATTTACATTTCCAGAACACTGTGGACTGTTTCTACTCAGCACCTCCCATTAACACCTTGGGCGTGCCAAACCACCACATCTGAGACTGACTGATTTATGCACTTAACCCTTTGGGTACTGAACACCATTATCTGTGCTGAGATATTGTATGTCAATTATCCTGTGTATTGATTCTCTGTGTTATATCAGTCATCACCTTGTAGTTAATTCTTGCTGCCTATAGAGGGCGATCGTTTACATTATTTGCTATTGAAATAAAATTGTGTTTTATTTTACCAGCTGGTCTGAGTGTCCTAAAAACCGTTACAGTACGAAAGGGCCATGCCCTCAGACGGTAAAGGTGAAAGTAACACACAAAACATCCATTGGAGAATGGATGTCCATGAGCAGCGCCTGGACCAATTGGCACTGGCTTTACAGACCTTACTTGAGCGCACGGTACACCTGGACAAGCCCAGTATGAATCTGGTGGTCCCCCCAGTTTTGACACCGGACAATCCACCTGTAGTCCTTCCTACCAATACCAGAGGCTTAACAGCAGCGGTGCTGTTACCATTGAGATTTGATGGCGAGCCTTCTCTTTGCAGGGGCTTCATTAATCAATTGGAGATATTCTTGGAATGGGCACCCCAGGCATTTCCTAATGACCGTAGTAAGGTCGGATTTATGATATCACTGTTGACGGGCAAAGCATTGGCGTGGGCGAATCCCTTATGGGAGAATGCCAAACCTTGCACTCTGAACTTTAGGGAATTTGTAACAAAGTTCCGCCGAGTGTTTGAGGTCCCTGGCAGGGCTGCCTCTGCTGCCAAGAGGTTGATGGAGATTCAGCAGGGCGAACGCACTCTGGGCGACTATGCTATTGAGTTTCGGACCTTGGCAGCAGAGGTGGGCTGGAATAATGAGGCCTTGGTTGCCGCCTTTGCTCAGGGTCTTTCTGAGCAGATTAAGGAAGAAATAGCTGCTCGAGAAGTACCCAGTGATCTGGATGAATACATTGACTACGTCATGGCAAAAAGGGCTAAATCGAGAAGCTATGGCCAGGGCAGTCTCTTGAACCCACCCTCACCACCCGTTCCTCCTGAACGACCAGCCGAGTCGTCTGAACCTATGCAATTGGGGTTCACTAAGCTCACTAAGGAGGAGACGTTGTATCGCAGGAGACAAGGCCTATGCTTATATTGTGGCAAACCAGGGCAACTATTAAGCACTTGTCCAGTACGGCCGGGAAACGAACGCACCTAGGGTACCTTGGGGGACAGGCCCTAGGTGGTGTACAACAGTCCCTAGATCCTAGTACTGTTAAACCCACCATCCAGGTGGTATTCGCTTGGGCAGACAAAGTGGTTGAGGTCCTGGCACTGGTGGACTCCGGTGCAGCCGGGTACTTTATGGACCAATCTTTCGCCGACTTGCATGGCATTCCATTATACAAGAAAGATTCTCCTTTGGCAATTGAAGCCATCGATGGCAGACCCTTGGAACCTGATTTTATTACTATGGAGACAATTCCTATCACAATGTCGGTTGGGGCTTTTCACAAAGAGGAGGTACGGTTCCAAATTATTCGTTCTCCTTACCATGCAGTCATTTTGGGGTTCCCATGGTTACTATTGCATAATCCTCAATTTGACTGGCAGAAATGTGAGGTTAACTCCTGGTCTGAATACTGTACTAAGAAATGTCTTTCACTACCTGTCAAGATTATGTGTACCTCCCCTGCTGTGCCAGCAGAATATGGGGAATTCAGTGACGTTTTTAGCAAAGGAGAGGCCAGCGCATTGCCTGAGCATAGACCCTATAATTGCGCTATTGATCTGCCTCCGGGTGCGGTGCCTCCTAGGGGTTGCACTTACCCACTGTCATGTGAGGAGAACAGGGCAATGTAGGAGTACATTGAGGACGCTCTCAGGAGGGGAATCATTCATAAATCTACTTCCCCGGCTGGTTCCGGATTCTTCTTTGTAAAGAAGAAAAGTGGCGAACTCAGGCCATGTATTGACTACCGAGGGCTGAATAAGCTGATGCCTAGGAACTCCTACCCTATTCCACTTATTACTGAATTGTTTGACAGATTAAAGGGCTCTTCGATCTACACTAAGCTTGACTTGCGAGCTGCATATAATCTGGTCAGAATTAAGGAGGGTGATGAGTGGAAAACGGCGTTTAATACCAGAACGGGGCACTACGAATATCTGGTGATGCCATTTGGCCTATGCAACGCACCTGCGGTATTCCAGGAATTTATTAATGATATTCTACGTGACATGCTTCAGTCCTGTGTGGTGGTATATCTAGATGATATATTAATTCACTCTGCCAACCTCTCCCAACATAGTAAAGATGTCTCGGAAGTCTTGCTCCGACTTCGTAAAAATAAACTATTTTGTAAACTAGAAAAATGCGAATTCCATACATCTCAAGTACCATTCTTGGGGTTCGTAATTTCCAAAGATGGCATTGCCATGGATCAAGATAAGTTGGCAGCAGTCCTGAAATGGCCTCGTCCTAAGGGGTTAAAAGCTATTCAACGTTTTTTGGGTTTTGCCAACTATTATAGAAAGTTCATCCAGAACTTTTCCACGGTTGTAAAACCTTTGTCGGATTTGACACATAAGGGCGCTTCTCCTTCTCAGTGGTCTGAGGCAGCTGAGAACGTGTTTGTTACCTTGAAAACTGCCTTCGCGTCTGCTCCAGTGCTGTCCCACCCTAATCCCTCCCTGCCATTTACGTTGGAGGTTGACGCCGTTGGGGTTGGGGCAGTACTCTTCCAATATCCTGTGGGAGGTGGCACCTTGAGACTGTGCAGGTTTTTTTCTAAAAAATTGTCCAGTGCACAGAGCCACTATGAGACTGACAACAGGGAGCTTTTGGCCATTATCCTGGCTCTGAAAGAATGGCGCCACCTGTTGGAAGGTACTCAGACTCCAGTATTAATCCTTACTGATCATAAGAATTTAACTTATCTCTCTGAAGCCAAAAGATTGTCCTCACGACAAGCTAGGTAGGCACTCTTTTTTTCTCGATTTAATTTCCTAGTGTCCTACCTTCTGGGCTCTAAGAATATTAGGGCATACGCATTGTCTCGTCAGTTCGCATCAGACACTGAGAGGGAGGAAGAACCAGTACCTATCATTCAGCCAGATCGCATTCTGGCTACTATTAGTACCAGTATAACCTCGCCTCTGGGGGAGGAGATTTTGGCCTCGCAATCTAGGGCACCTCCTGAGACCCCAGTGGGAAAGTGTTTTGTGGATGAGCCATTCCGCACCCGTCTGTTGGAGACCTATCATTCTTCTAAAGCGGCTGGGCATATCGGTAGGGATCAACTTGTATGGTCCCTTTCGCAATTATTTTATTGGCCCACACTCAGAGCCGATTGTTCTGCTTTTCCTGCCGCCTGTACCACCTGTGCTCGTGCCAAGACCCCCAGACATCTCCCTGTGGGCTTACTTCAACCAGTGCCTAATGGCGAACGTCCTTGGTCTCACATATCTATTGACTTCTTGGGAGAATTACCAGTCTCTATGGGGTATACGTTTATCCTTATGGTGGTCAATAGGTTCTCTAAAATGGCTCTTTTCGTGCCTCTTAATGGTCTTCCATCATCTCAGGAATTGGCTGTAGTCTTTGCCAGGGAGGTGTTCCTCCTACACGGGGTACCCAGAGTGATTGTCTCCGACCGTGGGAGTCAGTTCGTGTCCAGGTTTTGGAGGGCATTTTGTGGCCAGATGGGCATCCAATTGTCCTTCTCCTCCGCCTACCATTCCCAGACCAATGGGGCCACTGAGCGTGCCAATCAGGGACTGGAGCAGTTCCTGCGTTGCTTTGTTACCGATCATCATGCTAATTGGGCTGACCTGTTGCCATGGGCAGAGTTTGCCAGGAATTGTGCGGTTAATTCATCGTCCGGGAGCTCCCCATTTCTCATGAATTATGGGTTCCAGCCTTGTCTGCTCCCGGACTCATTTCAGGCACAACAGATTCCTGCCCTGGATGAGCATATGGCGCAACTTCGTTCCACTTGGGCACAGGTTCAGAAGTCCCTCAGTCAGTCATTTCGGCGTCATCAGCGGCACGCTAATAGCAGACGGCTCCCAGCGGTCTCATTTCAGGTAGGGGACAGGGTATGGCTCTCCTCCAGAAACCTCAATTTGCAGGTACCCTCCAATAAGCTGGCTCCCCGGTTCATTGGACCCTTTAAGATCATCCGCAAGGTTAATCCGGTTTCTTATGAACTGGAACTTCCACCCTCTATGCATATTCATAATGTGTTCCATGTGTCTCTTTTGAAACCTTTGGTGTGCAATCGTTATACTACAACGCCAGTGATTCCTGGGCCGGTGGACGTTCAGGGCCAAGAGGAGTATGAGGTCCAGAGTATTATTGACTCTAGGAGATTTAGAGGAAAGTTGCAATATTTAGTCCACTGGAAGGGCTATGGCCCTGAGGAATGTTCTTGGGTTAATCAAAAGGACCTCCATGTGCCTAGACTTGTGCGCAACTTCCACTCTAAATATCCTCAGAAACCCAGACCTCCGGCAGCGAGAGGGGGTCTTTGAGAGGGGGGGTACTATCACAGTGCCTGTGATTCTCTTGTCACTCTCGCTTGTGGTTCGCTCTGATTTGCTGAGCCAGTTTGGCCCGCCCCTGGTGACCTTTTTATGCCTGGCCCAGACATCTGTCAGATGCCCTTTCGTGGTGTTTCTGAGCCAGTATTGCTGTTGCTGTATTCCTGTGTTCCGGATTCTCGTGTACCGACTTGGCTTGTCCTGACTACGCTCCAGTGTTCCTGATCGTGTTTGACCCGGCTTGTCTGCGAACCACCTCCGTTTCCTGACCCGGCTTGGCTGACGTTCCTGCTCGTGTATGACCTGGCTTGTATGACTACCTCCTTCGTGCTACGACCCGGCCCGGCTGACTCCCTGCTCCGAGATCGACTTCCAGCCTGTTCCTATGACCTGTCTGTTTCTGTTGTCGCCGCCGCGACATTTTTCCCCTGCTGTTGCCAGCTGCCGTGTGATCACTCTAGCCTTGTGTTGCCTCCGATCAGTGCAGTGTCTTGCAGAGCTGTGCGTTCCTCCATGAGCCTCAGTACACTTGCAGAGCTTCAATACCTTACTGAGCCTTGAGTTTAAACGTGCATATTAACCCTTGCAGTGCTGCTTAACTCTCGCTACCTTGATCCCCAGTATAGAGCCTCACTCGCCGTGCTACGTCTGCTGAGAGGGCCGCTTTTCAACGGCAACTCAATCTATCCTACTGCAGAGTATTCACGTTAAGTTGGTCCGGTAGGGCGATATTGGCTCTCGCTTTTACGTTAAGTTACTGGGCGATATCTTCTGTGGCTTCTGGGCTCGTGTGGCAGCAAAGGGTAGGCTCAAACTCTGGCAGGTTCTCGTTGTATATGCCCGTGGGGGCTATTGGCTCTATTATTGCTATTGCTGGTCTCCGGTTAACGCCTGTGGAGGCTATTGCCAGCTCTTGCCTTGCAGGTCGGTTTCCGTTACGCCCGTGGGGGCTATCCACACTCGCACTCACAGAATCAGTCTTCCTGTTAGGTACACCCGCGGGGGCTATTTGGATTTCTGTTCTGCATAATCTAAGTTGGTCACTTCGGCTAAGGCATTTACATTTCCAGAACACTGTGGACTGTTTCTACTCAGCACCTCCCATTAACACCTTGGGCGTGCCAAACCACCACATCTGAGACTGACTGATTTATGCACTTAACCCTTTGGGTACTGAACACCATTATCTGTGCTGAGATATTGTATGTCAATTATCCTGTGTATTGATTCTCTGTGTTATATCAGTCATCACTGTGTAGTTAATTCTTGCTGTCTATAGAGGGCGATCGTTTGCATTATTTGCTATTTAAATAAAATTGTGTTTTATTTTACCAACTGGTCTGAGTGTCCTATAAACCGTTACACAAAAGCTTAGAGGAATATAGGCTAGTAGAGGGCAAGAACTGTCAGGTGATGCTGATGCTGCTGAGGATGACCTAATGATGACTGATGATGATGATGCAGATCTAGAATATATCCCTCAAGCATCCTTCTCTTGTTCAGATACAGATGAAGTTGAGAGTGAGGATGGTGACAGGACTATAAGATTAGCAGAAAGTCAAAGGCTGAATCTCCACTTTTAAGGATCACTGTACCTGTCTATACACTGTTTGAGAAAGCCATTGGAAAGTCTGACCCTGGACAAGCACAGAGGTCAAAAAGAACACAGTCACCCTGTCAGTTATCATCGGCATCACCGCCTCTTCAAAGTGCAAGTCTGTCACGGGCACCCAGGAATGCTCAGAACGCAGTACAGTAATATAATGCAAAATATTTATTAGAATAAATCACAGCAATAAATACGTAGTACAACAAGCAAAGGGTTACTAGCTGGTGACACTACTACCAGAAATAGTAGGCCTCTCGCTAGACCACAATGCTGGAAACTGGGCAGAAGCCCCTGTGAGTCTCAGCAGGAAACAGGAACGCCAGCTCTTGATCCATCGACTAGAACACTGGAACAGGCGACCACTGTGAACACTGGCTCAGTAATCTTGATCCGATGAACAGGAACACAAGGACTGCTGGACTGGAGAACTGACCCACGCTTGCAATCACCGCTACGAGACCCTGTGACTCTGCCTGCAGTCACTATATCGGACCCCTGCGACTCACGTCTGCAGTCACTACACCAGACTCTGTGACTCTGCCTGCAGTCACTATACCGAGACCCTGTGACTCCCGCCTGCAGTCACCAATCAGACTGTCTGTCCACAAAAGTGGTCTGTCTAGGCCAATAGCACAAATTGATCACAGTAAGGGGTACTCGTGATCACTGGGTCATACACAGAGAGGGTTCTCGTACTTAGCTGGGTCATACACAGAGAGGGTTCTCTTAGTTAGCTGGGTCATACACCGTGCAGGTTCTCTTACTTAGCCGGGTCATACACAGAGTGGGTTTTCATAGATAGCCAGGTCACACACAGAGCCCAAGTACTTCACCTAAGAACAACAACGCAAGGGCATCTGAGTCAGGCCTCGGTCTGCCTTTTAAACCCCTCCACAGTAAGTAGGAGGAGCAGCTCAGAGGGAGGAAGTAGAAAGTAGGTAGGAGGAGACTACAGTAAGCAAACAGATAAAACAGAGGCTTGCAGCCTGCTTGAAGCCTTGCGCCTGTAATAATGCTGAAGTCAAGTTAAGCTGTAACACAGTCCAACTCAACCACACACATCTGTTTTGAGTACCCAGCAACAGCAACACAGGTTAACATCCACAGTATTAGATATGAAGAGTACCTCTGGTGCCGTTGCTGTAAGTGCTGTACCTTTGATGCCTAGTAGTAGTGGCAGTAGAATTACATCAATATCTAGCTCCAGTAGTAGTAGCAGAAACCACACATGACAGAAAAAGCCAGGACAAATATATTAACAGCAGCACAGATGAGGAAATGGAGGACAGATGGGACCACTGCTATGAGCGATAAGTAATGTGTGTCAATAATCTGAGAAGGAGGATACAGTATGACAATGATAAAAATACATACACAGATCACACCATGCCAGTCTCCCACCACCACCACCACTAAAATAGACATCTACCACTTTGTAGGTTGTACTTTATTTTTTTTATTACTTGATATCATCATGAATATGTGCCAGTGTCCCTTAAGCAAGAAAGTGTTGTGGGCAAAGGACAAATGCATTCTGCATGCAAACACATTTTTCAAGCCATATTTTGCTGTAGGACTCACAACTTTGACTTTCAGCCACTTATTTCTAAACTTCAGCTCTCAGAAGAAGTAATATTACAGTGGGAAATGTAGTGCCTATAGGAAATATAGGCAAAAATTTGTTAAAATAGGTGAAAAATGTCTTAAAATAGGTGAAAAGGAGGACATTTTTGCATAAGCAAAACAGCAGTGAGCTTTTGCAATTTGCAGAATTTGCAACTACTTTAATTCCTGCTGCTGCTGAGTTGCAGACCATCGTCGACAAAGTGAGAATGGGGTCAAAAAGTGATGCAAGGCTAGGACAGGTTCCACTTACCAGCAGCAGCAATATGCCTGGTCCTAGGTACAGAGCTGATTCTGAGGCAGTAGCAGCAATATAATCCTCTGCCTCAGCCAGTGAAGGGGAATGGAAAGGACAAGAAGAAAGAGGACATTCTTCTCCACCTTTTCCCACCCCTCTAAAGTCATGGGTGTGGAACTATCTTTCTCTTGGGGTAGGAACAGTGCAGTCATCAACAACAACGCTGTGCACAATTTGTGACAAGTCAGTGAGAAGGGGAAAGGAGGGAACGCACTTGGAACAACCACCCTGATGTCACACATGAAACACAGACACCATGACATTTATGTCAAGCATATTAAATCCAAAAACCCACCACAGAAGTCGAGCACCGCTGTTGGTGTAACCCTTACTCTCCACAAAGACAACAAGAGGCAAGGTGGAGATCAAAGAATAGGAAGAATAGAAAAACTCAGACAGAGAATGGAAGTTTGATGATGAGCAAAACAACTAGCTCTCCATCACCTTTTTGCTCTAGGGTAACTACATCTTCTGTCAATCCACCTCATTCATCGTTACCTCCCCTGCCAAATGATAGCCACTCTGTAGATGTTAGATTGGGGCAGTTCGGGTCCACCCATTGCACACTGTGTGGTACACTGACCACACATGTCAGTGTAGTGGAGGAGAATCACAAGCAGGGTATCAAGCGACATCTGAGTAGATTGTACCCCACAGAATTTGCTAAGATGCTGGCAGTGAGATTTCATAATTTCTATTAAACTGTCAGTAAGTTGTCATGTGCCCTTATTGGAGTCTGGTCTGGACAAGGGGCATAGTGACAGCAGCAGTGCTTGGTTTCTGGTGTCATGGTGTTTGTATAGAGTTGTCCCAGGTGTTATTTACCACACAAACTGTGCACATTGCTGTTGCTGATGAGAGACACAGTTCCTGCTCTCAAGGGAAAAAATCCTATTCTAGTAACAACACATCCATGATTTTGTAGAAGGGGAAGTGGAGAAAAATTATTGGTCAACTTCTTCTTTTGCCCACATATAACTGAAGTGGTGGGGGCTAGTTATGGTGCTGCTACTGCCTCAGGCGTATCACTGGAGCTAGTCATGGCAAGTTGAAGCTTTATCATCCATCACCCATATTGCTGCTTTTGTTGATCCCATTCCGTTTATACTGCCTAATCATCCTTCTGCTTAAATAACTCAGCAGCAGCAGCAAGAACAGTAATCGAAAATTCCACATCTACATTAGGGCATTTGACAGTGTCCTCTGGCCAACATGACATGACCTGCTGGCACTGGGCCAGTAGGGCATTTTATTTCTCATAGGCCTACAAAGAAATAAACAATTTTAATGGTTTGTTTCTAACAAGCTTTAGTCCTACAAATCAATGTTTACTTAGAGTTTGTGCCTCTAACAACAAATCTTACAAAGCACCCTCTACAAAATACTCTGTCATGTCAATTATCAGTCTACTACAGTGGAAGCTTATGTCAGGGGGTCCCTATCTCTATCACTTTACATATACATTTCTCATATTATTATAGCTACCAGTCAAGAACCCCCCAAAACAAATTCCCTGTTCAAATGTTCTTTCCCCAAACGCCACCCACCAACACAGGCACCCTCCTCTGACCCCTTTTATATCATGTCTTATGGGGCATTTTTATTTGTATTTAGGATTTATTTTTTATTAACTGACCCCAATCCCAGTAAACAACCCCACAAAAAACATTCCCTGTTCAACTAATTCTTTCCCCACACTCCACCAACACAGGTACCCTCATGCCCCTTTTGTATTATGCCTTTGGGAAATAAAATAATGTTTGCTATGTGTTGTGTGTAA
This sequence comes from Rhinophrynus dorsalis, assembly GCA_037306005.1. Classification (NCBI taxonomy): domain Eukaryota; kingdom Metazoa; phylum Chordata; class Amphibia; order Anura; family Rhinophrynidae; genus Rhinophrynus; species Rhinophrynus dorsalis. Next base: position 297,077,281 of record CM074722.1, on the reverse strand, counting down.
ATTCAATGATTTTAATGGAATGAGTTAGGCGAAAAAAGCGGAAACATGTCACTTTCCATGGGGAAATTATTCACCAAGTGGTAAGTCCCATTATTTGCCGATATTGGTTTGAGGCAAAATTTTTCACTCATACCTAGTGGAGGGGAAGAGGAACTAACACCTAGCCTTCCTCTTGCGTGCTGTTAACACCTTAGACAGTGCCCTTGAACATGTGAGCTGGGACATGCCAGATGCCTACCCTTCTGTGTACTGGAAGGATCTACTTGCCATAGAATGTATGGCACACATCAGCTTCTGCAAGCCAGATAGGGCATGACTGTTGCTATAGTTGTAGTCAATGGAGAATATTTGGATGAAAGGAATGTTACTAGTGGGGTACTTCAGGAATCTGTACTGGGGCCCATTCTTTTTAATATTGTTATTAGTGATATTGCACAGGTCTTCAAGGTAAGGTATGCATTTTATTCAGACGATACAAAGATCTGCAATAGGGTAGACATTCCAGGGGTAATAAGCCAAATTCAAATGATTTAGGTAAATTACAAGAATGGACAAGAGTGTGGCAGCTGTAGATTAATGTTGATATATGTAAAATAATGTACTTGGGACAAAAAAATCCAAAAGAAAAATATACTATTAATGGTACTGTGCTGTCAGAGACAGCAGAGGAAAGGGATTTGGGAGTAATTATTTCTAATGACTTACAGGTAGTCAGGCAATGTAATAAAGCAGTGAGGAATGCAAGCAGGGTGCTGGGTTGTATAGCTAGGGGCATTTGTAGCAGAAAAAGGGAAGTGATCATGCCACTCTAGTTAGACTTCACCTAGAGTATTGTGTACAGAACTGGAGACCCCATCTCCAAAAGGATATAGATACTGTAGCGAAACTTCAGAGAAGGTGCTGCTAAAATGGTGACTGGCTTACAGAAAAATAAATAGCAGATTAGACTAAAGGATCTGAACATGTATAGCCTGGAAGAGAGGTGAGAGAGAGAGGATATGATAGAAATATTCAAATATATGAAGGGATTCAACAAAGTGCAGGAAGTAAGTATATATCAAAGGAGTAAAAGTGTTAGGACAAGAGGCCATAGTCTAAAACTGGAGGGACTCAGGTTTAGACGTAATATAAGGAAGTTTTTCTTCACTGAGAGGGTAGTAGATAAGCGGAATACCCTACCAGCAGAAGTGAAGTTAATACAGTGACAGAATTTAAGCATGCATGGAATAGGTATAAGGCTGTCCTTAGCATAAGAAAAGACCAAGGACCAAATATGGTTTGAGGTTTTTTACAGTAGGTAAATGTGCAGACTGGATGGGCCAAATGGATCTTATCTGCCATCACATTCTTTGTTTCTGTGTTTCACTGTAAACATGACATGTCTGAAGACAATGAGATGTCCCTTTAAGACAGCGGTGGGGTGTTGTCCAGATGTGGTCATCAGGTAGGGACTAACCAATGGGTAGGTATGTGTTGTCCAGGTAAGTGTTTGTTGGTGTGGCTCTTATTGTTTGTCTGATTTGCTGTGTACCTGACAGGTGCATATGTTACATTGTCAGGTACACCTTGGGTCTCCATTGGCTGGTGATGAGCTTGGGTTGCTTTGGGTTTGACAGGTGTGCGTCTTGTGTTGTGTGTACATATGTGTTGTTGTGTGTTAACTCCTGTTGTTCTGGGGTATGGTGTGACAGATTGTGTTGGGATGCTTTGTCAACCCCTTGTCACCGGGGTTTTTTGGTTATCCAGGATTTGTTTGTAGGGCGTGGCCATTTTCTATGTGGTTGTGTGCCTTTGAAGGGGTTAATTTTGTCATTGTTGTGCTTGAGCTATGTGCTGGGTGTTGTGTGAGCTGATGTTTCCCTGCTTTCTTTTTTCCAATGGTGTTCTTTTTCTCAGCTGTTTGCTGTACGGTCCAAAGAAAAGAAAAAAAAATTCAGCCATTAAATGTACTAGTTTATCATGTATTGGCACTGACTGAACACATTTGAATGACTCCTGAGTATAGCTGTTCCATTGTTTTCAATGGGCGATTTTTCAATGTCCATTGGGATTTTAACTCCCATTAGCTGTTTATAAGACAGCTAATTGGCTTACCATGCTTAAAAAAGTGTCATTGGCTGTTTTTTGGCATTGGAGGCAATTTAATCAAGGCCTAAAAAGGCAGCTGACTGGCTTGCCTGAAGTGATGAATTTTCATTAAGCACTGAGCATTTAAAGGATAATTAACACTTAAACTTAATTTGGTTATATATACTTAAATACTATGTAAGAATTCTCTGTTTGGTATCTAAGGCGTAAGGACTCAATACTATTCCCACCAGTAAAAAAAAAAAGACTGAGAGATAAACCCACTCATGTACCGCAGCTATTCTATAGCTGGCCTGGTACATGGAACAACCAGAGTTGGTGGTCAGAATATGACACTCGTTTTTGGTTTTTGTTCCAACAACTCAAGCTAAATAGCGTGAATTGTGTGAACATCAAAGGAAAAAGCCAAAACAATCACCCTTTTCCCACCTCCCATACAGTAACCCTGCACTATCATTAATATGAACAATTAAATAATACTACCCCTAACACTATCCTGTACAATGTCTGTCTTATTCAATCTTCTGTCTCTTTCTTATCTTCTTCTTCTATCCATTATTTTTTTAAAAAAATATATATGAGATGATTAGTTATGTGTAAAATAAAAAGAGAATCAAGCCCCCAAAATATGCCACATGTCACTAGTTCTAAGCTGCACAAACAAAAGTAAACAATTCTATAGTCCCGCTGCTTTTTATGTATGCTTTTTTAACAACCTGTTCCTTCAGTACCTGAAAATGTAACCCTTCAGGTGCTGGGCTTCTCTGCCTCATACAGTTAAATAAGGTCCCTTGAGGAGGCCCCGATTCACTGCCTTCCATAGTGGCTGCAGCCAGAAAAAATAACAAATCTGCAATATTCTGTAACATCAATGATTCAGTAGAGTAACTCATTATCACATTTTTGTTGTTTTTGGTTATAAGAAAAATTATTGCTTAGCTCACAGTTCTTCACCCAGTTACTTGTGATACACCAGTAGATACTCAAGGTGGTCACATTAGCATGACTACCTTTGGACTGGATAGTTGATTGAAAATAGGATAGAGTGGAAGTGTTAAATTTAGGTTAGGCTGTAAGGGAAATGAGAGTGGAGAAAGGAGACTGTGTCAAAGTGTTTGTAAGTATGAAAAAATGGGGGGTTACAATGCATTCTTATCATTTTATAGAAAAGGGAATGTTGGAAACCATTGACTTAGGGTTTTTGAAATGTATGTTTTATGTCTGTAGAACACGTGAGCATAAGAAGCCATTAAATAGACTGTAACAACAGAATTACAATAATTAAATTAAACTGTAATCAGTTTGATGCTGGAGAGGTCTTCAGTACAGGGGTTTCAGCTATTCCTATCTTAAGTGTAGAAATGTTTCCACTAATTTGAAAGTAGCGGATTGCTTTTCTACTGCTGGGAAGCAGTTTCAAAACAAAAACTGTATTTAATTTCTGAATATTTGAACCAAGGTCTGAAGCTGATAATAAATAGCCAATAGGTAATAATTAAAATAGACATCTGCATTGATTTTTATTACAATACAACCAGTTTTTATCTGTCAGGCTCTAGTGGAGACACCAGTCAAATATGTGCATATAGAGCTTGGGTCAGGTCATGACCTTGAAGACTACTCATCAGCATTTAGTTGAAGTACAATGCAATAGTATGCATGCAGATTGTCACTGGTAGTAGACAGATAGTAGTTAGTCTGGTAACCAAAGAGCAAGTCACCACATGCTATGTAAGAATCATAAATTAAATGCCTCCCCCCAACCCTTTGGTTGCAAATTTTGTATACATCTCAAGGCCTAAAAGGTGCTGACCCCCAACAGACTTCCAAACCGTCTTTGACACATATAGAGAAAAAATTGAATCACACTCTTGAGAAACAAAATAGATGGTTGATAAAATCACTGCTTTATTAGAATCAAGATGCAAACAGATACACCAGGTGCTCACATCTTACATGTTTCGCACAAAACTGTGCTCACTCATAAACGAAACCAACAAAACATACACATTGACTTTATGTTGTTGAGACAAAGTATCAAATTCAAATTGACCAATCAAGGCAATATGTCAATCAATTTGATATATCCAATTTTAACTTTCAATAAAAATGTACCGTAAATCCATGTATTTAAAATACACTGCATTCACTTAAAAAACATCTAACTGGTCAGTTCCAAGTAGTCTATACCAGGGGTTCTCAGCCCGTGCCCTCAGTGGACACTAACCGGCAGGACTTAGGAATTCCCCTGCTAGAGCACAAGTGCCTTGATCAGAGGCTCATTCACATTGATTAACTCACCTGTGCTTTCACAAGGAAATCCTCAAATCCTGGTCTGTTAGTGGTCACTGAAGGCACGGGTTGAGAACCACTGGTCTATACTCATTCCAACATAAATCAAGAAAAAAAGGAAAGAAAAGGGCAATAAATTTGCAAATTAAGTCTTCCTAATCAAAGGATAATACCATCACGTTACTATCACCTTACACATACTGAATTCCAAAAAAGGAATTAAAGAGTACAAAATACATCAAATTTCATCATACACAATACATTACAGCATATTCTTTATTTAGAAAACTTAGTGATCTAGTCTCAAGTGTAAACATCCAAAATACCTCTATATATGAGAGTTTAGATAACAAATCTCCACCCCACAAAGGTATATTCACTCGTTCAATTCTGAACCAAAAATCCTTCCAAGTTACCATTGTGAACTGTGCAAAAGTGCAATGCTACCCCTGTCTTGTAATCTCTACTGTTAATGTTGCTTATATGTTCTCCTACTCATTCCCTGAGTCTCATACTAGTCTTACCGACATACTGCATATTTATCACGGTGCCCATGATTCTAACATCTGGGCGACATTGCTACTTCTGGGTTTACCATTGCACAATTCTTATTGGCTATTGGGCTGTGGATCCTCCCAGGGTTTGCCTTTTAAACTCTCTCCTGTCATCCTTTCAGCTCCCTTTCGTGGTGTACTCGTGCCTAGCATTTGAGTTACTGCTTGTTCCTGTTCCATGTATGACCTGGCTAGCCTGACTACGCTCCTGTGTTCCTGACACTCCTGTGTTCCGATTCCATTGCTGACTAGGACTGGCTGACTATCTCCGTGTGTACCAACCTGGCTTGGCTGAGTATCCAATTCCGTTACTGACTAGGACTGGCTGACTACCTCCGTGTGTACCGACCTGGCTTGGCTGAGTATCCAATTCCATTACTGACTAGGTCTGGCTGACTACCTCTGTGTGTACCAACCTGGCTTGGCTGAGTATCCAATTCCGTTACTGACTAGGACTGGCTGACTACCCCGTGTGTACAGATTTGGCAGTTCTGGCTTCTGATCTAACAGGGTGCGTACCCTATGTACTATTCCACCTACTCTCACTCTCTAATACCGATACAGCACCTGCCTGGCCTGTCTATCCCCGAAGTCATCAGGGGTCTGTGCTGTGAGAGTCTGGTCACTTGCCAGTATCTGTGTGCTGCCGCTGACCCTAGCGTTCTAGGGATTGGTCACTGCCAGTGTCCTGTCTGTGCTGCCTCCATTTACCCTAGCATTCTAGGGATTTGGTCTCAGCCAGTGTCCTGTCTGTGCTGCCTCCGTTAACCCTAGTGTTCTAGAGATTGGTCACTGCCAGTGTCCTGTCTGTGCTCTCTCCACTAACCCTAGCGTTCTAGGGATTGGTCACTGCCAGTGTCCTGTCTGTTCTGCCTCCGCTGACCCTAGTTTTCTAGGGATTGGTCACTGCCAGTGTCCTGTCTGTGCCTCCTCCACTAACACTAGCGTTCTAGGGATTGGTCATTGCCAGTGTCCTGTATGTGCTGCCTCCACTGACCCTAGCGTTCTAGGGATTAGACACTGCCAGTGTTCAGTCTGTGCTGCCTCTGCTAACCCTAGCATTCTAGGGGTTGGTCACTACCAGTGTCCTGTCTGTGCTGCCTCCGCTAACCATAGCGTTCTAGGGATTTGGTCACTGCCAGTGTCCTGTCTGTGTTGCCTCCGCTATCCCTAGCCTCCTAGGGAGCAGTCCTGCAGTTACCCATCGCCATATCTCACCTTGCTGCGGTGTGGGACTGTTGTGGTTCTTCTTGTTTGTGTACCTGTCCACGGATCAAGCCAACAGAGTCCTATTGTTCATTACCAACTGTGATTTTTCTGTCCATCCTGACCTGCGTCAGATTTGGGAAGTACTAAGGTACGGACCTCATCTAGACCTGAGTAGGGTGATTGTTTTCTGTTATTTTCAATAAAGCTTTTAACCTTACCTAACTGTCTGAGTGTTCTTACAAAACCGTGACAATATTATATTTGCCACATGTAAATAAATAGATGACACTGCGTGAAGCGCAATTAACATATAGTTTAATTTTCAACTCAGCACCAGTACCAACAGATAAAAACAATTTTGAAGAGATTAACCATTGACTATGGTTACACTTGTAAGATCCCACTGTACTCAACCAAGTGCCTTTATTTCTATAACTATCATTAAGATGTATGCTGGGGGATAATTTATTGGCCATGGTAGGTGCTCTTGTAGAAACAAATTTGCATCCTTTTTACAAAATGAGTTGAAGCTGCCATCACCTATGAGGACAGGCAGGTGTATTTGTTATAATCCTTATTATTGTGGTGTACTCATAACTATAATTGGTGGTAAAAAAGTTAAGGTTGATATTGGTCCTCTTAGGACTGAAACAAGTGAATTGATTAGTGAGGATAAGGCAATGGCTGACACCCTAACTACATTCTTTGCTTCAGTATATACAAAGGAAGCAGCAATGACGGGCTATGGGCAAACTGACAAAACAACATAATTTCCTCCATTATTTGCATGGCTTACTGAGGACAAGGTCCAAGAGAGACTGGAGAGGTTTATGGTGAATAAAGCACCTGGAACTGATGGTATGCACCCAAGGGTACTTAAGAAACTTCGTTTGGTAATAGCAAGATCATTATACTTAATATTTATTCCAGGGCTCAAAATTTCCACTAGCCACTAGCCAATGGCAAGTGAAAATTTAGCCCAGGGAGTAGAAATTCAGCCCTGGTGGGTATGTTTTGGCTTGCAGGGACGAGTAACTTTTCAGGTCTGGCTAGTAGCAAAGGACTTAAAATTATAAGCCCTGATTTATTGAGTCCCTTTCATCAGGCATAGTGCCCTGTGATTGGAGGAAAGCTGATGTAGTTCTGTTTTTTTAAAAAGGGAGCACGATCCAAACCAGGAAATTATAGATCTGTGAGCTTGACTTCCATTGTGGGTAAGATACTAGAAGGGTTACTGACTGACACTATTCAGAACCATGTGAAGACAAACAATATTATTAGTAGGAATCAGCATGGTTTCATGAAGAATAGATCATGTCAGACTAATTTACTTGCATTTTATGAAAGAGTAAGTAGTAATTTGGACAGGGAAATTGCTGTAGATGTAGTATACTTGGATTTTGCAAAAGCCTTTGATACAGTGCCTCACAACAGGTTACTGCATAAATTAAAAGGCTTCAGTTTGGGCAGTGTTATCTGTACATGGATTGAGAACTGGTTAAATGATAGATGGCAGAGAGTTGTTGTAAATGGAACCTTTTCAAACTGGTCTAAAGTTATAAGTGGAGTTCCGCAGGGTTCAGTCCTGGGCCCAATGCTTTTTAATTTGTTTATTAATGATCTAGAATTGGGAATTGAAAGTAGCATCTCAATCTTTGCTGATGACACTAAGCTATGTAAAGAAATACATACAGAGCTGGATGTTTTTTCCCTACAGAAGGATTTAGATAAACTAAGTGAATGGGCAGAAAAGTGGCAGATGACATTTAATGTAGATAAATGTATGGTTATGCATTTGGGCTGTAGAAACAAACTTGCTACATATACACTAAATGGGAAACAACTTGGGGAATCCTCATTAGAGAAAGATTTAGGAGCGCTGATAGACTATAGACTTCACAGCAGTGTGCAGAGTCACTCAGCTGCTGCAAGAGCAAATAGGGTACTAGCCTGCACATAAAAAGGTGTAGATGCAAGGGATGCTAATATTTTCCTATCTGTGTATAAATCCTTAGTTAGGTCTCATCCAGGACATGGAGTATAATTTTGGGCGTCAGTTCTTAAAATATACATTGTTGAACTGGAAAAGGTGCAGAGACATGCAACAAAACTGATAAAGGGGTTGGAGGATCTGAGCTATAAAGAGAGACTAGCCAAACTGGGTTTGTTTACATTACAGAAGAGACGTCTAAGGCGTGATATGATTACCATTTACAAATACATTCAAGTTCAATACAAAGAACTAGCCAATTAACTATTTACACAAAGAGCTGAGCTAAGAACAAGAGGCCGTCCATTAAGACTAGAGGAAAGGTGCATTCGACTAAAACAAAGACAGGGATTCTGTACAGTAAGGGTGGTAAAGCTATGGAATTCTTTGCCCCGGCATGTTGTACTTGCAGATAATGCAACTGTTTAAAAAAAAAAAAAAATAGTACTCTATCTAGCATCCACTGAGGATACCCTCTCTCTTTAAATCTATCTATAAGTTCAATGCTAGCCTCATCAAAAAGTATCGGTACAATAGTTCCTCCTTAACCAAAGAAATTGTCCCAACGGCACTCCTCTTGTTGTATGACAAAAGTCAGCTCTAAGTAGTGCATTAGTCGAAGCTGGTTTATGATACATATCTTGGTCTCTATTAGACCTGTTGAAACTGAAGAACTAATATGTAGGACTAAAAAGACCATTTCACTTTGATGACTACTAAAAGTTATAAAGATTATTATTTAAATAAGACAAAAAAGACATATCAGCGATATCCTTCTCACCCTGCCAGATTATCAGGATGTCATAAATATAATGTTTAAAATAAAAATGTAATCCATAAAGGGGTTATTATCTGCAAAGATGTGGGACTTCTCCCACCAACCCATAAAAAGGTTGCAAATTTCAGCCCCATCGAAGTTTCACATCTCTGCAGATAAAAAACCCCTCATCAAACATAAAATAATTATGGGTTAACAAAAAAACAATGGCATCCAAGAGAAACCTCCAGAAGGAGGGTGTATAGCTACTATATTTGCCTAAGTGGTATTTAATAGTAATCAAGCACAACTCATGTGGAATACACAAGCAGATCTAGACTACTGTAACGGTTTGTTCAGACTCTCAGATGCAAAGTTAGGTAAAAACACAACTTTATTGGAAAGTTTAAGATAATCCCATAGGACTTCATACACATACATACAATACATAGAAATGACAGATAGGTTGTGATAATAGCAATAGCAATAGCAATATACCGGGCAAGGCAGCCTGGGCAAGCAATGGAAAGGTGGCTCTACCGACCCTGCCAATATGCCGGGCAAGGTAGCCTATCGGGTAACTAGGAGAACCAGGCTCTACCGACCCTGCCAATATACTGGACAAGGCAACCTAATAGATTATCAGGAGTATACAAGCTCTACCGGCCAATATACCAGGCAAGGTAGCCTAACGGATCACCATCTGATACAGGCTCTACCAGCTCTGCCAATATTTTGGGCACGGCAGCCTAACAGATTACCATAGATATAGGCTCTACCGGCCTTGCCAATACTGGGTAAGGCAACCTCAAAATGGAAACGATTAGTAGGTTCTACTGGCCTTACCAATATACCGGGCAAGGCAGCCTAGATGAGAAGGTGTCAACCACTATGGCCTCAATAACTGTCAGATGGCAATGACAGTATGGAGATGGTATGTAGAGAGCTAGTGGTAATACCAGGTAGACTGCACACATCTGTACCCGTGTACTGAGAGAGGAACTAGCTGTCTAGGACTGCACAGCGCACTGGGAACCATCAGACTAAATGAATAGTAAGCCGTGAGGCAGTGGAGTAAACCAGCTCCCTCGCACTGGAAATCAACAGGATAGATGTATAATAGGCCGTAAGACCATGGAGTGAACCAACGCCCGCGCGTTGGGAACCAACACTCTAATTCAAGTGAGCCGTAAGGCAGTGGAGCGAACCAGCGCCCGCGCGCTGGGGACCAACAGATTCAATGATAGTAAGCGGTCAGGCAGTGGAGTGAACCAGCATCCGCGCGCTGGGAACCAACAGACTGAATGAATAGTAAGCCAGAAGGCAATGGAGCGAACCAGCGCCCGCGCGCTGGTAACCAACAGACTAGATATATTGTAGGCCGTAAGGCAATGAAGCGAACCAGCGTCCGCACGCTGGGAACCAACAATTAAATGTATAATAGGCCGTGAGGTAGTGGAGAGAACCAGCGTCCGCACGCTGGGAGCCAACAACTAAATGATCGTAGGCCTTGAAGTAGTGGAGCGAACCAGTGTCCGCACGCTGGGAACAAATAGATGTATATTGAGCCGTAAGGCAATGGAGCGAACCAGCGCCCGTGCGCTGGCAACCAACAGACTAGTTGTATAGTAAGCCGTAAGGCAGTGGAGCAAACCAGCATCCGCACGCTGGGAACCAACAACTAAATGATAGTAGGTAGGAGGTAGTGGAGCGAACCAGCGTCCGCACGCTGGGAACCAACAAATAAATGTACAGTAAGCCATGAGGCAGTGCAATGAGACAACGCCCGCGCGCTGGTAACCAACAGCTAGATGTATAGTAAGCCGTAAGGCAGTGGAGCAAACCAGCGCCCGCGCACTGGGAACCAACAGGGTGAATATGTCACCTGAGCGACCCAGGAACAAGGTCGCCAAAGATGAAGGAACTGGATGCAGGAGATGAACAGGAACCAGCACAATGATGGTCAACCGGATCAGGAACGGCAACGAAGACTGGCAGCAGGAAACAGCAACCTCGGAACAGGCACTGGAACAGGTACAGCTGAGCAGGACTCTCAGGAACTGGACGAACTCAGGAAACCAGGAACACAGCTAAAGGCCCATTAAGCTTCTGTAGCATAATGAAAGTGGAGGCAGCCAGAGACACCACGAAAGGGCAACCAAAGGGTGCCCAAACTCAGTTTAAATAGGCAAGATGAGGTGGGCTAAAGGCAGACAGCCAATGGGAGCCCCCTACAGGTGATAGACACAAAAAGGCAGCAATCACGTGCACCGTGATAACTACATCACAAGAAAGCCAAATGTACTTAGAAGACCATAATATGTTCTCCAGTTGTTGAAGTACTTGTTTAGCGCCTGTCAAGTAAGTATTTAACTTTAGTACCAGTGGGTGCAAGCAATCATTAACAAACTGGCCTAGCTTGTCACCTAGGGAACCAATCCCTACTACAACGGGCCTCCTCTCTGGGTTCTCCAGAGATTTCTGGACCTTCAGAAGGTGATGAAATATAGGTATCATGGGAAAGGATACATTCAACCACTCTCTTTCCCTATCTGTGAAAAAACCTTCAGAATGTCCATAATCTAATAGAGAACCCAAATGGGTCTTAAAATCCAAAGTTGGATCTTTAGACAATGGTTCATAGGAGTCAAGATTATGGAGTTGGCGTTGTGCTTCTTGGGAATAGTATGTTGCATCCATAACTACTATCAAACCTCCCTTGTCTTCATTTTCCTGTCCACCTGGGAGGTTAGGTACTCTCATTTGTGCTACTTATGGTGTAGATGGTTTGCTCCAGAATCACTCCACTTTTCTTTTAAACATAAGACCCATGGTGGTTTTCTTTATTACATGTCCATTTCATTTCTATTTATACAGAAAAAACTATTGGCAGTGTCATTAACTAGAACTATTTGGCTGAAAAAACATATAACTGGTTATAACAGAGTAAGTATATTCATTAAGCCCATTAACTTCCATTATTATTCATAAAAGCATAGATGGATTTTTTCAAATGCAACTCATAACTTGGTCTTTTACAAAAAGAAATGAATAAATGACCATGAAATAGAAGTGAAAACTCCACAGGGGGAAACAAGGTAAGCAGAAAACAGCATTGTTCAATTTCTAGGCCACAAGGTTTACTACATAAAAAGGTATTGTAATTCCTCTGTACAACAAAATCCAAATTACTGGCTACTTTGAATTCTAACCTTCGATCCTCATATTTAGCAAACTGACATGCTGCCCTATAAACAGACATTTTGTTATTATTTTTTTTCTCAGTGTTAGTGTGGCTTTGCCCTTTAATTCTTCTACAGATCTAGTGTTGTTTATTTCACTCAACAGTTATTTGTCATCCTCTGTGAACATAATACAAGTGAACCATAATGGCTGCAGTTGTGATAACGGTTTGCCGGTAAATAGTTGTTTTAGACTGTGTAAGAAAAAAATGAAAGTCAAGTTAAGGACATACAAGACAATTCTTCTCAAATTAGTACAGCAAAAATATTCACCTCTATCACACTGATGGCTGTGAAAAATATGTCTTCATCTCTAATAGAATGTGATTCACATCTAGATAATGGAATAGAAAGAATGTGGTTTTGTATATCATAACGCTGAGGCACTGAAGGTCATTGTACTGTGTAGTTTCATAAATTTGTGATTACTGTATATTAAAACTATATTTGAAGAAAGACTTATGAAATAACATTTTAAAACAAAACCTAACAAAACGTTGATAATGTATCAAATATTCTCCTTTCGGCTGCTGAATAGGGGTGAAAGAAACAATTCTGTAAGTTTGGAATTTCATCCAAAACAAGCTGTTTCATAGACATGGACAATTTCTTTTAACACAGATGCTTAATGTCTTTCTACGTTTGCTGTTTCAGCCAATCAGATTATATAAAAATTAAAAAAGCCTTTTTTTTCTTACCTTCAGAAGTCAATAAAATAGATTCCCACCCTGGGTGTCTTGCCCGAACAAGATAGGAAAGATAATTTGGCGAGATAGTAAGAAGGAACATTGCTGGACAATTATCACCCCCCCCCCATTCACCCCCCACACACTTTTTTCTCTCCCTTTCTCCCCTGCTCTGTCTCTCCCAATCTCACTTCCTTTTTTCCTGCTCTTATTTTCTCTCACCATCTCTCCTCTCCTGTTTTGTCAATTTCCACATGGTCCTGTCAGCACTCTCTCCTTTCTCCAGTGCTCCTGCTCCTATCTATTATCCTGCATTCACTTCCCGTGGTATACTTATCCCCTCCCCACCACCACCACAGTCCAGATGTGATTAATTTAGAATTATTTCAGATATAGCAGAACTTTTCTCTGGGTCCTCTGAATTGGTTTTCAAAATTAATCATGGATGCTTCATCCTCCTCTGCTGCTGCACCCTATAATCATTATTTTTAAAAAGCATTTGGGTGTTTAACAAAAGTATATATCCCTATGCAATTTAATGTTATCAAGGAAAATCTGATACCATTTGCATAAGCAGTCCATTCCAAAAGTGAAGTCTTACTATAAGCCAGTGCTTCCCAGACCTGTACTCAGCTTCATCCATCCATAAACCAACAGTGTAGGGTTTCTGGATCTCCTCATATGAAGTCTGGTGGATAAACCATTGCTTCTTTTACTCTGATGAATCAGTCAGTGTTAACGGAATTGTTATGTATTTACTTTAGGATATACTGGAAACATACAATTTTGAGGAAGCTTGAGAATAGATTTGTGAACCACTGCTACAAAACACTGAACCAATATAATATACAGGAACCTATGGATGACAGAGAGGTGTCCAGTGGGTTGCAAAGCAATTAAAAAACTTTTTATTTCCATTTCAAACTCTTGCTGTTTTTCAATTGAACTGTTTTGGGGAGATTGTCACATATTTATCTTCTATATTTTTCTCCTTCTTACAGCGTAAAATCTCAACAGATATGCTTCTTTTACCTCCTTACTGAAGATGTCATGACCTTATTGATTACCTAACAACAGAGCTGACCTGCCTGCAGCAATCAGAGGTAGTGTTCTCCAGTGGAACGCTGGGATATATTTATAAAGGAAAAAGTGCAGCAATTCTGGGGCAATGTAACAAAACCATATGATTGATTTCAATAGGACTTTTTTCTGATACATATAATACATTTGATTTTTCTCTTGAATCATTCCATTTATATACCACTGGCTGTGCAGTTCTGACATTTATTATCATTATAGGTTGTGCTGATTACTTTGAGAAGGAAGATTTTATAATCTAAAATGTATGCAATATAATCAGGGAAGGTTAATTTCCATAATATTTTCTTTAAGAAATACTGAATGGTTACTATTTTCTTAAAATATATACAAACCAGTTTCTTCTCAATTGTTTAGAAAGACTGGGGCCCACTGAAACTCTTGTTAGGGCAATCTCAATGGAATACCATAGATGTATATAGATTTTTTTTGGGGGGGGATTTATAAATCAGCTTTTTTGTGTGTTAGCATGTTGGCATCAAAATCATTCAGCTGCACTCTGGTTAATGTACAACTGTAGGAAGTATAAAAGGAGATTTTTTTTAGATAGCATTATAAGTAGGCTTTAGGCTCAGCACACAAAATATATGTCTCAATGTCTATTTTAGGGTCCTCATGTACAAAAAAAAAAAAGAAAAACATTTCTGGAGCTGACAAACTGCACCATTGTGAGAGAATAAAAAAAATCTCTAAGCTACCAATAACTTAAATGTGGTTTTTAATCCCTCATATGCTACAGAAATCTCCAGTGCTTTGCTTCCCTCAGCAAAAGTTTTCCTCTTCCTTTTTTAAAAAAAATGAATATGCAAATTAATTAGTCAAGAACTGCCCCAAAACAAATTCCCTGTTCATCTGATTCATGCCCCAGACTCCACCCACCAACACATGCACCCTCCTCAGACCCATTTTATACCATGTCTTATGGGGTTTGGGATTTTTAATTTGTATTTAGGATTTATTTTGTATTGACTGCCCCCCAATCCCAGTAAACAAACCCCACCAAAAAAATCCCTGTTCAACTGATTCTTTCCCCACATTCCACCAACACAGGGATCCTCAGGCCCCTTTCATACTATGCCTTTGGGAAATAAAATAATATTTGCTAAGTGTTCTGTATAAATTCAATGTTCTCATTGATTTCAAAGGAATGAAGTAGGCAAAAAAAAAAACAGAAAATCGTCACTTTTTGCTGAAAATATTCACCAAGCGGGAATGTTTGAGGCAAACATTTTCACACATCTCTAGTTAGTAGGGGTGGGCAAAAGTTGTAGCCATGTTCCCGCAAAAAATTCTGAAAAAACCACATTACTGTCCGCTTTTTCACGAGAAAATCCACTTTAAAATTAGCAATTAAAGTGGAACTTTCAGATCTTACTAAGTCACCATGCATTCATTAAAAGCATGGCAACTAGCTTGGAAATAGATGTCTTACCTTTAAAAATTAGCAGAGCGTAAAGTAATCCTTCCCATTTGGAGACCGGAACCCAAGCTACATTGCAGACATCTTGTTTGTGAGCCTGCGCTCAGTCCCGGTTTCCACTGAGTAGCACTGCAGTGCACCATATGAAACAGGAAGGATTACTTTACACTCTGCAATTTTTTAAATATAAGACATCTATTTCCAAGCTAGTCACCATGTGTTTAATGAATACATGGCGACTTAGAAAATATATGAAAGTTCTGCTTTAAAATGTTCACATTTTTTGCCCATTGGCCAAAATTCCCCAACAATTTTTCAGTGGCTAGAAAGTTTTTGCCCATTGATTTATGTTGTTTTCGTTTTTTCACTATAAAAATGTGACGTATTCCAGGAAGTGATACACAATAGAAGCAGCAACAGAGTGAGGTAGACATGTTGCGCTGTTCTGATGTTATTTATTTTGAAAACTGAGGCAGGAGAGGCTCAAAGTGACTATCACTATGAGTAGTAAAAGGGTAAAAGGAGGAATTGGAAGGACCCTTATGTGTCCACTGAGTCTGAGGAGGAAGTGAGCACAACTGAATCAATGCTGTCCAGTCCCCATAAATCTCCCCTAGGGATCTTGGGAAATTTAATGGAAAGGGAGAAAGAGAAGAATAGTACTAGTAGTGAGAGTAGGACAGGTCAGCTGCCTGTGCCTGCTGCAACATGTGCTGCCTCTGCTGTGACCATTGCTGTACCTGCTGTCAGATGTGCTGCCCCTGCTGACACTAGTGCTGCTGTACCTGCTGCCAAACGTGCTGCCCCTGCTGCCAATAGTGCTGTACCTGCTGCCAGATGTGTTGCCCCTGCTGCCACTAGTGCTGTACCTGCTGCCAGATGTACTGCTCCTGCTGCCACTAGTGCTGTACCTGCTGCCAGACATACTGCCCCTGCTGCCACTAATGCTGTGACTGCTGTCAGACATGCTGTCCATGCTACTGATACCACCACTGCTGTGCCTGCTGTCAGACTTGCTGTCTCCAGTGCTGAACCTGCTGCTAGTGTGTCTTGTAATACTCAAGAGGGGGAAGGAGAAGATGATGCCAAGTGTGACAACAAGGGATCCTAAGTCACACTTGCCATCCCCAAGCAATCCCTCCAGTACTAGTACTACAATTAATAAGGTCCAGAAGCTTATTAGCTTTAGGAATGAAGGGGAGTGTAATCAACAATATCCTTATATTACTAGTGACTGTAGGGAGGACGATTCTGCAGCTGAACTTAATGTGGTTGGTGTTAGTAGTAGTAGTAGCAGTAATGGTGAAGCCGTCTGAGTGGTTAGGGGAAACATTTGAGAGCATCCAGACTAGCAGTCAAGGGAGCCCACACCATTCCTCTGATCCTGGGAGTCCTCCCCTTCCCTTCACTAATGTGTCCAAGTGGAACAGGATACTGAAGACTAAGAGGCCAGAACTGTTGTTGTGGGAAAGCAGGCGTACAATTAATACCACCACCACCAGCAGGAGCACAGATCAGCTGTCCGTTTCTGCTGCTAGTACTGCTACTGCTGTCAGTCTGCCTTCTTTAGGTCTTAAAGAAATTCCAAGTGTGACATTAGGTGACCCTCTGTCACATTGCTCATCAGATGCCTGTAATAGAGTAGCAGCACATAGGGACTAGTGGTCATGGTGATGATGATGCTGGAAAAGCTGGGGTGCAAGAGACATTTATGGCCTTGTTAGCAGAAACTGGGTGTGGGACTATTTTTCTCTTGGGGCCAGCACAGTACAATCATCACCAACAGCACTGTGCACAAGTTGTGACAAGTCAGTGAGAAGAGGAAAGGAGGGAACACACCTTGGCACAAGCACCCTGATATCACACATGAAACACAGACACCATGACATTTATGTAAAACATGCTAAAGCTAAACACTCACCACAGAAATCAAGCACCGCTGTTACTGTACCCCCTGACTCTCCACAAAGGCAACAAGAGGCGAGGCAGAGATCAAAGAGGAGGAAGAAGAGAAAAACCCAGACAGAGAATGGAAGTTCCATGACAAGTGAAACAACTAGCTTGCCATCACCTTCTAGGGTAACTAAATCTTCTGCCCATCTACCTTGTTCATCACTACCTCCCCCGCCAAATGAAAGCCACTTTGTTGATGTGGCAGTTCGTCTCCACCCATTGCATACTGGGTGGTGCTCTGACCACACATGCCATCGTGGTGGAAGAGAATCGATACTATGGCATCAAGCAGCATCTGAGGAGATTCCATCCCGCAGACTATGCTAAGATGCTGACAGGGAGGGTTCATTATTACTATTACATTGTCAGCAAGTTGTCATGTGTCCTTAGTTGGGTGTGTACAAGGGGTATAGTGACAGCTGCAGCACTTGGGTTCTGGTGTCATGGTGTTTGGATACAGTTGTGCCCACAGATGTTATTTACCACAAACACCGTGCACATTGCAGTTGCTGATAAGAGGCACAGTTCCTGCTCTCAAGGGAAAAAATTATATTCTAATAACAACACACCTATGATTTCAGAGGAGGGTCAGGTGGAGAAGAATTATTGGCCAACTTCTTCTTTTCACCACATAGGCTGGGGGCTACTTATTGTGCTGCTACTGCCTTAGGTGCATCACTGGAGATATTTGTGGCCATGTTACTGCTACTGTTGATCCCATTCCCTTTCAGCTGCCTAATCATCCTATTACTTAAACATCTCAGCAGCAGCAGGAAGAACAGCATTTACAAATTCCGCAATTATGGACTCATACTCAGAAGGAGGACATTTGACAATGACCAGTGTTCACTGGCCAACATGACCTGCTGGTACTAGGTCAGTAGGGCATTTTTTATCAGGGCTTGTGCTTTAAAAAAAACAAACAAAAAAAAACATAGTCCTTCAAAAAAAAAAATAAACTTTTTTTGGGGTTTGTTTCTACAAATCAATTTTTTTTTAGGGCTTATGCCAAGCAAATCTAATTCCTACAAATCAATGTTTCCTTATGTTGTGTGCCAAGCAAGTCTAAGTCCTACAAATCAATGTTTCTTCAGGGCTTGTGCATCTAATAAGTCTAAGTCCTACAAGTCAAAGTTTCCTCAGGGCTTGGGCCTCTAACAACAAATCTAACCAATCATCTTCTATAAAATACCCTATCATGTCAATTACCCCAGTGGCAGCTTATGTCAGGGGGTCCCTGGTGCTATCACTTTACATACAAATTTCTTATTTTATTTTATTGATTTATTTTTTATTAACTGTCCCCTCAATAACAGTCAAGAACCCCCCCCCAAAAAAAACAGATTCCCTGTTCAACTGATTCATTCATTCATTCACCAACACAGGCACCCTCTTCAGACCCCTTTTATACCATGTCTTATGGGTTTTTTTTTTATTGTATTTAGGATTTTTTATTAACTGCCCCCCAAATCCCAGTAAACACCCCCCACAAAAAGCATTCCCTGTTCTACATATTCTTTCACCACACACCACAACATAGGCACACTCATGCCCCTTTTATACTATGCCTGTGGGAAATAAAATAATATTTGTTAAGTGTTGTGTGAAACCTCAATGTTCCCATTGATTTCAATGGAATGAGCTACATGAAAAAAGAGGAAAATCGTCACTTTTCACAGGAAATTATTCGCCAAGTGGAAAGTGCCCTTATTCACCGATTTCAGTATGAGGTGAACATTTTTGCCCATCCCTACTAGTTAGGCCCAAGCCCTGAGGAAACATTGATTTGTAGGACTTAGGTTTGTTAGAAACATCCTCTAAGAATTGTGTATTTCTTTTTAGGCCTGAGGCAGTAGCAGTACCATAACTAGCCCCCACCATTTCAGGTAAATGTGGAGAAAAGAAGATGTTGGCCCATAATGCTTCTCCACTTGCACCTCCTTCAAAATCATGGGTGTGTTGTTATCAGAATCAAAATGTTTCCCTTGAGTGCAGTAACTGTGCCTTTCATAATCAGTAACTGCAATGTGCACAGTTTGTGTGGTAAATAAGGGAAGGGCTGGGAATAATAGGCACATCTGCACTCACATCAAACACCTGGCACAACTGTATCCAAACACCATGAAACTTACGCTCCCCAATGTGAAATCCCCCCAACGGAATCCAAGTACAGCTGCTGTCACAATGCCCATTGTCCACTCCCTACTAAGGACACATGACAACTTGTGGACAGCTTAATAATAATGATAGGCCCTTCCCGTCACCAGCTTAGCATTTTCTGTGAGATGAACTCTCCTCAGATGCTGCTTTATGGTGATTATCCTGCACCACATTGACATGTGTGGTCAGTGCACCACAAAGTGTGCACTAGGTGGACACAAACTGCCAGATCCTGATATCTACCAAATGGCTATCAACTGGTGAGGGAGGTAAAGATGAATGAGGTGGATTGCCAGAAGATGTAGTTATCCTAGAGCAAGAAGGTGATGGCAAGCCAGGTGTTTCATTCACCATCGAACATTCAGCCTCTGGGTGAGTTTCTCTAGTCTTCCTCCTCTTTGATCTCCGTATCACCTGTTGTTGCTTTTGGGAAGAGTCAGGAGGTACAGCAACAGCAATGTCCAATTTATTTGGTGAGTGTTTGTTTTTTTCATGTTTCAAATAAATATCATGGTGTCTGTGTTTCATGTGTGTTATCAGCAAGGTTGTGCCAAGGTGCGTTCCCTCCTTTCCTGTGCCTGCCCCAAACCAAAATAGTCCTACACACATGACTTCAGGGTGGGGTAAAGGAGGAGAAGAATGGCCTCCTTTCTTTTTCTCCTCCGCATTCCTCTTCACTGGCTCTGGAAGAGGATGATGTTGCTGCTGTTGCTGCTACTGCCTTAGTATCAGTACTGCAACTAAGGCCAGGAATATTGCTGCTGGCAAGTGGAACCTGTCTTAGTCCCGCCTTACTTGTTGACCCTATTACCACTGTGTCCTCGGTGTTTTGTGGCACACTAGCCTGCTCCACAGCATTTTGCTGTCCTTGAAGCTCAGCAGCAGCAGAAATTAGAGCAGTAGCAATCTCTGCAAATTCCAGAAGCTCACTGCTGATGGTGGTGGTGATGCCCATCCACTTACCTGTCTCTCATTCCTTCTCATCACCACCATCCTTGTAGAAGTAGAAATCCTTTGTTTGTTTTCTTATTTATAACCTTGTCGTTCCTGAGATATAAGCATTTGAAGTTGTACTTGTGAAGTCAGCCGCACTCAGGCTGCGGGTACAGCTCCAGCCTGTCAGTCATGTTCCTTTGCTCTCCCCCTTGTAGTGGCTCTTCTCCTCCTCCTCCGATGATGGAGGAGGAGTGCATGTGACCTTGTGCCAGTGCCAGAGATATCCCCTGCAAATGGGGAAAACATCTATAGCACTGAAATGGTCAAACTGGTTGTACATCAACTTTATAATATTATTGTTTTACCCAAAAATAAATAATGTTATTCCAAACACATAAACCATTGCCAGAAATGTGGCAAATGGGGAAAACATCTCTGGCACTGAAAGGGTTAGAATAATGCCTGCTCATTCATATTCATAGCATTATCCCATAGCAACATACCTGCAACAAATGTTTATTATTGCTAAATTGCCCAGTATCTACAATGGTCATGCTCAGTCTGCTTGCCTCTGTGGCTATTTGACTTAGGCAAGTGGACTGGCACTCATTATAAAGGACGGACCCTCTATGAAGACACATAGACCTTGGCACGTTTATGCACCAGAGTGCGCTAGGTCATATGCAGTCCTCCTCTGTCATCTGAGGAGGAGGAGAAGAGCCACTATAAGGGGGAGGGCAAAGTAACACGATTGACAGGCTGTGGGCTTGAACTGTACCCAGAGCCTGTGTGCAGCTGACGTCACAAGGACAACTTTAAACGCTTATATCTCAGAAACTAGGTTATAAATAATTTTTAAAAAATGATTTCAAATTCTACAAGGATACACTACAGGAGACAGTCAATGTTAAATAAGATGAGAGATCCCCTTTAAAGCTGATTTTCCTGTGAAAAGCAGAAAACCACATGGTTTCTGTGGATTTTTTCACGGGAACATAACAGGACCTTTCACCCACCCCTAATAATAATAATAACAGCAAGATAAGGAAGGAAATTGGACAGCTGTCTGTGTCTTTGAATCAGTCATACAGAATGTTGGGGTATTTGGGGTAAACTTCCCTGACTCCCTTCTCACACCCATCATCTTTGGTAGCTGAACAAATGCTGAAATGCTAATGCTTTACTCTGCCAAAAATGAACTGAAAAGGGTTGAAGAAAAAGTAATGATACATAAAAAGAAAGGTTTACCTTTTCTATGCCCTAGCACACAATTAGTGCACTTATTCTCTCCAGCTAAGCAGGAACTTTTCTCACTACTAATTGGCTGGAGTTGTGTCCAAGGCTGAGTATGCACCACATCTCTAGTTCTACCCTGGCACTTAGCTTAATATTTCCCTTAGCAGAAACAAAGCAGCAATACATTTCTGAAAAGACAATCAGAGAAGGCAAGGCACATGGGAAACTCTACCAGAAACAGTTTTATAAACAATAACTTCAGAATTACAGCATTGCCTTTCACAGCAGCGCATAATTTTCATGATCAACACAATAGTTTCCCAATTAAGAACCAGTGTGGCAGGAAATGCACTGCAAAAAGAAATTAGTTGAACACCCCATGGTCTTAAAAGATTACACCTTACTTTGAGACTTTTTTGTAAAACAGACTACAGTATGTCCATATCTTTTTCCCCCTCTTGAAACAGATAACCAGTTGTGAATATGAAAGGAGAAAACAGCATGAAACTCTTAGATGGACAGGTAAATGTTCAATCATTCAATGTGATGAAACTGCTCTGGCAGATCACACATAAGGAAAAGTTAATTAGTTGTAATGCCCTTGGAGATTGGATGCTATAAATTCTACAGGAGACTGTTATTTGTGGCTTAACAAATGAGAAACAGAAAAACATAACTCTTATAAAAGTCTTTGTTTTCTAAAAGTATTAGATTAGGGGTCAACAGGTGACACAAACGTAAAAAGAAAACGAGATGCAGCTATACCATATAATAGAAATAATTCTATGTACTGTCACAGTAGTCAGTCCTATCCTACACATAATATATTCCTTGTCTTGTAGCCAGAGACACCACACTTTACTTTGTTGTCTCTGAATAAAATTCTAAAAATGATCAAACACATGTAATTGAAGGTTATCAACAGGTCAAATAGAAATGTGTTTGAATGTTGTAAACAGCCTATAGAAGATGTCATTGTTGACTAAAAGCAAAGCCTGCAAATAGGGAGGTTAATGTCCAAAGAAGAATTGCCATATTTCTAGAGGAAAGCAACTGTGCTGCAAATCAAAATGTCCATATATCTTAATGGGACTTTTAACCTCTTGAATGCTAGAGGTGTCTCCAATGTATTAGCATGCAATGTACTAAATACCTCTTTAGCAATATAGATGATAAATCCCATTTAAATTATTATTATTTATTCCCTATGGTGCAGTAGGTTTGCTCCTGAATTGCTCTTATTCTTCTTAAAGGGATAGTAATGTTTCAGAACAAAAGCAACTCCAAGTGAACTTTATAGTATTTGGGCCATGGAGAGTGTTATTTCAATACTGTCAGAGTTGTAGTTCAAGAGTAATTGAATGATAAAGTATCCCCCTCCTACCCCTTTTACTGATGTAACACTGCTTACCCCAGAGCAGCAAGACTGTCTGCATGGATCACAGAGAGGGACAATCTTCAGTGAGCATAAGGAAAACCCAGAAAAACCTGTCAAGGTGGCAGGGTTTTCCTTATGCTCACAGTAAGAAGATTGTCCCTTGCTGCTACCTGTCCGGTCAAGTTACCAGATTCGACATAATGAAATGGTATATTCAATACAAAATAACACCAAGTTAAGTTATTAATCATGGTAATCAATACATATACAATGGTAATGATTAGATGGGATGGTTAAGGCAAAAATTAGAGCGGTATCAGTTAGTAGAAGTAAGGAAAACCTGATTATTGGATATATTCCACAAGTTCAGAGTCCAAGTTTGAATGAGTAGAAGTGTGAGATGGATGGGGGTGGAGGATGTTAGTTCACAATACACAAATGGGAATGGTTGACTGTGATGGATGAAATCCATCAGTGAAGAGGAAAATCCTATTCAACAGATAAGTAGTTCCTTGATACTCTGTGCTGCCATCAGTTGCTTGGAATCCCCTCAAGCAGGTACATGAAATCAACACAAAAAGAAGAAAAGAGACAGCGCACCACAGATCTAAGTGTAGTATACACGTATGAGGACAATAGTGTAAATCTTTACACATATATTTATTAATAAGACAGTTTAAAAAGAAATGTTAAAAAAATGCTATATTAGTAAAAAAAAAAAGCATTCAATATATTGCACAGGTTAATGGTATATAAAATAAGAACTAGTCAATAGCAGTCTTAGTTCGATAAGTATAGGATAAACTTATAATTGTTAAATCAAGTGTAAAGACTGATAGCACAGCCCCAAATGCAATATGATGCAGAGAGGTAATTAAAGTGATGCTGCAATAGGGGTGTATATGATCGCCTTTGGGGTATCACAGACCCCCCTCACATGTGTCAGCGCTCACCATATAAATTCTTGTCTTAATTGCACAGCAACATAATCATATTTGTCTGCTCACTAGATATCCCCTTGTCGGAATGCACATCAGGTAAGTGGAGAATTTGTCCGTAATCTCACCACCACAGCGATCTGGCTCTCCAGTTCCTCTGGGTACCTCTGAGGGATACAAGTGTATCTTTTTTTGTCAAAAGAATAATGCATCCTGCATGCTAGAGATGTATTTAAACCACTGAGTTGTTTAATTCCATTTCCTAGCTCCTAAAGAAAGCAATATTGGAGTGTTAAATGGGATTATTTAAGACTAGGGGTTGGTGAAACTTTTTTCCTGAAAAAATGAAACAGGCACAAAATTTCACTCCTGCTGAATGGGGTATTTTCTGTAAAACATGCTGATTTTCTGCCTTCTTTTGCTTAGCTCTTTGCATTGAAGTCAATAGAAGTCTGGTTTCCCTTCTTTTTCCACGGGCATAATATAAAATATAAAAGGGGTGTGAGGTTCCCACAGCATGTCATTCTGTGTTTGTGAGAGCCATAGAAAGCAGCACAATTTTGAGCTAGTTGGGGTAAGCAAGTAAAATTAAGTTGGAGTGTAGTTTATGGGGTCTTGTGATAGGCAATTTCTTCTCTTTGGTAGGAGTATCTGACGGACTCTGGGGGAGTGTGAAGAGAGAAAGGAATTTTATCCAAAATGCCACAAAATCGTGTGTGGCTGAGAAAGGCATGATATCCAAATTCCTTCCTCAGCTGGCTATTCTCTGTGTTAGTGGAGTCAATGCATGTGTAAAGGGAGATTATTTACCCCAACTTCCTATGTGACTGAGAAGACGCTGGTAACTGTGATCCACATTCCTTCTTGATCTGCCAGTTCTCTGTGTTAGGGGAATCTAGGTTTGTGTGAAGGGTGCAAATGAGGTTTATCCTAAATACCCCAAAATTTTGTGTGACTGAGAAGACACTGGCAGTTGTGATCTAAGTTCCTTTCTGCTGGACATTCACTCTGTTAGGGGAGTCTGAGGGTGTGTGAAGGGAACTAAGGATATTTACCTCAAATTCTACAACATTTTGTGTGACTAAGAAGATATATCTAGTTGTAATCCAAGTTCCGGCCTGATGGCAGTTCTCTGTCTTAGAGGAGTATGGAGTATTAGTTGCATGAGAAGTGTTTTTCCATGCTGATATAGACAATTAATTAAAAACAAATAAAAATACTATAAATATAATTGAAAAAAATACTATAAAAAAAATGAAAAAAATTACAAATAGTTTGATGACAGGAACCCTGACATGAGCTGTGACTGAGGCAAACAGTGTCACAGTTTTTGACGAACACTCAGAACAGTTTGGTAAGGTTAAAACAACTTTATTGAAATAAAGTTCACACACATAGATAGGCCTATGGGCCCACACAAACAGAGCAGAAATACAGCCAGGTATATACATTAATAGCAAGCCAGTAATAGCAATGTATGTGTGAATAATGACAATCTCTGGCAACAGAGGTTCTGGCTTGGACCAAAACGGGCAGCAGGCGAACAGACAGAGAACTGACCACAGGACCTTGATGGTAGATGGTCCAGGAGGAAGTGACTGGCACAACCCAGAGGAGCGAGGCAACAATGCTGGCACAACCCAGACGCCTGGGAGGCACAGAACCCAAGGAGCGAAGCAACACTGCTGGCACAACCCAGACTCCTGGGAGGTACTGAACCCAAGGAGCGAGGCAACACTGACCCTGGCACCGGATGGCAACAGACCGAGATAACTCTCCCAGGGAAATCCCTAGAACACTAGGGGTGGATCGCAGCACAGTGGAATATATAGATGTGAGATGTAGGCAACCAGTGTCCCCTCTACTGAGGATGGTACAACGCAACGCTGGCTCTTGAGCCCGAGGCTCCTGCAGATAGGAATATGCACAACCCTACCTGGAATGTCCAGGTACTCAAAGGGTCAATAGGTAACACCCTGTGATATACTGAAGGGAGTTAGCCCAGCGATGTAAGAGAGGTGGGCACAGAGAGATCAGAGTAACACAGTCAG
This sequence comes from Rhinophrynus dorsalis, assembly GCA_037306005.1. Classification (NCBI taxonomy): domain Eukaryota; kingdom Metazoa; phylum Chordata; class Amphibia; order Anura; family Rhinophrynidae; genus Rhinophrynus; species Rhinophrynus dorsalis. The sequence continues at coordinate 297,051,293 of CM074722.1, read as the reverse complement.
TGCTATAAACACTGTACCGGTACTTCACGTGTGCACTCCGCCAACGGAGGTATGGAGAGTAGCTACAGCACGAATGCCTAGCAAAAGGTCGACAGAGAAATAGCGCCATGCGGCACAACCGACTAGCGTAACAGCAAGCCACCACAAGTATAGCGAGAGTGAAACGGAGACCACCAGGCGGTATGATAGAAAGCAAGGCACAGTACTCGTAGCGAGGTATGGTCAGACAAGGAACGGATACTCAGCCAGGTACAGTTGGTATCGGAAGCGGGTTCTCAGCCAGATACAGTCGGTAACGGAAATGGGTTCTCAGCCAGATGCGGTCAGCAACGGAGCAGGTTCTCATCCAGATACAGTCAGTAACAGAAGCGGGTCCTCAGCCGGATACAGTAAGCAACGGAGTAGTCGAAGAACAGCAAACTCAGGAACGTCGTCAGGCAGGCCAGGTCATACACGATCAGCAAAAAAGGAGCAAAATGCAGGAACTAGTACACCACAAAAGGGCACCATAACGTGGAAATGACAGGGCATATAAAGGCCATCACTGGGCGGCGACAAAAGGTACTAGCTAATCAGCAAGAGTAATGCAAACTGGCAGTCAGAATATTGCCGCCCGCAGCACAGATCACGGGCACCGTGATAGACAGATACTAGAAGAGTTAAAGTATTTTGTAAAGAGCAAGGCATAACATACACATAATCAGTTCTGTTGTGTAAGTCAATATTTAATAATGTCCAGCAAATATACTAGGGGAAGGGGTAGGGTGAAAGTAGTAGTAGCAGTGCATGGAAATGTTAGTACCGTGGTACTCCAAAAACTGACTGCAGCCATGTTTACCACATTGTGCACAATTAATGATGATGATCTGTCATTTCCTGAGGAGGCTGTTTGCCAAAGTCACATAAAACATTCTACCACCACAAGTAATATTATTGTAAGAACACTGAAGATGACAACAAATTACATTCCAGTGTTTTGGAGTAACGAAATGGCTCTGTGCAATTTCACTTTACAGATGTAAGTTAGTTTGCCTCAGTTAATGTCTTTCAGTGGATCAACTTAGTTATTCGTAATATCCAGTGCTATCAAAAGAATATTGAAAAGTGTCAAAATGGGCTTGAGTTTGTTCAGTTAATGACATACATGTTGTGGAGCCAAGTTGGGAGGTAACAACTACCTGTGTAATAAGATTATTTTCCCATAATGTGACATAAAGCCTATATCCAAGTTCTTCCCATTATTCTTAGAGTCAAGGAATTGAATTAATTTTATTTCCCATGTTTTTCTGCCCTGTGCACTTTTAAAATGAAAAGTCAATTACTTATAAACACTGCTTACTAAAGATAAGTAACTGAAGACACTGCTCTCAGAAACACCCAAGACAGCCTAGAAACAGACATGCCTCCTCAACAATAACAAGCTAGCCTGTTCCCAGAAAATAAACAGAAAAGGTGCAGTCATGTAATAAAAAAAAGTCAAACATGCAAACATACATGCAATGAAACTACAATCATCACTGCCAAAAATATTACCATATACATATAAGGATCATTCACATGCAGTTTCAGTAGTGTAGTTTATCTTAAATGCAAGACATGCATAAGCATCAACTACATTGGAGAAACAAAACAGTCTCTGCAAAGAAAGATGAGCCATTAGAGAGTTACAGTTTCCAGTGCCAACATAGAATACCTATCAGTCAGCACTTTTCCCAAACAGATTACAGCCTTGATTAACCTGTTGTTGCAAAAACAGCCAGTAGGGTAAAAATGTCTACCAATTGGTACACACACTGTGTCACCGTCGGTATTCAATTGCTATACCAAATGAAACCACAACAATCATTGGGCCAAAGAATCTGACTTGTGGCCAAATGTTGTTTTGTGTTTTAAGGCCTAGATTCAATTGGCCCCATTGCCAAAAAAAACACCCAACGCCATTTTTTCAAGCACAGTAAGCCATTCAATTACCCATGCTACGAAAATGTTAAAATACACTGCTGGCTCTGCCGCTGTAGCTGTTGATTGGCTCTTTGTTTAGAAAAAAACTTTTAGGTATTCCCAAGTGGAAATCTGTCCTGTTTTACAATTGATGACAGGGTAGGTGAGCGTGCGGAATTCTACAGTGTATTTATCCACGCTACGAGTTCCTTGATGGAGCTTCATGAGTGCTAATTTTGCAGGAGCCGTGAGGCCTGGGAAATCAAAGACAGCTCTGAAGGCTGAGATGAAGGCATCCATGTCTTCCAATAAGGGAGAGCCCTTCTCCACTAGAGGAGAGGCCCAGGCTAATGTTTCTTCTTTTAGCAATGAAATGATAAAGGCTACTTTTGCTGCAGGGGATTCAAAGAATTGAGGCAGAGTCTTCAAATGTAACAAATATTGATTCAGGAAATCCCTGCATTCAGATGTATGCCCTGAGTATCTTTCTGGGAGGGGAATCTTGGGTGGCTTAGATTGAGCAGCTGGAGTGGGAGAAGCTATAGAAGGGGGGGGCTAATGTAACAGTATTTGTGGTAGTCTGTCTGATGCTTGAAGCCTGAAGCATTTCCATAATGGCATCCAACTTCTGGTCCAGGCTTACTATTCTGGAGGCATGGGCTGCTAAGAAGTGTTCCTGATGTTCTTGCCTGTTAAGCATAATGAAAGTCTGCTGGGTCCATATCGTTATGGCGCGTTATTCCTGTAACAACTTGAACAACTGGGCACACCAAATATCTGAGGATGCTAGAGATTGCTGGATTGAGTGCGAGGCTAGGGTTCATAGGTAGTGTGGACTTATACCATTGCTGCGGCCGAGGCGAGAGGTAAAGGTGCAAGCTACAAAGCCTGATGGCAGGATGGGTACAGGCCACACCACTGAACAGACACTTGGTGTAAGAGATGGATGCCAGCAGGTAGTCTAGACAGGATTCAGAATACTGAGTACACAGTAGTTGAATAGTTGTACACAGCTGGAGGTCGAAAAACCAGCGGGCACTCATGACACCCACAGAAAGGCTCGGGCAATGAGAGATAACTGGAGGGGAGATTTTTTTGCCTGCATTCTTGCCGGCACCTCTGACTGCAGCTGCGGAGCTGGCCGTGTATTTTAATCCTTTCACTGCCTGAATACATAATATATTTAGCCTACCAAATATATTTTTCTATTTGGACTAAAAAAATCAATAAGCGAAATGGAGTAGAAAAATTTAATTTCGATTTGAATTAAAAACACATATTTCCAACTTGGGCTGCCCTCATAGATTTAACCCTCTGCAGTGCGTTGCGTACACCTCTGGTACTCAAAGGGCTAATGACTACATAGCTTTGATTAATACGTTTGGAGCATATTTAATTTTTACTTTTTTTCTTTTCTTTGTAAGGACATCTTTGGAATGAAGAAGAAGAGAAGACAGGAGATAAGAACTCAGGAGATGAAGAGAAAGAAGAAGAAGGAAGATAGAAGATGACAAAAGAAGACTGACAATACCTGGCCAGGGTGCTGAAGACCCTGCTGGTCATCAGGATTACAGGTAGTTGCTTGTTTTCATGTGATATTGTTCACTTAGTCGGATTAACCCTGTGAGTGCCAGTGGCCCAGTTGGCAAAAAAAAAGTGGACAGCATGTTTCTAGCATACATTGCACAGTGTTGCATACCCTATTGAAAGCACTCAAGATAGAAAGAATATTTACTTGTCCACAGTCAGACTTTCTAACTGATCTCAAAAGGTTTACAAACAAACTTATTGCTTATTTTCAGTGGAGTGTCACACTGACTAATAGGACAGAAGGTGGTCACACTGGGCAGAGAGCAGTTACTAGGGAGAAGACATACAGAAGCACCTGCCATGAACAAACACTGAAGTGAAAAAAAGCATTGAATCAAAAACTACTTACTAACTTGCAGAGTGGGTGCTGGGGATGATGAGCCATGGGTTGACAGGCAAAACAAACTCTCCAGTCTTCTGTTTTAGAGAGAAGCTGGGCAGTGTAGCTAGTGAGCTTTGTCAACAGGAGTGTGACCTTGCTTTGGGTACAAGCCATGGGAAACATTACTGGAAGCAAGATCAAATAGCCAGGATCTGTTGAGCCAGACCTGGGCAAGGATGACTGCATTTGATTGTTGACAGAAAGCAGCAGCAGCAAAAGATTTACACATGAATTAAACCTGACTAGTAAATTATAAGCAAACCAAGGTTGCAGGATCTAAATCAATCAGCACACAAAATCAGGTTTGAAAGGAGTGTGAGATCAGGGAAGGTGGCAAATGAACTTGGTCAGAATTCACAAGTCAAGGTCCTACACTGACTACAGGAATCAAGCACTGGAACACTATTCAGTAAAACATTATACACACGCATTAAAGTGTCAGTAAGGCTGCTTTATATAGTGAGTCAATTATTTGAGTGGAACGTATGATGGGTTCAAAGGAACCCAAGATATAAGAAGTTTCCTCAAACTGCTGAGAGGTGGCATAAGTATTAGAATTCTTGGAACCCAATATGTAGGAAATTGTAAAGTTGAATCAAATAGTACAGAAAATTGCTCAACAGGCTTGATGGCCATTTATGCTTTTGACTTTTCTGAGATATTCAAGTCTACTGTAATCCTTTAAAATTGTTATAGGTATAACAGTACCCTCAAGCTTATAAAGCTACTCCTCCAAGGCCATCTTGATTCCAATACGTTTTCGGTTTCCCTCATCATTATTTCACTCAGCTGGAGAGAAGAAGAGAACTTATTTGAGTAGAAGGCACAACAGTGGTGCATGCCAATGTTGGAAGACCTGTGGGAGAGGACTGACCTGGCTGCCACTTCTGTAGCATCCACTTCTATGACAAAAGCCTGTTGGCAATCTGGATGCAGAAGTATAGAAGCTGAGGAAAAAGAGGTTTTCAAAACAAAGGCTGTCAACCAATGCTGATGGTCCACACCTTTGCAGGCCATTTTGGTATTGGGGGCCACAATCATGAAAAATTCCCTTATTAAATAATTAGCAAAAGCCAATAAACCTTTCGATGGCTTTCAGAACTAGAGGAAGAGGACAGTTCTTGATTACTTCAACCTTTGAGGGATCAATTTCAAGGCCAACAGCTGAGATAATGTGGACCAAGAAAGGAAGGCAAAACTTCTCAAATTTTTCTAGTTTGGAGTACAGGTCAGGTGTATGTAAGCTTTCCAGGATGAAGGTTACATCGATATGGTGTTCTTGCAGAACGCCACAGAAAAATAAGAATATAATCCAGTTACACTATATCACAGGACTAAAGCATATCAGAGAATACAACATGGCAGATGCATTGCAAAACCCAAATAGCTTCACTAGGCATTCATGATATCTTGAATGGATATTGAAAGCTTTCTTCCACTCATTCCCCCTCTCGGATATGGATCAAATTATAAGCCCCATGAAAGTCTAGGTTATTAAATAATGTAGACCTTTAAAATGGTTGGGTGATTCAGAAATGAGAGGAGAGGATAACTCCTGTTTATCTTGCTAATACTGATTAAACCTCTGTAATCAATGCAAGTAATCAGGGACCCATCCTTCTTTTGTACAAAAACAAAACACAAAAACTGCTTCTGCCAGAGAAGAGGAAGGACTGATAAAGCCTCTTGCCAAGTTGTCCTAGATATACTCTTCCATAGCTTTGGAAAGAGGGTAGGTACAACTATAAGAAAGATTTTTTCAGGCAGAATTGTAGGGTCTGTAGAGAAGTAAAGTCTACGGATGGGCCAAAGTTTTCACCTCAAAAGCGAAACAGGAGAAAAAACATGAGTATTCCAAGAAGTGAAACACAATAGAAGCAATTACAGAGCGAGGTAGACGTGCTGTGCTGTTCTGCTGTGATCTTTTTTAAAAATTAAGACAGTAGAGGCTCATAGTGACTGCTATCACTATTAGAAAGTTTAAAAAATAGTAAAAGGAAGAAATGGAAGAAGCTTTATGTGTCCACTGAGGAGGAGGTGAGCACTACAGAACCAAAGCTGGCCAGTCCCCCTAAATCACTCCTAGGGATCTTGGGGAATTTAATGGGAAGGTAGGAAGAAAAGGGTAGTAGTGACAGCAGAACAGGTTAGCTACCTTTGCCTGCTTCCACCATTGCTGTACCTGCTGCCACCAGTGCTGTGCCTGCTATCAGTACTGGCCCTGCTTCCACCAGTGCTGTGCCTGCTGTCAGTGCTGACCCTGCTGCCACCAGTACTGTGCCTGCTGTTAGACGTGCTGCCCCTGCTGCCACTAGTGCTGTGTCTGCTGTCAGACATGCTGATTCCTGCTGCAACCAGTGCTATGCCTGCTGCCAGTGATGAACTTGCTGCCACCAGTACTGTGCCTGCTGCCAGACGTGCTGCTACCAGTGCTGTGCCTGCTACCAGTACTGCCCCGCTTCCACCAGTGCTGTGCCTGCTGTCAGTGCTGTACCTGCTGCCACCAGTACTGACCCTGCTGTCAGACATGCTGCCCCTGCTGCCACTAGTGCTGTGCCTGATGTCAGACATGCTGCCCTTTCTGCAACCAGTTCTGTGCCTGCTGCCAGTGCTTACCCTGCTGCCTCCAGTGCTGAACCTGATGCTATTGTGTCTTGTAATACTCAGAAGGGTGGAAGGAGAAGATGGTGCCAAGTGTGACAGCTGGGGACCCTAATCACACTTGCCATCCCCAAGCAATGCTGCCAGTGCTAGTACTACTACTACTACTAAGAGGGTCCAGCAGCTTGTTAGTGCTAGGAGTGAAGGGGTAATCATTATCAGTATCCTCATATGACTATTGATTGTGAGTAGGAAGAATCTGGGGCTGAACATGATGTGGTTGATGTTAGTAGTAGTAACAGTAATGGTGAAGCAGCCGGTGGGACTAGTGTTAGGGGGGAGTGGTAGGGAAAGCATTTGAGAGCATCCAGACTAGCGGTCAAGGGAGCCCTCACCATTCCTCTGGCCCTGGGAGTCCCCTTCCTTTCACGACAGTGTCCAAGTGGAACATGATCCTGAAGAAGCCAGAACTGTTGGTGGATAGCAAGTGCAGAATTAATAATATCACCACCAGGAGCAAAGATCAGCTCCCTGTGCCTGCTGCTACTGCTGCCAGTCTGCCTTCTTCACATCACCAAGAAATGGCAAGTGTGACATTAGGGGACCCTCTGTCACTTCCTCCAACCAGCAGTGAGATGTCTGTAATACAGCAGCAGTACGCAGGGACTAGTGGTGGTGGTGACGATGATGATGGTGGAGAAGCTGGGGTGGAAGAGACATTGATGGCCTTTTTAGGAGAAACTGAGAGGGAATAGGAGACAGAGATAAGGATGGGCATCAGCACCACCATAAGCAGTGAGCTTTTGGAATTTGTAACTGCTCTAATTCATGCAACTGCTGAGATTAAAGAACAGCTGGATGCTGATGAGCAAACTAGTGTGCCACAGACCACCGTGGACACAGTGGGAATGGGGTCAACAAGTGATGAAGGACTAGGACAAGTTCAGCTTGCTAGCAGCAGCAATACTCCTGGTCCTAGTTGAAGTGCTTATTCTGAGGAAGTAGCTACAAAACAGCAACATAATCCTCTGCCCCAGACAGTGAAAGGGAATGTGGAGGACAAGAAGAAATAGGCCAGTCTTTTCCACCTGTTGCCTATCCCTGTCCTCTGAAGTCATGGGTGTGAGACTATTTTTCTCTTGGTGCGGGCACAGTGTAGTCATCACCAACTGTGCACAATTTGTGACAAGTCACAGAGAAGAGGAAAGGAGGGAACACACCTTGGCACAAGCTCCCTAATATCACACATGAAACACAAACACCATGACATCTATGTCAGACATGTTAAAGTCAAACACCCACCACATCATATATTGCACTATCTGCAGCAACCATGATCCATGCACTCTTCCTACTCCTTTCTCCTTACCCCTTCCCCTAGCATGTTTGATGAAAATAATGGTAGCAGTGTTGAAAATAACATATGAAATATGTCTCTAGTATCTGTCACTGTCACTCTCAGTTGTAGCTCAGGTGAAAGATATCATGGCTTTCTCTGTCACCTATCAGTCAAAGGTTTGCAATAGCAGCATCTTGTAATAAAGTACAGAACACACAGCAGCTGGTGCGCACCAACATATCTCAGTTTATGCATGCAGATATAGGAGTGAACATTTATATAGTATGTCAACTTGTACCTCTCTTGAATGCATGATGTATTATATCTGTCTACATAGTATCTGTCACTCAGTCTCGGTAGAGTCTAAGACTCACCCAGCTCAGATAGGAAGGATCACCTGCCAGTCTGACGGTCACTTATTAGTCAAAAATTTTTTTGCTGTTGTTTTAATTCTCCTTTCTGTCTTCACACTCATGCCCAGAGAACAACTGGGAACTATTAATACTTCTATCAAGAAAATCCAGCACACTCTATTTCTGTCTCTGCCCACACTACCTTACATTAAAGTTCAGCTTCTTTCTCACTTTTTATCAAGCACAGACTGACAATATATGGTAAACTGACATCCCCTTTTTTATATGGCAGGAATACATGGGGAAAATGCAATGCAATGAAAAAAGTGGAAAAAAAAAAAAACAACAACAAAAATACTGCACTCTTCTTATGAATTCCATGGAAGGTGGTTAGTGCTGTTTTTCTGTTGTTTGTTTTTTATGTTTCACTTTTGAAGTAAAATGTTTAATCTAGCCCTACAAGCAGGCATCATATGCCATGATGTTGTACCTCAAAATGATATCACATATCCCATAAACATATAATACACCTTGACATTACTGTAATTCTATCCTGAACAAAGATAGTTACTTCTCTTGTTCCCCATGGGGTCAAATCTATATATCAGGTCCTTAATGGAGATGAGAGAAATTTTTTGCCTCAAACCAAAATTGTCAAATAATGGCACTTTCCGCTTAGTGAATAATTTCCCATGAATAGTGCTGTTTTCTCTACTTTTCTACAGCCATATAATAGGGTGTCAGGTTCTCACAGCATGCCAGTCTGTGTTTGTGAGAGGAGAAATCAGCATGCTTTTTGAGCTGAAGAAATATAGGGGAATTGAAGTTTAGTTTAGGGAGTCTTTTATGTAGGACATTTGTTCTCTGTATTAGGAGAGTCTAGGGGCACTCTGGGGAGAATAAGGGAGGAAAGAAGTTGACCCCTAATACCCCAAAATCCCATGTGACTGACTGGCAAAACACAGGCAGATGGAGTCCAATTTGTTTGATGATCTTTCTGTTATTGTCTCTGTGCTGGGGACATCTGGGGAAAGAAGTTGTTGATTTTGTTTTTCATTAATAATTTGTTTTTGTACAGACTGTGATAATATAGAGTGGACAACTTAAACAAAACAATAATAGTAATAAAATAATAAATAAATACAAAATAACAAAGAAATAAACAAACAACTAAATATTTTAGGTGACAGACAGCTGACTGGGCTAAGGCAAAATATCACACTTCATTAATTGTGTTGTATGCTGTAGAGTAAAAATACACACATTAGTTTAGTAATGTCGAACAAATGCACAAGGGGCAGTTCAGGGCCGTGAGAGTAAAGTGGTAGTTCAAAAACTGACTGCAGCAATGGTTGCTGCAGCATATGCAATAAATGATGATGATGCCCCTCCTCCAAGGAAGGATGCAGTTTGCCAAGGTCCCACCAAAATGTCCAGCACCACCAATGCCAGTACAATAAAAGAACCATATAAGAAAAACACTGAAGATGACAACAAGTCACATTCTAGTGTTGATGATGGCAATAGAATAATGGAGAAAGGTGTTGCAGCGTAGCAGCTGAAATGTCTGCTGCATCAGATACTGAGAGAAAAAAACACCAAAACACCTGTCCTGAAAGTAGTATGAACTTTGTGGCTGATGATGATGCAGATCTAGAATATATCCCTCCAGCATCCTTATTTTGTTCAGATACAGATGGGAGTGAGACAGAGGATGATGATGTGGCCATAAAGTTATCAGAAAAACAGAGGCTCAATCTTCCAACACTGAAAAGGAGCACTGTGCCAGTCTATAAACTGTTTGAGAGAATCATTGTAAAGTCTGACCCTGGACAAGTAAAGATGGCAAACGTACACAGTCACCATATCAGTCAGCATCAGCATCATCACCTCTTCCAAGTCCTGATCAGCCACACACACACCTGTGTGGAGTACCATGCAGCAATAACAACAGCAACACAGGTTATTAACATCCACAATCTTAGATATGATGAGTGCCTCTGCTTTTGCTGGAAGTGCTGCACATTTGACAACTAGCAGTAGTAGTAGCAGTAGAATTTCATCAACATCTAGCCCCAGTAGTAGTTTCAGCCCCTCAGGAACCCCTCAGTCCATGAAGCCCACAGTATGGAGATACTTCACTAAGGATCCTAAAGCTAAGAATGTTGCTACCTGTTGTCTGTGCAAAAAGCACATGAGCAAGGAGAAAGTAGGCTCACACATAGACACCTCCTCTATGAGATCCCACCTGAAGCACAACCACAGGTCTGACTGGGAGACACACTATCAGCAGGCCAAGGGTGCCGCAACTAGAATCAGCAGAAGCACTCTAAAAAGTCCCCAGGGCTCTAGGATAGAAAAAGTAGTAGTGAAGTTAATTATGTGTCAGAGAGTGTGCTACTGACAACAGTTGGTTTAGTCCAAATAACACCTATGGCTCCTGCTGCAGAGGAGTATGATGACTCTGGCTTTTCTGTAGGAGATGGCAAGAGTCATAGACTGCCCACACATGCTGCCTCTACCTCCCCCACCTCCTGTAGTCATGTTGTTAAAGCAATAAAGTTCCAGGGTTCTTCTGCCATGTCCTGCCAACTCACACTGACTGAGTTCTTGAGAAAGAGTCAAAAACTTCACAAAAACAATCCGAAAGTATGCCTGTGGTGTGGCAAGGTTGCCAAGATGTTGGCATATTCTTTTGTAGAAAACCAAGGTTTCAGAGAACTGATGTCATGTATAGCTCCATGCTGGAATATTGTACAATCAGGTGGATAGTGTGGTGGACAAAGGGCTGAAAAGTGCTTATGGTAAGTAAATCCACCTAACAACATTTATGTAGTCAGGTGGGCAGAGCACAGACTATATGACTGTGACTGCTCAATGGATTTCTTTCCCAATATCAACAGTGGGCAACACTAGATTACAGCATCAGGTGACACCCAGTAATTGTGCTTCTGGTTCTGGCATTGTGATTAAAAGGTGGCAGCAGCAGGATAGCCCATACCATTGGCTTGCCACTTTGTGCATGCAGAGTTTTGAGTGACAGTACCAAAAATAAGTAGATGTTTTAAGTAAACTAGAGCAGATGACAGAGGAATGGCTTGTACCCTGCTCATTAAAAGCTTGTTTTGTGTCTGTTGATTATAGCTCCAACTTAATTGCTGCTTTGAGAAAAGATGATATGGTGCATGTGCACTGCTTTGCCCATGTGCTAAGTTTAGTTGTGACCAGATTCCTGGCAGAATCTGAAAGCCTCAGAGAGATGCTTACTATTGCCTGCAAATTCTATGCCCATTTTAGTTGCTCCTACAGTGCACGCAACACTCTATATTACCCCATCACCAGCTGAAAATGGAGGACCCTACCGGGTAGAATTCCACATTGTACATGCTAGAGCAGAATAAGGCCATAAGTGAGTACACCATGCAGAACTGGAAGGCTTTGGATGGAGCCTCTTTGTCACCTGGCCAATGGCAACTTATGTGTAATGTATGTGAGCTGCTGAAACTCTTTGAGGAGGCAACAATGCTGGTGAGTCACACTGGGGAAGGAATTAGTGAAATTCTACCACTGATATTTTTATTGCAGAAAAAAATGACGAGCATGGCTGAGGAATCTAACCATAATGACAATACAAACGTACACCAGCTGGTAAAGGACATGTTAGCATGCTTTGAACAAGATCCTCACATAGTGTCCATTAAAGCAATGAGGAATACATCCTTTCCACCTTGCTGGACCCCTGCTTCAAACATAACATTTCAGAATTTCTGCCAAAGGGCCTTCAGCAGTTTGTCACAACAAGAAGTCATGATGATCTTCAGCAACTCTCTGAGAAATCAAACTCTGTCAAGGAATATTGAGATATGCTTATTGATTGAGTGAAGGGTTGCATTGTGGAGGATGAGAGGGAGAAAGTGTGGGTACAAAAAACATTTAGACAGCATAGTGAAAAGAAAGCATTTGAATCAGCAGAAGCACATACATCATCAACCAGTATATCTCATTCTGAACACAGGGTAATTCATGGGTCTCAACAGGAGTGGGGAAAAACCCAACATTGGTGGTGGTGGTGGTAGTGGTGGTGGCGGCACATCTGTTTGGGGCTTGCTCCTGTGTATGGATTGGCAACTGACACAGTGGAACACCATGTAGCTCCTACAAGTGGTCCCACTGCATGTGAGATGGCTTTTGCATACTTACAGGATAGCTCTAAGCAGAAACAATGACCCCATGGACTACTGGCAAACAAAGCAGTGTGTGTGTGGTCAGCATTGACGTGTACTACAGTAGAAACCCTTAGTTGTCCTCCAACAAGCATTGAGTCTGAGCAGGTTTTCAGTGCAGCTGGTTACATTGTCAGTGACTGCAGGAAGAAGCTATCAAGCAGCAATGTTGAGATAATAATATTCTTAAAAATGAGGCAACAATGACAGGCTATGGGCAAATAGACAAAACCACAGAATTTCCTCCACCATGTTCAGGACTACTGAAGGCAAGGTCCAAAGGAGACTGGAAAAGTTTTGTTGAATAAAGCACCTGGACCTGATGGTTTATACCCAATAGCAATACCATTACAGACCTGTGAGCTAGCCAAACTGGCTTTGTTTACATTAGAGAAGAGACATCTAAGGGCTGATATGATTACCATTTGCAAATACATTCAAGGTCAAAACAAACAATTATTCAATTAATTATTTACACAAAGATATAAGCTAAGAACAAGAGGTCATCCATTAATACTAGAGGAAAGGCACTTTCAACTAACACAAAGGTAGGGATTGTTTACAGTAAGGGGGGTAGAGCTATGGCCATGCCATACCCCTTCTATATTAAATGTAATCTGTGCCAAGTACACTGCTACACACAATTCTCATATATCACTACCACAAACCAAAAACAGAAATTATATATAGAGTATCAGTGTGGCGATAGCTATGTGCAAATGCAACATACTTACAGAACTTTGTTCTTAAATACTGATATATTTGTCACTCATTTTCATTGTTCTTTTTTCCCATTTTATTTATATCCAATTGAGAATGAAAATGGAAATCAGACATAGCATACTACTACTAATATTAACAATAAAGAGCTAAAGTTTAGTACTCACAGGATCCTTGATAGATGTATCACTTTTAGGTATAGTCCCAACATTGTCCTGTAGTCCTATGTTTCCTTGTGTGGCCACTTGATCTCTAATACTTTTCCTTAATATTCTTGGCAGATGTAGGAAGCATAAAACACATTACCATTTACATAGCAATTATAATAGCATTGATGCTCTCCTCCAAATCCTGAATCACAAATATTATAAAAGTGAGAAGAAAACAGTGCAATGTTATGGGAACAAATGCTTAAACATCAAGGTGGGTATTTACACAGCTTGATTTCTGCTGATGCTCAGTCATCACTGATATCAGGTGATCACTGCCAGTCCTCAATATTTGGGTATTACACAAATGATAACAGTAACAGATATATAGTAAAGATATCTTAAAGTAGACCTGTTACTCTAAGACAAGTTTACTTTGTATTACTGAGAAATAAAATCTGCCTATGTGTTGACTCGTAGGATCAGTTATTGAGAAATTAATGTTTATGATTTTTGTGGGACATTATACTAATCTGTTGCACAATATGCTAATCAGTTCTGTTCAAGGTCAAATTTGCATCTCTCTCAGTTATCAGAAATTCCCCCAGTGCGTAGACCCACAGAGTCATTAAAGGGATAGTAATTCTTAAGATGTAAAAAAATATATGTTGTAGGGTTAATGTCCCCAAATAAAACAAGGATACTCCAACTGCTGAGAGATATTTTATTTAAAAATTATAACAGCTCAAACTTGAATTTTTTAGGCGCAATATCACAGTGGCCTGAAAATTTACAGTGGCACTGTTGCTACGCCATCTTATGGAGATTCATGGTCTAAGAACCATTTGTCAGAATATTGAAGTAGCATGGAAACTAATTAGCATGAACTACCACACTGAGCCACAAATAAATAAAAGGTTATTTCTCAAAAACTATGACTAGAGCAACATTTAGACAGAATTTAACTCCCTTTGCAATTAACAAAACCTATTTTAAGGGGAGCGATCCACTTTAAAAAAATGTTTTTGTTCTAATGAATCTGTTTTAAGACAGACCTCATGGTGATTGGGCTGCCAGATTAGATTTCAGAATGAGCATGCTGCTGAACTGCAGTGATAACTACCAAGTGTTTGGATTTAAGGGAATGATTTTACAATTGTACATGATGAACTGTTTGTATCACCTCATAAGGAGAGTGGTGTTGCTTTGCAAAAACAGAGAAAGTCTTATTACATTTTAGAAGTCAGTGTACTATCTACTAAATACCAATGGTTCTTAAAGTTGTTCTGTGGACCCCAGAGTTCACTGAAGACTTACAAAAGGTTCCACAAAGATATGAAAGGGAACAAGAATGGGTGAGAAGTATGCCTGCTGCAGAGACTAACAATGGGCCTACATACGAGTGAAGCATTTCAAACAGTTTACATTTGTTTTAAGGGAGATTTCTCTTGTAATAAGGCAAATAAATCTCTCTCTTTTTCTCTCTCTCTTCTACCAAACATACACACACGTACACATTGACAATTTATTAAGCTGCTTGCACTAAAAGTTAGCCTGTAACAATGCTTGCAGGAAATGGTGGTTAATGGAGCGGTGTATGGGCTTTTTGGGACATTCCTTTTCTCTATGCATTTTTTAATTCCATGTATTAAACAAGGTTCAGAGGAAATGGAGTAAGTCTACTCCATTTTCTAGTGCAGGCTATGGGAAGGTATAAGAGGTTTGCTGGTGTTAGTGTTGAGCGAGCATGCTCGGCCGATGCTCGGATCGGCTCGAGCATCGCTCTGCTCGGCACATGGCGGTACTCGTACGAGTACCGCATGTGCTCGCCCGCCATGTTCGGGTCTCCTCCCCGCACGTTTTGCGGCTGCTGCGCAGCCAATAAACGTTCAGGGAGGCTCTGACATCGGTGTAATGCCAGCAGCCATGTTGGCTGCTGGCATTACACTGATTGGCTGGCCAGAACCCGTGGTCAGGTGCTGTATAGCACCTGACCATCGAGTTCGGCTCAGTCTGAGCCAGGGAGAGCTGAGGATAGGAAGGGAAAGGCAGTGTAGGGAGGAAAAAAAAAAATTGTGACAAAAAAGAACCAAAAGTCCTTTTTAGGACTACTGTGTGTGGGGGCAGCAGGTTATATTGTGTGTGGGGGGAAAAAAACAAAAAAAAAAAAAAAAAAAAATATTCTGTTTAGTGTGAAAAGTTGCAGATTAGAGCACATTCTGTTTAGTGTGCACAGTTGCAGATTAGAGCACATTCTGTTTAGTGTGCAAAGTTGCAGATTAGAGCACATTCTGTTTAGTGTGCAAAGTTGCAGATTAGAGCACATTCTGTTTAGTGTGCAAAGTTGCAGATTAGAGCACATTCTGTTAAGTCTTCAAACTAAAATATCAAAGTCACGTATTCCATTCAGTGTGCGTCGCCGCAGTTTAGCAGCACATTCTGAGTACTGTGCAGAGTTGCAGAATAGGAAGAAATACTGTTAAGTCTTCAAACTAAAATATCAAAGTCACATATTCCATTCAGTGTGCTTCGCCGCAGTTTAGCAGCACATTCTGTGTACTGTGCAGAGTTGCAGAATAGGAAGAAATACTGTTAAGTCTTCAAACTAAAATATCAAAGTCACATATTCCATTCAGTGTGCTTCGCCGCAGTTTAGCAGCCTATTCTGTGTACTGTGCAGAGTTGCAGAATAGGAAGAAATACTGTTAAGTCTTCAAACTAAAATATCAAAGTCACATATTCCATTCAGTGTGTTTCACCGCCGTTTAGCAGCCTATTCTGGTACTGTGCAGAGTTGCAGAATAATAAGAAATACTGTTAAGTCTTCAAACTAAAATATCAAAGTCACATATTCCATTCAGTGTGCTTCGCCGCAGTTTAGCAGCCTATTCTGTGTACTGTGCAGAGTTGCAGAATAGGAAGAAATACTGTTAAGTCTTCAAACTAAAATATCAAAGTCACATATTCCATTCAGTGTGTTTCACCGCCGTTTAGCAGCCTATTCTGTGTACTGTGCAGAGTTGCAGAATAATAAGAAATACTGTTAAGTTTTCAAACTCAAATATTAAAGTCACATATTCCATTCAGTGTGTTTCACCGCAGTTTAGCAGCCTTTTCTGTGTACTCTGCAGAGTTGCAGAATAATAAGAAATACTGTTAAGTTTTCAAACTCAAATATTAAAGTCACATATTCCATTCAGTGTGTTTCACCGCCGTTTAACAGCCTATTCTGTGTACTCTGTACAGTTGCAGAATAATAAGAAATACTGTTAAGTTTTCAAACTCAAATATTAAAGTCACATATTCCATTCAGTGTGTTTCACCGCCGTTTAACAGCCTATTCTGTGTACTCTGCACAGTTGCAGAATAATAAGAAATACTGTTAAGTTTTCAAACTCAAATATTAAAGTCACATATTCCATTCAGTGTGTTTCACCGCCGTTTAACAGCCTATTCTGTGTACTCTGTACAGTTGCAGAATAATAAGAAATACTGTTAAGTTTTCAAACTCAAATATTAAAGTCACATATTCCATTCAGTGTGTTTCACCGCCGTTTAACAGCCTATTCTGTGTACTCTGTACAGTTGCAGAATAATAAGAAATACTGTTAAGTTTTCAAACTCAAATATTAAAGTCACATATTCCATTCAGTGTGTTTCACCGCCGTTTAACAGCCTATTCTGTGTACTCTGTACAGTTGCAGAATAATAAGAAATACTGTTAAGTTTTCAAACTCAAATATTAAAGTCACATATTCCATTCAGTGTGTTTCACCGCCGTTTAACAGCCTATTCTGTGTACTCTGTACAGTTGCAGAATAATAAGAAATACTGTTAAGTTTTCAAACTCAAATATTAAAGTCACATATTCCATTCAGTGTGTTTCACCGCCGTTTAACAGCCTATTCTGTGTACTCTGTACAGTTGCAGAATAATAAGAAATACTGTTAAGTTTTCAAACTCAAATATTAAAGTCACATATTCCATTCAGTGTGTTTCACCGCCGTTTAACAGCCTATTCTGTGTACTCTGTACAGTTGCAGAATAATAAGAAATACTGTTAAGTTTTCAAACTCAAATATTAAAGTCACATATTCCATTCAGTGTGTTTCACCGCCGTTTAACAGCCTATTCTGTGTACTCTGTACAGTTGCAGAATAATAAGAAATACTGTTAAGTTTTCAAACTCAAATATTAAAGTCACATATTCCATTCAGTGTGTTTCACCGCAGTTTAGAAGCCTATTCTGTGTACTCTGTACAGTTGCAGAATAATAAGAAATACTGTTAAGTTTTCAAACTCAAATATTAAACTCACATATTCCATTCAGTGTGTTTCACCGCCGTTTAACAGCCTATTCTGTGTACTCTGTACAGTTGCAGAATAATAAGAAATACTGTTAAGTTTTCAAACTCAAATATTAAAGTCACATATTCCATTCAGTGTGTTTCACCGCCGTTTAACAGCCTATTCTGTGTACTCTGCAGATTTGCAGAATAGTAAGAAATACTGTTAAGTTTTCAAACTCAAATATTAAAGTCACATATTCTGTGTAAGATGAAGAAGGCGGGTAAAAAGGGACGGGGAAGTGGACGTGATCCTGAAAGTTCAGGGCGCGGGTCAGGACGCGGAGAAACTGTGCCTGGTGCCAGAGCACAAGAAAGAAAGACATCCATCATACCTAGCTTCATGTGTAATTTTACAGGGCGTCGCAGGACATCACTCTCGAGGTCCGACCACTGCGAACAGGTGGTCGGTTGGATGACAGCTGATACTGCTTCCAGTCGGTTAAGCACCACCCTGTCTTCCACCAAGTCCACTCTCAGTAGCCAAGAGTCTGGTCAACATAATCCTCACTCTGATCATCCTTCCTCCCACCATACACGGTCTGGTCAAAGAAGTGATCCCACACTGGGATATAGTGAGGAGCTCGTCTCATCACCAATCCTTCATTTGACCCTCTCTCCAAGCACGCTTGCAGAGGAACATGACATCTTGTGCCCTGATTCACAACCTCTAGAGGCTACCCAATCACAAGAAGATGACAGATGTGAACGGCATTTAAGGTCAAAGGAAGTAGTGGATGATGATGATGATGATGAGACACAGTTGCCATTAAATCAACCACTATTTCCGTCTCAAGACCTTGTTGAGGAGAATGTTATACAGTTGTCAATGACTGAGTATGTGGTGGGATCAAGACTTGAGGAGGATGATCAGAGTGAGGAAGTGGAGGAGGACTTGGTGGACGATGAGGTGACTGACCCCACCTGGGAAGGTGTAGAGCCGAGCGATGACAGCAGTCCTGAGGGTGAGCCATCTGCAGCACCGCAACAGGCTGGAAGAGGCAGTGGTGTGGCTACAGAAAGAAGGCGGACCGCACCAAACCGGCCCGCAAATGTTCCACGGAGCACCCCCTTGCGTAAATCTACCTTGCCAAGGGGTAGGTGTTCCGCGGTATGGCGTTTTTTTAAGGAAAGTGCGGACGACAAAAGAATTGTAGTTTGCAACCTGTGCCACACCAGAATGAGCCGAGGCATGAACACTAGAAACCTCACCACCACCAGCATGATCCGACACATGGCATCCAAGCACCGTAGTAAGTGGGAGGAACGCCTGGATCGCCCATCTGTGTCTGCAGGCCACACCACTGCCTCCTCTTCCCCTGTTTTCGGTGCCGGCCAATCGCCTGTCGAAGGCGCAGGCCCGCATACCTCCCGCCCTGCACCTGTAGCATCTGAAGCACCATCAGCGACCACATCCACTTCCCTGTCCCAGCACAGCGTCCAAATGTCGTTACCCCAGGCATTTGAGCGCAAGAGAAAGTACCCAGCCACCCACCCACAGGCCATAGCACTAACCTCACACCTTTCCAAATTACTGGCCATCGAAATGCTGCCATTTAGGCTTGTGGACACTGAGTCCTTCCGCAGCCTGATGGCAGCAGCTGTCCCTCGGTACGCGGTCCCCAGCCGCCACTACTTTTCGCGGTGTGCCATCCCCGCATTACACCACCATGTGTCCCGTAACATCACCCGTGCCCTGACCAACGCAGTTACTGGGAAGGTCCACTTAACGACTGACACATGGACAAGTGCTTGTGGCCAGGGACGCTACATTTCCCTGACGGCACACTGGGTGAATGTCGTGGAGGCTGGGAGCGACTCGGACCCTGGGATGGCACGGGTGCTACCCACGCCGAGGATTGCGGGCCCTACCTCCATCAGGGTTTCCACCAGCACCTACGTTATTGGCTCCTCCTCCTCCGTTTCCACCTCCGAATTCTCTACACACACCGCCACTCCCCCATCAGCCAGTAGCTGGAAGCAGTGTAGCACTGCAGTGGGGAAGCGTCAACAGGCCGTGCTGAAGCTGATCTGCCTTGGGGACAAACAGCACACGGCCTCAGAGCTGTTGCAGGGGATTAGTCACCAGACCGAGCAGTGGCTCTCGCCACTCAACCTGCAAGCAGGCATGGTTGTGTGTGATAATGGGCGTAACTTGGTGGCGGCTTTGGAGCTCGGCAAGCTCACACACGTACCATGCCTAGCGCATGTATTTAATTTAGTGGTGCAGCGATTTCTAAAAACCTACCCCGATGTGCATGATCTCTTGACCAAGGTGCGCCGCGTGTGTGCACATTTCCGTAAGTCATCAACAGCTTCAGCCGGCCTGTTGAAGCTGCAGCAGCGCTTACAATTGCCAGCTCACCGGCTGCTGTGTGACGTGAGCACGCGCTGGAACTCCACCTTCCACATGTTGGCCCGGCTTTGTGAGCAGCAGAGGGCAGTAGTGGAGTACCAGCTGTTACACGGTCGTCGCCTCTCCGTTCAACTTCCTGTAATCAGAAGTGAGGAGTGGGAATGGATGTCAGACCTCTGTGAGGTTTTACGCAATTTTGAGGAATCGACACAGATGGTGAGCGGCGATAACGCTATTATCAGTGTAACCATCCCACTTCTGTGTCTACTGAAACGCTCGCTGCTCACAATTAAAACCGACGCTTTGCATGTGGAAGAGGTGGAAATGGGGGAGGAAGAGCTTACACAAGGTGATAGCCAGAGCACCCTCACTTCGTCTTCTCAGCGACAATTGGAGGAGGCGGAGGAGGAGGAGGAGGAGGAGGAGGAAGACACGGTTGCCTCCGCTACAGAGGGTAGCCATGGAACTTTAGTTCCATCTCTTCAGCGTGGGTGGGCAGAAGAGGAGGAAGAGGATGAGGAGATTGAGAGTCATCCTCCTGGTGAGGACAGCGAAATCTTGACTGTTGGTACTCTGGCACACATGGCTGACTTTATGTTAGGCTGCCTTTCCCGTGACCCACGCGTTGTACGCATTTTAGACAACACGGATTACTGGATGTTCACCCTTCTGGACCCCCGCTACAAAGAGAATTTCTCATCTCTCATTCCTCCGGTGGAGAGGACAAGCAAAATGTTGCAATACCAGAAGGTTCTTGTCAAAAAATTGCTCCAAAATTTTCCATCTGACAACGCTGGCGGCAGAGTACGTGCTACCTTGGCCAACCGAGAAGGGGAGAAAAGGGGAGCACACAGCAGTTCCGAGAAAGGCAGGGCAACACTCTCCAAGGCGTGGGACACCTTCATGACACCCCGCCAGCACCCTCACCCTGATGCGCAGCCTAGTGTCACAAGGAGGGAAAAGTTTTGGAAGATGGTGAAGGAGTACGTAGCAGACCGTGTCAGCGTCCTCAATGATCCCTCTGTGCCTTACAACTACTGGGTGTCCAAGCTGGACACGTGGTATGAACTGGCACTCTACGCCTTGGAGGTGCTGGCCTGCCCTGCCGCCAGCGTTCTGTCTGAGCGGGTATTTAGTGCTGCTGGTGGCATCATAACAGATAAGCGTATCCGCCTTTCCACCGACAATGCTGATAGGTTGACACTTATAAAAATGAACAAGGCCTGGATTTCCCCTGACTTCTCCACTCCACTGGAGGAAAGCCCCGGGGGAACATAAACTCACTTTATATATGTTATTTACAATGATGTGAATACTCTGTATTCCCATTCACCCCTTCCACCCAAAAAACGGGTATATGGTTGACTCTTAATCTTCTCATCCTCCTCCTCCTCTTCCATATGCCCTGTGCTATAATTTTTATATAGGGCCAGCTCACCAGCGGGCCCTGTGATATAATTTTTATATAGGGCCAGCTCACCAGCGGGCCCTGTTTGCCAATTTTTATATAGGTCAGCTCACCAGCGGGCCTTCTCATATAATGTTTTATTGGGTCAGCTCTCTAGCGGGCCCTCTCATATAATGTTTTATAGCGTCAGCTCACTAGCGGGCCTTCGCATATAATGTTTAGGATGGTCAGCTCTGCAGCAGACCCTCACCCATAATGTTTTAGATGGTCGGCTCAGCGCACGTTTCCCTCTTAATCATGGCCTCAGTTCAATAAAATCAAGGAAATTTTTGGGAGAATTTGCCTCTGTGCACGTTTCCCTCTTAATCATGGCCTCAGTTCTGAAAATCAAGGAAATTTTTGGGAGAATTTGCCTCTGCGCACGTTTCCCTCTTAATCATGGCCTCACTTCCGAAAATCAAGGAAATTTTTGGGATAATTTGCAGATGATATACAAGTAAATATACAGCAAATATTGTTTGGTAACAATTTTTCGCCTAAAGTCGTTTTTATTTTCCTTTTTGTGTGTTTTATGGTCAGTCTGTAAAAATGGCGTACTACGGGCGAAAGATCGTTCCCAGCAGCGATGTTGGAGTCCAAGATGCATCCAGACATCCTCCCTATGCTGTCCCTGAACCATTTCTGTGGTGTTTCCATCATTTTCTGCCCTTTTCCTATGGACCAGGCACCCTCCCCTCATCAGAGCAGGGGGTGCCTGGTGTAATGCTCGAGTCCTCCCATTGACTTCAATGGGGCTCGGGTGTTCGGCCGAGCACTCGAGCCTCAGGGGGTGCTCGGTCAGAGCACCCGAACACCCGAGCATTGGGGTGCTCGCTCATCACTAGCTGGTGTTAACAATGGCAGATTGTGTTCATCATTATGCACTTCAGCAATCATATATTGTAGTGTGTACCCTGAAGTACAGACAATGGAGACTAACTCTAGTGGACCTGAGCTGGTATATTCGTATTCTGTCTAGCTAGAAAACATACACACACACAGCTTGTTGCAGTGGTAGAGTGTGAAAATAATTGCTGCAAGTGCTTAGAGACATATGTAGTTAATTACTGGCAGATACTTAATTTGATGACAATGTCTTGTGGAATGCAGGAGAACCAGGTGCGTGGTTGGTATCATTTGTACAATAATAGACCCCCAGCAGCTCTCCCTGGGAGTTGTGATTCAATTTTATCAGACCTAATATTCCTTCTGTGAAATACAATTCCCTCATACAGTAACTGATCAGTGGCCCCTACTTCTTTTGTGATGAGATGCATTATAATATTGTAGCTGCCTGCAGAGATGAAAATTAGAAAATAAATATATGTCTCCATAATATGTGGATGCTGATAACAATCATCTCTGTTTTAATAATAATAAATAATGACGAATTTTCTGTATAAAGCTTTTTATGATAACCTTAGCAGCAACTTAGGATTTTGAACACTAATTTACTTGCTTTGTTATACATCACTGAGAACAAAAATAATGAATCTTAATGAACAGAGGTTTGGTAATTCATGTTTTTATGCCTTTAATCTTTTCATACTGATACACAGGTGCATTTCTGTTATTCATTTTATCTCTGCATCTTTTTTTGGCTAGGATACTCCATTAACTGATGAAGATGAATTAAATGAAAACCTCCAGGAAAGGGATGCACTGTAATGATACAGTTGTTTTGTTGGAACGTAATGCTTTTAATGTAGCACACCTGATACACAAAATATGAGTTTTGCCCAGAAAAAGAAATCACAGTGATTATGAAATGATCCTATTTGAAGAGCATCACAAGGAAAGCACTTTGAATCTTTCAGCTGTATTTATAAAGTTTTGATGTATCAACATCAAAACATTTCTTGTGCCTGGCAGAGAATAAATAAGTAATTTTCTTCATCAGCAAATGCGTCTCCTGATTCTGCTTGTGTATTTTGAAAATATGTGAACTAAGAGGTTAATTTGTGGATGAAGATAAAGGGGTCAATTTACAGGGGACTGAAATGTAAACATGCGAGAAAATACAGCAACCTTTTGTTGGCTTGTTTACAATTGTCTTATAAGTGATATTAAACCTATAAATGTTTATTTTCAATGAGAAAGCACTAGGCTATACAACTTATTTCTGTCAGGAAAACTTCATGTGGTCATGGGTAGTGTATAAGCTATGTAGCTTTACAAAAAAAAAAAAAAAAAAAAAAAAAAAAAGGTAAAATCAAATAATCACACAGATCACTCTAAGGTGAATTTCCTGTGATACTGTGCCAGAAAATGTTTGAAAAGGTTAAAAAAAAGAAAAGAAAGGGTAAAAGAGGGAAAATAATGACATTCCACACTAAAATAGGTGCTTTGCCTTAAGATGGTAATTTACTTAACTCATTTACTAAGCTATCTATACCAAAAGGTCACCCATTTATACACACATACCTAGGAGAGGGCAGTGGCAGAGTGTATTGGTGTTTCAGGACGTTCCATTCCTGGTACCTGATTTAACATACTGTACTAATAAGATTATGTTGAAATCAAAATACTATTACTCCATTTTCCTGCATATGCCAAATCTTGTGCAATAAATTATTACATTTATAACAATTCTAGAATATGTGCCTTTGTGAGTTTGGTGGTAATTCTTTCCAGAGTTATGGATGGAGATTATGTTCATAAGAAACAGATTGTTCCATAAAACTAGAAACAATTCTCCCTCACTCTCTCCTTCTCTCTCTCCTTCTCTCTCTTCTTCACTCCTTGCCATATACTTTTCAGGAGCTCCAAATACCCATTCTCTATTTTAGCTACTCCAGGCCTCTCTCCACCCCCCGCTGCCCCATTTTACTCTGTCTTTCTGTCTTTCTTCCACTCTCCCGCCCATACTTATCCCTTTGTGATCCTATCCCTCCTTCCCCTTGTCACTCTTTTTTTATTAATCAATTTGTGAAATGAATAATGGATGCTTCACTCATCATTACTATGTCTGTATTTTTAAATGTAGTCAAAACTTAATGTATATTCAGAGTTCAGTTTTTTGAACATAAAAGCACAATCAAATGTGACAAATATAATATTGAGGCAGTTTACAGTAAAGAGTACAGATTAAGTCAGTTGACCAAAATCATATTGCTGCTTAATTACAGGTTATGGTTGTAGAGCAAGTACCAGTACTCCTTAAATGGGCTCTAGAAGCCTAGTACAAAGGTGACACCCTGGAGCCTGAATACAACATTGTCTTTTTAATCTTATTTCAGAAAGATAATGTATTATAGTGTTTCTATGTTTATGCTGAATAGATTTTCTATTTTGAATGGCATGATGTCTACCTTGGGTTGATAGATAATGCAATTTTACTATATATGTGTATATATATATATATATATATATATATATATATATATATATATTCATACATAAGGCCAGCACTCACAGGTCTTAAAAATAGTATAATTTTATTGTATGTCCAACGTTTCGGTCCAGTAAGAACCTTTATCAAGAACAACTTATTCTTGATAAAGGTCCTTACTGGACCAAAACATTGGACATACAATAAAATTATAATATTTTTAAGACCTGTGAGTGCTGGCCTTATGTATGAATATTGTTACTTTGCTAAGCACCCGGGCAATTTGATATTGAAGATTGGCGTGCCAACCCCGGAACTTTTCATATATATATACATATATATATATATTAATTTTTTATTATTTTACCAGGAAGGATACATTGCACTTGTCTCTTGTTTTCATGTATGACCTGGTCACTTATTTTATCTACCTAAGATAGCTGAAAGGCTAAGTTGGCTTTGGTGGAACTAGAATATGTGACCTGGAGGTTTGAACAAATTCTATAGCTGGTGCATTAACCAGCTGAGCTATCTCACCATCTATATATGATATATAATTGTGGTATAATATTTACTGTATTTTATAATCTTTTTTTATATTTTAAAAGTTTTAATTTTAAAATCAGATCATCTGTTGGGAGGCATGTTCCACAATGTCATATTGTGTGGTATATGGGAAGAGCCTACAGTAAGTATGCTTCTGAGTCGTTTAAGTGTTTATCTGTCTGTATCACATCCACTTTTTCAGTATCACATCTAAACTCTGTGCAGGAAATGCATTAATTAAAAGACAGTCAACCTGTAGCTCCCTGCAGCAATCTGAGTTGTACTCCAACAAAAAACTGCTGGGCCATGTGTCGTTCACCCTTATTCTTCCTAATAGGAATTCCCCCACCCCACCAGTGAGTAAGTGCTCATGTCTTCCTATGTTAATCTACATAACAGGGTTTTTCAAATCTGTTATCATGGCCCATGTGTCGTTCACCCTTGTTCTTCCTAATAGGAATTCCCCCACCCCACCAGTGAGTAAGTGCTCATGTCTTCCTATGTTAATCTACATAACAGGGTTTTTCAAATCTGTTATCATGGGCTTCTAATAGGTGAGTTTATGAAAATAATTACACTTCTAATTGATTCACGTGTCCAATCAGGGAAATGCTCAGTTCCTGGTCCATTAATGGTGCCTCAGGACATGGCTGAGAACCCTTGCTAAAAAGGCTCAATATATAATAGATATGAGATTACTCATAGGAGATGTTCTCACCTTTTACATTTCCCAGTTAGTGGTGGCTAAAGCTCTCGCCGTGTTCCTGCAAGAAATTCCGTGAAAACTATGTTATTGTCCCCTTTTTAATAGGAAAATCTGCTTTAAAACCAATGATTAAAATCTTCGCATTTTTCATCCATTGGACATACTTCTTCGTCTTTTTTTCAATGGCTAGAAAGTTTCCACCTGTTGATTTGTGTGTTTTTTACCTTTTCACTATAAAAATGTGACTTATTCCAGGAAGTGGAACACAATAGAAGCAACTACAGAGTGAGGTAGACATGTTGAGCTGTTCTGCTGTTATTGGTTTGGAAAATTAAGACAGGAGAGGCTCATAGTGACTGCAATCACTATGAGCAGGTTTAAAAATAATAAAAAGGAGGAACTGGAAGGACCCTTATATGTCCCCTGAGTCTGAGAAGGAGGAGGAAGTGAGCACTACAGAACCAATTCTGTAAAGTCCCCTTAAATCACCCATAGGGATCTTAATTAATGAGAAGAGAGGAAGAAAAGGGTAGTAGTGAGAGCAGGACAGGTCAGCTGCCTGTGCCTGCTGTAAGACGCGCTGCCCCTGCTGCCACCATTGCTGTACCTGCTGCCAGACATGCTGCCCCTGCTGCCACTAGTGCTGTTCCTGTTGTCACACGTGCTGACCCTGCTACTGCCACAACCATTGTTGTGCATGCTGTCAGATGTGCTGTCCCTGCTACTGCTACCACCATTGCTGTGCATGCTGTCAGATGTGCTGTCCCTGCGACTGCTACCACCATTGCTGTGCCTGCTGTCAGACATGCTGCCCCTGCTGCCACTAGTGCTGTGCCTGCTGCCAGTGCTGCCCCTGCTGCCACCAGTGCTGTGCCTGCTGCCACCAGTACTGCGCCTGCTGTCAGACATGCTGCCCTTGCTGCAACCAGTGCTCTACCTGCTGCCAGTGCTGAATCTGCTGACACCATTGCTGAACCTGCTGCTAGCATGTCTTGTAATAATACTCCAGGGGGGGGAGAAGATGTCAAGTGATAGCAGGGGACCCTAAGTCACACTTGCCATCCCCAATCAGTACCACTAGTGCTAGTACTACTACTCCTAAGTAGGTCTAGCAGCTTGTTAGTGGTCCTAGTTGCAGTGCTGATTCTGAGGCAGTAGCAGCAACCGCAGCACTATCATCTTCTGCCCCAGACAGTGAAAGGGAATGTGGAGGACAAGAAGAAAGAGTCCATTCTTCTCCACCTGTTCCCTATCCCTATCCCTTGAAGTCATGGGTGTGGGACTATTTTTCTCTTGCAGCAGGCACAGTACAGTCATCACCATCAATGGCACTGTGCACAATTTGTGACAAGTCAGTGAGAAGATGAAAGGAAGGAACACACCTTGGAACAAGTGCCCTGATAAGACACATGAAACACAGACACCATAACATTTATGTCAAACATGTTAAAGCCAAACACCCACCAAGCACCTCTGTTGCTGTACCCCTGACTCTCCAGAAAGGCAACAAGAGGCGAGGCGGAGATCAAAGAGGAGGAAGAATAGAGCAACCCAGGCAGAGACTGGAAGTTTCATGACGAGTGAAACAACTAGCTCACCATCACCTTCTTCCACAAGGGTAACTAAATCTTCTGCCGATCTACCTTGTTCGTTGTTACCTCTCCAGCCAAATGATAGCTGCTCTGTAGATGTTAAGATGTGGCAGTTTGTATCCACTCATTGCACACTGTGTGGTACACTGACCACACATGGCAGTGTGGTGGAGGAGGATCACAAGCAGGACATCAAGCTGCATCTAAGGAGATTCCATCCCGCAATATTTGCTAAGATGGTGACAGGGAGGGTTCATCATTACTATTAAGCTGTCATAAAGATTTCATGTGTCCTTAGAGGGGTGTGTACAAGGGTTATAGTGACAACAGCAGTACTTGGTTTCTGGTGTCATGGTGTTTGGATACAGTTGTGCCCCCAGGTGTTATTTACCAATTATCACACAATGTGCACATTGCAATTGCTGATGAGAGGCAAGGTTCCTGTTCTCAAGGGAAAAAATTGTATTCTAATAACAACACATCTATGATTTTGGAGGAGGGGCAGGTGGAGAAGAATTATTGGCCAACTTCTTCTTTTCTCCACGTATACTGGGGCTCACTTTTAGCTACTCATGGCAAGTGGAACATTCATCATCCATCACCCAGGTTACTGCTGTTGTGGATCCCACTCCGTTTCAGCTGCCTAATCATCCTGTTGCTTAAACAGATCAGAAGCAGCAGCTTCTTCAGGGTTTGTGCCTCTAATAAGTCTGAGTCCTACAAATCAATGTTTCCTCAGGGCTTGGGCCTCTATCAACAAATCTAACAAATCATCCTCTACCAAATACTCTATCACGTCAAATATCAGTCCACCCCAATGGCAGCTTATGTCAGGGGATTCCTGTCTCTGTCACTTTACATACAAATTTCTTATTTTATTTTATTTATTTTTTATTAACTGTCCACCAAAAAAATCAGTCAAGAACCAGCCCCCCAAAAATTCCCTGTTCAGCTGATTCATTCTCCAGACTCCACACACCACCACAGGCACCCTCCTCAAACCCCTTTTATAACATCTTATGTTTTTTTTTAATTGTATTTAGAATTTATTTTATTAACTCCCAATCCCAGTAAACAAACCTCTGCCCCCCAAAAAACTTTCCCTGTTCAACTTATTCTTTTTCCACACCCCACCAACATATGCCCTCTCAAGCCCCTTTTATACTATGCCTTTGGGAAATAAAATAATATCTGCTATGTGTTGTGTGTAATTTCAGTGTTCCCATTGATGTCAATGGAATGAGCTAGGCAAAAAACGCAGAAAAACGGCACATTTCAAGGGAAATTATTCTTCAAGCAGGAAGTGCCATTATTCACCGATTTCAGTTTGGGTTTAATATTTTCACCCACCCCTTTTCCCAGTGTGCGTCCCTGATTTCTATATTAGATTCTGACAATCTATTAGAAACTTAGGGGGGTTAGAATATAAAACTGGCAAACACTACTTAATATAAGTACTTCATCCTAGCAGCAATAAATATTGCAAAAACCTAAAATGTGATATCAACTGCTGAAAATAATGAAAGAATAAACAAAACAAATGAAAGCCTTTGATGTGAGAGACATCTACAATTTATTACTCAGCAATGCACTGGAGGTCTTTCTAGCATCTAATGGGTTAAAGTAATTTTAATGCTAAAATTTACATACATGAAGGCAAATGTCTAACAAATATATTGAGATAAAAGGTTAGATACCTTATGAGAATATGATATAATAGTGTTCCACAATATACTGGAGAAGTTTCAGGCTCTAAATGGGTCAAAAACACCATTTCAGTGAGACTTGGTAATTGTTCCATTTGGTGCAATAGTATTCCCCAGAATGTCTCCATTTCTTAGTACATTAACCTCAATGTATTTATTTATTTTCCCTAGAGAAGACTTATTGAAACTAGACAGGGATTTTTACTTTCTTTTTATTAAATAAGCACATTTTGTAACAGTTGGTTATGGCAAACATAAGCATTTTCTCTATCCCCTCCACTGCTTAAAGTTATAGTCTAATTAATTTTGTAGTGTAGAATATAGTGAAATTGTCTGTGTTTTTTGTTTTTTTTTATATTTTTGAAAAAGTGAGTAGTTGCTCCATGCCTATAAAGCAGAATTAGTTATAATATACCTGTGGGACGCTCTCCCTCCTAGTCAATAATATGCAGTATACAGAGCACTCAGCACTCTCTATTATGGATCCTGTTCCTGTATAACTTTCCATACTGAGGTCTCCCATATGTCCTTTCTGACTTCTGGGGGACTCATGTCATGCACAACTATACTGGAGAAGTCTAGTCTCTAAACCAACTCACTGGCTCGTTCACATATACCAAAGGTGGGCAACCTCAAACACTCTACATGTTGAGAACTAACATTTCTCTCATCTCCAGCCAATCTTTGGATGGCAGTAGTGTTAGGAATTGTAGTTCTCAGCAGCTGCAGGGCCTTAGGTCACCCACCTCTTGTATACACAAAGCTTGGTTCTCACTAAACCTAGCTATTATTTATTACTTTAAAAATGGAACATGAGAAATTAGTGGAGATCCATTTTATCTTCCCTTCTCCATTCAAACACGTGGCTTGTCTCTCACTGAACTTAGCCAGTTGCATATCTTCTGATGACTGTGGAGCATTGCACTGCACACCCCTCTATTGCTCAAAAGGTTAAATGGAAACAAAGGAATTGTCTGCTAAACGTGACACGCTGTAGCTTGAAAAAAAATGACAGTTTAACTAATTGTAATTGTTATCTTTGAATATCATACGATTCCTAGCTAATCAACAGAGAGAAAAGTAATTATATATTTGGGAGGAAAGTAAACACATTTTTAGAAGTCTTCAGTGTGCACAGCTATATCTGCAGAGCACAGCAAACTATTTTATAAAGCTAAGAATTATTGTGGCATAGAGAAAAACATTGTTAACAAAAAAATAACTGAGATTGCAGCTTTTGGACTTTGCAGTTTTAACATTGCCGATTGTCTTGTGCAGCAGTGTATGTACTGGTGAGATGCTGCAGAAGGAGCTAGTTAATAAATATTTAGGTGATCTTTTTTCTGCCAGAGAAAAGATTCATAAAAGCATGATAAATGTCTAACTAATGTTTGCTTTGGGACCATTAGTTCAGAAGCAGAATTTTTTTTGATAGAAGAAGATTGCAGAAAAATAGCCTATTACTTTTAATATATGCATCTCTTCTAGCACTGTTTCATTATTGTGCTGCCCTCCAACTTGAAAGTCTTCACCATGGATGTTAAAGCCTTGTGTTATTGTGCTGCCCCCCAACTTGAAACTTCACCATGGATGTTGAAGCCTTTTGTTATTGTGCTGCCCTCCAACTTGAAACTTCAACATGGATGTTAAAGCTTTGTGAGCAAATACTTTCTAGAAAAGTGATTTTGCAACTTCAGTTAAAGGACTAACACCTCCTAATAACATTGCCCCACACACATTTACCTTACTATGAACAGAAAACCCTAATGGCCCCTATGACTTTTTTATTAATATATAACACCTATGATCAGTCCATGATCAGTCAGCTACTAGCAGGACCACAGGACCTTAAACTGTGCACACAGCACATGGTAATTGTAACCCTATAATGACCAGAAGGGATTGCAAGGCATTTGAGGCCAAGGGGGTTATGCACTAAGGCTTGATAAAGAGGTGATAACGCAGAGATAAGGTCTCCGGTGATATCACTTCTCCAGTTCCTATGTTATTTTATGGAGCAATGCACTAATATTTCTCCAACTTTGGAGATCTTAGTATAGTATAGTATATGGGATTTATAGAATAACACAGGAACTGGAGAAGTGATATCACCGGAGAAGTTATCTCTGCATTATCACCTCTTTATCACTCCTCAGTGCATAAACCCCGTAATCTTTTTGTTATGCTTTTGTGATCTTACCATCCAGGTAAGTGGACTACTTTAGGGAAAATACATGTGGATATACATATCCCTTCTGGGTCAGTATTGGTGCTTCGTTCTTTTACAGTGTATTCCATAAACACAATATAGATTAGTGAACTATTATTGGTAATCTGTACATTTTATCTTGTCCCTTCAGCTATTCGCTTACTATATTCCAACAATCTACCGAAGCAGAGTTAACCATTAGTGATGAGCGAGCACCCCAATGCTCGGGTGTTCGGGTGCTCTCACCGAGCACCCCCTGAGGCTCGAGTGCTCGGCCGAGCACCCGAGCCCCATTGAAGTCAATGGGAGGACTCGAGCATTACACCAGGCACCCCCTGCTCTGATGAGGGGAGGGTGCCTGGTCCATAGGAAAAGGGCAGAAAAAGATGGAAACACTACAGAAATGGTTCAGGGACAGCATAGGGAGGATGTCTGGATGCACCTTGGACTCCAACATCGCTGCTGGGAACGATCTTTCGCCCGTAGTACGCCATTTTTACAGACTGACCATAAAACACACAAAAAGGAAAATAAAAACGACTTTAGGCAAAAAATTGTTACCAAACAATATTTGCTGTATATTTACTTGTATATCATCTGCAAATTCTCCCAAAAATTTCCTTGATTTTCAGAACTGAGGCCATGATTAAGAGGGAAACGTGCGCAGAGGCAAATTCTCCCAAAAATTTCCTTGATTTTCAGAACTGAGGCCATGATTAAGAGGGAAACGTGCGCAGAGGCAAATTCTCCCAAAAATTTCCTTGATTTTCAGAACTGAGGCCATGATTAAGAGGGAAACGTGCGCAGAGGCAAATTCTCCCAAAAATTTCCTTGATTTTCAGAACTGAGGCCATGATTAAGAGGGAAACGTGCGCAGAGGCAAATTCTCCCAAAAATTTCCTTGATTTTCAGAACTGAGGCCATGATTAAGATGGAAACGTGCGCTGAGCTGACCATCTAAAACATTATGGGTGAGGGTCTGCTGCAGAGCTGACCATCCTAAACATTATATGCGAAGGCCCGCTAGTGAGCTGACGCTATAAAACATTATATGAGAGGGCCCGCTAGAGAGCTGACCCAATAAAACATTATATGAGAAGGCCCGCTGGTGAGCTGACCTATATAAAAATTGTCAAACAGGGCCCGCTGGTGAGCTGACCCTATATAAAAATTATATCACAGGGCCCGCTGGTGAGCTGGCCCTACATAAAAATTATATCCCAGGGCATATGGAAGAGGAGGAGGAGGATGAGAAGATTAAGAGTCAACCATATACCCGTTTTTTGGGTGGAAGGGGTGAATGGGAATACAGAGTATTCCCATCATTGTAAATAACATATATAAAGTGAGTTTATGTTCCCCCGGGGCTTTCCTCCAGTGGAGTGGAGAAGTCAGGGGAAATCCAGGCCTTGTTCATTTTTATAAGTGTCAACCTATCAGCATTTTCAGTGGAAAGGCGGATACGCTTATCTGTTATGATGCCACCAGCAGCACTAAATACCCGCTCAGACAGAACACTGGCGGCAGGGCAGGCCAGCACCTCCAAGGCGTAGAGTGCCAGTTCATACCACGTGTCCAGCTTGGACACCCAGTAGTTGTAAGGCACAGAGGGATCATTGAGGACGCTGACACGGTCTGCTACGTACTCCTTCACCATCTTCCAAAACTTTTCCCTCCTTGTGACACTAGGCTGCGCATCAGGGTGAGGGTGCTGGCGGGGTGTCATGAAGGTGTCCCACGCCTTGGAGAGTGTTGCCCTGCCTTTCTCGGAACTGCTGTGTGCTCCCCTTTTCTCCCCTTCTCGGTTGTCCAAGGTAGCACGTACTCTGCCGCCGGCGTTGTCAGATGGAAAATTTTGGAGCAATTTTTCGACAAGAACCTTCTGGTATTGCAACATTTTGCTTGTCCTCTCCACCGGAGGAATGAGAGATGAGAAATTCTCTTTGTAGCGGGGGTCCAGAAGGGTGAACACCCAGTAATCCGTGTTGTCTAAAATGCGTACAACGCGTGGGTCACGGGAAAGGCAGCCTAACATAAAGTCAGCCATGTGTGCCAGAGTACCAACAGTCAAGATTTCGCTGTCCTCACCAGGAGGATGACTCTCAATATCCTCATCCTCTTCCTCCTCTTCTGCCCACCCACGCTGAAGAGATGGAACTAAAGTTCCATGGCTACCCTCTGTAGCGGAGGCAACCGTGTCTTCCTCCTCCTCCTCCTCCTCCGCCTCCTCCAATTGTCGCTGAGAAGACGAAGTGAGGGTGCTCTGGCTATCACCTTGTGTAAGCTCTTCCTCCCCCATTTCCACCTCTTCCACATGCAAAGCGTCGGTTTTAATTGTGAGCAGCGAGCGTTTCAGTAGACACAGAAGTGGGATGGTTACACTGATAATAGCGTTATCGCCGCTCACCATCTGTGTCGATTCCTCAAAATTGCGTAAAACCTCGCAGAGGTCTGACATCCATTCCCACTCCTCACTTCTGATTACAGGAAGTTGAACGGAGAGGCGACGACCGTGTAACAGCTGGTACTCCACTACTGCCCTCTGCTGCTCACAAAGCCGGGCCAACATGTGGAAGGTGGAGTTCCAGCGCGTGCTCACGTCACACAGCAGCCGGTGAGCTGGCAATTGTAAGCGCTGCTGCAGCTTCAACAGGCCGGCTGAAGCTGTTGATGACTTACGGAAATGTGCACACACGCGGCGCACCTTGGTCAAGAGATCATGCACATTGGGGTAGGTTTTTAGAAATCGCTGCACCACTAAATTAAATACATGCGCTAGGCATGGTACGTGTGTGAGCTTGCCGAGCTCCAAAGCCGCCACCAAGTTACGCCCATTATCACACACAACCATGCCTGCTTGCAGG
Organism: Rhinophrynus dorsalis; assembly: GCA_037306005.1. Lineage (NCBI taxonomy): Eukaryota > Metazoa > Chordata > Amphibia > Anura > Rhinophrynidae > Rhinophrynus > Rhinophrynus dorsalis. Next base: position 297,016,892 of record CM074722.1, on the reverse strand, counting down.
TTGAGTGGCGAGAGCCACTGCTCGGTCTGGTGACTAATCCCCTGCAACAGCTCTGAGGCCGTGTGCTGTTTGTCCCCAAGGCAGATCAGCTTCAGCACGGCCTGTTGACGCTTCCCCACTGCAGTGCTACACTGCTTCCAGCTACTGGCTGATGGGGGAGTGGCGCTGTGTGTAGAGAATTCGGAGGTGGAAACGGAGGAGGAGGAGCCAATAACATAGGTGCTGGTGGAAACCCTGATGGAGGTAGGGCCCGCAATCCTCGGCGTGGGTAGCACCCGTGCCATCCCAGGGTCCGAGTCGCTCCCAGCCTCCACGACATTCACCCAGTGTGCCGTCAGGGAAATGTAGCGTCCCTGGCCACAAGCACTTGTCCATGTGTCAGTCGTTAAGTGGACCTTCCCAGTAACTGCGTTGGTCAGGGCACGGGTGATGTTACGGGACACATGGTGGTGTAATGCGGGGATGGCACACCGGGAAAAGTAGTGGCGGCTGGGGACCGCGTACCGAGGGACAGCTGCTGCCATCAGGCTGCGGAAGGACTCAGTGTCCACAAGCCTAAATGGCAGCATTTCGATGGCCAGTAATTTGGAAAGGTGTGAGGTTAGTGCTATGGCCTGTGGGTGGGTGGCTGGGTACTTTCTCTTGCGCTCAAATGCCTGGGGTAACGACATTTGGACGCTGTGCTGGGACAGGGAAGTGGATGTGGTCGCTGATGGTGCTTCAGATGCTACAGGTGCAGGGCGGGAGGTATGCGGGCCTGCGCCTTCGACAGGCGATTGGCCGGCACCGAAAACAGGGGAAGAGGAGGCAGTGGTGTGGCCTGCAGACACAGATGGGCGATCCAGGCGTTCCTCCCACTTACTACGGTGCTTGGATGCCATGTGTCGGATCATGCTGGTGGTGGTGAGGTTTCTAGTGTTCATGCCTCGGCTCATTCTGGTGTGGCACAGGTTGCAAACTACAATTCTTTTGTCGTCCGCACTTTCCTTAAAAAAACGCCATACCGCGGAACACCTACCCCTTGGCAAGGTAGATTTACGCAAGGGGGTGCTCCATGGAACATTTGCGGGCCGGTTTGGTGCGGTCCGCCTTCTTTCTGTAGCCACACCACTGCCTCTTCCAGCCTGTTGCGGTGCTGCAGATGGCTCACCCTCAGGACTGCTGTCATCGCTCGGCTCTACACCTTCCCAGGTGGGGTCAGTCACCTCATCGTCCACCAAGTCCTCCTCCACTTCCTCACTCTGATCATCCTCCTCAAGTCTTGATCCCACCACATACTCAGTCATTGACAACTGTATAACATTCTCCTCAACAAGGTCTTGAGACGGAAATAGTGGTTGATTTAATGGCAACTGTGTCTCATCATCATCATCATCATCCACTACTTCCTTTGACCTTAAATGCCGTTCACATCTGTCATCTTCTTGTGATTGGGTAGCCTCTAGAGGTTGTGAATCAGGGCACAAGATGTCATGTTCCTCTGCAAGCGTGCTTGGAGAGAGGGTCAAATGAAGGATTGGTGATGAGACGAGCTCCTCACTATATCCCAGTGTGGGATCACTTCTTTGACCAGACCGTGTATGGTGGGAGGAAGGATGATCAGAGTGAGGATTATGTTGACCAGACTCTTGGCTACTGAGAGTGGACTTGGTGGAAGACAGGGTGGTGCTTAACCGACTGGAAGCAGTATCACCTGACATCCAACCGACCACCTGTTCGCAGTGGTCGGACCTTGAGAGTGATGTCCTGCGACGCCCTGTAAAATTACACATGAAGCTAGGTATGGTGGATGTCTTTCTTTCTTGTGCTCTAGCACCAGGCACAGTTTCTCCGCGTCCTGACCCGCGCCCTGAACTTTCAGGATCACGTCCACTTCCCCGTCCCTTTTTACCCGCCTTCTTCATCTTACACAGAATATGTGACTTTAATATTTGAGTTTGAAAACTTAACAGTATTTCTTCCTATTCTGCAACTGTGCAGAGTACACAGAATAGGCTGCTAAACTGCGGTGACACACACTGAATGGAATATGTGACTTTAATATTTGAGTTTGAAAACTTAACAGTATTTCTTATTATTCTGCAACTCTGCACAGTACACAGAATAGGCTGCTAAACGGCGGTGAAACACACTGAATGGAATATGTGACTTTAATATTTGAGTTTGAAAACTTAACAGTATTTCTTATTATTCTGCAACTGTACAGAGTACACAGAATAGGCTGCTAAACGGCGGTGAAACACACTGAATGGAATATGTGACTTTAATATTTGAGTTTGAAAACTTAACAGTATTTCTTATTATTCTGCAACTGTACAGAGTACACAGAATAGGCTGCTAAACGGCGGTGAAACACACTGAATGGAATATGTGACTTTAATATTTGAGTTTGAAAACTTAACAGTATTTCTTCCTATTCTGCAACTGTGCAGAGTACACAGAATAGGCTGCTAAACTGCGGTGACACACACTGAATGGAATATGTGACTTTAATATTTGAGTTTGAAAACTTAACAGTATTTCTTATTATTCTGCAACTCTGCACAGTACACAGAATAGGCTGCTAAACGGCGGTGAAACACACTGAATGGAATATGTGACTTTAATATTTGAGTTTGAAAACTTAACAGTATTTCTTATTATTCTGCAACTGTACAGAGTACACAGAATAGGCTGCTAAACGGCGGTGAAACACACTGAATGGAATATGTGACTTTAATATTTGAGTTTGAAAACTTAACAGTATTTCTTATTATTCTGCAACTGTACAGAGTACACAGAATAGGCTGCTAAACGGCGGTGAAACACACTGAATGGAATATGTGACTTTAATATTTGAGTTTGAAAACTTAACAGTATTTCTTCCTATTCTGCAACTGTGCAGAGTACACAGAATAGGCTGCTAAACTGCGGTGACACACACTGAATGGAATATGTGACTTTAATATTTGAGTTTGAAAACTTAACAGTATTTCTTATTATTCTGCAACTCTGCACAGTACACAGAATAGGCTGCTAAACGGCGGTGAAACACACTGAATGGAATATGTGACTTTAATATTTGAGTTTGAAAAATTAACAGTATTTCTTATTATTCTGCAACTGTACAGAGTACACAGAATAGGCTGCTAAACGGCGGTGAAACACACTGAATGGAATATGTGACTTTAATATTTGAGTTTGAAAACTTAACAGTATTTCTTATTATTCTGCAACTGTACAGAGTACACAGAATAGGCTGCTAAACGGCGGTGAAACACACTGAATGGAATATGTGACTTTAATATTTGAGTTTGAAAACTTAACAGTATTTCTTCCTATTCTGCAACTGTGCAGAGTACACAGAATAGGCTGCTAAACTGCGGTGACACACACTGAATGGAATATGTGACTTTAATATTTGAGTTTGAAACTTGACAGTATTTCTTATTATTCTGCAACTCTGCACAGTACACAGAATAGGCTGCTAAACGGCGGTGAAACACACTGAATGGAATATGTGACTTTAATATTTGAGTTTGAAAACTTAACAGTATTTCTTATTATTCTGCAACTGTACAGAGTACACAGAATAGGCTGCTAAACGGCAGTGAAACACACTGAATGGAATATGTGACTTTAATATTTGAGTTTGAAAACTTAACAGTATTTCTTATTATTCTGCAACTCTGCACAGTACACAGAATAGGCTGCTAAACGGCGGTGAAACACACTGAATGGAATATGTGACTTTAATATTTGAGTTTGAAAACTTAACAGTATTTCTTATTATTCTGCAACTGTACAGAGTACACAGAATAGGCTGCTAAACGGCGGTGAAACACACTGAATGGAATATGTGACTTTAATATTTGAGTTTGAAAACTTAACAGTATTTCTTATTATTCTGCAACTGTACAGAGTACACAGAATAGGCTGCTAAACGGCGGTGAAACACACTGAATGGAATATGTGACTTTAATATTTGAGTTTGAAAACTTAACAGTATTTCTTCCTATTCTGCAACTGTGCAGAGTACACAGAATAGGCTGCTAAACTGCGGTGACACACACTGAATAGAATATGTGACTTTAATATTTGAGTTTGAAAACTTAACAGTATTTCTTATTATTCTGCAACTCTGCACAGTACACAGAATAGGCTGCTAAACGGCGGTGAAACACACTGAATGGAATATGTGACTTTAATATTTGAGTTTGAAAACTTAACAGTATTTCTTATTATTCTGCAACTCTGCACAGTACACAGAATAGGCTGCTAAACGGCGGTGAAACACACTGAATGGAATATGTGACTTTGATATTTTAGTTTGAAAACTTAACAGTATTTCTTCCTATTCTGCAACTCTGCACAGTACACAGAATAGGCTGCTAAACTGCGGCGAAGCACACTGAATGGAATATGTGACTTTGATATTTTAGTTTGAAGACTTAACAGTATTTCTTCCTATTCTGCAACTCTGCACAGTACACAGAATGTGCTGCTAAACTGCGGCGACGCACACTGAATGGAATATGTGACTTTGATATTTTAGTTTGAAGACTTAACAGTATTTCTTCCTATTCTGCAACTCTGCACAGTACACAGAATGTGCTGCTAAACTGCGGCGACGCACACTGAATGGAATATGTGACTTTGATATTTTAGTTTGAAGACTTAACAGAATGTGCTCTAATCTGCAACTTTGCACACTAAACAGAATGTGCTCTAATCTGCAACTTTGCACACTAAACAGAATGTGCTCTAATCTGCAACTTTGCACACTAAACAGAATGTGCTCTAATCTGCAACTGTGCACACTAAACAGAATGTGCTCTAATCTGCAACTTTTCACACTAAACAGAATATTTTTTTTTTTTTTGTTTTTGTTTTTTTCCCCCCACACAAAATAACCTGCTGCCCCCACACACAGTAGTCCTAAAAAGGACTTTTGGTTCTTTTTTTTCACAATTTTTTTTTTCCTCCCTACACTGCCTTTCCCTTCCTATCCTCAGCTCTCCCTGGCTCAGACTGAGCCGAACTCGATGGTCAGGTGCTATACAGCACCCGACCACGGGTTCTGGCCAGCCAATCAGTGTAATGCCAGCAGCCAACATGGCTGCTGGCATTACACCGATGTCAGAGCCTCCCTGCACGTTTATTGGCTGCGCAGCAGCCGCAAAACGTGCGGGGAGGAGACCCGAACATGGCGGGCGAGCACATGCGGTACTCGTACGAGTACCGCCATGTGCCGAGCAGAGCGATGCTCGAGCCGATCCGAGCATCGGCCGAGCATGCTCGCTCAACACTATTAACCATGTATAGGTTTTCTACAGTATTATACTCTTATTGGTTTTAGAGTCTTGCACCAATTTTGATTCCCATCCAGTTAATGATTTACTTATTGTTTATAATCATCTGCTATTTTGTGTAAAAATAAATATACTATTTTAACTCATAGTGATCGTATCTTTATCACATATTAAACATTACTGCGTTCTATTTTTTTTGTATTTTGCTGATATTCAAAATAACCTCACATAGAGATACGACCAAAGAAAAAACATGGTTCAGTTATCCTTTACATAAACTGATGAGTTAAACAGGCCTGTGTATCATTTAACTTAATTTATTCATTTCATCCTAGTTTTCAAAATTATAGAAAGTGTGATATCCATAACAGAGGATTATATTAGTGTGGTTTATGTGTGTTCATTTTATCAGTAACAAAGTATTAAGAATATACATAAAACCTATAGAATTTATTATTGATGGGTACAATTTTGAGGCGTGTTCCTCACAGTGTTGGACCTAGTGATGAAGACTTTGGTGCAAAATAATTTGTGTGCTCCCAGTTCACTGCAAACTACTAAAGATCTTGAATATTTTCTATTGTCAGCAATTAAAATAGGCCCTAGAGTTGTCAAGGCCCCGCTGCTGCTCTAAAGGTAGTTCAGCCCCTGATCTCTCAGCTTTTTAAATGGTGCTGTTAAATTGTCTCTGGTTCTTCTGCCTGCTGAGATTTGTCAAAACACTTGAGGAAGATCATTTATTTCAGTTTTTCCTTTTTTATTCATAAATTATTTGAATCATCTAAAATTTGTTTCCATGATTTCATTCAAAACTATATGTTATTTAAGAGATGTCCCATGATCTACAACTTTTACATTGCAACAACCTATGTTTATATCTTGATCTATGGTACGCATTTGTGTGCTTGTGCATTTGTATGTATTTCAATATTCTTTTGTTGAAATCTTGTATACCTCTGGATTCATTTCTGATTTTCAACAAATAAAATTGTGTTCTACCATGATAAAAATAGGACCTTACTACAATGAATCTTCCATCCCTTATGAAACAGAGAGGGGGAGATCTCTCTGCTGAATGTCCATAACTATTAACTGGCTGCACAGGGCCAATTTGTGCTGGCCTATATTGACCCACAAGCAAACCATCAATTTATTAACATTGGTAAGGCCTTACTGCACCTGGAGTACAACTTAGTGCAGACATTGCTGGGGGGCCATACATTAGTAGAACGCCAACTCCGGTGAACCAGTCTCTCTGTTATGCTTGGACTGAACTCTAGGTAGTTGCCAGCTACCAAGTTAATGACCATGATACTCCGCTATGCAATACACTTAGCACATGGGATACAGACATAGGTATCCTTGAGGAATAGGAATGGGATATATCACAAACAGGCCCTTCCCATGTGGTCACTACAACTAGACACCAAATGATAGAACTCAAAATTGTGCATAGATAATAATACATTCCAGTAAGACTTCATAAAATGAAAGATACAGAAGGGGATGAGTGCCCAAGGTTCGAGGGAGTCAGGGGTACATTTCTCAATCTAATATGGCAGTGTCCAACTGTCCACATATCCACCAATTCTGTAAGGAGGTAATAGACATCATATATTTAGTACTGGAATGCCCCCTACCCTTGATACTTAAGTTCTGTATCTTTCGATCATTCCAGACGAAGTGGAAAGGGCAGTATACAAAGAATTAATAAGAAAACTTATTATTATGGCAAAAAAGGTGGTGGCTATGAATTGGATGGTGAACGGGTCTCCAGTACATAAGGCAGAGATAAACCTAGTGGCACAGACTATGCCTCACTATAAACTTGTTTATCTGCGTAGACAACATTTGGGAGAAATGGCAGTCTAGACGGCATCTCAAAAGAGGTATAGATCACTCCTCCAGTGATAAATGCTTATGTATAAATGGCAAATCTCCTTTGTAAGGTTATATAATATATTCTGGGTGATGTCTTGGGGGGGGGGGTCTGGTTGGGGGAGTTGTGGACTGTGCATGAGAGAAAGGAGGGTTTGGATTTTGTTAGTTTTTTGGGGGGGAACCATAGGAGACAATTGAAAATCCTTAAAATTCCCATTGATTTAAACTAGGTTTTCAATTCCTTGTATGCTAGAGAGTAGGGGTGGGTCAAAGGTCCTGTCGTGTTCCCATGAAAAAATTTGTGACAACCATGTGGTCATCCCCTTTTTCACAAGAAAATCAGCTATAAATACAGTGATTAAAATCTTCTCCATTTTCGCCAACTGAAAAAAAATTGTCGCTATTTTTTCAATGGCAAGAAAGTTTACTCCCCTTTCTAGTAATGTGGTTTTTGTCTTTTTGCTATAAAAACATGCCATTTTCCAGGAAGTGAGACACAATACAAGCAGCTACAAAGCGAGAGAGAGGTGATGTGCTGTTATGCTGTGATATTGCAAAGTTGAGGCAGGAGAAGCTCATAGTTACTGCTATCAATATGACTAGGTTTACAAACAATAAAAGGAGGAGCTGGAAGGAACCTTATGTGTCCAGAGAGTCTGAAGAGGAGGAGGAAGAGACCACTATAGACCTAATGCTGGCCAGTCCCCCTAAATCACCTTGGGATCTTGAGGAAATTAATCTCACAGGAGGAAGTAGAGGGTAGTAGTGAGAGCAGGACAGGTCAGCTGCCAGTGCTTGCTGCCAGTCCTGCAGCTGCTGCCAGTGCATCTCCTGCTGCCACCGGTGCTGTGCCTGCTGCCAGTGCTGCACCTGCTTCCAGTGCTGAAACCGTTGCCAGTGTGTCTTGTAATTCTCAGGGGGGGGGGAGATGATGCCAAGTGTGACAGCAAGGGTCCCTAAGTCTCACTTGCCATCCCCAAGCAGTCCCACCACTAGTACTACTAAGAAGAAGGTCCAGTAGCCTGTTAGTGTTAGGAGTGAAGTAGGGGGTGATCATCATATTATTAGTGACTGTGAGGAGGAAGACTCAGGGACTGAAATTGATGTGGTTAGTGTTAGTAGTAGTAGTAACAATGATGGTGAGGCAGTTGGTGGGACTAGCGTTAGGGGAGTGGTAGGAGAAGCATTTGAGAGCATCCAGACTAGCGGTCGAGGGAGCCCACACCATTCCCTGGACCCTGCAAGCCACCTTCCCCTCTTGGCATTGTACAGGTGGAACATGATCCTAAAGAATGCAGAATTGTTGCCTAGCAGCAATAACACCACCACAAAAAGGAGCACAGAGCAGCTGCCTGTACTTGCTACTAGTACTGCCAGTCTGCCTTCTTAAGGTCAACAAGAAATGGCAAGTGTGACATTACATCTCTAGTGAAGGAGAATGTGGAGAAGAAGAAAGAGGCCATTCTTCTCCACCTCCCCCACCCCGAAGTAATGGTGTGGGACTATTTTTCTCTTGGGGCAGGCACAGTGCAGTGATCAATAACTGCACTGTGCATAATTTTTGAAAAGTCGGTGAGAAGGGGAAAGGAGGGAACCCACCTTATCTCAACCACCCTTATAACACACATGAAACACAGACACCATGACCTTTATGTCAAACATGTTAAAGCCATACACCCACCACAGATATCGGCACCACTGCTGCTGTACCCCCTGACTCTCATGAAAGGCAACAAGAGGCTGATATCAAAGAGAAGGAAGAATAGAGAAACCCAGCCAGATGCTAAAAGTTTGATGATGGGCGAAATGACTGACTTGCCATCCCCTTCTTACTCTAGGGTAACTACATCTTCTGCCAATCCACCTTGTTCATCATTACCTCCCCTGCCAAGTCATAGCCATTCATTAGATGTTAGGATGTGGCAGTCTGTGTCCACCTATTGCACACTGTGTGGTGTGGTGGAGGAGAACCGAAAGCAGGGCATCAAATGGCATCTGAGGAGATTCCATCCTGCAGAATATGCTAAGCTGGTGGCAGGGAGGGTTTGTCATTATTATTAAACTGTCTACAAGTTGGTATGTGCCCTTAGAGGGGTGTGGACAAGGGGCATAGTGACAGCAGCATTACATGGTTTCTGGGGGGTGTTCACATTGGGGACCATAAGTGTCATGATGCTTGGTTAGAGTTGTGCCAGGTGTTTCATGTGAGTGCAGTGTACCCATTGTTCCCAGTCATTCCATTATTTACACTGTGCACATTGCAGTTGCTGATGTGAGAGGCACTGTTCCTGCTCTCAAGGGAAAAGTTTCTATTCTCAAAACAACCATGATTTTGGATGAGGGGCAGGTGAAGAAACATTACTGGCTGCTACTACCTCAAGTGCATCATTGGAGCTACTCGTGGAAAGTGGAACATTCATCACCCATGTTACTGCTGTTGTTGATCCCATTCCCTTTGAGATGCTTAATCATCCTGTTGCTTAAACAACTCAGCAGCAGCAAGAACAGCAGTCACAAATTTCTCAATTATATCAGGGCATTTGACAGTGGCCACTGGCCAACATGACATGACCTGCTGGCACTAGGCCAGTATTGTATTTTTTTCTCAGGGCTTGTGCTTTAAAAAAACAATAGCATAGGCCTACGAAAAAAAATATACCATTTTGGGGTTTGTTTATAACAAGCTTAAGTCCTACAAATCAATGTTTCCTTGTCAAACAAGTCTAAGTCCTTCAAATACCTCCAAAGAAAACCAGATAAGGACTTATATAAAAGAACTCAGATTTAATTCAGGGGAGGAGCAGCACTTGAATTATACCCACAATGTGACATTAAGTAAGAGGCGTAACTAGAAGCCACCAGGCCCTGGTGCAAAAATTGCCATAAGCCCCCCGACTACATTGCCCCCCAATGTCCTTTCTCCAACTCCACATTGCCCCCAATGTCCCACAGTGTCCATCTCCTACCTCCCTGGTAGTCCAGCGGCGTGGCAGGAGAGGTCTGTGCCTTCTGCACAGCCCTCTATTAACAACTTTGAGCTTAAAAGTGGTCCTTTCTCTGGAAATGCAGACTCTGTGCATTACTAGAGTGCTGGAGGGAGCTCAGCTGCTAATAGAGGTCTGTGCGGAAGAAGGCACAGACATCTGCTTGTTGCTGGTGCTGGGTGGGGAGTCACAGGCGATGGTCAAGCCTGGAGTGACAGGCCCGGTTGCAGTTGCTACCCCTGTGACCCCTATTGTTACGCCACTCCATTACATTTATGTGTTGCCAAGGAATGGAATGGAGAACTTCCGGTGTGTTACTTTAAAAAGTTTGACCTGGAAACAAAATGGTTTGATCTTGAGGAAGCCCGACGTGGAGCGGGTGAAATGCATAGAATTGTTTGGAGCAGCTTTGGAGATAACTGTACTGATATTTGTACATGCTTATAGCATGCCGCCTTCTGAGCATTATGCAGATTTGAATATCCCTACATAATGGATTAATTTGTTTGGAGGAGACTGAACGAGTTTATGCTATAATGTCTTGGGAGGCAATTTGTGAATGGCAACGGCGACTGAAGGTAATGATGATTGGGGAGTTTGTATGTTGTGAAGGATGGTTGAGTACCTTATGAGAACCTTGGGACCCCATGCTGTATACGTGTCCTTGTCGCATTGCTGACCGGACTCAGTTGCTAATTGACGTAGATAATAAGGATCATCTGTTTATGAATGCATATATTACAATATCTCATCACGTGCATTATCATCTCCTAACTTCATAATTTTTCTGTTACTAATCACAACTTTGTTATTAACCATCATATGAATGACTATTGTCTCCAACATATTGTCGGGAGGACATGTGTGTATAGCCTTTGAACTTTCAGTACATTTTCCATTTTGTGATAGAGATTTGATGCTCAGTATCTCTATGTAATTTTTCATATTTTTTTGCTGGCGCCAGTATCAGTTTATCTCCATAATGTTCTTTATGTATGGCACTTTATATGGGTAATTTTAATTATGGTGATATATTAGAGGTATTTTTGTGTTGGCTAGTGGGACAGAAACTTGTTTGTCCAGCTTCATCATGTTTAGGTTATTTTGAATTATTTTTGTTATTAATTTTAACACATTTATACTGATTTTGATATTAATCTTTGTTTATATTTTTCTTCAATTTTGGGGCTGAGTTCTCTTGTATAAGTCCTATTTTGGTTTTCTTTGGAGGTATTCAAGAGTTATTCTTTAGGATATTAGCACCCCTTGCAAGATTTGCTAGGTTTAGCCCATAGTAAGTATAATAAGAGTGTCCTTGGAATATTTGTATATCTACAAATCAATGTTTCCTCAGGGCTTGGGCCTCTAACAACAAATCATCCTCTGTAAAATACTCTGTCATGTCAAGTATCAGTCTGCTCCAGTGGCAGCTTACGTAAGAGGTCTCTGTCACGTGACATACAAATCTCTTATTCCCTGTTCAACCGTTTTCTTTCATCACGCTCCACCAATACAAGCACACTCATACCCCTTTTATACTATGCCTTTGGGAAATAAAATAACATTTGCTATAAGTTGTATATAAATTCAGTGTTCCCATTGATTTCAATGGAAATAGCTAGGTGAAAAAGTAGAAAAACTGAACTTTTTGCAGGAAATTATTCACCAAGCGGGAAGTGCCATTATTTGCCAATTTTAGTTTGAGACGAAAATTTTTGACCATCCCTACTAGAGAGGTCTCCAGTGCTTTGCTTCACCATGGACTAAGACCTCTCTTGCATTCAAAGGGGTTTAAAATTTAAATCCGCTTTCAAATCAATATTCATTTTCCTTTGTATCCTCTTCTGCAGCTGGTTTTCTCAAAAATGGTTCTTCTTTAACTGCATGCATATGGTCTATGAGATCGAAAGTAAATTGCAGTGTAGATGAAAGCTGAAGAAACAATATTGGTCATAAGGGAATAAAAATTATGGAGAAAATAGAGTTAACTCCATAAGATTTCACTACAGGTCTGTGTTTGGATAATGCACGGATAACAATGACTCTGTGCTGCTTTCATTACATACATTAACACAACAAAAATACGGGTATTTATTTATTACTGTTGTTAATGTTAATACACTTACTATCTAGAAGGAGGAGTGGGAGAAGATAACACATAAGTTATTTGTTCATGACAATTCAGGTAATTTGTATAGGAGTATTATGTGATTTGGAGCATAATGGGAGTTGAGTTGAAACTAGCCATATTACTATATTCTGGAATGTGTGAAACATATGGGGTAGACTTACCCATGTTTAAATTTTGAGGGTCTACTAGACAGTGTGATAATGTTGATCCAGAAGTATGGTTGATCCCCCCCAAATACTTCTTTAAAGAGATATGATTTGAAGGAGTATTTGAGAGCTAGAAAACAAGAAGTTGTTTAATGTAATAAAGCAGGGTTTTCCACATTTAGAAAATAGCTGTAGCTAAATCTTCATGGTGTGAATGGGAGATCATTACAAAAAATGAGAATAACAGGAAGTCATGATTCAATTGCAAAGATGAAGCTTTTGGGAGCCAATTTGATTACTGGTAGAGTGGAAGAGAAATGGCTAGTTAGGCTAATGAGAGTGCATCTGTGATTGATTAAAGCAAAATTATCTCCTCTGTTATAATCTTTGTATAATAACATAATGCAAAAACTTGTGGAGCACTATAACTAAAGCACTTCTGAGGCATTGAACTAAATAATAAGTACAAGATTGGATTCCATTGTTATTTCTTGGCAAAACTCATTGCTATGCTAATTTTCTCTTCAGTCTCAGAGCTGCTCACATCAGAATCTTTTGACTTAATCATCAATCACAGTTTGTAGATGCATAATCAATTTGTTGTATCAACTGTCATATTATATCAATATTTTAACAATAACACACAGCTAGGTACAACTAAATGGAAACTTAGCAAATTAGCTAATATCCTCCAGTTGTTTGACTTGGAGAAAGCTAAATATTTTAACACTTTGGCTAATACAATGCAAAATGAGTAATGATTAAATAATTATTTGGCAACTGTAGTCATTAATCAAGAGCTATTAAGTAAAAGTAAGTACAGATTTGTCAAACTGTGTAAAATCTTCCAAAATGGTGATGTAGGATGCGTAATTGCTGCAAATAAAACATGTTCCATAAGCCTATAAAATGATTTTGTACTTATTGACATTTATACAGATACGGTAACTTACATGTATATTTCAGACAAGATGAGGGTTTTGGCCAATATACAACTGACACAATTAGGGGAGCAGAGAAAGAATTCACTTTTGGTTCTAGCCCTCAACAATTAGAACAATTAGAAACGGTGAACAATGTTTTTGTCCCACAGTGAACATAGATAAGAGAAACATATTTTAAGGTTGTCATGTTTAACGGGGAAATAGACATAATGAGACCTGAGGGAAAGTTCTGACTAACAAATCAGAACATCAAATGATTTAATTAGTAATATGGGCCTGTTCATCCAAAAAATTCAAAACTTTTCTCTTTAAAATCATATGCATGTATAATTATTTATATAGTGCCATACATGTACACATCACTTTACAGAAATACTAATAGTACAATACAAAAACACAGAACATTATGAACATCGGGCTAAAGTGTGATCATTTGCATTATTAGCTGGGAAAGAAGTGCAGAAATGAAATGGGAAGGGGACCCTGCCGCAATGAGCTTACAATTTAATTAACAATCATGACAAGTTACTAAGACAGTAGGATGATGATCATAAATGCACATATAAGACTTCAGTAAGGGCAAAATGATTTTGATTTGACTTTCTATGTGCACAAGGAGAATATTGTAACTAAGATGCCTGTTTGAGCAGTTTAGTTTTCAGGAGATGTTTGAAAGTGGTGAATGGTGATAGACAGGGCATTCCAAACTTGAGGGACATCTAGTGAAAAATATTGTGTCCAAGAGATGGCTTGAATTGCATAAGGAGGGGGCAGAAAGAATCCTTGAGAAGAATGCAGGTAATGAGAAGAGATGTAGTGGGAGATAAATGCAGAAATATGAGACACTAAGAAGAAAGTAACATAGTAGATGAGGCTGAAAAAAGACATGCACCCATCAAGTCTAGCCCATGCCAATTACACCCCTGTTGATCCAGAGGAAGGCAAAAAAAAAGCCCTCTGGAGCAATTTCCAATGTAGTCCCAAGTGTGTGTGTGTGTGGGGGGGGAATTATTCCTTCCTAACTCCAACTGGAAGTCATTTGTGAATTAAAGGAGAGGAGAATAATTTTGTAAGAAATAGGAGATCTTATGGGTAACCAAGAAAGGAATTTCAGGAGCAGATGAGAGGGAAGGTTTCTGGTAGCAGCAGCTGAATTGAGAACAGACTGAAGGAGAGAGAGATAAGAGACAGGAAGACCTAAGAACAGAATGTTGCAATAATCAAATCTAGAGAGATAACAAGGGCCTGAGAAAGAGTTTTTACCATTGACATACAGTGGAAGGCCTGTATTTTGGCAATATTGTACAAGAAAAGCCAGGTTTTGGTGACAACTTGAATATGGTGGAGAATGAGAATGGAGTGGTAGAACTGAGTATAACACCAAGAAAGTGTGGAAGGTAGAATTGCCATCTGTGAAGGAGAAAGGGGTTGTGGTGAGGTTTGAGGGAATACAACCAGTTCTGTCTTAGTCTTAGTCTTAGGTGATGGGCCATGCATGATGAGATTACCATGAGACTCTGATGGAAATGAGACTGTACTACCTGAGTGAGGTCAGGAAAAGATAGGTAGACTTGTGTGTCAGAATTGTACAGCGCTGTGGAATTAGTTGGCGCTATATAAATAAAGAATAATAATAATAATAATAATCTGCATACAGATGTTAATTAAAGCCAAGAGATGGAATAAGGTCACCAAGTGAGAGGGTATAGGTGGAAAAGAGAACTGTTCCCAGGATTGATTAATGGGGTGTCACACTCTGCTGTGTTGACCAGTGTTCTTACCCACTCCATGTCTGGTTTTATGCTGTTATCTTTATTTATATGGTGTCACACAGTGTATGCAGCACCATACAATAGTTGTCTATAACAATAAATAAATGGGGAATGTCCAGGTTCCTACTGTCTCCTATGCCTTTATTAAACTCCAGTTCCCCAGTACTGGCACACAATCTTAGCATTCTACTGAGTGTTTGAGTTAGTCTCAGTCTTGTTCCCATGTTCCTGTTACTTTCCTCTTGCTGTGATTCCTTGTTACCAACCTTGGCCTTAATAACGACTATTCTTCAGCTTGCCATTCCAGTACCTCTCTTCCTGTGTTGCTTCTCTGTTGTCAACCCCAGCTCTTCTACTTGACCATTCTTCAGCTTGTAATTTCTGTGCCTCCTTTGTTCTCCCACTGCCTACCCTGCCTAACCTACCATCTGAATCTCTTGCTATCACGGTGCCCGTGATTGCCTCCAGTGTTTAGTTGCTGTAACAACGACCTTGTTACTTCCTGGCTGTCGCTCTATGCAAGTCGCTGTTCTTATAGGTCACTGATTTAGTGATGTCATCTCTCCACCCACCTTCTAGGTCTTAAAGGCCTCAGCATTTCCAGTTACCAGTGCCCTTTCTTGGTGTACCTGAGCCTAGTGCTGTGTTGGTCCATTTGCTAGCTCCTGTGTGTGACTACTGGCTTTGCTTGACTACCCAATCCGGCTCTGACTCCTGGCTTCGTCTGACTACCGATCTGGCTCTGACTCCTGGCTTCGTTTGACTACCCGATCCGGCTCTGACTCCTGGCTTCGTCTGACTACCCAATCCAGCTCTGACAACTGGCTTTATCTGACTATTCCTCTGTTGTGATACGGCTTGTTTACTACTATCCTCAGCTACCCAGCCCCTGCTATTGATATACTTGTTGCCTGGGCCTCCCTTTATCACCGTGCTCGCTAGCCCTGTAGCAGTGATTGTCGGTCAGTCCGTGTCATTGACCTCCTGTGGTCTAGTCCTGTTGGGTTGTTGCCTCACCTAGCATACTGGGTGCCGTTTTACCTTGCCTCTGGTATACCCTAGTGGTAGGGTATAGTTGCGCTATTCTTAATCTGCCTGGTGAAAGATCGAGGAAGTGCCGTGCACTGTCCTCCTATCTAGTCCTGTGAAGGTTACTAAGGGCCCTCCATATACTAGCTACACCTGCCTAGTGAAGGGTTGAGGATGTGTCTTGCACTGTCCTCACACCTGGCCGCGAGAAGGTGGTGGACTTTGAGTCATTACAGTGTGCTCCAGTGTTCTGGAGTTCCTCTCTCCTGTTGCCTGGGTTTACCCTAGCGTTAGGGTACAGACGTGGGTCATTTTACACTTGTCTAGTGAAGGGTGAAGAAAGCGTGTGTACTGTTCTTCCCTGGTCTCGTGAAAATGTATTATCATTGCTGCTACTATTGTGTTTAAATACATTTTATTTAATTTTATTTGTACTCATCAATTGCCTTTATTTCTTTAGTCACTCAGTGACACTTGCTTAGGCTTAGTAGGGGTTCGACTCACTTGATGTTCACTGGTTCATCTATTTGGTGCTGTCACAGTTCAACTCATTCAACCAACAGGTGGTCCACTGTTCCTGTTAGTCGGAGTTGGACTCATTCGACCATCAGTCAGTCCACTGTTCCAGTTAGTCGGAATTTGACTCAACCGACCATAAGTTGATCCACTGTTCCAGCCATCTGGAGTTCAACCTTCAGACTTCAGTTGGTTCCTGTTCCTGTCTGGCAGTGTTCAACTCATTTGACTGTCAGTGCCTGTTCTATAAGAGTTCAACTTATTGACTCTCTACAGTTTAGCACAGCAGTGATTCAGCCAAGTGAAGGTACAGTGTTTCTATTACCTTTTGTTTTGTTGCACCCAGTAGATAGTTACCATCCCTAGGCAGTTATCTTGGATGTGGGCTGGCTCCTCCAGTCAGCAATAAACTGGTCTTGTGATCAACATCTTTAGTCTGGCTTCGGCAGCAGTAGTCTATACTAGACAGCTAAGCTCCCTAGTCTTTGCTCCCTGGCATATTGCCAACTGGGGTCTCCCATAGCTCCAGGGGGTAGTCGGTACTGTACTGTTTATTCTTTATCTGTAGTTTAATATGCTAATATGCATACCCGCATTACATTAAGATTGCACCATGACCACTGATCCGGCAGAGGTGTCCAAAGTCGTAATCCAACAAGGGGCTAGATTGGAGCAACACTCTGCATAGAACGAAAGGTTGGATCACACAGTGGACTCAATTGCTGTTATGCTACAACACATCAAATAATGCTTTGAAGCAGCTTTGTTCCTTCTGGCCTTTCTGCTTCTTTCTCAGTTGAGTTTGCCTAACCATTTTGATGGTTCCCCCACTGAATTGAGTGTTTTCTTAATCAATGCTTCTTGCATTTCTGCAGTCAGCCAGAAGAATATGCATCTCATCAGACACGTTTTGCATTTCCCTCTTGAGGGGTTCTGCACTAGCCTGGTTATCTCCTTTTCTTGACTGTTAGTCCCCTATACTAGCAATTTTGATTCCTTCAGGCAGCCTTCCTTTCCATCTTTGAAATCCCAGGGGTCAAGCAGTTGCTGGGTCCGTTATTCCTGATTGCCATCAGGGTTCCAGGTTCTTAGCCCAATATGCTATTGAATTCCAGACTTTAGCATATGATACAGATTGCGGAGACAACACCCTCAAGGCCACCTTCTGAAGGGGTATTTCTGGTTATCTAAAGCATGAGTTGACAATACTGGTGATTCCTGAGACTATCGAGGTAATCATATTGCTTTGCTGTACCTTGGAGCACCGTATTCAAAAAAGAAGAATGGAGCGTGACAGAGTTTGGAACCGTCCTATGCAACTCTCCCTGGTATGTCTAGCTCAGAAGTTCCGGGATCCAGTCTTTACTTCAGATACAGCAGAAGAACCTATGGAGGTTGGATGTGTCCTTCATCTCCCTAAGGAAGAAAAAGTCAGGAGACGATCTCTTGGGCTGTGTTTATATTGTTCCTAGTCAGGGCATTTTGCTTGCATGTGTCCAAACAAGTCTGGAAAAGCCAGGACCTATGGACAAAAGAGGGACTCACCCTAAGTCTGTCCTCTGTTCCCTTAATATAAGAAAAAAAGCTAGTTCTGCTTTCTTGGCTTGGGACCAGAACATCATTCCTGTCTCAGCCTTTGTCTACTCAGAAGCAACAGGCCTCTTTATGAATACCGCCATAACTGCTCAGTATGGGATTCTCTCTAAGAAAAGAGATGTGCCTATTCACATCATCGCAGTGAACTGATTGCCGTTAGGTACCGGACTAATAACCCATACCACTGAACCTCTTACTCTGCATGTGGGCTCTTCACACACTGAGTCACTGACCTTTAATGTAATTTCCTGTCCTGCCAACCATTGATTTTAGGATAACCCTGACTTTTCAAAACCATTCCCGACATTTAGTGGTAGGTTCTCTCTCTCAGTCTCCAGAGGCCCATCCCCAAAGGCGGAAGTCTTGTTATGCACCTTGCCGTCTGAGTTCATCTCTGTTCCTGAAGCCTCTGCAGCCTTTTTGGCTGTCTTTAGCAAGGTCAAAGCTGAGACCTTGCCATGTCATTGCCATTATGATTGCCCCATAAACCTCTTGCCTGGAACGTGCTTCCTAAAAGTAGGAATTATCCTCTATCCATTCTGGAGACCAAAGCCTTAGAGGAGTACATCCATCATAACATTGCAGAAGGGTACATACAACCATCCACATACTCTTAAGAGTCAGGCAGCTTCTTCATGAAGAAAAAGGGCTGGGGTATTCGCCCCTGTGTGGATTACAGGTGTTTGAAAAATATCACATGACTAAACTGTTATCCACTTCTTCTGATTCCGGAGCTGATGGAAAAGCTCCATAGGGCTTGTTTTTTCACCACACCTGACCTCCGTGGGTCTTATAATCTGATCAGGGTCACAGAAGAGCATTACTAGTATCAGGTTATGTTGTTTGGCCTTCATAATACCCCTGCAGTTTTCCAGTCCATGGTGAATAATGTGTTCATTAATCTCTTGATGTCGTTTGTGGTGGTCTATCTGGACTACATTTTAGTCTTTTGTCCTTTCCTTGAGGAATATCAATGTTATGTCTGCCATGTTCTGACCTGTCTCTGGGAGAACCAGTTATATATTAAGCTCGAGAAATGTGAGTTACAGAAATCCATTTTGTTTGTCCAGAAAACCGCCTTGCTCTTTCTAGGCTATGTTATTAAAAAATATCACACAGCTAAACTGTTATCCACTTCCCCTGATTCTGGAGCTGATGGAAAAGCTCCATGGGGCTTGTTTGTCCACCAAACCTGACCTCCATGGGGCCTATAATCTGATCAGGGTCACAGAAGGGTATTACAAGATCAGGTTATGCTGTTTGGCCTTCGTAATGCCCCTGCAGTTTCCAGTCCATGACGAATGATGTGTTCATGGATATCTTGATTTATTTTGTGGAGGTGTATCTGGACTACATTTTACTCTTCTGTCCGTTCCTTGAGGAATATCAACATCATGAATGCTAAGTCCTGACCTGTCTTTGGGAGAACCAGTTATATGTGAAGCTCGAGAAATGTGAGATCCAGAAAACCACCTTGCTCTTTCTAGACTATGTTATCTCTTCTAAGGGTCTTGCGGTATCCTTTTGAATTTTCGCACACTATTGGGCATCAAACAAAAGGGTGCATTAAAAATGGTGCATTATTAATGTCTTAGTGTGCGAGCAACGGAGTAACGGAACACAGCTACTAGGACCAGTACACAGGAATGGTGCCCAACTGGTGGGCATGCAGTAGTAATACGGATCAGCCAACTGGAAAGGCAGAACAGGAACCACGCCAAGTCGGTAGAGAAATCAGGAATGTCAGCCAGGTCAAGTCGGAACACGGAGCAGGATCCTCAGATGTGCTGGGACGGTACACGGAGCAGGAAAGTCAGCCGAGCCGGGTCAGAACAGGAAGCAGGAATGTCAGCCAATCCGAATCGGTACACAGAATCAGGAACGAGACAATAGCATGGTCAGGCAGTCCGGGGTCATACACTGGATCAGAACAACGACAACTAGCGCCAGGCATTAGGTACACCACAAAAGGGCACTAGCAGAGTGACAGCCCAGGGTATAAAAAGGCTGTCACTAGGAGGAGCAGTACAGGGCAGCCAATAGGAGAGCAGTAGCAGAGAGATATACAGAATGTCGCTCAGATCACGGGCGCCGTGATAGCTAGACATGGACTCTAACAGAATAGGTACTCAGCCAGGTACCGTCAGTAACGGAGCGGGTTCTCAGCCAGATATGTTCAGCAAAGGAGCAGGTTCTCAGTCAGATAAGGTCAGCAACGGAGCAGGTTCTCAGCCAGATACAGTCAGCAATGGATAGGGCCCTCAGCCAGATACAGTCAGCAACGGAGAGGGTCCTCAGCCAGATACAGTCAGCAACGGAGCGGGTTCTCAGCCAGATATGGTCAGCAACAGAGCAGCAGTAAAACAGGAAACTCAGGAACATTGTCAGGCAGGCCAGGTCATACACGATCAGCAATAACGGAGAAAAAGTCAGGAACTAGTACACCACGAAAGGGCACCATAGTGTAGACATGACAGAGGTTATAAAGGCTATCACTGGGTGGCGACAAAGATACTTGGTCAATCAGAATGAGATAAGGAAATAGAAGAATCAGAATGTTGCCACCTGCAGCCAGGAGCACGGGCACCATGATACCCAGCTGTCCTACTTGACTATTCTTCAGCTTATCAATTATGTGACTCCAGTTGCTGAACCTGCCTGACCTACCATCTGAATATCTTGCTCCTGCTTAGTTGGAGTTAGACTCCCTCAGCGTTCACCAGTTCATCTACATGGTGAAGACGGAGTTCAACTCATTTGACCATCAGTCAATGCACTGTTCCAGTTAGTCAGAGTTCGACTCATTTGACCATCAGTCGATCCACTTTTCCAGTTAGTCGGAGTTTGACCTTCAGAGTTCATTCGGGTCCTGTTCCTGTCTGTCAGTGTTCAACTCAATCGATTGCCAGTGCCTTTTCTATCAGAGTTCAAATTCTCAACTTCTGTCTTTCAACAGTTCAGCACAGCAGTGATTAGACCAAGTGAAGGTTCCTTGTTTCTGTTACCTTTTATTTTGCTGCACCCCAGTAGATATTTCCTATCCCTAGGCAGTTATCATGGTTGCAGGCCAACTCCTCTGTTTGGCACTAAACTGGTTTTATGACCAGCATCTTTAGTACAGCTTCTGCTGCAGATAGCTAGCCAACTAACTCCCTATTCTCCTCTCTCTAGCATCTTCCCTACTAGGGTCCCCCCTTAGCTCCCTGGAGTATTCTATACTCCAGTGTTTATTCTGAATCTGTTGTTTCATATGCTAATATATGTACCAGCATTACATGGGGTCAGATACTGAAAGGTCATGGGGAGCAGAGGAGGTGTTTGCAAAATAGACACTGAAGGTATGGTTAGAGAGATAGGAGGTAATCCATTTTAGAATTGTGTCATGGATGCCAAGGGTGTGTAGTGTGCTGAAGGAGTGCATAATCAACATTGTCAAAGGCGGCAGAGAGATCTAGTAAGATAAGTATAATATACTGTCTTATGTCTTTTGCTGTGTGTGTATCATTAATAATTTTTGTTAGTACTGTTTCTGTGGAGTAGTTGAAATTAAGCATGAGTTCCAGGATTTTAGATGCAAATTAATGGAGAGAAACTGGATGGTAATTTGAAGGACTGGTGGGGTAAAAGGAGATTTTTTGAACATTTTTTGAACATAGGTTTCAATGTTAAAGAAACTAGTAAGGCTGTGAGCAAGAGTAACTGCAAGAGCTTGATAAGATGACAGCGTATGGGATCCAGGGAGCACATAGTGGGTGGAGAGAAGTATAGTAACAAAGATACTTCCTCCCCTGCAATAGGTGTGAATAAGCTGAGGGTGGCTCGAGGTGAGCTAGGAAATTGGAGAGCTACAGGAGATGATGTGGAGGGTATGGTTTAGTGGATGGACTGCACCCTAACTTTAAAAAAGTCAGCAAAGTCCTGTTGAGTATTGGAGCTGGAGGAGCAATTTAAGGCTGGAGGTTTGGGGAGAGAATAAAAGATTTTAAATGAGGGTTAGATTTAGGAGTGGTGATTAAGTTAGAAAAGCAGTGTTGTTTATCCTGGGTCAGAGCAGTGTTAAAAAAGATGGGATGAACTTATAATGGTGGATGAGACTTTCTCCAGTCATTAAGCAGCTCTTCAACAAAATATGTGTAGCATATTGGCTGATTAATTTATCCATCAACTATACAACTATGGCATTGAGAGCCTGAAGGCACCCACACCTGTTTGCACTTGGAAGTGCAGTAGGCTTTGTCCTGGTCAGTGCCTGGCTGGGAGTCCTTCTGTGAATACTAGGTGTGGTAAGTTTAGATTAGATTAGATTCTGGTCCATTCCATTCCCTCAGGTTGGCTTGCTGTGGTGGCTTTCATTCGATAGCCGCAGCTTACACACAAACACAAGTATATCAGCAATTGATTAGATGAGTCTGGAGGGAAACTGTGGGATAATGAATATCCTCCCCTAAAATAACCAGTAAAGAAAAAAAAATCTCCAAATAGAGTTTACAGAATGCAAACAAATTAAAAATACATTCATTTTACCACAATATATAAATCCTTATCTAAATTACTTTAATAAACATAAAGGCAAATTGAAGTAATGCATGCCACAACATCTAAAACTAATGTGAAGAATTCACCATATGCAAAGCGCCCACGCTTTACTTACATATTGACAAAAAGGCAGCCATGTAACGCTATACCAGCATAAGTATATAAATATAACTTGTTCATTGCATAATTTCAGGTGTATTACACTTGCATGTGTATATTGGAGGGTTGTTACAGAAAGCTAAAAATAAGTCCATTGATCTAAATGAGGCTTTTAACCCTTGAGGCTGGACTAAAAAGCTTTTACACTAATGGCTTGGGGATTGATTTTTGGGCCACATGTTTGACATGTCTGTTGTAGAGGATGGATTTGGTTGATCAGTGGTATAACTGATGATCAGAATTGAAGAAGTAAATAAAATAGAAAGTACCAGTCAAGCAGCACAACAACTGGCTTTAAGCACGGTAACCTTTAGTTCCTTATGGTTATATAGATAGTGTAAACTCATGTTGGGGGGTCCTAATAGTTAAAGGGATAGTAATGTTTGATTTTAAAGGGATAGTAACACTTTAATTTTACTAATCGCCATCTTCAGCAGTCAAACGGATAACCAGCAGCAGCGACAGCAGACAAGCCAGGACCACACAGGAACGATAGCACCATGAACCTGGTCAGGAACGGAACAGGAACACAGCCGCACGGGATCAGGAACGGAAACATGAACGACAGCACCGCCAACCGGGTCAGGAACGGAGCAGGAACAATGCAGGAGAGGCACTGGCTACAGAAGCAACGCTGGTACTGGTAGCAAGCAAAACAGGCCCAGGAAACAGGTACAAGGCAGGTGACTGCTGACATAGAGACTCCATGAAAGGGCAACCAAAGGGTGCCTCAGCCCAGTCTATAAAGGCAATTCTGGGTGGGCAAAAGACAGGTGGCCAATGGAGAGTACATACACCTGACTGACAGCACAAGTAAGCAATCACGGGCACCGTGATCCTACCCCCTCTCAAAGACCCCCCCTTCCTAAGAGGGACCTGGTTTCTGGGAGTACTTGGAATGAAAAATTCGCAGTGATCTGGAAGCATGAAGGTCCTTACTATTCACCCAGGATCGGTCCTCAGGACCATAACCCTTACAATGTCCCAAATACTGCAATTTTCCTCTGAATCTGCGGGAATCAATGATACTCTGAACTTCGTACTCCTCCTGGCTCTCTACCTCTATAGGCCCTGGCACCACAGGGTTAGTAGTACAACGGTTGAGGAGAGATACGTGGAACACATTGTGAATGCGCATGGACGCAGAGATGTCCAAAGCATACGAAACAGGGTTAATTTTACGAATCACCCTATAAGGACCAATAAACCGGGGAGCCAATTTATTAGATGGAACTTGTAACTTGAGGTTTCTGGAGGATAGCCATACCCTGTCCCCAACCTGGAAAGAGACTGCTGACAGCCGTCTATGATTTGCATGGCGCTGATGGCGCTGAAAAGACTGACTGAGTGCCCTTTGAACCTGTGCCCATGTGGAGCGGAGCTGCTCAATATGCTCATCCAGAGCTGGAATCTGTTGAGACTGAAATGAATCCGGGAGCAAACACGGCTGGAACCTGTAGTTGATAAGAAACGGAGAGCTCCCAGATGAAGAGTTAACCGCACAGTTCCTGGTGAATTCTGCCCACGGCAACAGGTCGGCCCAGTTATCATGATGGTCAGTCACAAAACAGCGCAGGAACTGTTCTAGTCCCTGATTGGCCCGCTCAGCAGCCCCATTGGTCTGGGGGTGGTATGTGGAGGAAAAGGACAATTGGATGCCCATCTGTTCATAAAAGGCTCTCCAAAATCTAGACACGAACTGTCTCCCCCGGTCGGACACCAGAACTCTGGGTACCCCGTGCAACCGGAATACTTCCTTAGCGAAAACCATCGCTAATTCTTTGGCAGAGGGAAGGCCACGGAGGGGCACGAAATGAGCCATTTTAGAAAACCTGTCCACCACCATAAGTATGAAGGAATAACCCCTAGACATTGGCAATTCTCCCATAAAGTCAATAGAGACATGAGACCAGGGACGTCCACCATTAGGCACTGGTTGAAGTAGGCCCACAGGGAGATGCCTAGGGGTCTTGGCACAAGCACAGGTGGCACAGGCATTGGTAAACGCAGCACAATCTGCCCTCAAGGAGGGCCAAAAGAAAACTTGTGAGAGTGACCATATTAATTGATCCCTACCAATGTGCCCAGCAACCTTAGAAGAGTGGTAGGTCTCAAGTAATCTAGTGCGGAATGGCTCATCGACAAAACACTTGGCCACTGGGGTTTCTGGAGGAGAAGTACCCTGGGTGGCGAGAATCTCTTCCCCCAGTGGCGAAGTGATACTAGTACATAATGTGGCCAATATACGATCAGGCTGTATAATAGGTGCTGGAACCTCACTCCTGTCAGTCTCAGGCTCAAATTGTCTTGACAGGGCATCAGCCCTAACGTTCTTGGAACCAGGCAAATAGGATACAATAAAGTTGAATCGGGAAAGGAACAACGCCCATCTGGCCTGGCGAGAAGACAATATCTTATAGCTTCTGAAAGCTGACCCTGGTGAGGGACCTTCTCATGGATGCCGATACGTGGGAAGACCGGCTGTTGGCCTGGATGCCCAATTGTCTCCGACACCATCGTCTTTTTTAGAAATACGCAGGGAGAACAATCCAAATTGGTGGCGGAGTCAAAACCGGTTTTTACCTTTACGGGAGGGCAATCCCACCAAAAGGGGAGATATAGAGGTGGAAGAGGTAAGGGAAGAAGGAGGAAATCCAAAAAGGACAAGAACCAATTAAAAGAAACAAATATTTTTAATTTGTCTTCTTATATATTAACAGATTCTGAAAAATCTTTACTTCAGAAAGGTTTATCATTTTGTCCTTCTTCGGAACCCAACCTGTTTGAGCTCTTTATTGATCTACATAGTTATGTTCGTAAACTTTCCCTCAAAAGGTATTTTGTGAATAAGACATTGAGTAAGAATTTAGATACTATTCCCATCATTTTAGATCAACCTATTGTTGATTCAATGGGATTAGAAATACAACCAGTTGTTGACATAGATATGTTAGAGGGGAGGGTACCTACTCCCTTTAGACCAAAATCAAAATTTTTTCCTGTTGAATCAATAGGTAAACATGTGGAAGTATTCTCATCAGTTATAGAAGAATTTAGGAAACTTACAAAAAGAACAAATAAAGGGAAGTCTAATTTTAAAGATAATCTTAACAAACAAGAAAGGAATGCTATTCAAACTCTCTTAAAAAATCATGATATTATTCTTAAGCAAGCTGATAAAGGTGGAGGCCTGGTGGTACAGGATCTGAAAGATTATATGCAGGAAGCTTACCGCATATTATCAGATACTGTATATTATGAGGTTCTTTCTGATGATCCAACAGAGATTTTTCTGGAGGATTTAAAAACCATGTTAAACAGAGCAGTTGATAATGGTCTGCTTGGGACACTGGAAAGGGATTTTATTATTCCCAAACATCCTAGGATGGCAATTTATTACCATTTACCTAAAATTCACAAGAATCCTTCCAGTCCCCCAGGCAGACCAATCATCTCGGGGATTGATTCCCTAACTTGCAACCTTTCAGAATATATAGATTTCCATTTGCAGAGACTAGTGGTAGGTTTGAAATCACATCTCAAAGATACCAATCATCTTCTAAACATTTTTAAGGATTTTAAGTGGAAAGATGAGTATACATGGCTGACATTGGATGTTACTTCACTCTATTCCAACATTCCACATACAGGATGTTTGGAAGCTACCAGGTTTTTTCTCACAGATGATCCACTTATGCCTTTGAGTCAAGTTAATTTTTTGATAGAAGCGATCCAGTTTATTTTAACACATAATTTTTTTAGTTTTGATGACAAATTTTATTTACAAATAAAAGGTACTGCGATGGGCACCAAATTCGCGCCAAGTTATGCTAATTTATTTTTAGGTTATCTTGAACATTTCAAAATCTTTAATATTTGTCCATTTGGCGCGAATTTGGTGCTCTACCGCAGGTACATAGATTATATTTTGGTGGTTTGGAGAGGAGATCGGAATCTTATACCCCAGTTTGTTGAATATATGAATGATAATATTTGGAAGATGGAGTTTACCAGTACAATAGATAAAAAATGTGTACAGTTTCTGGATCTCGAACTGATTGGAGAAAAAGAAGAGATTGTTAAAACTTGTACTTTCTTCAAAAAGGTAGATGCAAACAGTTATTTAGAGTATCAAAGTTGCCATTACAAACCATGGCTAAATAATGTACCTTATGGTCAGTTCAGAAGATTAAAACGAAACTGTACACTTTTGTCAGACTTTGAGAGGCAGTCCCATATTTTGAAATCTAGATTTAAGGAAAAAGGATACCCACAAATTTTAGTAGAGGATTCATACAATAGGGCAAAAAATTATGATGAAAATAATCAAAGAGAACAGAAACTGAAAATAGGTTCATCAGATGATTTTCCAAATTTTATAACGAGATATAATTCCAAAGGTAAAAATATCAGGTCTATTTTAACCAGACATTGGAATATCCTAAAAGAAGATCCGTTATTAAAGAAAACAATACCAGATAAACCTAAGGTTGTACTTAAACGTTCAAAGACATTAAAAAATATTCTGGCTCCAAGTGAACTGAAGAGGAAAGTGGGAAATATGACTTGTAAAAAGGTGAAAGTAAAAGGGGGAGGAGAGATGAGGTCTTTTTTTACTGGACAAATGTTAAATGAGCCCCAACAGAAGGAGAAAATTGGAGTATTTAAGTGTAGAGCATCAAGGTGTCAAACTTGCAATATTCTTCCGACAGGAGTGTCATCTTTTAACTCGGTTTCTACGGGTGAAAATTTTGAAATCAATACTTATTTAACATGTGACACAAAAAATTTAATCTATCTTCTTACATGCCCATGTAACCTACAATATATAGGAAGAACCACTCAGAGCTTTAAAGCGAGAATAACTCAACATCGCTATAATATCCGTAGAGGTCATCTTCTACATAGTGTTTCGAGACACTTTCTTAGGTACCACAACAAAGATCCTAATGGTTTACAAGTACTCCCCATAGAAAATGTAATAGTAAAAGAGGGGCAAGATCCCCATAAAAAGATAATGATGAGGGAATCATATTGGATATTTAGGATGGACACTATGGTGCCAAAAGGATTGAATGAGGCATGTGATGTAGCCTGGTAATAGTAAAATATAGGCACAGTTAATATAATATATATGTGTGTTTATGTATATATATGTTTTTTTTTTGTTTTGTTTTTCTCACTTTCAGAATATTTATAACATTTATAATATATTGAATAGAGTATATAGTATACAATCTTTAAATCACTTAATAGAGATTGGTTTATAGTTTTTATATATACACTTATAGCACACATACATTTATAATTGAGGGTTAAGAAGGATGATAGTATATTATTATTTTTATCACATAGTGGAATTTTCAGGCTAGATCTATATGCTTCTATTCCAACTGATTCGCCTAGTTGTCTCTCTTGAAGACCTTTATTTTATTTTGTTTTTGTCCTCCTTTTGTTTTTGTTTTTATTTTTGTTTTTATTTCATTCATATTTGGTTCTTCTTTCCCTTTTGTATATGCATTTCGTGTTTTGGATCCATGCGTTTCATTATTGTGACGCATGAGATTCTAGCGCGCATGGGTCAAGTTGCGCGTATTTCCTGGAACGTTTAGGTCACTTCCATTTTTGGTTTGGACCCGCTTTTTGTCAGTTATGATTCATGCGTCTCATTTTTTGAGCCGCATGATTTGTCACTATGTTAGAGTTTAAGTTTGGGAGCATATTACTTTTGTATGAAGCCATAGTACTTACATTGAGTTATACTTATTTAACTTAAGGTGAGAGGTGTGGAGCCACAGTACTTACATTGAGTTGTACTTACATTGATTTCTACTTATTTAACTTAATGTGAGAATATATTGGTTATTCAACTATATGCCCATGTGTTCCACTGTTGAACCGCAGAGTTCACAGTTGGAAGAATAGAGGGACCATTTTCGGTTTGATTATTTAGTTTGCCCATTACTAGCATTATAAGGGTTAATATAATATATTCAATCTCTTTTTCTTATGTGGAATGCCTTTTGAAGGAAACACTAATATAAACAAGGTCTATGGAAAGTTAAATTTAGTTAAGAGAAAGGGAAACAAAACAAAAAAAAAAAAAAAAAATTTGGTCATAAACTGGAAGAGAATAAATAAGATGAGAGTGATTATGAGTATATAAAGGTAAAATCATAAAGAGAAATTGTTATTCAATATTCAATTTTTAAAGTAATATTTTAAATGTGATATGTAAGTTTTAATAGAATGTGACATTTAATTTATGGTATAGGATTCTGATATGTACTAAAATGAGTTAGATATATACATAGAATCTGTATAGAAATGTTTAAATGTTATATTGGATATATGTGTATGTGTATATGTATAAGATCTGTCTAAGAATTTATATGTAAAAGAGTTTTTGATAGACATTATATTATAGTATTATGTATATGGTAATTATCTGTGATCTTTGACCTGTAACCTTTGAGGTCATCCAATGAGAAAGAAAGGAGGGAATTTTAAATGGTGAAAGATGGCTGCTTTGTTTGTTTGTTTGTCATTTTGTACTACCAGTTGGTCAGAAGAAGCGGTCTTGGATACTGCGAAACGTTACATCATTTTTTCAATTGGTATGTTAAATTTTATTTGATTTTATATAATAAACTACATTTGAGACAACTTCAAGAATATTAGCAGCCATTCCTTTCAAATTATCGGTTGGAGATCTATTTATTGGAGGACCAGGTACCAAAGAAATCTGAGTGGGGGCAGATTATTTTCCCCCACATGCCTGGAAGCTGGTGTTTGGTATAAGCCAAAAACTGGCAATTACCTTTGTGAGTATATTTTATATTTCTACAATACTGGGTGATTTGTGAAGATAATAGGCACTATTGGACGCCCCCTCTTTTTTTCTGTTTTCTTCTATGAGCTTCCTTGTTTTGGATGATTTGGGAGGAGCTGCCCAGCTATAGAGTGCCTGTGAGAGAGATAACCAGAGGGACGGTTTTGAGTTCCCTGATGCCTATACCTCAGTGAACATATATATGTTACACTGAACACTTGAAAGTGTGAGTATAATCTGTATTGATTATTGTATTGTACATCTTGGCATACTTCACCAGGAGCGCCTCCTATTTTGTGTTTCTTCTGAAAGATAAGTCAGATTTTTATGGTCTGTGAGGATCAACACAGGATTTCTGGTGCCTTCTAGTGTTGAGCGAGCGTGCTCGTACTCTATGCCCCTCTTCCACAATGTCCCCCTTCATCTCCGCTATGCCCCTCTTCCACAATGTCCCCCTTCATCTCCTCTATGCCCCTCTTCCACAATGTCCCCCTTCATCTCCGCTATGCCCCTCTTCCACAATGTCCCCCTTCATCTCCTCTATGCCATAGAGGAGATGAAGGGGGACATTGTGGAAGAGGGGCATAGCGGAGATGAAGGGGGACATTGTGGAAGAGGGGCATAGAGGAGATGAAGGGGGACATTGCGGAGATGAAGGGGGACATTGCGGAGATGAAGGGGGGCATTGACCAGGCACCCTCCCCTCATCAGAGCAGGGGGTGCCTGGTGTAATGATCGTGTCGCCCCATTCTATTCAATGGGGCTCGGGTGCTCGGCCGAGCACTCGAGCCTCAGGGGGTGCTCGGTCAGAGCACCCGAGCACCCGAGCATCGGGGTGCTCGCTCAACACTAGTGCCTTCCAATAAATGACACCACTCCTTAAGAGCAAGAATGATAGCCAGTAGTTCTCTGTCACCTATCTCATAGTGACTCTGGGCAACAGACAATTTCTTTGAGAAACACCCGCAAGGTCTGAGAGTACTCCCTTTTTCTGGTCTCTGAGAGAGTACTACCCCAACCCCAATCTCTGAGGCATTGACCTCCAATGTAAACTGGAGAGCTGGGTTGGGGTGGGATAACACTGGAGCAGCAGCAAAGGCAGATTTCAAAGTCTCAAAAGCGCATTCAGCCGCCTCAGACCATTGGGAAGGATTAGCACCCTTATGCGTAAGGTCAGACAATGGTTTAACATCGAGGAAAAGTTCTTATTAAACTTCCTATAAAAGCTGAATCGCTTTTAGGCCCTTAGGTCGTGGCCATTGCAAAACTGCCGCGAGTTTCTCCTGATCCATAGCAATACCCTCTTTAGCAATCACAAACCCCAAGAAGGGCACACTGGATCTATGAAACTCGCATTTTTCCAATTTGCAATACAACTTGTTCTTACGTAGGCGGAGCAACACCTCTGACACATCCTTGATGTGTTGTGATAAGTCATTTGAGTGAATAAGTATATCGTCCAAGTAAACCACCACACAGGACTGCAGCATATCTCTGATGATATAATTGATTAGTTCTTGTAACACAGCAGGTGAATTACAGAGACCAAACGGCATTACTAGATATTCATAGTGCCCTGATCTAGTATTAAAAGCCGTCTTCCACTCATCACCAGCTCTGATCCGAATTAGGTTATATGCGGTACGTAGGTCCAATTTAGTGAAAATAGAGGAACCTTTTAACCTGTCAAATAGTTCGGTGAGGAGTGGTATCGGATACGCGTTCTTGGGCATCAATTTATTTAGGCCACGGTAGTAAATGCATGGTCTTAATTCGTCATTCTTTTTCTTCACAAAAAAGAATCCAGCCCCAGCTGGTGAGGTGGATTTCCTGATTACCCCTCTTTTGAGGGCATCTGAAATATATTGCTCCACAGCTTGGTTTTCCTCACAAGTACGACCCCTAGGGGGCACCACCCCCGGGGGCAATTCAATTGCACAATCATAAGATCTGTGCTGAGGCAGGGTGCCAGCCTCCCCTTTGCTGAAGACATCACTGAATTGTTGGTATTCGTCTGGCAATGAGGGGGAGGCGCACAAAATCTTTACAGAGTGAGACACACAATGCTCCATACAATATTGGGACCAGGCAGAAATCTCACACTTTTGCCAATCAAACTGGGGATTATGCAATTGCAACCAAGGAAAACCCAGAATGACTGCATGGTGAGGAGAATTGATTATCTGAAACTGCTGGGGATTCTCTTTCAACCAACAGAATCTTGTGCCGTTCAGCAAAGGTATTATCCATGAAATATCCGGCAGCAACAGAATCAATCAGGGCCAGAACCTCTACCGAGTGATCTACCCAAGAAAGTACCACCTGGATGGTGGGTTTTTGTATGCTCAAACCTGGAGATGGATGAACACCACCTAGGGCCTGTCCCCCAAGGTAACTTAGGTGTGTTCGTTTCCCGGACGTACGGGACAGGTTTTTAGCAAGTGCCCAGATTTACCACAGTATAAGCATAACCCCTGCCTCCTGCGAAGTGCTTGTTCCTCATTGGTTAACCTGGTAAAACCTAAATGCATAGGTTCGCTAGGTTCCCATGCATGGACATTGGGATTAGGCAATGAGGGAGGGATGGGTGGGCAACATGAACTGCTAGGCCCACTGCTTTTTGACTATCCCCTACGGTCTTTAGCCATAAGCCTGTCCCGGATCCGAGTGTCAATTAGAATTGCGTAATCAATATATTCGTCCAGATCATTAGGCAGCTCTCTAGCTGCAGTTTCATCCTTTATATAATCGCCCAGACCTTGAGCAAAGGCAGCCAGTAATGCCTCATTGTTTCAACCTACCTCTGCTGCTAGTGTACGGAATTCAATGGCATATTTGGCCACCGTCCGTTTGCCCTGCTGGATCTCCATTAGACGTTTAGCAGCAGAGGTGGTTCTACCAGGGATCTCGAATACTCTCCGAAATGTTTGCACACATTCCCTTAAATTTTTTGTGCAAGGTTTAGCATTCTCCCATAAGGGATTGGCCCATGCCAGTGCATGCCCGGTCAATAAGGATATCATAAACCAAACTTTACTGCTGTCATTGGGAAAGGCATGAGAGGTCAACTCCAGGAATATCTCAAGTTGATTGATAAACCCTCTGCACAGACTGGGTTCGCCAGCATATCTGAGTGGCAATGGTGCAGAAGCGGTTAGCCCTTTGACTGCAGCCACAGGGGTAATAGTTTCATTCTCCAGTGTCAAAACTGGGGGGACCACCGGAATTGAAACAGGCTTGTCGGTAAGTACAGTACGCTCAAGGATAGTTTGAATGGCCGATGCCAACTGATCCAAACACTGCTCATGTACATCCATCCACCAATGGATGTTTTGTGCGTTACCTTCACTCCTACTGTCTGAGGTCATGGCCCTTTCGTACTGTCACTGTTTGTTATGACTCGCAGACACAGAGTAAGATAAAAATCAATCTTTATTGAAAAGTTTAATGGGAACCCTCACGATTCCTGATCATACAAGTAAATCACATCTACACAATGGGTACAAACAGTAGTTATTGCAAGATACACAAGGGAGGATCTACCGGCCTTGCCAATATACCGGGCAAGGCAGCCTAAAGGGTGACACGGCAATCAGGATGTGGCTTTACCGGCCTTGCCAATATACCGGGCAAGGCAGCCTGGAGGTTGCACGATGAACAGATTGTGGCTTTACCGGCCTTGCCAATATACCGGGCAAGGCAGCCTGGAGGTTTGTATGACAAGCTGGTTGTGGCTCTACCGGCCTTGCCAATGTACCAAGCAAGGCAGCCTGGAGGTTACACGCCAACCTAAATGTGGCTCTACCGGCCTTGCCAAATTACAGGGCAAGGAAGCCAAGTGGACAGAGGAACAGCTCCACTAATGCTGCATAGATGGAGCAACAGCATAAGATGGAACAGTGGAGCAAACCAGTCTCCCAATCAAGGAGACCCAACCGGATAGCAACGGAGACAGCAACAACCGGTGGATGTACATTAACCCAGTGCATGTAAAGAAGAACAGTATAGCCCACCTGGTACTACACAACAGGATTAGCAACCGGTGGAAATGGAGTAAACCAGAAAAGTGTACTGGACTAACAAGTGCTGAACCGGCTCTATACAACGGAATCAGCAGCCGGTGGATGGTGGAGTAAACCTGCACTGATGTAGGTCAACAATCATGCTCACACGGCATTAAACTAGCGGAATCAGCAACCGGTGCATGGTGGAGTAAACCAGTACTGCGTACTGGATAAACGAAACGCCCAACCGGTACTATACAAGCGAAATCAGCTACTGGTGTAAAGAAGTAAACCAGTACCGCGTACTGGATAAGCGTATTGCCCAACCGGTTCTATACAAGCAAATCAGCAACCAGTGAGAGTGGAGTAAACCAGTACCGCTTACTGGATAAGCAAATGCCCAACCGGTTCTATACAAGCAAATCAGCAACCGGGGAGATTGGAGAAAAACAGTACCGCGTACTGGATAAGCGTATGCCCAACCAGTTCTATACAAGCAAATCAGCAACCGGTGTGATTGGAGAAAACCAGTACCGTGTACTGGATAAACGAATGCCCAACCGGTTCTATACAAGCAAATCAGCAACCGGTGAGAGTGGAGTAAACCAGTACCGCGTACTGGATAAGCGAATGCCCAACCGGTTCTATACAAGCAAGTCAGCAACCGGTGCGAGTGGAGTAAACCAGTACCGCGTACTGGAAAAGTGAATGCCCAACCGGTTCTATACAAGCAAATAAGCAACCGGTGTGAGTGGAGTAAACCAGTACCGCGTACTGGATAGGCGAATACCCAACCGGTTCTATACAAGCAAGTCAGCAACCGGTGAAAGTGGAGTAAACCAGTACCGAGTACTGGATAAGCGAATGCCCAACCGGTTCTATACAAGCAAATCAGCAACCGGTGAGATAGGAGTATACAGAGATCAGAATGTCACCATAGCGACTTCAGCAGTCAAACGGATAACCAGCAGCAGCGACAGCAGACAAGCCAGGACCACACAGGAACGATAGCACCACGAACCGGGTCAGGAACAGAACAGGAACATAGCCGCACAGGATCAGGAATGGAAACAGGAAGGACAGCACCACCAACCGGGTCAGGAACAGAGCAGGAACAATGCAGGAGAGGCACTGGCTACAGAAGCAATGCTGGTAATTGTAGCAAGCGAAACAGGCCCAGGAAACAGGTACAAGGCAGGTGACTGCTGACATAGAGACACCACGAAAGGGCAACCAAAGGGTGCCTCAGCCCAGTCTATAAAGGCAATCCTGGGCGGGCAAAAGACAGGTGGCCAATGGAGAGTACACACACCTGACTGACAGCACAAGTAAGCAATCACGGGCACCGTGATAGGTATATTGTGTAACCATTTGCCATAATGGTCAGTATCAGCTCTGAGTAGTAGGTTAGACGCTGTTTCTTTTTTATAAATGGTGCTAACTATATTCCCATTCTTGATACCAGTGAGTTTAAGATCTAAAAACTCCACCAATGTTTCCTGTATATTAGTAGTGAATGTGATCCCCCTATCATTGTTGTTCAACAATTCCAGAAGGGACCCCAAATCACCCTGGTTACTATCCCAGATAATTAGGACATTGTCGATGAAGCGTCCATAGTACACCAGGCCCGCCCCCCCGGCATGCCAAACCCCCCACGGTGGAATGTTCCCAAAACCCCATGAAGAGATTGGCATATGAGGGGGCAAACCTAGTGCCCATGGGAGTTCCCTTAGTTTGTAGGTAAAACCTACCTTGAAATGAGAAAAAGTTATGCTCCAAAATAAATCTAGCGCATTTCAACAGGAATTCTTTTTGCATGAGTGGCATCCCCTCGTCCTGGTCCAGAAAGAAGGCAAGTGCCTCCACACCAAGATCATGTTTGATGTTAGTGTATAGCGAGACAACATCAAGGGTTATCCAGAGGTAGCCTTCCTTCCAGTAAATATTTTCCAATCTCTCCAGTACATGTTGACTATCCCTGATATAGCTAGGCAATTCAATCACATACCTTTGTTGGAAATAGTCTAAGTAAAGGCCACATCTGGATCTTCAATCATCAGAAAGCCCATCTCAGTATTATTATCACGGTGCCCGTGATTGCTGCAGTTCCTTGTCTGTCACCAGTAGGGGGCTTCTATTGGCTGTCTGCAAATAGCCCGCCTCTTATTGCCTATTTAAACCTGGATTGGGCACCCTTTGAGTGCCCTTTCGTGTTGTTTCTGACCTTCTTGCTATCACTATGCCAGTGATAGCTGGGCCTCTGTTCCAGTGTTCCTGATCTCATGTGTTCCTGAGTTCCTGATCTCTACTGTTCCAGTGTTTCCTGCATGCTGAGTACTTCCAGTCCTGGTTCCTGCTGAACTTCTTCTCTGCTGTTTCCTGACCTGACTGATCGTTGCTGGTTCCTGTCATCGCATCGCCTGTCTCCTGTATCCTGGCGACCTCCTGCCTGGTCGCGTCGGCGACATTGCTTGTTACACCAGTGTGCGGTTACTGGTTTGCTCCAAAGCCTATCGGCTATACAAACTCGCTTGTTACACCAGTGTGCGGTCACTGGTTTGCTCCAAAGCCTTGCGGCTAGACAAACTCACTTGTTACACCAGTGTGCGGTCACTGGTTTGCTCCAAAGCCTTGCGGCTAGACAAACTCACTTGTTACACCAGTGTGCGGTCACTGGTTTGCTCCAAAGCCTATCGGCTATACAATCCTGTGTTGGTCCCAGCGTGCGGACGCTGGTTGGCTCCAAAGCCTTGCGGCTAGACGAACTCCCTTGTTACACCAGTGTGCGGTCACTGGTTTGCTCCAAAGCCTATAGGCTATACAATCCTGTGTTAGTCCCAGCATGCGGACGTTGGTTTGCTCCAAAGCCTTGCGGCTAGACATACTCGCTTATTACATCAGTGTGCGGTCACTGGTTTGCTCCAAAGCCTATCGGCTGTACTATCCTGTGTTGGTCCCAGCGTGCGGACGCTGGTTTGCTCCAAAGCCTTGTGGCTATACAAACTCGCTTGTTACACCAGTGTGTGGTCACGGGTTTGCTCCAAAGCCTATCGGCTATACAATTCTGTGTTGGTCCTTGCGTGCGGACGCTGGTTGGCTCCAAAGCCTTGCGGCTAGACAAACTCCCTTGTTACACCAGTGTGCGGTCACTGGTTTGCTCCAAAGCCTATCGGCTATACAATTCAGTGTTGGTCCCAGCGTGCGGACGCTGGTTTGCTCCAAAGCCTTGCGGCTTTACGATTCCCCTGTTAGTCTCAGTGTGTGTACACCGGGTTGCTTACGATCCTGTCAATTTGCCAGTACCATCTGACTGCTGCTACTATCTCTGGGCTGCCCTGCCCGGTATTGGTAAGGCCGGTAGAACCTTTTGCCACATTCCATCTGAGGTTGCCTTACCCGGTATTGGCAGGGCCGGTAGAGCCTACATTATGAATCTATTGAGGCTGCCTTGCCCGGTAATTTGGTAAGGCCGGTAGAACCGTTATGCGATTCCATCTGCAGGTTGCCTTACCCGGTATTGGCAAGGCCGGTAGAGCCTAACATTCTATTACTTCAGACTGTCCTGTCCGGTATATTGACAGGACCGGTAGAGTCTGCCTTCTGTCTTGTTATATTCTGAATATATCTGTATGCATGTGATTGCCATCCTACGTTATCAATTTATTATTTTAATAAAATTGATTTTTACCTAAAACTTGTGTCTGAGAGTCATAATAAACCGTGACAATTATTGAGTATACCTCTTCGATTGGCTCCCTTTATTAGTTCATACATTTCTTTTTGATAAACTTCACTAGGATCCCCTTTTAGAAGCCTATAAGACTCAACATCTTCAATCAATCTAAATCCTTCATTTATATAATCTGTCGTATTTTGAATAATAATAGCCCCTTCTTTATCCACCTCCCTTCTTGTTATACTACTGTCTCCTTTTATAATGTCCATAGCCTTTCTCGTCTCTTTCTTTAAATAATCAAATTTCAATGATTTCCCTTTAATTTCCTTATTATATTCTTCCAAAACTAGTTGAAAAAAGTTTCCACATAGGGACCCTTGAAATTGGCAGGGTAAAAGGATGATTTTGACCTAAAGGGGGTGCAGATGACAGATGTCACCAAATCATTCTCAGTAGCCCTGTCATCTGACCCAATCAGGTCCACCAGATAATCAATACTTTCCTTGTTTTCATTAATACTCTCAATCACACCTTCCCTTTTCTCCTTAAATTTAAAAAAACCTTTGAGTGCAAGTTTTCTGGTGAACATGTTTAGGTCAATGAAAAATTCAAAATCAATTCCCCTAGTTTCTGGGGAAAATTTCAATCCGTTCAAAAGCAAAAAGACTTCAATATGGGACAGAATTCTGCTAGATAAATTATAAATACAATTAGAACCAGGTAGTAATTTTAAATCTTGTGTCACGGCTATGGAGTGGGAGAACTGATCCGAGATGCTGGGGAGCGACGCTGGGGAGCATAGCTCTGGAACGGAGGTGGAAGATCTGTGCCGAGATGCTGGAGAATGACGCTGGGGTGCGTGGCTCGGGAACGGAGGTGGTCACCACCTATCCCCTTGCTGCGGCCAAGGCCGGATTAAAGGTGCTGGCCACAAAACCAGATGTCCGATCCCGGTTGAGCCGGGACCCTGACCAGGATAGGGGCAGGAGCGTACCGAACGTATGACCCAGATCTGACCACTAGGGAATCCAATTTTGCAAAGGTGAACACCCAGAAAGAGGAGGCACAAAACCCCAGGAATCACTGAAGATGCTCAAGAGAGAAGACAATGGACCTAAACTATAGCCTACAGCCAGCGACAAGCCAGGCAAGGGAGTAAGGAATACCCAAGAGAAACTGAACAGCCTACGGCGCAGTGGAGCCCAGGCAACACCTACAGAGGAAGGGGACCGCTAGACCACCCAAAGCGGAAAAGGTTCCTCAGGCTACAAGGAACCACAGAATCCCAAGGTCCAGGGGGAAACCCCAAGTAGGGAGAGCCCCTAACCTACCAGATAGGCTAGACTTACCCTTCAGGAGCTCACTCCACCAGATCCTGCACAGCAGCAGAGGCAAACCGCCAACCACGCAAAGAAACTACAGCAGAAGAGCCCCCAAGGCTAGAGGGCAGGCGGGAGCCCACGAGGATGGACAGCAGCCTAGGATGCTATAGGGACCCTGAAACCAGCCCAACCAACAACCAGCGTCTCCAGAAGCTTCGAATTGCTGACCCGAAGCAAAAGCAGGAACCACCGACCCAGGGAGGATCTGACCACAGACAAATCACTTCCGGATCCGGGTGAAGGACAGGCTACCGCAAGCAGCTAGGCTCAGAGGCACAGAAGGAGGAACAGCTGAGAAGGGAGACGCGGGTGAGGCGGCAGCACACTGGCAGAAACCAGGAATCCTTACATACACGATAGGCTAGAGAACTGCGTCCCAAACGCTGCTAGCAGAGACAGACCGGAACCATAAGGGAAGGATCAAGGAGGGCCTGAGAGAGTAGTCAGACAAGCCGAAAATATCGGGGGCAACGAGGACAACGGAGAAACTGCAAAGAATGGTCAGGAGGAAGCCAAGGTCACCAGGAGCGTCAGGAGTCAGAATCGGAAGGCTGAGGCGAAGTCAGAAATCAGACCAAAGTCAAAACCACAAGCAGAAACTGGAACGCCAAGCAAGACTAACACAGCACGAATAATTGAGCAAGGATGTGACAGGCTGGCGGGTAGATAACCGATACTAATCCAATCGGAGGAGGCCGAGGGAACAGGTATGTGATGCAAAATCCTTACATCTTGCTCTTTTTTATGTTTTCCCCTCCCTCTACAACCTCTATATCTAAATGTGGTCCCACTAACTCCTCCCTCTTTCTTCTCATCCCCCCTCTGTGTAGATTTTCCTTTGTTTCTATTTGGTTTTGACCTTCATCTAAAAAAGAATTCTCTAAAGTTCTCAATAGCTCTGTTTTTCCACTCTCTTTTTTTTAGCATTGACGTATTTCCTAATTTTTGGTCTACCACCCATTTCTTTTAAAATAGA
Source organism: Rhinophrynus dorsalis (assembly GCA_037306005.1). NCBI lineage: Eukaryota > Metazoa > Chordata > Amphibia > Anura > Rhinophrynidae > Rhinophrynus > Rhinophrynus dorsalis. The sequence goes on along the minus strand of CM074722.1, from coordinate 296,977,034 downwards.
GATCTCCTTATCCAGGATTGCTATTTCTTCTGTGAGTGCCGCATACCTATTTTGGAGTGGAACTTTATTTATAGGATCTTTTTTTCCAAAATCCTTTTTATTATTATTGTCTATTTCCAAAATGTTCCACTGCTTTTTGGATTAATATCCCGTTCCCCAGGCTTTTGATAGTTGTCATTTCTTTTCCTATTTTTATTCTTATTTTGGCTTTTTCCTACTTGTTCATCCCTATATCTCTCACTAAAGTATTTATATTTACTGTTTGTAAATCGATATTGATTACTAGATCTACCTACATAATCATTTGTACGTCTTCTTAACTTTTCACTCTTTTTCTCTTTTAGGTTCCTTTCCAATCTATTGATGTCATTTTGAATTCTTTTATCCAATTCAACAAACACTGGATTTTCTTCAAATTTACTCAAAGACTTATTTAATTCCTCAATTTCTTTCTCTATCTATATTCAATAATTGACCTCATAAGGGACATTGAGCAGGATTCCAAGATACTATCCCATGTCCCCGAAAAAGCCACATCAGGGAATGGTGATTTTTAAAAAAAATCTCAATCCCCTCTGCACAATTTTTTTTATCCAAATATTGCTGAAGCAGTGAAGAGTGCCACCAATGTTTAAGCTCTGTTCCTAGTATTGCTTCTAATTAGTTAAACAACTTTCTTTTTCCTCATTATTTTCATCTACAGCAACATTCCCATTTTCACTATTTACATTAGCGTCTCTAAAAAAGATAGATAAATCTTTTTTTTCTTTTTTCTCTCAATGAAATAGAATTACACACCATACTGTAGTCTCCCTGTAACTAGAAAGGTTGCTACTCCAAAAAACAATCCAAAAAGTATATACACATATATATAAATAAGACTGTGAGATGAAAAAAACACACAGTCTTAAGGTGAGTGCCTTAATCCTCTACAGAAAATATACAGTAAGTATCCCAAAATAAAACAAAAAAAGAGAGATCGGGATACAATAATATCAATATGCAAAAATAGTCAGAAAAAAAAGGAAAAATAAAAATGAATAATAAAACATTCAGAAAAATAGATTCAGGATATTATGTAGACAAGAAGCCTGTTGGATCTATACATTAGGCACGTTAAAACCCGAAGCATTAAATGAAGAAGTAGATTTACATTATTTATAAGTATTGGGATATTTTTATTTTTCCTCTTCCTCTCTTTTTTTTGGGACTTGTTGTCCTTTTAATATGGGGGAGTTAAATATTTGGTTTAGGGTTAATGTAGGTATGACTATTGGAGGGATATTATGGGGCGGGTTATTTTTGTTATTATTTAGTGGCTTTGTTTCTTGTTGGACCTTTGTGTCCGGAACTTCATTGAATGTGGCCATACGTTCTTTATCACACACTCCAGGACTTTTCGGCTCATTACGGGGAGAGATACTCTGGGAACTGCGCATGTCACATTCTAGACTGTATACCTGGAATAACATTTTGTTAAGTGACCCCTACATGTTGTCAGTTGTTTGGGTATGTCATTGGCATCTTGTGGGTGTGGATGTTGTCAGCCGAATGTGGCGTACGCAGCACTCAGAGAAAGTTGTATTGGGGGTGTGATCTAAACCGGATAAGGAAATGCTCATTGGAGCGCAATTGTCTGTTCCATTGGAGTTATGAGTCTATTCTTTTGGTGCGAAGAATATCAGCGAATTACCGTGGAGTCTGGCCTAGTTCAATGGAGTTCCGGTGGAGTTTGAAAATATTTACACAGGTATTTAAGAAAATGATGTTCTCTTGTGTTTTAGATATTTCTAAGACTCTGAAGAAGTGGCTATTGGAGTCACGATACGAGTTAGGAGGTTTTTTTACATATATTTCTTTGCTATATTTCTTTTACACTGCTCATTGTTTTTATAACTCAGCTTGCTGATGCTTGCTGATGCTTGTTACTCTGATGCTGAATATTTGTTCTATGCTGGAGAGCTTTGAATGTTAAATAAGCTCAGAAATAACTATCAACAAGCTCTTTTAAAACAGGGATATAAAGATATAAATGGTACAGCCAAAATTGCATTGGGCTTTATATGGCCCTGGGCTAGAGTGGCTGTTTCCACATATATGTTTTTTGAACCCCAGGAGAGTGGTGGCATAATTAATGGCTTGAACCTGAAAGCTTGAGTCCAAGCACACTGAGCTGGAGTGAAAACCAGCATAAGCAAAAATACTGAGAGGCAAGTTGTGGCCTCTGTTAAATGTGAGTAGTGTTCTATGGGTGTTAGTGAAGGATCATTCCAGTGAGAAAATACTACACTTAGAGAACTATTTGCACCATTTTTTATTATCCCTTTAAGTTTCTTTAATATTGTAGGCATTAAAAAAAGAATTACATTGATGTAAGTCATATCTCCCAAACCTTTATGGTTTGAGAGATATAGCTGGCTAATGTTCCCCCCTCCCGACTGTTTCAGAGAAGTCTGCCATATAGCTGACAGCAGGAGATTCCAGTCCTGGGACCCACCCTCCAAGCGGTGTCAGAGAAGTCAGAGCTCTAGCTAACAGCAGCAGCGTCTGGTCATTTGACTGGATGGCGGCACTTCAGCAGAGCTGAACTCACGCTATTTAGAAATAAATATTTAATTGGAACAGTCTACAAAGCAAGCTTGGTTTGCAAGCACACTTTGTAGACCGTTCCAATGAAGTATTTATTTCTAAACAGCGCAATTTCAGCTCTGCTGAAGTGCCGCCATCCAGTCAAATGACCAGACTCTGCTGCTGTTAGCTAGAGCTCTGACTTCTCTGACACCTCTTGGAGGGGCGAACTTTAACCTAATGACTACATTAATGCCTTACAATATTAAAGAAAGTTAAAATTAAACATTACTATCCCTTTAAAAGGATTGAATATTTTGGTTGACCCTCTTTATTAATCCTTAATGACAAAGGACTTACCAGGTACATCCCGCAAAAACTGTCACTTAGTGACAGAGGACGTAACTGTACGTCCTGGAAATCTGGGTCCCCACGCGGCTGCACGCCATTCGGGGATTCCGGATTCATTTGCAAAAAAAAAAAATGTTAGCCGGGCGTTAAGTGACGGCTGCGTGCGTACACGGCCTGTCACTAAGGGGTTAAGCATTGGTCTCATACACTATCTCCACTAAACATACTAAAGGAACACCCTGTATTCTAAGGCCCTATCACAATGCTGTCATCACCCCTGGAAGCAGACCTCCAAATACGAACAGGTTGAAGAAATAGTTAAAAACAATTAGAGTTTTAGCATAAGACCTGTCTAAATGTGCTATTACCCCAACATAAAGACCTGTCTTTTTGTTTCTAATTCCTATTTTTACTAAATAGGCCAGCAGTATGAACTTGGAAAAACATGAATGCCACCCACTGTGATCCATTACAAATTACCTTTCATGATTCTTTTTTTTCCCCATCTTTAACTTATAAGAGTGAGATGAGATTGAATAAATCAGTATAATCTAAGTGAAGTGCATGCATCTGATAGGGGATAACCACAGGTTATTACTGGTTACTTTTCAGACAAACACAGTCTTTTTTGTGAATAAATGAGACATTTTCACCATAAAAAAAGCTATTTTTTTATTCATCTTCTCTTCTGTGAAAGTAAAATGAGATTCTTGGTCATATACAACAGTATACAGTATATATATATGAATATATTTATTTATATAGCACCACAATTGTACGCAGAGCTTTACAATTTAAGACTTTAGACAATACAGCCTTACAAGTGCTTTGTAGAGAGAAACACTGGGTGTGAGGTTCCTGCCCGAAAGCTTACAATCTAAAGTATATATATCCTATATAATCCTATATAATAATTAGCTAAATGTGTGTTTGTCAGAAGCCGTCATGCGCAGTAGAGACGACTGTGCACGATGTAGTCATGCACACTACAGACTGTCCACGCCGCGACTGATAATGGAGCGGGGCTCCGAATTCAGATCGTAGGATTCGCAGAGAGGACTACAGTCTGAATTTGGAGTGCCCCACTCCCAGGGCCAGATTTTCCATAAGGCAGAGTAGGCATCTGACTACAGGTGCACCCTACAGAGGGGCGCCTGCCATTTGAATCAATATTTTTTTTTTACTATTTTTGTTTTTTTTACAGTGGCATGCCACGCTGCCCGCTGCATGGTAAGGTCTGTGCCTCACAGACCTGTAGCTGCTGAGCTCCCCCAGCTCTTTAGTAATGCATCATCTCCCAGCGCTCTGCATTACTAAAGAGAAGACCGCGCGGGAGCTCCAGCAGCTACAGGTCTGTGCAGAAGCACAGATCTCTCCTGCTGCTGGACCACCAGGGAGGTAGGAAACAGATTGGGGGGCGGGAGGAAATGTGAGACTTAATGTGGAGATGATTGGGGCAATGTGAGGGCAAAATGGGGATGATGGGGAGCAAGTTGGAGCTGATGGGGGGCAATGTGGAGATGATGGGGGGCAATGTTGAGATGATGGGGGGCAATGTGAGGACAATGTGGGGATGATGGGGGGCAAGTTGGAGCTGATGGGGGGCAATGTGAGAGCAATATGGAGGTGATGGGGATTATGTGGAGAGGATGGGGGCAATGTGGAGATTTGGAACATTGTGGAGATGGCCTATGGGGGGGCAGGCGCTTCAGATTTCTGTGCCTACAGGCTCCTGAGATGTAAATCCAGCCATGCCCACTCCGTATCAGCCTTAGCGCATGACTGCACCATGGCCAATGCTGGGTGGCACTGTGGCCCGTGTACACAGGTACTTCAACTAGTTTATACATAAAACCTGTACTTACATACAAACCTTTTTAGTGAATACCAATGAATACACCTCTTCCAGTGAGATACTTTAACATGGAAAAGCTCTTAACAGATAAAACTTTAACACAAACATGAAAAAGAAATAATTATGTGCTGATTTACTGAATTCCCCAGAAGAAATTGGCCTAAAACAGGGTACTGATGAATGGCACACCTCTCCACACTGCTAAATCAATTGGCACATGCAGTGAAAATGGAATATTTTGATATCTATGATCTAGATCAGGAAAGGGCACCATGAGGCCCACCAGTTGTTCAGAACTATAAATCACATAATCCCAGAAAAACAATGGCTTATTTGGGATGATAGATAGACAGACAGACAGAGAGGTAGAATGCCAGTGCACTTCACTATGAAATCACTCATTCTCACATTCTAAATGCTGGAAATAATTAAATAATATGTGCTCATTAAATAATGACAATTTTATTCTATAGATTTATAGACAAAAATATAAATTCTAGAAATATAGCCATATATCTGATATATGTACAGTTGTACAGAAAAATAGCTTGTGTGAAATTAATTTTATTTATTTTGGTTCTAAAAGCAACTAAGAACTATGTATTACACTCAGCATAAAATAAAGAGTAGCAAGTCACACAAACATATAAAACTTATCTTAAAATAATATAAATGATGATAATAAAAAACTGCTTAATATAGACATAAAGCGAGTAAGATGACAACAGCTTAATAAGTTTACTGCACAATACATAAAAATATTTACAGATGTTTATTCAAATGTAAAAGAGAGAGTGGTTATCCAGCACATTTATAACAAATAATACATGGAGCATACCATTGTAATTACCTAATAAATATTAAATGTGAAAAAATCTTCAGAAACAAATAAAACTATAACCAAACTTTATTTGATTATTAGTACTGGTGACTTAAGATAGATTTTGTATAATGAAACACAAATTACAAATTGCTACTGGTTCTTTTCTTCTACATTTTATAGCTACTGTAAATTACTACTTTGTAAGTTTCTATTTCTATCAAGTCCCTTTTTTTATTGCTATTTTCTTTTTGGATTCTATTTTATTTGCAGTAAGAATAGTAATGATATGGAATTTTAAAATCCCATTAGGTAGTTTTACATTCCTTATTCAATTACTAATGATGTGGCAGAAAACTTGGATCAGCAAAGGGCCAGACTTGTTACTTCTCATCAAAATACTGATACATTCTATTGATGTTTCAATGAGAGATGCAATATTTGTAATTTCAATAGATAGCAACTATACTTTATCTCATTATGTCATGACAACCCCTATTTACCTCAATAAAGGCACCCTCCCCACTCCCCACCTTCCCTGACATATCCCCAGAAAGCAGAGGTCTTACCCCCTGTATGAAGGTGGAGATGTTTTTCATAACTTCCAAGACCCTTGCTGTCTTCTCTGTTAGAGGTGCAGGGGAACTGACCCTTTTAGTAAGAGAGTGATATGCAATGTATTGCACAGCACATCAACAGTAAAGCATCAGCAATAAACATAATTACAATTCCCACATCAACATGGTACTAATTTTAATTATAGATATTTAGAAAACAAGCAAGTTCTTTAAAGCCCAGATGTCAAAGACCAGCAGTGGGTCCTGTTAAAGTGACCAGTAAACAGGGGAGGATCTACTGCCACCATACTTTCTCATCATTATTTGACCTTTGAAGTAGGAAGAATAAAATAAATAACATCAGGGACATGGCTGTATGTCTTACTGATATTCCATCCCATATTCTGGTACAACAGCTGAGTCTACTTTTTGCAAACTTGTCACACTCATACCAATCAAAACAATTATTCCTCAAATGCATTTGTTGGAGAACACCCTGAAAATTATCTGATTATGTCAGATTCTACCAAAAGGCCCACAGCCAAAATGGAAAATAAGGGTGAAAAAGACTAGAAATGTGACAAAAATAATTAAATAAAATCCCAGAGTCAAAGATGAACGTAATGAACGTAAGTAAGGTTTTATGCTCCTACAAAGGGATCTTCAATCCATTCCCATCTTCACCCAATATTGGCCTGACAGGGCCTCCAGCAATGTATCTTGCAAAACCATTCCACTTATCCTACCAGTGGCCTTTGGGCCTAGCGATATGCTAAAGTCATGGGTTACATTTTCCACCAAGGGTAAATTTAAATCCACTCATCATGACCTTCTGAGCAGTAAGCCTCAGTAAGCATCCTTCTCCCAGAGTGCTAAAACAGAGATACAGGATTTTACTTCTACATTTGCTAGATATAACATGGGCAGTTGCATTTTATGCCATGAAAACTATACCCTCAAACCAAAACTCAACCTAAGAGCCATCCAGGCATCTCATGTACCCTCTCTCGGCCATTTTGTCTTGAATGCTTCACACTGTGATGGAGCTAACTAAACCTGCATTAACCTTTGCTAAAGGTCCTAATACCGAAGAGATAATCAGGGTTAAAAAGGCAAGAAAGGTGAAAAAAATGTAATAAAATCTCAGTCAGAGGATACCTCAAAATAATTGTAATGCACCATTAGCTGCTGCAACAGCCAAAGCAACTTCAGATCTCTTAAAGGGATAGTAATGTTTTATAATAAAAACAGCTCTAATTAATCATCATAGTATTTGGACTTTGGAGAGTGTTATTTCAATTCTATCAGAGTTGTAGTTCCAGAGTAATTCAATGACAAAGTGTCCCCCTCCCGCCCCTTTTACTGATGTCACACTGTTCAGCTAGAGCAGAAGGGAGGTGCCCAGGTAGACTGCAGAGAGGGAAAATCTTGAATTAAGATAAGGGAAAAATCTGAAAAGCTTGTCAAGGGGGGCAGGGATTTCATTGTTTTCATAGGAATAAGAGTGTCCCCTTCTGTTATCTGTCTGGTCTATAGACTGCATTACACATCTGAGAAGAGATTGCTTACACTAGGTAAAAGGGGCGGGAGGGGGAAACTTTGCTTGTGAATATCTCATAAACCATAAAGGTTTGAGAGATAAGACTTATATCATTCTTCATGTTTTTTTAATGCCTACAAAATAAAATAAAGTTAAAACGAAGTATTACTATCACTTTAACACCAGTTTTCAATACAAAACCAGTATCATGGTTCCCGTGATTTTCTGTCACTCTCTGCTGTGGTGTGTTCCAATTGGTAGAGCTTGGTTAAACCCGCCCAGTGTGGCCTTCTTATACCGGGCCTCTGGCACCTGTCAGGTGCCCTTTCGTGGTGTTCCAGTACCAGTGCTTCCGTTGCTGTGTTCCTGCGTTCCTGTGTACCGATTTGGCCTGTCTGACTATTCTACTGGTTCCTGCTCCGTGTATGACCCGGCCTGGCTGATGTTCCTGCTCTGTGATTGATCCAGCTTGTCTGACGCTCCTGCTCCGTGTATGACCCGGCCTGGCTGACGTTCCTGCTCCTTGATTGACCCGGCCTGGCTGATGTTCCTGCTTCGTGACCTGTGTCCTGTGAGCCTGTTCCAGCGAGATCTCGTCTATGTCGCCTGGCGACATTGTGAACCGTGTATTTTGAGCAGTATATGCTGACCTCCCACTTCACCCTTGCAGTGCTAGTTGCTTCCGATCCTGAGCCCATCCGTTACACTTGCTGAGCTTGTTGCCTCCATTACCAAGCCTGTCCGTTAACACTTGCAGTGCTTGTTGTCTCAGATACTGGGCCTATCCGTTAACACTTGCTGAGCTTGTTGCCTCCTATACCGAGCCTCTCCGTTAACACTTGCTGAGCTTGTTGCCTCCAATACCAAGCCTCTCCATTAACACTTGCTGAGCTTGTTGCCTCCAATACCGAGCCTCTCCGTTAACACTTGCTGTGCTGGTTGCCTTCATTACCGAGCCTGTCCGCTATACTTGCAGAGCAGTTGTGGCTTCCGTTACTGTGATACCGATAGCTCTTGCAATAACACTCGCTCCATTTACGCACCGGAAGGGTGCTGCTGGCTCTGGTCCTACTCAGCTCTGGCAGTGTTTGTGTATCCGTTAATGCACCAAGGGGTGCTACTGGCTCTGGTCCCATTCAGCTCTTGCAGTGGGTGTGTATCCGTTGACGCACCAAGGGGTGCTACTGGCTCTGGTCCCATTCAGCTCTCGCAGTGTAATTAACCCGTTTAGCACTGGAAGGGTGCCGTTCGCTCTGGTCCCATTCAGCTCACGCAGTGTGGTTAATCCCGTTACGCATGGCAGAGTGCTCTTGGCTCTAGTACCATTTAGCTCTAGCACAAGTGGTTGGTCTTACACATCACCAGTCCTTTATGGAATCCTGCTTGGACTCACTACTAGGTGCTCTCCACCTCGCACCTCAGTCTCTGGCTGCTCTTGTCATCTATTGGGTGTTGTCTTAACACACCACAACAGAGACTGATTACTTGCATTGGACTTTAACCCTTATTATACTCTGTTCCCTTTGCATTATACAGTATTGCTCCTTATCCATACTGTGTCTGCTATACATCCATATTTGCCTTCAGTTACATGTCATTACCTATTTCTGCCCTTAGGGGGCCGTGTTCCTCATTTGTTCTCAATAAAACTATGTTTTATTTTTTACCTCTGGTCTGAGTGTATGATAAAACCGTTACAACCGGACAATATACAAACATCTATAAATGAAAAACTAAGGTAAGTCACAAAAGTGAATTATCAAAACTGAATACAGAAATGACTCATGAGAAAGAAGTAAAGAGAAATTCCAGAAAACTCTCAAGATGACTGAGAAAACAGTCTCAAAATTAACCTTCAAAACAGAATGTGCACAAATAACGTAAAGATTGTGGGCATACCTAGGAGAGGGAGAACTCTTAAAGAGAGAAAACTCTGGGGACTCTGAGAACTATGGGAATTTCAGAGCTACGCCAAAAAAAAATCACAAACCACACTTACTTACACAGGCAAATAAATAAAAAGTCAAAACAGTCACCCTAAGTTTGGTCAGTTACACAGACAAACAATGTGTACTGATGGTAAAAAGGGGGCTAAAAGATCTGGATTACCATGGCACACAAATCCTCATCTTACAAGATTTTTCCTTTATGGCCTCCAATTGTTGAAGAGAATACTCAGAGATCTGTAAAAATGTGTTGAAAAAAATAATCCAATTTGCTTTGGTATACCGAGAGAGTCTCAATATAACCACAAAAGACCCTTTCATTTGACTAAATGAAGAAATCTTGATTCTACTTTGAATGATTTCAAACATGATACTGACTTAAATCCCTCCATGGCACTGTTTCCAGATGACCACTCATAAGGTTTTATCTTGTTAGTACTATAAATAAAACAGAGGTGTTTTAGTTACATGTTTATGGCCAAAGGCATGGAATGCCTGCATACCCCATCAAGAGAAGAGAGGATCTTTAACACTCTGTGTGGTCAAGGCACCCCACATACAGACAAGTCCCTATCTACCTACAACCTGTGAACATACATTTAGTATAATGTAATTAAAAAGCAGTGCTACTACCTTACCTCTCCTGTGAACAAAACTTTTATGAGGGAAATGAGGGGGTATTTACACCTTCCCTAATTCAGCTATTATCCAAATAGAGGTAAAGTAGTATCACTGCTTTTTCATTGCATTGCACTACATACATGATCACAGATTGTAGGCAGATAGGGCATCAGGACTTCCCTGAATCTATGGTGCCTTGACATGTACATGGGTATAATCATCAACGATATAGGATGAGGACTGGTAGAGGTGGTTCCAATCACAACTACTCCTGGTCCTAAACCAAGTGCTGATGCTGAGACAGCATTGCATGTGATTCTGGAGAAGAAGAATACTATTATTCTCTCCCCACTCACCAAAATCATATATATATATATATATATATATATATATATATATATATATATATATTTTTTTTTTTTTTTTTTTTTTTTTTTGTATTGAGGAAAACATAGTGCAATCATCAGTGACTGCACTGTATACTATGTGTGATAAGGTAATAAAAAGGGAAATGAGGAAACACACCTTAGCACATCAGTCCTCATTAAGCATATGCAAAGTGAACACCTTGTCATTTATGTTAAGCATGTGAAACCCCTCCCCAAAGAAAAAGGAAATTAAGCATGGTTGTCACTGTGCCCCCTGACCCACCCCAAGGGCACAAAGAATGCAGGAAAAAATCCCAGAGAAGGACAAAGCAAACCACCCACTAGCCTGAAAGTTTGATCATGACTGTAACACCTTGTGTGGTTCACTGACCAGACTTGGAAATGTGTCAGAGAGCAATCAAATGCATGGTATCAGGGAGCATCTACTGAAAGTCCATTCTGCTGAGTATTCCAAGATGGTGGCAGGGAGGACACATTACATTAAGTCTTATGGACATCATCACATGTCCTGAGAGGAGCGAACAAAGGTCATAGTAACAACAGTTCCTGATTTCTTAGTGATAGTATAAAATTGTTGACATAAATGTCACAGTGATGGTTACAGTTTTGCCTAACTGCATAATATGTAAGCAGATGTGTCACTTATGATTTTTTCCTCCTTGCACTATTTCAGTGGGAGTGTGTGAAAAGTCAGAAAAATTCTCTGCATGACATTTCATCAAACTCTACTGCAAAAGTTGTCTCCTTTACGCCACTGCCAATACATTTTTCGTCACAATATTACTTCTTCTGAGGGCTGAAGTTGAGAAATAGATTGCTGAAAGTATAAGTTGTGAGCCCTACAACAACATGCACCTTGAAAATGTTGTTAGCAGGCTAAGTGCCTTTGTCTTAGACATTGCTCACAACACTAACTTCTTGCTTGTGTAACTTTGGCACAACCATCCTTGAAAAATAACTGCAGCTTGGGATATTCCATCAGGGTGAAACATGACATTAGTTCTTTAAAGCCTCTGTTTTCAACAAAAGAAAAGGGCTGCATGTCGCCACTTACTATTCCATAGGCATATATTTGCTTTATTTTTTGCAGGTTTTGACTTCTTTCTAAGACTTTAGTAAGTGCGGGATGGCAGTACATAGTAGAAGATCTGTATAACTTTATTGCTTTAATGACATCACTTATGGAGATGGCGGGAGTGGTGGCGGTATGTGTAGGTATTCTAAAACTTGTCATCTCCAAAAACAAACTCAGAGTCACACACCTCTGCAGCAGGAGCAGAAAATCTATGCACACTCTCTAACCCATGAACAGCACTTTTATTATGTACCCCAGAGCCCCGGAAAAATTCAAGAGTACTTCTCCTGCTGCTAGTTGTGGTACCTCTGACCTGTTGGTGGTGTGCCTTCCATGCAGAGCTGTGGTTGTGCTTCAGGTGGGAACTCATTGAGAAGGTGTCTAGGTTGAATCTACATTGTCCCTGCTCACATGCTTCTTACATAGACAACATTTAACAACATGTTGTCATGGTAGCCAATAATAACAACAAGGAAACAGGTACAGTAAATGAACACCACCTTTACTGAATAATGCACAGGTAAGATAGACAATGAACACAAGAGAAATCCTTAGGATAAACAAGAACCTGGACCAGAGCAAAGAGATTCCACAGGGAATGGAATACTGCTTAGGAATTGTACTTGTGTTGATGGTCACCTCAGCTATGGTACCAAGGCAGATGGTAAGACCCAGCCTAAGATCAATACCTGGAGCAGATAGCAGCTAAAGCCCAGAGAACAATGGAGCGAATGGCTATCTCAGAACAGGTAGTCAGCCAGAGCCACTGGTCAACCCCAAGTGGGTAGCCAGACAGAGCCAAAGGGTCACACCAGAGTGGGGTAGTCAGCCAGAACCACTGGTCAGTACCAAGTGAGTAGTTAGACAGAGCCAAAGGGTCACACCAGAGCGGGTAGTCAGCCAGGGCCACTGGTCAGTACCAAGCAGGGTAGTAAGAGAGAACCAAAAGGTCACACCAGAGTGGGTAGTCAGTCAGGATCACTGATTAGTACCAAGCAGGGTAGTCAGACAGAGCCAAAGGGTCAATATCAAGCAGGTAGTCACCATGTAAGGACGACTGAGCCAGGTGTCCAGGCAGCTTATAACCCTATTGACTGGGAGGTGGAGCACACAACGAGCTCCATAGAGTGCTTAAAGTGGTGCGTAATGTCACTGGAAGAGAGCCAGATGACGTGAACCCGCTCACAAGAGCAAAAGGAATGCGGAAGTAAGCCGCATTCAGAGGAGTGGCATAGTCTGCTCGGAGGACACAGAAGCGACAGACTTCTCCAATGCCTGCCGCCAAAAAGTAAGTCACGGACCGTGTCAGTACCTACCCCTCAACGAGCCATCCTCTGTGGAAAGGGACATAGTTTTAGGGGAAAATGAGAATTAAAGCCTTGAATGAGCTCAGGAGCATGCACATCCCTGGAGGGAACTCAGGAACATTCCTCAGGCCCATAACCTCTCCAATGTACCATATATTGCACTTGACCACTGACTCTACGTGAATATGGTACTTCATATTCATCATGATCCCCGACCCTGACAGGAACAGGTTGGACGGTTCCAGAGGTATATTGATTGCATATCAAGGGTTTTAGTAGTGAAACATGAAACACATTAGAAATATGCATATTGTCTAGAAGGCCTAGGGTATAAGCAACAGAGTTGGCTCTACGGAGGATACGAAATGGACCAACAAAATGAGGAGCCAATTTTCTGCAAGGCACCTGGAGTTTAAGATTATGTGAGGATAACCAAACTCTTTCTCCCACCTGAAAAACCAGTGCAGGTAATCGCCTACGGTCTGCTTGCTTTTTTTTTTTTTTTTTTTTTTTTTTTTGCATGGACCTTTGTAGGGTTCTCTGGATCTGTACCCATGCAGAATGGAGTTCCCTCAAATGCTCCTCCAGATCAAGGATATTCTGTGCCTCAAAAGACTTGGGAAGTATGGATGGTTGAAAACTGTAGTTTAGCAGGAACGGAGAATTCTGAGAAGAGTTAACAGCACAATTCCGGGCAATCTCTGCCCAAGGCAACAGGTTCACCCAATTATTGTGGTGGGCCAATATAGAGCAACGAAGAAATTGTTCCAAGACTTGATTAGAGCTCTCTGCAGTACCATTGGACTGTGGGTGGTAGGCTGAGGAGAAAGAGAGCTGGATACCCATCTTAGCACAAAATGCCCTCCAAAAATGAGAAATGAACTGGCTTCCCTAATCTGAAACAATCACTTTGGGCACCCCGTGGAGGCGAAAGACCTCCCTGGCAAAAACTACTGCCAATTCTTTGGCAAAAGGTAATCCCTTGAGGGGTACAAAATGAGTCATTTTGGAGAAACACTCTACTATCATAAGGATGACGGTGTAGCCCTCAGATGCAGGTAGTTCAACCATAAAATCAATAGACAGATGAGGCCAAGAACACTCTGTGTTCAGAATGGGTTGAAGGAGGCCCACCGGGAGATGTTATGAAGTTTTTTTTTAGCACACGTTGGACAAGCTGCTACGAATGCTGAGATGTCGGCCACCACAAGAGCTGAGAGATAGACCATATAAGCTGATATCTTCCAATATGCCCCGTTGCTTTAGAAGAGTGATAAGTCATGAGCAGTCTAATCTGTAGATATTCAGGTACAAAACATTGCCCTCTAGGTTTGATGACCGGAACGGAGGCCTGCAATGCCATGATCTCCTCCCGCAATGGTGAGGTAATACTAGTATGAATATTGGCTAGTATATGGTCAGAAGGAATTATAGGTGTGGGGGTGCCATCCTCCTTGGAGTTAGAAACTGAACTGGCAGGACAAGGCATCATCCCTAATAACAGACTTTCAACCTTGGGCAATTTCTTAGAAAAAAACCCCACAAGGAAGCAATGCTCCTTATGGAGCCAAGCTCTGCGACAGGAGGGCGTCTACTCCTGACTCAGATGCATCGAGCTCCAGGGTAAAGGACAGGTTGGGATGGGTTAATATCGGAGCCACTGCAAAAGCAGACTTAAGGGTCTCAAAGGCTAGAAGAGCACTGGGATACCAGTCAGATGGATTGGCCCACTTGTGAGTCATGTCTGTGAATAGTTTGACAATAGTAGAGAAGTTTCTTATAAACCTTCTATAGTAATTGGTGAATCCCAAAAATCTCTGTTCCCACATGAGGCCAACAGGAAGAGGCCATTGCAAGACTGCAGACAGCTTCTGTGGGTCCATAGCTAAACCAGAGGAGGAGATAATATAGCCTAAAAAAGTCATTTGGGACTTATTAAATTCGCACTTCTCCGGCTTACAAAACAGATTAGTCTCTTTCAAGAGCTGGAACACCTTGGACACATCTGAACTATGAGCCTCTAGAGTGGGAGAATGTATGAGGATGTCATCCAGGTAGACAACCACACAACTTTGCAGTAAATCTCTTAAAACATCATTGATAAACTCCTGGAAGACAGCGGGAGCATTGCACAGCGCAAAAGGCATGATTAGATATTCATAGTGCCCACTCCTGGTGTTAAAGGATGTCTTCCATTTTTGACCCTCTTTGACTCTCACCAGATTATACGCAACCCTGAGGTCAAGTTTAGTAAAAACTGATGAGCCCTTATGGCGGTCGAACAATTCGGTTATCAACGGAATGGGATAGGCGTTCTTGACCATCAATTTATTTAAACCTCTGAAATCGATACAAGGCCTTAATTCACTATCCCATTTTTATTTTTTTTTTGGCTCCGGCCAAAGAGGTGGATTTGCGAATGACTCCTCTAGTGTTACAGTACCTAATGTCCAGCGGTGTGTTCTTGGCGCCGTTTGATAAGTAGCCTCTTGACGACTGGCTCAGCAGCGTTCCGGGTGTCTTGATGGACACCTGGTCTGGGCACAGTATGTGGTATCAGATGACATCTGTGTCCGTGGGCTGGGTGATAGTACTGCAGCATTGTTCACTGAGGTGACGCGAGTTTTGGGAGCACCGCAAAGATGCATCATTTACAAAATATTGTCGCTCAAATTACGCAGGACTCATGGGTGTGTCAATTATGGGCACGAAGCATCAGAATGTCGCAGACCCTGATTTATGCTTTATGCCTCTTTTGCTCCTCCCTGCTACTTCCTGCTCATGGGTTTAAAGGGCAGACTGAATGCCAGTTGCCCTTGCGTTGTTGTTCATAGCAGTTCTATTACCTGGGCTCTGTGTATGACCTGGCTAGTCTTCCATCCAACCTGGTGCTGACCTGTGGCTCTGTCTGACTACTCTTGCTTATCCCTATATCCCTATAGTGGACACCCAACCTGGCGCAGACCTGTGGCTCTGCCTGACTACCTGAACTGTGTGTGACCTGGCTTGTCTGACTACCCTCTCTGGTGCCGACTTGGGGCTCTGTCTGACTATTCTTATGTTTGTCCCTTATACCTAGCAGACACCCTATCTAGTGTGGACTTGGGGCTCTGGTGACACCCTATCTAGTGTGGACTTGGGACTCTGGTAGACTAGCTCTGATACTGACTACAGGCTTGGGTCAGTCATCCCTCCATATTGACTGCAGGCGTGGGTCAGTTACCGTTCCATACTGACGGCAGGTGTGAGTCTATACTCCAGCAATGTCTGATCAAGATCCCGTGTTCCTGTTCTCGTTCCTGCTCCTGGTTTCTATAGATACTACCAGTGGCTGAGGCCTAGTCTCTAGCAGACTGGTATGGCTTGGCAGCCTACTATTCCTGATAGTAGTGCTCACTGACTTGTAACCCTTTGCTTGCTACTTTTGTATATAATGTGCTCTACTTTTCTATTATTAATACATTTTGCATTTAACTATACCGTACTGACTCCTGAACGTTTTTGGTTAATCCGTGACATCTAGCCAAGGCGTCTGCCAAGTATTCCTCCATGGCCTTGTTCTCAGCCACTGACAGAGGGTAAACTCGACCCCTCAGAGCAACGGCCCCAAAAATCAGATCAATGGTACAGTCATATGGCCTGTGTGGGGGTAACCTACTGGCTTGTACCTTGTTAAACACATCACTGTATGACTGATACTCCTCAGGTAATGAGGGAGAAGAAGGCGTGCACAATACCCTCATAGAATGCTGAAGGCAGGATTTGGCACACTGGGGAGACCAGGACAAGATATCTCAAGTCTGCCAATCAAATTTAGAGTTGTGTTTCTGCAACCATGGAAACCACAGAACAATTGCATAATGCGGAGATTGGATCACCTGGAATTGAAGTGTCTCCAGGTGGAGTGCCCCTACCAACAGGCAAAATGAATAAGTCTCATGAGTTACATGAGATGGCTGTAGGGGCCTCCTATCAATTGCTTCAGTAGCTAGTGGAGAGGAGTGGAGCTGCAAAGGAATAGAGTGCTTAGCCTCAAATTCATCGTCAATGAAATAACCAGCAGCACCAGAATCTATTAAGGCTGGAGCTACCACCGAAGAGTTGGCCCAAGACAGAATGACCTCAAGGAAAGGTTTACACTGTAGGACCTCCGGGGACTGTGAAATGGCACCCAGGGTCTGTCCCTGACAAAGCCCTAGGTGCAATTGTTTCCTGGCCAGATGGGACAAGAATGCAGTAGGTGCCCAGATCTCCCACAAGAAAAACATAGACCCTCCCACTGACGGAATTCCCTCTCCTCAACCAAGAGGCGAGTAACCCCCAGCTGCATAGGCTCACTCCCCATAGAGTCCGAGCCAGGAGGCATGGGAGGCGAGGGAGGAATGGGTGGGTGAGCAAAGCTCAGCACCAAATGAGAAGGAGACCTACTCAGGCGCTCCCTGAAGGATGGTCTCTCCATGATTCTGGTATCAATCAGGATGGTAAAGGAAATCAGTTTGTCCAGATCATTGGGCAGCTCACGGGCTGCAATGTCATCCTTGATAGCGTCATATAAACCTTGGGAGAAAGCGGATACAAGTGCTTTGTTGTTCCAACCAACCTCTGCTGCCACAGTACGGAATTCGATTGCGTACTCAGCCACCATTTGAGCACCCTGGCAGATGGCCATTAGTTGTTTGGCAGCAGAGGTAGAGCGAGCTGAGATATCGAAAAATCGTTTAAAGGAGGCCACAAATTCAGCAAAATTATAGATAATGGGTTTGTCCATCTCCCATAATGGATTGGCACATGCCAACGCTTTATCAGACAATTCAGTAGGTAAGGCCTGTGGGACCATTGCAAGAAATATTCCCACCTGATTATGGAATCCATGGCATAGCGCCGGGTTACCTTTGTAACGTTTAGGAAGAAGTGTGGAACCAGACAATCTTATGGCCACAGTGGCTTCAGGAGCAGTAAGAACAACTGGGGCCGGAACGGAATCGGAGGTAGCCAGCAGTTGCCGGGCAGGATGGTATAGGTGAGCAGTATGATTCAGTAGTGTCTGCAGAGACAATTGATCAATACACTGATCCTGCATATCCATCCTGGTCAAAATGCTCTGAACAGGTGTGTTCCCTGTACCTTCCGGACTCATGGCCCTTACGTATTGTCATGGTAGCCAATAATATCAACAAGGAAACAGGTACAGTAAATGAACACCACCTTTAGTGAATAATGCACATGTAAGATAGACGATGAACACAAGAGAAACCCTTAGGATAAACAAGAACCTAGACCAGAGCAAAGAGATTCCACAGGAAATGGAATAGTGCTTAGGAACGGTACTTGTTTGGATGATCACCTCAGCTATGGTACCAAGGCAGATGGTAAGACCCAGTCTAAGGTCAATACATGGAGAGGGTAGCAGCTAAAGCCCAGAGAACTAAAGAGCGAATGGCTATCTCAGAACAAATAGTCAGCCAGAGCCACTGTTCAGCCCCGAGTAGGTAGTCAGACAGAGCCAAGGGGTCAGTACCAGAGCGGATAGTCAGCCAGAGCCACTGGTCAGTACCAAGCGAGTAGTCAGGCAGAGCCAAAGGGTCACACCAGAGCGGGTAGTCAGCCAGGGCCACTGGCAAGTACTAAGCAGGGTAGTCAGACAGAGCCAAAGGATCACACCAGAGTGGGTAGTCAGCCAGGGCCACTAGTAAGTACCAAGCAGGGTAGTCAGACAGAGCCAAAGGATCACACTAGAGTGGGTAGTCTGTGTGATTTACATTTCTCTCGCTCTCTCTCACTCTATCTCTTTCCATTCTTCTTTTCTCCTAAAACATAGCACACTACAGTGAAGGAAATTATGGGTTTAGGTATTATATGAGCAGTTTTGTCTCATTGAATAACATGAGATTTCCTGTGCTCTTAGCAAAAAGGTGTAAAATCTATGTTACTCTATGGGTAAAACCATGTGTTTTCTGTGAAATTTCCAGCAGGAAGGAAAATTGGTCTTTTTTCCCATCCCTAGACTCATGCCATTTAAGAAATAAAAGAAAAAATATCCAACTTTCTGTGCAACTTCTTCTTCCCCTCCTTACCTCATGCTAATGTTAAGCAGATTTCAGCTGCTGTTCTCTCTCTCTCTCTCTCTCAATGTCCCTTAGTCAATATACTGGACCCACTTCTTCTGGCTGTTGTAGGAACCAATGTCAGTTGTTCTTTCCCTCCCTTGGGTTTCAGTCTGAAAAGTAGTCTCAGCTAGCTCAGGAAGGAATTCTCAATCACTTACCCTTCCTTTCTCAGTCAAACAAAATTTTGGGGAATTTTGGATAAATCTCCTTTCTCCCTTCACAAATCCACAGACACCACTAACACAGAGAACATACATATCAGAAAGGAACTTGGATCACCTGCTTGTCTCTTCTCCGTCAAACAACATTTTTGAGTATTTTGGGTAAATCTCAATTATCCCTCCACACTCCCCCAGAGTCCCCAAACTCCCCTAGCACAGACAAAAAAAAATCACATGTCCAAAACTAAACTCCTATAGCTCGATTC
Organism: Rhinophrynus dorsalis; assembly: GCA_037306005.1. NCBI lineage: Eukaryota > Metazoa > Chordata > Amphibia > Anura > Rhinophrynidae > Rhinophrynus > Rhinophrynus dorsalis. The sequence goes on along the minus strand of CM074722.1, from coordinate 296,957,471 downwards.
TATCTGCCCCGGTATTTTTTAAAACTATCTACGGTGGTTTTGAAAGTATAGTTTACTATTCTATTTACTGCGCTGTGTCAACAACCTCCACCTCGCAAAAATGTCCATCGGGCACAAAATTTGCTCCCACTGGACACCATATAAAAGAAGTAGAATTTGGTATTCTATTCCATGCGGTGGCTTCACTGCATGTTAAGGAATGCACTTTTTATAGAGAGTAAACTGCTTCATGAAAATGAGGAGCAGAGTCCCTAACGTGCAGTGAAAATCACTGGTGTGTGGTAGAAAACTGGTTCCCAACACACACTTGTAGTTTAAAAAAAATATTAACCCTATGAGTGTCAGTGGGGTATTCAATGCATTTTACAGCATTGCATACCCCACTGGCACTCATAGAGTTAATCCCCCAAGCATTAACACATGTCCTGTAAGATAACTTATCTGTACTCCTGATGTCCAGCATGTTGCTACTGGCCATCTTCTCCTTCAATCTGCTGTCTACCTTCTTCCCTTCTTCTCCTATTCTTTCTTCATTTCAATCTGTTTAAAAAAGAAAAATCCAATCACAGACCCCACCCCCCACATGTCTATTGGGTCGTTGCCAACATCCTACTGAGGGCATTTTGAACAGAGACTGGCTTTTACATATCAATCTCTGTTTAAAATTACTGGCAACCTCCAATTGGCTGGGAGGTGTGCTTACACACCTCCCAGTCAATCAGCTTCTAGTGGGGGGAATAATAGACAGCCCCTCATGGGCTGATGCCCATTCCAGTTTCTGTTCAGAATTCAGTCTCTGTTCAGAATTCCATCATACTGGAAAGGGCATTGGCCCATGAAATACTTAAGGGAGGGATGTCTATTATTCCTTTAGCTGCAGCTGACAGTGGCAGAGAACAAAAAGGGGGCATGTTTATCTTGTTCACTTTTTGGCACTAATGTTTAATATTCTATTGCAGCGCTGTCCAAGTTCAGTCTTCAAGGGCCACCAACAGGCCAGGATGTAAGGATTTCCCTGATTAAGCACAGGGAGTTAATAATTGGCTCATTCATTTTGACTAATTCTTCTGTCCTTAATCAGGGAAATCCTTACATCCTGGCCTGCTGGGGGCCCTTTAGGACTGAACTTGTATAGCCCAGTTCTATTAGACAACATCTGTAACTTATTAGCGCAAATATGGGCAATTGTTTTTATTTGTTTGGCATCTGTGCAATGCTTAACCCTTTGAGTGACAGAAAGCACACATCACTGCTCTGCAATGTGTAGCATACCCCTCTGGCACTCAAGGGGTTAAACTATGCACAGATGTCAGAGTTATGTTTGGGGCATATATTTGAAATGTGTCTTTTTCTTTATTTTACAGTAATGAGAGAACAGGAGATGACAGAACAGAAGAAGATGGAGAGAAAGAAGAGAGAAGAAGGAAGAGAGAAGATAGAAGAAGAAGATGGACAGTGAATGACAGGTAAGTGTAACACAGATTTGGGTATTAGGCTAGTGTTAGGGGTAGTATTGTGGCACTGTAAAGGATATTGTAGGGTTAGTGTTTGGGAGGGTGACTATTTTAAGTAACGATCTGTGCTTGAAAGTATCTCAGGCACCAATCATTAGCTGTTTTCCTTTGAAGTTCCCATTATTCATGCTACTTAGGATGAGTTTTGGGGACTTAACACATAAAACGGACGTTTGGCCGCAAGTCTTTTTCTGTGGCCTAAAGTCCATTGTGCTTTCAGCTCATAGGACAATTGAATACCTACTTAGACATTTTTTCTGTCGGTCGGTAGACAGTTTAGTCCTACTGGCAGTTTTATCTCACAAAATTGAATTGAGTCCTGTGTCTCTCTCTTCTTCTCTTCCTACCCTGTCTCTCTCCTTCTGTCTTGTTATACCTCTGCACCATGGGTTTTTCCACCAGCTGTTTCTTTATCCCTTGCTTTATTTTGGGTTGTTCACCTTTTTCTTGTTTCTCTCTTGCTCTCCCTCTTATTTTCTTTACCTCTCTCTCTCTTGCGGACTGACTCTGGGCTGCAATTGCTCTCCTCTGTGGCTCTCTTCTGCTTCACTGCATTGTTCCTTAGTAGGGTTCTCCAGATCTGGATTTCAGCCAGCTTTTGGACAGAGGGGCCATTATACACAGTTAAAACAGAAAAACAGTTATTCTAGTTAATTCACAAAAAAGACAGACACTCACAGGCTAGTAAAAACATGTGAGCAGTGAGAAAGCAGGGTCACATCTAGGCACATCCACAATAAGATCCCACCTGAAGAACAACAACAGGTCTGACTGAGAGACACACAGAGATGTGACAGCTAGCAGCAGCAGAAGCATTCCTAAAAGTGCACAGGGCCAAGGAGCACGGAATAGTAGTGGTGTAAATTTCTCAGGGAGTGAGACAACATTTTCCTTAGTGATATGAACACCCACATCTTCTACTGTTACTGTTTTGCAAATGCATAGCACGGAGAGGTTGACCAAGTTAGTTGAAGATGTCAAGAGCCATGAGTCCTCACAATCACCTCCAGGCCTGCCAACACCACCATCACTAAAATATGTTGTTATAACAATTATATTACATAGTTCCTTTTCTATGTGCTTCCAATCCAACCTTAATGAGTTCCTTGACAGTAAAAAAAATAACCCAGAAGTATGTCTGTGGAATGGCATATTTTCCAAAATGTTAGCATTGACATGATGCCCTATTTTGTTGAAAAGTGTGATTTTAAAGAATTGATGTCATGTGTTGTACCCCATTGGCATTTGCCAAGAGTCAGCTTCACAAGATTTGTATAAGCAGGTGGTTGGTGTCATGCGCAAGGGGTAAAGGGAAGCAACATGCTATAAATGTTCAAAGCTTGTGTTAATGCATGAACCCAGCCTTCCTGTACCTGTTGCTTTCAGAGGTGGACATTTCCATTTCAGCACTCAGAAGCACTAGTGTTACAGCTGGAATGCTCCCAGACATAGAAGCAGACAGAAATGACAATGTTTTTCTGGGAGTGATTGGCTTTAGCAGAGGTGGACATTTTATGTATTTACTGTGTGTGGAGAAAACTGAGATTTTTTTCAGTCAAAAAAAAAAGAGACTTTTCACCCACCTTTATGTAATTGGTGAGTTCTTTGTTTATTTTTCTTTTTAAGCTAACATTTTCGCTTTTCCAGAGGCAGCACTGCTTTGGTAAGTAATTCAATACAATCTCATGGAGCAAGGAACAGACTAAGCGGAAACAGTATTGTGACGGATACCTGTACTCAGACTGAGTAGCTCCACCAAAACTGTTCCTCCTTAGCCCAGGGCGACACTCAGGAGTTCCACCAGCCAGGAACCAGGATCATAGCTCCAGTCACCCAGTCACTTAGGCAAGACTCAGTGTAGGGTGAACGCACTCTAGATACAGCAAGCTTACCACAAGCACCAGGCAACACCAGTGTAGAGGTAACACAAGAACTGAATTATTGTATAACAAACAGGTTTTATATATACTCGTAACAAGTTATCCACACATATTAGAATACACTAGGATACAGATTACTGCAAAGCACATACGAAGAGACAATTGGGCCGGTGGTGGAGGGGCACATAATACAAAGAGGCAAAATGGGAACAATGAGAACAAAACAATGGGAGCCTCCACAGGGGGGACAAAGGACTGTAAATAGTATGATGATTACATCACACAAAATTACATCACTACATAATTAAATGAAAAACATCAGACCAGAGCATAACTCTCTCAACAAATACACTACACTGTTCCTGTTCCTCTCCCTCCAGGAGCCCAGGGCATGGAGGCTTCTGTGACAAGGGGCAAACAGGCAGTGATTAGTCTTAGGGGGAGGCTATACCCCGTTCCAGGGCCAGGTCCATAGTCTGTGGGCAGAAGGCTGGCCCTCAGCCCCCTCCAGTAGCCCCAGTGATGGAGTGTTCTTTCACAGGTATCTACAGAAGTATTTTACTAATTTTTTAACAGACTGAGTTACTGAGGTAGGTGTCATTTATAGATCAGTAAGGTATGCCTATTTATTATCTGCATTGCATCTGCAGTGACCTATAACCATTTGAGGGCCAGAAAGGTACCCAACTCATTGCAATGCTATGCATCGGATAACTCACTGTCACGCAAAAGGATAATGAGCTCCACTGTAGTCTGTCCTTAGTGTAAGACTATTGCATACTGTGAGGAACAATAAACTGCCTGATTAATAAAAACTACACAAAAGTACAAACCGTGGTTTGAAATATAAAGTAAAGCTACTAGTGATGAGCGAGCACCCCAATGCTCGGGTGTTCGGGTGCTCTGACCGAGCACCCCCGGAGGCTCGAGTGCTCGGCCGAGCACCCGAGCCCCATTGAAGTCAATGGGAGGACTCGAGCATTACACCAGGCACCCCCTGCTCTGATGAGGGGAGGGTGCCTGGTCCATAGGAAAAGGGCAGAAAAGGATGGAAACACCACAGAAATGGTTCAGGGACAGCATAGGGAGGATGTCTGGATGCATCTTGGACTCCAACATCGCTGCTGGGAACGATGTTTCGCCCGTAGTACGCCATTTTTACAGACTGACCGTAAAACACACAAAAAGGCAGATAAAAACGACTTTAGGCGAAAAATTGTTACCAAACAGTATTTGCTGTATATTTACTTGTATATCATCTGCAAATTCTCCCAAAAATTTCCTCGATTTTTCTGAACTGAGGCCATGATTAAGAGGGAAACGTGCGCAGAGGCAAATTCTCCCAAAAATTTCCTTGATTTTTCTGAACTGAGGCCATGATTAAGAGGGAAACGTGCGCAAAGGCAAATTCTCCCAAAAATTTCCTCGATTTTTCTGAACTGAGGCCATGATTAAGAGGGAAACGTGCGCAAAGGCAAATTCTCCCAAAAATTTCCTCGATTTTTCTGAACTGGGGCCATGATTAAGAGGGAAACGTGCGCTGAGCCGACCATCCAAAACATTATGGGTGAGGGTCTGCTGCGGAGCTGACCATCCTAAACATTATATGCGAAGGCCCGCTAGTGAGCTGACGTTATAAAACATTATATGAGAGGGCCCGCTAGAGAGCTGACCCAATAAAACATTATATGAGAAGGCCCGCTGGTGAGCTGACCTATACAAAAATTGTCAAACAGGGCCTGCTGGTGAGCTGGCCCTATATAAAAATTATATCACAGGGCATAAGGAAGAGGAGGAGGAGGATGAGAAGATTAAGAGTCAACCATATACCCGTTTTTTGGGTGGAAGGGGTGAATGGGAATACAGAGTATTCCCATCATTGTAAATAACATATATAAAGTCACTTTATGTTCCTCCGGGGCTTTCCTCCAGTGGAGTGGAGAAGTCAGGGGAAATCCAGGCCTTGTTCATTTTTATAAGTGTCAACCTATCAGCATTTTCGGTGGAAAGGCGGATACGCTTATCTGTTATGATGCCACCAGCAGCACTAAATACCCGCTCAGACAGAACGCTGGCGGCAGGGCAGGCCAGCACCTCCAAGGCGTAGAGTGCCAGTTCATACCACGTGTCCAGCTTGGACACCCAGTAGTTGTAAGGCACAGAGGGATCATTGAGGACGCTGACACGGTCTGCTACGTACTCCTTCACCATCTTCCAAAATTTTTCCCTCCTTGTGACACTAGGCTGCGCATCAGGGTGAGGGTGCTGGCGGGGTGTCATGAAGGTGTCCCACGCCTTGGAGAGTGTTGCCCTGCCTTTGTCGGAACTGCTGTGTGCTCCCCTTTTCTCCCCTTCTCGGTTGGCCAAGGTAGCACGTACTCTGCCGCCAGCGTTGTCAGATGGAAAATTTTGGAGCAATTTTTCTACAAGAACCTTCTGGTATTGCACCATTTTGCTTGTCCTCTCCACCGGAGGAATGAGAGATGAGAAATTCTCTTTGTAGCGGGGGTCCAGAAGGGTGAACACCCAGTAATCCGTGTTGTCTAAAATGCGTATAACGCGTGGGTCACGGGAAAGGCAGCCTAACATAAAGTCAGCCATGTGTGCCAGAGTACCAACAGGCAAGATTTCGCTGTCCTCACCAGGAGGATGACTCTCAATCTCCTCATCCTCTTCCTCCTCTTCTGCCCACCCACGCTGAAGAGATGGAACTAAAGTTCCATGGCTACCCTCTGTAGCGGAGGCAACCGTGTCTTCCTCCTCCTCCTCCTCCGCCTCCTCCAATTGTCGCTGAGAAGACGAAGTGAGGGTGCTCTGGCTATCACCTTGTGTAAGCTCTTCCTCCCGCATTTCCACCTCTTCCACATGCAAAGCGTCAGTTTTAATTGTGAGCAGCGAGCGTTTCAGTAGACACAGAAGTGGGATGGTTACACTGATAATAGCGTTATCGCCGCTCACCATCTGTGTCGATTCCTCAAAATTGCGTAAAACCTCACAGAGGTCTGACATCCATTCCCACTCCTCACTTCTGATTACAGGAAGTTGAACGGAGAGGCGACGACCGTGTAACAGCTGGTACTCCACTACTGCCCTCTGCTGCTCACAAAGCCGGGCCAACATGTGGAAGGTGGAGTTCCAGCGCGTGCTCACGTCACACAGCAGCCGGTGAGCTGGCAATTGTAAGCGCTGCTGCAGCTTCAACAGGCCGGCTGAAGCTGTAGATGACTTACGGAAATGTGCACACACGCGGCGCACCTTGGTCAAGAGATCATGCAAATTGGGGTAGGTTTTTAGAAATCGCTGAACCACTAAATTAAATACATGCGCTAGGCATGGTACGTGTGTGAGCTTGCCGAGCTCCAAAGCCGCCACCAAGTTACGCCCATTATCACACACAACCATGCCTGGTTGCAGGTTGAGTGGCGAGAGCCACTGCTCGGTCTGGTGACTAATCCCCTGCAACAGCTCTGAGGCCGTGTGCTGTTTGTCCCCAAGGCAGATCAGCTTCAGCACGGCCTGTTGACGCTTCCCCACTGCAGTGCTACACTGCTTCCAGCTACCGGCTGATGGGTGAGTGGCGCTGCGCGCAGAGAATTCGGAGGTGGAAACGGAGGAGGAGGAGCCAATAACGTAGGTGCTGGCGGAAACCCTGATGGAGGTAGGGCCCGCAATCCTCGGCGTGGGTAGCACCTGTGCCATCCCAGGGTCCGAGTCGCTCCCAGCCTCCACGACATTCACCCAGTGTGCCGTCAGGGAAATGTAGCGTCCCTGGCCACAAGCACTTGTCCATGTGTCAGTTGTTAAGTGGACCTTCCCAGTAACTGCGTTGGTCAGGGCACGGGTGATGTTACGGGACACATGGTGGTGTAATGCGGGGATGGCACACCGGGAAAAGTAGTGGCGGCTGGGGACCGCGTACCAAGGGACAGCTGCTGCCATCAGGCTGCGGAAGGACTCAGTCTCCACAAGCCTAAATGGCAGCATTTCGATGGCCAGTAATTTGGAAAGGTGTGAGGTTAGTGCTATGGCCTGTGGGTGGGTGGCTGGGTATTTTCGCTTGCGCTCAAATGCCTGGGGTAACGACATTTGGACGCTGTGCTGGGACAGGGAAGTGGATGTGGTCGCTGATGGTGCTTCAGATGGTACAGGTGCAGGGCGGGAGGTATGCGGGCCTGCGCCTTCGACAGGCGATTGGCCGGCACCGAAAACAGGGGAAGAGGAGGCAGTGGTGTGGCCTGCAGACACAGATGGGCGATCCAGGCGTTCCTCCCACTTATTACGGTGCTTGGATGCCATGTGTCGGATCATGCTGGTGGTGGTGAGGTTTCTAGTGTTCATGCCTCGGCTCATTCTGGTGTGGCACAGGTTGCAAACTACAATTCTTTTGTCGTCTGCACTTTCCTTAAAAAAACGCCATACCGCGGAACACCTACCCCTTGGCAAGGGAGATTTACGCAAGGGGGTGCTCCGTGGAACATTTGCGGGCCGGTTTGGTGCGGTCCGCCTTCTTTCTGTAGCCACACCACTGCCTCTTCCAGCCTGTTGCGGTGCTGCAGATGGCTCACCCTCAGGACTGCTGTCATCGCTCGGCTCTACACCTTCCCAGGTGGGGTCAGTCACCTCATCGTCCACCAAGTCCTCCTCCACTTCCTCACTCTGATCATCCTCCTCATGTCTTGATCCCACCACATACTCAGTCATTGACAACTGTATATCATCCTCCTCATCAAGGTCTTGAGACAGTAATAGTGGTTGATGTAATGGCAACTGTGTCTCATCATCATCATCATCCACTTCCTTTGACCTTAAATGCCGTTCACCTCTGTTATCTTCTTGTGATTGGGTACCCTCTAGAGGTTGTGATTCAGGGCACAAGATGTCATGTTCCTCTGCAAGCGTGCTTGGAGAGAGGTTCAAATTAAGGATTGGTGATGAGACGAGCTCCTCACTATATCCCAGTGTGGGATCACTTCTTTGACCAGATCCTCTATGGTGGGAGGAAGGATGATCAGAGTGAGGATTATGTTGACCAGACTCTTGGCTACTGAGAGTGGACTTGGTGGAAGACAGGGTGGTGCTTAACCGACTGGAAGCAGTATCAGCTGACATCCAACCGACCACCTGTTCGCAGTGGTCGGACCTCGAGAGTGATGTCCTGCGACGCCCTGTAAAGTGAGACATGAAGCTAGGTATGGTGGATGTCTTTCTGTCTTGTGCTCTGGCACCAGGCGCAGTTTCTACGCGTCCTGACCCGCGCCCTGAACTATCAGGATCACGTCCACTTCCCCGTCCCTTTTTACCCGCCTTCTTCATATTACACGGAATATGTGCTGCAAATCTGCAACTTTGCACAGTACACAGAATTTGCTTCTTAACTGCGGCTACGCACAGTGAATGGAATATGTGACTTTGATATTTTACAGTTTGAAGACTTAACAGAATGTTTTCCTATTCTGAAACTGTGCACAGTAAACAGAATTTGCTTCTTAACTGCGGCTCGGCACAGTGAATGGAATATGTGACTTTGATATTTTACAGTTTGAAGACTTAACAGAATTTTTTCCTATTCTGAAACTGTGCACAGTAAACAGAATTTGCTTCTTAACTGCGGCTACGCACAGTGAATGGAATATGTGACTTTGATATTTTACAGTTTGAAGACTTAACAGAATGTTTTCCTATTCTGAAACTGTGCACAGTAAACAGAATTTGCTTCTTAACTGCGGCGACGCACAGTGAATGGAATATGTGACTTTGATATTTTACAGTTTGAAGACTTAACAGAATTTTTTCCTATTCTGAAACTGTGCACAGTAAACAGAATTTGCTTCTTAACTGCGGCGACGCACAGTGAATGGAATATGTGACTTTGATATTTTACAGTTTGAACACTTAACAGAATTTTTTCCTATTCTGAAACTGTGCACAGTAAACAGAATTTGCTTCTTAACTGCGGCGACGCACAGTGAATGGAATATGTGACTTTGATATTTTACAGTTTGAACACTTAACAGAATTTTTTCCTATTCTGAAACTGTGCACAGTAAACAGAATTTGCTTCTTAACTGCGGCGACGCACAGTGAATGGAATATGTGACTTTGATATTTTACAGTTTGAACACTTAACAGAATTTTTTCCTATTCTGAAACTGTGCACAGTAAACAGAATTTGCTTCTTAACTGCGGCGACGCACAGTGAATGGAATATGTGACTTTGATATTTTACAGTTTGAAGACTTAACAGAATTTTTTCCTATTCTGAAACTGTGCACAGTAAACAGAATTTGCTTCTTAACTGCGGCGACGCACAGTGAATGGAATATGTGACTTTGATATTTTACAGTTTGAACACTTAACAGAATTTTTTCCTATTCTGAAACTGTGCACAGTAAACAGAATTTGCTTCTTAACTGCGGCGACGCACAGTGAATGGAATATGTGACTTTGATATTTTACAGTTTGAACACTTAACAGAATTTTTTCCTATTCTGAAACTGTGCACAGTAAACAGAATTTGCTTCTTAACTGCGGCGACGCACAGTGAATGGAATATGTGACTTTGATATTTTACAGTTTGAACACTTAACAGAATTTTTTCCTATTCTGAAACTGTGCACAGTAAACAGAATTTGCTTCTTAACTGCGGCGACGCACAGTGAATGGAATATGTGACTTTGATATTTTACAGTTTGAAGACTTAACAGAATTTTTTCCTATTCTGAAACTGTGCACAGTAAACAGAATTTGCTTCTTAACTGCGGCGACGCACAGTGAATGGAATATGTGACTTTGATATTTTACAGTTTGAACACTTAACAGAATTTTTTCCTATTCTGAAACTGTGCACAGTAAACAGAATTTGCTTCTTAACTGCGGCGACGCACAGTGAATGGAATATGTGACTTTGATATTTTACAGTTTGAACACTTAACAGAATTTTTTCCTATTCTGAAACTGTGCACAGTAAACAGAATTTGCTTCTTAACTGCGGCGACGCACAGTGAATGGAATATGTGACTTTGATATTTTACAGTTTGAACACTTAACAGAATTTTTTCCTATTCTGAAACTGTGCACAGTAAACAGAATTTGCTTCTTAACTGCGGCGACGCACAGTGAATGGAATATGTGACTTTGATATTTTACAGTTTGAAGACTTAACAGAATTTTTTCCTATTCTGAAACTGTGCACAGTAAACAGAATTTGCTTCTTAACTGCGGCTACGCACAGTGAATGGAATATGTGACTTTGATATTTTACAGTTTGAACACTTAAAGGGATAGTAATACCTAAAATGTAAAAAAAAATATGTTGTAGGGTTTATCCCCCTGAGTAAAACAAGAGTACTCCCACTGCTGAAAGATGTTTCATTCAATAGTTATTAATTTTCAAAGTTGAATTTTTTAGGTGCAATATCACAGTGGCCTGAAATTGTACAGTGGCGCTGTTGCTACACCATCCTATGGACAGCTCTGGTCTCAGGACCATAAATCTCCATAGGCTGGTGTAGCAACAGCGCCACTGTACAATTTCAGGCCACTGTGATATTGCACCTAAAAAATTAAACTTTGAAAATTAATAACTTTTGAATGAAACACCTTTCAGCAGTGGGAGTACTCTTGTTTTACTCAGGGGATAAACCCTACAACATATTTTTTTTTACATTTTAGGTATTACTATCCCTTTAACAGAATTTTTTCCTATTCTGAAACTGTGCACAGTAAACAGAATTTGCTTCTTAACTGCGGCGACGCACAGTGAATGGAATATGTGACTTTGATAATTTACAGTTTGAACACTTAACAGAATGTTTTCCTATTCTGAAACTGTGCACAGTAAACAGAATTTGCTTCTTAACTGCGGCTACGCACAGTGAATGGAATATGTGACTTTGATATTTTACAGTTTGAAGACTTAACAGAATTTTTTCCTATTCTGAAACTGTGCACAGTAAACAGAATTTGCTTCTTAACTGCGGCTACGCACAGTGAATGGAATATGTGACTTTGATATTTTACAGTTTGAAGACTTAACAGAATGTTTTCCTATTCTGAAACTTTGCACAGTAAACAGAATTTGCTTCTTAAATGCGGCGACGCACAGTGAATGGAATATGTGACTTTGATATTTTACAGTTTGAAGACTTAACAGAATGTTTTCCTATTCTGAAACTTTGCACAGTAAACAGAATGTGCTGCTAATCTGCAACTTTGCACACTAAACAGAATGTGCTCTAATCTGCAACTTTGCACACTAAAAAGAATGTGCTGCTAATCTGCAACTTTGCACACTGAACAGAATGTGCTCTAATCTGCAACTTTGCACACTAAACAGAATGTGCTCTAATCTGCAACTTTGCACACTAAACAGAATATATGAAGTTTTTTTTTTTTTTTTCCCCCCCACACAAAATAAACTGCTGCCCCCACACACAGTAGTCCTAAAAAGGACTTTTGGGTCTTTTTTTTTTTTCACAATTGCTTGTCTTCTCCCTACACTGACTTTCCCTTCCTATCCTCATCTCTCCCTGGCTAAGACTGAGCCGAACTCGCTGGTTAGGTGCTATACAGCACCCGATCACGGGTTCTGGCCAGCCAATCAGTGTAATGCCAGCAGCCAACATGGCTGCTGGCATTACACTGATGTCAGAGCCTCCCTGCACGTTTATTGGCTGCGCAGCAGCCGCGAAATGTGCGGGGAGGAGACTCGAACATGGCGGGCGAGCACATGCGGTACTCGTACGAGTACCGCCATGTGCCGAGCAGAGCGATGCTCGAGCCGAACCGAGCTTCGGCCGAGCATGCTCGCTCAACACTAAAAGCTACCACGCCATTACACATATCTGGATGCAGCTCATACATATTTAAAGGGATTCACCACCATATGACAGTCCAGGTGCCCAGCTCATAAAAGTGGTTCATTACAGCATTTTAATGCAAAAGGAATGTGTTGTATACCCCTCTGGCACTCAAATGGTTAAGCAAGTGTCTCTGTCTCTCTAAAGAACACATCACAGTTCCTGTCAGATCATACATATCTACAGTTCCATCAGAACCTACAACAGACATTCAGCACTGCTTTACTGTATAGTGCTGCACAGGCTTTGATAAATATTGTTAAATATGGTTAATTGGGAGCAAGATAAGGTGAATGAAGATGAAGTGTGGTGAATGGTTCTTGAAGGAAATATTGGCCCATTGATACAACCTCTTCATATTTTTCATATTTGTCTTTGATGCTCTGTTTAATATGAGGAATAGTATCTGGAATAGTTCACATTAGAGGTTAGTGCTGGAGGCGTTTATGTGTCTGGAATGCACTAATGTAATCAGTATATAAGCTCTGCTACAGGTGCAGGATTTTTAAGCTTATATATAACCAAAGCAAAAGGGGTGAGCAACTAGGACAAAGAAATATGTTGTACCTATGTGATTCTTAATGGTTTAATGATGTAATACAATGCAGATCTTGTGCTTTGGTAATCTAGCAACAACTCTTCCAAAGACATATGATGGTGTACTAAATAAACTGGAACAAATCAGAGTTACATTTGTATCATCATAAGGAACAAACATTCTGTTTGATTTAAATGGAGCTTTTAATGCTTTGAAGGTCTCCAAAGCATTAATTTGCAATGCATTGGAGACCTCACATTTAAATCAATGGGAATTTGGGGGGATTGTAATTTGTTCTTATAGTTTTTATTTGTTCCATACATGTGCCAATATTTTTAGTACACCAACTTCCTCTGTGACACTGTGTAACATATATAGCATATATAGCATGACTGAAAAGATTTATAACCATTTACGGACCGAAGCAATACTTTGAGTACCTTTCTGTTCCTTTAAAAGGGTTAGTACACTTAGGGGTTCATGTATCCAGCAGCAGGCAAAATGTAGAAAGCTAAAAGTGATGTAATGGGGGACAAACTAACGGCGCCATTAGGAACAAAGGCAATTTCCAATAATTTTTAAAGGGACGTTTACACCCCTGCATGACAGAGAAGTCTCTGGCATATTGGAGGTTGTTACATACCTTATAATTCAATGGGGGATTTTAATTTTATTTTTGTTTGCAAATCAATTGCAATGCCTGATTAAGAGTGGAATCATTTTCATACAAGCACTCCAAGCATCCAATGGGTTAAAAATTCCATTGATTTGCAACATATGGACAGTGGTTTTTCTCTAGAGTTACTCCGCTTCTGTCCTTACCAATGGTGCCCAATTTTTTTAGTCATGATGAGCTATATAATCAGAAATCCAGTCTGTGTGAGGGCTACATTTACTTTTTCTTGACAATTTGGGATTAGATCATGTTATCTGGGCAAGAAAAAAGTTTAATCAAATATCTGCTTACAAAAGTGTGCAGTTAGCTTAGTACCAGTTAAAGGGATAGAAATACTTAAAATATAAAAAAAATGTTGTAGGGTTTATCCCCCTGAGTAAAACAAGGGTACTTCTACTGCTGAAAGGTGTTTTATTCAATATTTATTAGAGCTCAAACCTGCATTTTTTAGGTGCAATATCACAGTGGCCTGAAATTGTACAGTTGCTACACCATCCTATGGATATTTATGGTCAACTGACCAGAGATGTCCATAGCATGGTGTAGCAACAGCGCCACTGTACAATTTCAGACCACGGCTATACTGCACCTAAAAAATTCAGGTTTGAGCTCTAATAACTTTTGAATAAAATCTTTTTCGGAAGTGGAATTCACCTTGTTTTACTCAGGGGGATAAGCCCTACAACATATTTTTTTTTACATTTTAAGTATTACTATTCTTTTAATGATCAATTGTATATCTGAACTGTACATAAGAATAAAATGTCAATTATACAACCAAATGGTGAGAAAGTGGGTTATGTCCTATTAGCCTATTGGTTCAAGTGTTCTAGTTAGTTCAGTAAAAAAATGATAGTTGCTTGTTAATAATTTCAGATAGACCCGAAACTGGGTTCAGGCCCAATTGTTAAATCCCCCGATACATTTTCCCCCTGTGAACTCTAAACTGTTTGCAGCTATAGGCTATGAAACTGGCATAAAAATAGTTAACCCTTTGAGTGCAAGAGAGGTAACCAATGCATTGCGTTGCAATGCGTTGGCTACCTCTCTGCCACTCAAAGGGATACGAGTGAAAGAGGTGATTTAGAAGAGTAGAAAAAATAAAGAAATGTGAGTATAAATGCCTTTAGTGTGCCAAGGAAAATATACTCAGAATATTAAGCTATAAAACAGTGACTAGATGCTAATACTGTATAGAACAATAGACTTGTAATGGAATCTCTGGTAAGCACAGTGACAGGACTCAAGAGCAGATTTGAACAGTTTCTGTTTAAAATAACTTTCAGACATATTGCTTCATATTTATGGATGAAAATCTCCTGTTTTGAACAGCATATTTATTAGATTTCACAGGTCTTATGCACAAAGAAAATGACCAATTCTGTGGGAAGCCAACTGTACCATAAAGAAGAAACAAAATCCCCATCTCCTCCTGAGCAGTACAGACTGCTGCTCGTGCTGTAGTCATGCGCAGTAGAGACTGCCAGTGACGAGGCTGATACAGAGTGGGAAGCATGACTGCACCGCGACCGGCTGGCAGTGGCACTGTGGCCCGTGTAATGGGCTCTTAAACTAGTTAATTTATAAGTGGCTTGAAAGTACTTGAATGCTAGAATGGTCTTGGAGAGCTCTTTAGCATTCAAGGAGTTAAAACTCCCATTTAAATCATTAGGGGTTTGCCACAAATTGCTCCACTTTACTCTAATAATGATGAGTAACCCAAGATTTATTAAGGGTCTGTGATGTAAGGATATGTCGGTAAAAGGTTCCCATAATTTCGGGATTATTATTGTTGATAGCAATGACCCCAGACTTCAAGTTCCCTGCCAACATCCAAGATACTCAGTAGGCACCTATTATGTGCAGGCTAAACACTGGCTTTGTTCCACATCTCTGGATATGTGCCATTTCTTCTCTTATCTGCAAACTGGAAGAACCTTCTTTGGCTGGCAACCTGTACCTAACATTTGTCCTTCTCAGTTCTATGTACAATTCAACAAGAAAGCTTATGATCAATTTCTTTGCCTTTATTCAAAAGCACATAACTATGTGATCTCTATCTTTCAGATCAATTGCAGGAAGGTTAATGCTATTTCATCTGATTTTTTAGAAAAAACAGTGTATTATATACAGCATTGCTCTTGGTAGCCTTTACATTTGGAGTAGAATAGAAAATATGCTAGAATAGCATAAGATACTAAGAAATGTAGTGTAATTCTGGTGCAAACCAAATGTACACTAGGGGATTAATACAAATTGACATTGATTTAAATGGGACTTTTAACTCCCACGGACCGTAGACAAGTCTCTACCATATTATGTGTCAGTTTGTTAACACAGAGGTAATTTGTGTGTGTGTGTGAGTCCATGTAACAAAAGGTGTGTGTGTGCATGTAAGTATGTGTGTGTGAGTGTTCATGAGTGTGTGTTTAAATGTGTGAATGTATCTATGTACGTGCATGCACATGTCTGTGTCACATGTTTTTTAAAGGATCAATTAAACTTTTCAAAACTAAAATAAAAAATGTGTGCGCATGTATGTGTGTAAATGTAAAACAAGAGCACTCCTTTGTTGGCAGACGTTTCACTCAAAAGTTATTACGGCTCACTTTTTTTCATGAATCCCTTGAGAGCAAGAGGGGTACGCAACGCATTGCAGAACAAATCATTGAGTATCTCTCTGGCACTCAAAGGGTTAAACTGCAATGTACTGTTTCTATGATATATGATTATGGGTATCCTGCGTTGGGCCTTGCATGGATTCTGTAGTGGTTGTTAGAGGGTGGGCTCTACCTCCTCTGCTTCCTTTCACAATATGGCCAAGCAGGGGGCTTAGGGGCATCTTGAAGCCAGTGTTCAGAGTGGGCTAATCTAGGTGGGGGTGGGACTGAGAACAGCAGGAGGCGGTGGCTGCCTTAAGGATTCCAGTGTTCGGTTCTGGTAGGTGTTGTGCCCAAGCACCAGGTTTTTTTTTCCAGTCACATTAAACACACAGCAACATAGCAGATTAACCTGTGGCTCTCAAGTTGTTGTACTACAAATTCTATCATCATCAGCTGGCCAATGATGATAGGAGCTGTAGTTGAATAATTGCTGGAGAGAGACAGGTTGTGCAGTGCTGATGTACATTACCTATAATTCTAAGAAGCTGCCGTGCACAGTTCACACACAGATGGGCTTTAGTTTACTGTATGAATGGTATATGTGTGTAAATACCATTTGTGTGAGTGACAGTGTCATATAGTGATTCATATAGTATATTATACTTTGTATCATGTGGGTTAGGAAGCTCAGATGGAATACATAATCTGGAAAACCATCAGAGGAGGGAGTGGAGCCTCATACAGGCTGGCCATAGCCAGCTAAAATGCACATGAAGCAATGTGAGGAACTCCCAGAGTGGATATTGCTGCATGTTCCTGTGGTTTCCTCACCTGGGTTTTTATGATGCATGTAGGCTGAGGAAACAGGGATCTAGGAGGAAGTCAACTTTCAGGAACAGTTATGAGGAGGATGACAAGACGAGCTTTACCACCTCCCTCCTCAGAATCATCCTCACCTGAGGTTTCATTGCATGTTCCAATTGGCTGAGGAGGCAGGACTGCATTACCCTCTGCCTGCTTCTGACTTAATCACAGTGTCAGTTGTTCCTCAACCACATCTCATAAGATGCAGAAAGGGGTATATTGCATAACTCTGATTTTATGATGCCCTGGAGCGTGGCTGACAGTGAACCAGAAACACCCAGGTTAGTTAAACTATTCACAGAGAGTGCATAGAACCTCAACTTGAATCTGTCTGTCTATCTATCTATCTATCTATCTATCTATCTATCTATCTATCTATCTATCTATCTATCTAAGTACTGTGCAAATGATTTAGGCAGGTGTGAAAAAAATGCTGTATAGTAAGAATGCTTTCAAAAATAGACATGTTAATAGTTTATATTTATTAATTAGAAGATGTGCAGGAGTATGATCCCTTAATGCTATAGGTTTTGTTGTTGTGGATGGCTTAGTTATCTGGGCATATGTGCTGGCACAGTTTGTATCGAGGTTTCTTGCATTGTCTGGTACCTTTTTCTGTATTCTCATCAGTTTCCTGTTGATTAATTTTTGCTGAAGGTTTGGTGGTTGTCTAAAGGCCAAAATAGGGGTTTCAGAGAAGATTTTTCAGAGTCTCATCTTCTGTTAGAATTGGTTGTAGATCTTTAATAATTTTCCGTATTTCTTCCAGAGTTGGGTTGTAGGTGACAAAGAGTGGTACCCGTGTAGAGATTTTTTTCTCCCTGTACTGTAGCAGGTGTGTGTGTGTGTGTGTGGTGTTAAAGGTATTTACGACCCTCTACAAGAAGAGTGTAGATTCTCTTGTCTTATCTGTAGTTATGTTTTCTTAACCCTACACACAGCTAAACTTTGAATTGTATGTATCACTGTGAATTCTGTGTCCTTTTAGTCAGAAATGCTTTAGACTTGAGAAAGGGAGGTTCTCCCGAAAGCTTGTCAATCCAAAATTCTGTTAGTCCAAAAAAAAAGGTATTACAAGATACTTATTTTGTTTGTTATTTTACATATATATATATATATATATATATATATATATATATATATATATATATATATATATATATAAATGTTTTCCATAAAAATGTTTACAGCTCCTTTGTTACACTCATTCAGAATCCTTCAGTGTAGTTTGTTTTTGAATTCTGCTTCATAAGTTGAGCTACGTGGGACATGTAAAATGTCTTCATGAATCATAAAAACATGCTGGTTAAATCCAATCGTCAGGTGCCCTAAGTGGTCTACACATCTAAATTACCTTCATATTCTTCAGTCTACATTTGCTTCCCAGTAATGTGAAATTATTATTCATTGTTTTTCAAACACAGTGATTTTGAAAAGCTTGGGTCAATGGGGAATTATGTAGATTTATTCCTGGTATGTCTGTTTAGAACAAAGGATGGAATATGAATAGAACAAACAAAGCCAAGCTAAAGTAGACAGACAAATTATGTATTGGACTGCAATATTGGTTCATTAGAACGCTAAGAAAATTGAACTATTGTCCACAGGAACAGTGGTAGGAGCTATTGATTTTGTTGATAGCTGAACACCATGGCATTTAGATACATACACTTTGCATGTTTATGAACTGCATCATATTTTCATCATTTAAGAAGGCAAATTTAGAAAAAGTAAGCAAAGAAAGAAACTGAACTTTTCCTGACAAGACATCACCTTTTAATATTCAAGAAGATAACTTTCTAAATCAAAATGATGGGATGCGTGCAACTAGTGCTGCAGTCAGTTTTTGAACTACTACTTTATTCTCGTGTCCCTGCAATGCTCCACCCTTCCCCCCTGCAAACAAACAGGTCCCCAGCTGCCTGTGTCTTGCCAGTTAGTCACATGGAATTTTAGGATATTTGGGGTCAACCTCCTTCCTCCCTTCTTCTACCCAGGGTGCCCCAGTGACTATCCTAATAGAGAGAACCAATGTCCTAACTAAAATATTCTGTAACCTAAACTTCAATTCCCGTATCTTCTCCAGCTCAAACAATGTGCTGTTCTCTCCTCTCACAAACACAGAATAGCATACTGTGAGAGCCCAACACCCTTTTATATGTGGTGGAGAAAAAGTTTTCAATGCACAATGAGCTAGGCGAAAAAAGTGGGAAAAAGCAGAAAATTGGTACTTTCAGATGGCAATGTTTCGCCAAGCGGAAAGTGCCATTTTTTGTCGATTTCTGTTTGAGGCGAAAATGTTTGCACATCCCTAGTCATAAATATCTGATTTGTAATGACCCTACTGTTTCATTCTTTTCAGCCCTGCTGCAGCAGCTTCAGAGATTGCCGGTAGCCCCACTTATCCTAGGAGGTGATCTGAACTGTGTGCTTGATCCTACACTTAACAGATCTGGTACAGGTACTGTGACTGAGACTACTAGAAGACTCCCATTTACTCTTTTACTGGTCTTCCTGGGACTCATTGACCTCTGGTGACTGGTACACCCGCCGGACCAGGACTATACATTTATTCCCATCCCAGACATACCTTCACGAGAATTAATTACCTGCTGGGTACCTCACAAATTGTGCATGACTTATCTGACTGTAGAATTCATAATATTGTTTTGTTGGACCATGTCCCTATCTCTGTCTCTCTCTTACCCTCTGACCCCTCACCTGTTTTCTTCAACAGGAGAATGCCTACTTACCTTTCACAAGCCACTGACTTTTCCGGTAGCTTACTTTCTGCTTGGGGGAGTTCTGTCATGACAATGAGGCCCATGTATCTGACCCGGCATTATTTTGGCAGACCTCTAAGGCTGTAATGAGGGGGCACATGATCTCTTCTGTCACTAAGCAGAAAAAGGAGACACTGACTAAGCTGATCAAACTACAATGGGCTCTTATGACGGCTTACAAACGTTTTCTATTACATAGAACTACAACAAATAAATCATTATATTTATCAGCTAAAGAGGCTTATGAACTGGCCTTACATGACAACATTCATTTTCGACAGCAGACTCAGGCATGCAGGTGGATGCAACAGGCTAATAAACAGGGTTGACTCTTGGCCATGATGGTCAAATCCTCTAAGTGAATTAGTCCAATTATGGGGGTTTCATCGGGAGGGAGGGTAGTTACAGACAACCCATATATTAATGACAGCTTATTGTGGTATCATTAATCCCTGTACAGCTCGGACACGACAATGCCGTCCTCCACTCGTGACTTTGTTTTGACCTTTGACTTACCTTCTCTGTCCCCTGGCCAACATGACCAACTTAATGCACCAATTACTGACCTTGAGGTAGAGATGGTGATTTCATCTCTTATGAACAATAAGGAATCAGGACCTGAAGGACTTCCTCCTGACTACTATAAAATGTTATCCACGGTTATAGTCAAACCACTTACTGCTCTGTTTAATAATATCCTGTCCGCTAACAGCCTCCCTAATCACTTCAATTTATCCAGCATCATTTCCTCTCACAGACCTATCTCTTTGTTAAACTCAGACTTTAAACTGCTGAACAAAATCCTGGCCAACTGTCTGCAGCCACTTCTCCCTGGGCTCATCTAGGATAACCAGACAGACTTTATCAAGGGAAGGCACTCCACTGTGAATGTGTTTAAAGCACTCACAGCTATGTACAGGTTACCCAACACCATTAATCACCCATCGTTTTTTGTTGAGCCTGGATGCTGAAAACGCCTTTGATTCTGTTTCCTGGCCCCACCTCTTTGCCCTTTTACATCTTCAAACTTTGGACAGTCATTTACTATACTAGCTACATCCATTTAATTTATACAATGGCCCAGACGTTTGTCACCATTAACAATTTCAATTCCCTGGTCCTTACATTACACAGGGGTATGCATCAGGGTTGCCTGCTGTCTCCCCTGTTGTTTAATATAGCTCTGGACCTCCTTCTCTATTATTTCCAACAGCTACAGTAATTTTGGGGTATGATAGAGAGATAGAGAGGTAAAAATTTCAGAGTTTGCAGACGACATGCTACTCTATGTCACGCATCCTGTCCAATCTATGCAGGCTATCCTGAATGCCCTTGAGCTCTTTAAATCAGCTTCAAGGTTACGAATCAATCTAGATAATTTGGAAGCATTGTGGTTGGGGCGTGGCCCTATACCATCAAACCTACAATACCTGTCTTTCCAATGGGCAGAAAAATCGATAAAATATTTTGGCATACATTAACATAAAGACTTTGATGATCTCTATTCCTCCAACATTCGTCTGCTTATGGAGCAAATGTTGATAGACTTTTCCCACTGGAGGCGACTGCTGATTGATCTCCTTTGTGGGAAGGATCAATGTTGTCAAGATGGTCACATTTCTGATATTCCTATATGTTTTAGAGACCCTTCCTATTTTCTTAACTAAAAGAGATGTTGACACTATAAACCGTAGCTTACAGAAAACATCCAAAATTAGCCTCTGTAAACAAACAGAGGATTTCAGCTTCTAGATCTCAAACTTTATATCATGGCCAGCTTGACAAGGATTGCTAAAGACTGTCTGGCTTGCATATCAGTCAGTCTATACTGATTGTTACCTGGACCAAAGCTTTCTCCTCCATGCTCGTCAGTCCCAGTTATCACCAGGCATACTGGCCAACCCCCTACTTTTCAATGTCATCAAAGCATGGCAATACCTCAGAAAATAGCTCTTTCATAGCAAATACTTCTCCTTGTTCTTGCCCCTGACCAAAAATCCCATTTTTCAAGATGGTGATGCCGACATGCAATTTCACCAGTGGGAGAGATGAGGCATAACCTCACAAATTCCACGGTTTACTCCTTTCCAGATCTCCAAACCAAATACCATCTAGGACCCTCTCACCTTTTCCTATACCTACAAGCTAAGGCATATCTTTCCAGAATACTTCATGAACTAGTACCAACCCCTTCCAGTGCCAACACCTTTAATACGTTTCTACATCAGACGGACAGTGAATTGGTCAGGACATCGCATATCTACAAGTATCTTCTTCCCTCGGCCCAATATACTTCCACAACACCGGATCTGGGGGTTTGGTTGCAGGACCTAACTCAGGCTGATGACCATCTCTTGCTAGAGGCCTTTGGTAGGAGATTGAAATGTACGCCTGCCTCTTATTTTCATGAACTACAATACCGTCTTTTGCATAGGGCATATGTCCCACCCCTAGTAGCATACAAAAAAGGTCTGTTTGCCTCCCATCGTTGTCCAAAATGTGGGGTTCCCCAGGCCAATCTTTTACACATGTTGTGGCATTGCCCCACAGTTTAATCCTTTTGGACATCTTTTTCTAACTACTACCAACGGGCGACTGACATCCACCTGAGGACGGACTCCCCCTCACTTCTGAAGGGCTTCTATCGCACCCCAGATCACCTACAGGGACTCACCTTAAGACTCTTGGACATTTTGGACATTTGGGCATTTTGACTCTAATAGCCATAAAATGCATACTGACCTTTTTGACAACTACTACCACTCCTACGATACTGGCTTGGGTTGGCAGGACCTCTCACTTTCTCAAACTGTACTGGCTTTTAGCTACCCAAGACAAATAAAGGGACAGGGAAAGATTTATTGCTTTGTGGGACCCCTTTATTATGACTATCAGTCACAATTCTACGACAGCTTCAGATATACCTCCTGGATGGCCATTGAGGAAATCTGGAATGAAGCGAGATTAGTTCAGGATACCTGAAGGGGGACAGGTAACAGGGTATGAGATGCTGCCCACATGGGAGGCTTTGCCAAACACTCTATTGCCTGGGATTTAGTTTCCCAATGTTAGATCATCTTTCTGGGTATGTGTGTGTGTGTGGGGGTGTTTCTGGGACACACGGGCAAGAGGGTGGGTTATTTGGTTTTATTTGTATGAGTGTTAATACTCTTTTTCAGCATATTCAGTGTTCCAATATTCCATACTTAGGTTGGTGAAGTGCTGCACTATATTCTCACAAGGCTGACCTTTGACTGTATTCTCTATAGCTATTAAGCCCTCTTGTATTACAACTGAACTTTGATAAAACTTGCAATGTATAGCCTGTGCCTTCCTGCTTTTATGCATCGCAGCCTAAGTTATTTTGTATGCTTCTTTCTTGCCGACTTTGTAAAATTTAATAAAAAGTTTTGGGAAAAAAAATATGGTAATCTGCCTGATTTTGATATGTTCCCTTTGGTGCAGTTGCTTTGTTCTGTAATGACTGCAGTCCATCCAGATCATCCTAGAATTACATCAGTGAATCCAGTTCAGCCTCAATGACTAGACCATAGAGAATAAATACAGATATACAAAATTCCTTTCATTTAAATAGAGTATTTAAGCCCCTGAATCATACAGATGTGTTAGATGTGTTAAAATACCAGTTTAAACCAACTACAGTATAGGGGATAAATAAAATCTATTTTTGCAGATTTTATATCCTTGACTATTAACTCCGTGTATCCCTTGTTTCTGGATAGTTTTCTGTCAGGAATAATGAAAGCAGGAATAGTGATACAGTGATAGTGATAAAGTTAACACTATACATGCAACAGAAAAGACTAGAGAGAGGGAGCAATGAAGCTTTCTACATCTGGTCTAAATGTATTATTTTCAACAAACAGAGAACTTTTATCATTGGTGGTAATAACGTCATAGCCCTCTCCAGACTTTTCTGCTGCAGGGATAGTGATTAACTTTATCACTAGCCCTTTCGTCACTTTCCATGACAGAGAGCTATCTGGAAACAAGAGCTAAAAGGGAGGTTGATTCATTGACCCATGATAAATACAGACTTTGTGTCTAAATTGTTACCACACTAAATTGACTATTCAGTGGATATCCATAACTTCTAGACAGCACTAATTGTTAGTTTATATGTAAACCAGAAGTGCATGTTAAGCTTAATTAAAGAGTACTCAAGATGAAAATAAGGCAGACATTCACCAATTGCAACTTTTTCAGCAGTGTTTATTAACAGCACATCCAGGTTTACAGCATATTCAGCAGGACAGAGATGTTAGGCCATTGTGAGTGTTTAGGGGAACTTACTCTACCCCCACCCTCAGCACAGTCCAATATAAATCCCATCCATCACCCTAAACCAAGCCTTGTTCCTGCTGTCATGCATTGTCATGCCACTACCTCCCATATACTCTTGACATATACTGGTACCCGACAGTGGTTGGCTGGTTGGCTCATTGTGATGATCACCCTGACAACCATAAATATACAAATGAAAAAATGGTCATAGAATTTGAGGAAGTT